>CANUEZ040000131.1:2447500-3647500 GCA_948099385.1 Fasciola hepatica
GGTTAACCGGAGCTCGGTGGATGACTCTAATGAATCGTCGATATATGCCGAAAGCTTTATACTACCAATCCGTTCCACAATCGAACTATAAGTGCCCTCCGTCACTCCTGGTTGTGCTAGATGTTCTCCTATCCTCTTGATCAGCTGCCGACAGGCACAACAGATAAGACCGGCTCCACAGGAAAAAGTGGATAGTTATATATACGTAGAATTAGTTGGCAAAGGCTTGAGAGTGAATAATCTGCGAAGAACTCTTTCTTTCATATCTCTCCACAGTCTTCTATTTCCCGGACAGTCTTCTTCGCCTATTCATCAATAATCTTCCTTAAGTCACTTTGCTTATAACGGCCTAGAAAGCTGTAGAATGTAAGCATCGAATCATTCTCTCTCTCGCTCTAGCTAAGGTTGAACTGAAAATCATTCTGTTCTTGCTCTAGTGAATTTTTGTTCACCTTGTTCTTGTTACCATCGTTAACGAAACTGACATTTTTGCAACCGTAGTGATTTCCGAAATTTGTTCCGTGGCTCTATCACCGAAAGTGGCCGGGGAAGTTTATATAAGCCTAGCTCTTGGTCTCAACTGGCCAGTTTTTTTCTGTATGTGGTACGGTATCCTCTGAGTTCACTGTTCTGTTTAGAATCGTGATTTTATTTACCACCGGGTGCTACCCGAAGCTGTCTAACTTGGGTATTCATAGGCGACAAATTCATACAGCTTTTCAGCTCTCCACACTTTCCCACCAGAGAAAGGTACACAAGATCAGGAATGGAGCTGTTGTAGTTAAGGTGACCAGTCAAGGCGATAAGCCTAACTCATGAACCAATAACCTTCGTAATTACTAGTAAATGGTAGGACTGTTTAAAGTGTGAACAGTTGAGAATTTCGAGTCCTTGAATGAAAATCCAAGTAGTTTTCTGATAATTCACTCATCTTTTCTAACTCTCGAAACCATGATCTGGACGAGAAAAGTTGAATTTCAGGAAGGCCTGACGTTTCTAAAACCGTACTGACCCAAGGCTTCACAGGTTTCACAAAGGAAATCGATTGGCCTGTAGATCATTTATCGCGAACCGTTTGATCAAGTAGATCTTAAATATTACAATCGATGGCGATACTGTATAGTCTTTGGAAGAACCTGCTGAAACAACCTCTGTGTCACTCCCATATGTAAAGAACGTGAGTGACAAACTGCATGACGGTTTTTCAGTGTATTTGCTTTGAATTGATTTGACGCTTTGTAATGTACAGGTTTTTCTACACTTGTTACCGTTATCAGTTTCCATAGCCTAATTCCATGGTAATGCTGATTCAACATGTGAAGACAGCGTTTCTCCATTTTATAAATTAGTGCACAATCACGGTAAGACTGTTTCATCCAAGTTGCTCTGATGCAACGATGGCTCACGGTGCCATTGAATAAGTCATTGTTACGTAACCCATATGAGCTGCTTTTTTAACTGTTCTAGACTTATATGTGTATAGAGAACTGTTTGAAAATTTACTGTGTCATAATCTGATACAACCGAAATTTTGTACGAGACCGAATGAAGCAGTGGACTTTTGACCCCTCAACGAAACATTCGCGATAAAGTAAACATCGGAAAATCAAGAAATCATTTGAATCACCAACTATAAATCACCCTTAAACAAACTCACCCTGGACGTCTCCTGCATAAATTATCAAAAACAACCGAGTTGTGATATCAGTGATAACAATTATCACCATATTTTTCACACTCTTCAAAAATCAATAGCGTCATTTCACGAGCATCATATCATTGAATTTTCGATTAAAAAAACATAAATGTCTTCACTGATTACGAGATTCGCCTACTAGATCAATATTCTATCCGATCAGAACTTATGTTCTAATCGGCTGAAATGAGCTGTTGATCGCACATAGGACAGCCGTCAAACCAAAATACACGGTCACACCTAATAATGTCACCAGAAAGCCTTCCTACTCTTTACATCTTTTCTCTGATAGCCGAAAAGTATATCATCATTTTTACTTTGGTGGCCGTTTTTGAACAGAATAATTTGTTGATCGAGTGCGAGGTCTTCATTTCATGAAACTCACCCGATCTTAAATCTGTGGTGGGGTAGAAATACCGGCAAAGCATTGAAAGACACTCTGGCTTTGTTGAAAAATCACAAATTTGGTTTAGGAAAACTATTACTTTCGATCATCGTTTCAGTCGTTTTTATGAGATGAAAATCCGAGTGGCATTTTGGTCCACATATGGATTTTATTTTGTATACTAGAGAAAGTTGCGAACAAAATTTGGATTACCCAAAGATTGATCTCAAAGATTCAATTGAATGCCTTCGGTTATCAACCTCCTTTGGTAAATGAACAGGTTTCGCACGGCCGATTTCCCTCAAAATACCCGGTAAAATATGAATGGTACTATCTAGTACCATTTACAGTGAGTCGAATTTTTACATTGTTTCATAGATCATTACTCTCAACGGATCCATGCATTTCATACATCGCATCTTGAGAGACCTTTCAGCTACATAAATGAAGAAACAAACGCATTTCTTACCTTTGAGGACCCCTTGCAACTCTAATGATAGAACAGAAATGTGAAAGATCTTCAGTAGATAAACCAAGGATAACGAGTTAGTTTAGGGACAATGGGTCGGGAGATCAAATCACTTCGTCTTCCCGGCTATACACAAGGATGATATTTTTGTGAACGAATTAGTCACATTGAATGGACTGCTAGTTGCGTTTTCAAGCCAAAGTAGAATGTGAACTTGAAACTTATCTCGCAGCTACCTTCGAAGATGACGACGTCATCCGATTGGTCCATGGACTCTTCATTTCAGTTATCAATCTCATTTTTAATGCGGCCGATGCGGTCATTGACTTCACGGCCCGGCGGATGGTAATTCCGTCAGTGGAACAGTCACCTCCTCGAATCAAAGCTAATTATTGAAATTGTCCAAGTTTGACCCCAGCGTGATTCCAACCCGAGTGAACGTAGTCCATGCCTTACTACAGCGGGTCTTCTATCAGCTGAACGACTAGGCTACACCGAGAGGTTTCAAACCTTTCACACATGGATCGTAAAGCTGAACCACCCAAATTACGGTAACACGTAGCACACGTTATTGTAAGCAAACTTTCATACTGACTGCCCACCACAGCATTTCCTTATGAATCAGGTGAAGCCCACCAGATGAAAGCATCGCTATTTGTACTTCTGCCGTTTTATCAGATTTGCCAACCGGTACTTCAAAGGTAAAAAGACATTGCTGAAACTTACTTAGGGCTTGCGAGAGTTTTGCTTTAGGGAATAAAACAGATAAATGGGGGATCTGTTATTGAACTAAAAGTTAGTCAATATTCTCACTAGACACTGTCGCCAGCAAAATATCACTGCATTGTTCAGTCCCCTGATGAAAGCAGTCAAAGCTTTAGAGAACCATTCGAGACTTTGAGAAATCGCTCCTCATCCTCGAAAATGCCACTACTTTTGTTTACGACGTCAGTTGGAAATGGAAGAGTAGAAATAATTCAACTGGCAGAAGTAAATTATTTCGGAAAATGAGACAGAAAAGTTATAGAAGGTTATGCGCCTGGAGACAAGTATTTATTTTGATCATCATCACTGATGATGAAACGTGGTGAAGACGTACGCCTGTAAGCGAGTAACTGAGAAAACACTGAGTATATCTTTCTCTATCTACACTGTGCGATTATTTGGCAAGACTCAGAATTACTTTAGTGTAGCCATCGGACATAAATCGCCATAATTTTGTCCTCTGATGTCATTCTTGGTGCTCTCAGATACACTTACTGAGCTAACGTTCAAGTTCTCGTTCTTTCTGTGATCTTAAAGAAGCAACTCTTGCAATCTTTACGGGTAAGGCCACTTCCAACATAACACATTGGAAGCGAAGAGATAGCTTGCTCAAGCTCTATCTTACTGACGACAGATAAAGAAAATTCCCATCTATTCGGAACATGAACAAACGGGTATGGTAAAACAAACCTCGAACTAAGATTACGCAATAATAAAAGAATACTTTTTTCTACAAACAGATCTTAGCCAGACGATAAAACCCTAACCACATTTGCTTGTGATAATTTAGTGATAGTATGTTTATTGTTGTAGGAAAACTAGAGCTGAAGAGTTTACCTATATATTCCAGCGATTCTAACTATGATTAAGGACGACGCAGTCTGGGTCTGTTTCTCAGATGGCACTCGGTGATTTGCACTGCAGTGGGTGATGACCGTAGACAGGCCAGATGAAGTAGTCGTAGATAAGTAATCTGAAGGTTTTCAATGGTTAGATCAGTGATAACACTGTGTGATGAATTATCCTAGGCAAAGGGGTTGTTTGAAAGGTAGTAAAATGTGGTCATATTAACGCAATTTCTCAGAAATATACGACCAAGTCTCGGTGAACTACGTTTACCACGAAAACAACTTTCAGGGAGCCAGAATTGTGATCCCCTGGTGGGCTCTCGAAAACAGAGAGTTCACTCACACCCCCGAGGCATCAATGGGATTATTTTGAAAATGAAATGCTGTTTAAAAGGTCAATGCAAATTTATTTACTGTGAAACTAATTTGCTCATTGTACTTGAAAAAACAACCTAAAGTAGTTTAGTGAGTACCATTAAATGACATGAATCATTTTGTGAGCATGTATTTGTGGCATTGTAATCGAATTAACTTTGCAAGTACGCCCAACGGACCATAATGTGAACAGTTATGGGAGACTGTGTGAGAGAAAAGTAGAATCAACTTGAGATAGAGAGGTTAGTATTGGCAGTGCTTGTTGAAGTTATAGTAATAGGTGGTCGAGAAAAAATGAGTTGAACGGCCGATTTGAATAAAAACACACAGCCAATACCTAGCATATCTTCAAATAAACAACCTGGGAATCTCACTGGAAGGTGGAGCACTGTATTTGGGCTCATCGTGAAACATGATACATTAAGAGTATTCCAATTCAGGATACTAGCAGTCCACTTTTCCTGTGATTATCAATTATAGGGTAAATGTGCTTCATCTGGGGAAGGTTATTACTTACATTGACTTTTCATCTTATCAATTTCTAAAAAAGGAAGGTTTAATAGAAATGTCACGCATGGAGATGTGTTCAGCAACACCCTGCAGCTAGTAGTAAAAGTGTATGTTATTAGTTTCGGATACCACAGAAGGATCTTGTTTACTCACAGGAAGCTTCTTCATGATCAGTGTCAGAAGGACTACGTTAGGAAGCAGGCCTTATCTTTTCTGTTTTTTCTAGTTTTTTGTGTGTGTTTACCAATGCTCATTTGAGGATACACAACGGCCGCTGGCTTTATCCAGTGTCCTAGTCCTTCCACATTGAAGTTCTGTCTCGATAATCAACCATATGCTTCCAAACATTTTGCACCACCGGTTGGTGATCCACAATAATCTGGAGTGGGTATTACACTCTTCTGATGTTTCTCTACCGAGTATTGCTCTTTGCTAGTTGAACAATGCGCTTCAAAAGCATTATAGTTACTTTCGTCTCCGATTTGACTGTGGGCATTGCAATTCAACTTTTACACCACCAGCCCTTTACAGCTATTATAAGTAAAATCATACCGATGTTTCTCAACCGGGAGTCACGCCCCTGCGAATGGCAGATATTATGTCAGTCAGAGTCAGGTATAGGAGGAAACTCTCTTGCCCCCAATACAGCGCAATATTTCGGGAAAACGGCAGCGGACAATTTATGGCCGCTGTCTATGGATAAAGAATGGCGGAGGAGTAGAGTTAAAAACCCCGGGGATGAGAGGTATAAGGCTCAGAATAATGATGTTGGACCGGCGCCGGACAAGTTTTGCTTTACGAAAACCAGTTCAGACTTTGCTTTGATTCAGTGGATCTTCCAAAAATATCCACAGATCCATGCTTCCAAACGTTTTATGTATAAAAGTGTGACCTGGTTAAAATCAGCCGACTAAATGTCGGATAAAACTACTTGGTGTCCACACAAATTTTAAATCATGAGGCTTTCTTACAGATTTCCCTTGTGATAAAAACACCATAATCAGAGGAGGAAGAAATTCTTTGAAGCACAAAATTCAATGACTGCAACATCCAAAAGTGTCTAAATATCCGGAATTAAATTACTTTCAGTTTCTGAAGAAATCGCAGGGGTCCCGTAAAATATAACTCACCCGATTGAACTGCTTTTATTGCAGAGTTTATTTTAGAAGCTTGTTTGGAAGGAGATTTTTGAAATGATTTTTATTCCTGTCTTCGGTCGGATAAAAATGTAACAGTAAATTGTGGACTCTTGAAAAAGTAATATATGTGGTTATCACTAACGGCATAAAGTGTTAACACAGCAAAAGCGTGTTCACACCGAATACGATGAACGCAGTTAGGTGGTTTAGGGAATGTGCAAAGGATAATCAAAGGATGAACAACCACAGCTACGAATTATCATGGCTCGGTATTTTTCGGGCCACTAAAATATGGCCTCCCTACTGAAAGACAGATAAATCAAACATACCTTTTGCCAAAATGAATGAAGACGCCGGTTTTCGGGTTCTCATTAATAATTCTCAACTGAATTACTTGAATCTACCTACGTAGCATACGAAAGTTATATTCCACATCACCCGCAAATTTTGGTACCGAAAATAGTAAAATCAGTACAGGGCATTCCGAAAGAAAAAGAGTAATGAAGATTTGAACGAGACTTCTCTAAATGATAAACCTTAGTCTCCTCATCGATCCTCGCCTAATCCCATTCATTGTTTGGCCAAATGACAGCTACCAGGATTATTTGAGTAGAGAAGAAGTGTCAACAAGGATAACAACATGGCAGAAATTTCTCGGTTGAAATTTCGTAAACATGAAGTCAACTATATTATGAATACAATATTTAGCATCACGCTGAAACATTTCACACTGAAATCGATATCATTAGACTGCATCTGTAGTGGTGCATACTGCATTCAAGGTGATAGAAGATGGTAGATTGCACCTTCTCATGGAATAGAAGATAACACACACACACAGACGTGAGCAAATCCAACGTAGATATTTTCAATCAAATAGAAAACCCAGCAAACATACTCAAATGTCGATATTTTGCCAACTGTGTGTTCACTGATAAGTGTTGCATTGCCAAGTCAAAGTACATACTATCAACGCCAAGAGTAACGGAGGACCAAAAGAAAATATCTTCAAACAATTGTGGCTAACTGCAATCGGGACTTGTGTGTGCGGTTTGTGATCAGAATTCATAAACAGGGTACCGCTCAAGAAAACAAACAATGCACTCTGATAGCCAAGTTCGATGCACATGCACGGATTTAGTGAATAACAACCTTAGGGTACCGGGCGTTACTCGGAGACCCAAACGCAATTACCGAAATAGCCTCCAAATCACCTCTATCATGGGTGGACTATTCAACGTGAACCATCTGGTATGATGAATATGATGCGAACAGTAATTTGGTTATTTTTGTATTCCTCGAATTCCTTTGGTGTCATGGGTGGAGGAGTTCACTCAGGCAAATTATGCAGTTGACTTTGATTTGGAAACAAAAGGAAAGAAAACTTTCCACCTTCCATATGTATTCCTTTTAGGAGGTGATGACGACAAACTGCTCCGCCACGTATATCGCCAACTCATGTGGACAAGCCAGTACACCAAACTAGCCAGTTTTTCACCCATGGGAAGTAAACGGAACCGCATTCTCTCCCTCGCAGCCCATGTGTGAACGATTTGCTCGGATGAGACGCGGAGTGAAAAATTAGGCATTTCAAAGCAAACGATACTGGATGATAGATACTACGGGAGACTCATTCAAACGAACAAAACAGAAGCAACAACGAGATAGGCGTTAGCGACCGTTGTGCAGAAAGAGTTACACATTCAACTCAATTTAAAGGAGATGATAAAAGCGAGTTATTCATAAGACGCTTGTAAAAGGCAATCAGTCGCACCTTTCCCGCTTCTACACCAAGTGCTCGCTTCACCAGTCGATCAGCGATCACAGCGAACCCAAAAGACAAGTCACCAGTGCTCGTCTTATCCATGTTAACCCAGTCATTTGTCTGCTCAAGTTTGGCAAGCTTTATAGGTAAGAAGACACAGAAACTATCACAAAATATCAAAAAGCACAAACCAGCTTTGTTGACGACGGAAAACAGAGGGTCAGTCAACAGTGTAATTGTGCCGCACCTTGCGGACACTGGACTTTACGTAAACGACAAGGCTTCCAAAATAGTCTACAGAGTCCCCACGAATGAATTCACTGTAAAATGGCATCTGGCAACGGCAGAGACTGTAGCCATCAAATTAATTAATCCATCGCTTTGTTCTCAAAACTTATTATCAGAGCATTCAAACTGCCTTGGCCGCGATCAGAGACCGACCCTGGAATTCAATGTGACCCAAACTTTGATCCTTTGGCCGAAACCGGAAATGAATATTCCCCACAACCATGCTCACTGTTTCATTGGTTCTTGTCCCAGCCATGAAAAAACACAATTAGTCCTACTATCTTTCTTAAATACGAAACACCAATTTTGACAACTATCCAACCATGCCGTAGCACGCAGACATTGTTCATAACCTTTGCATTTCTAACCCACAGATGTAACTGTTTTATCCATGAGGATGATGCTAGTAGAAACGAGCTTGTTCGCTATTCGCGTTTTCTATACATAATGAACTTGGATTATTCAGTAAATTACTCAAACTACAAAACATTTTACCCATTACAGCCGGTACAAGGATGACATTTTGTTTACTGGACCAAGAATGTAACGTATCTAGAGTCCTAGAATTATTTAACAAGGATCTTGACTCGTTAGCCATCACTAGTGCATTGTAAACCAAGAACAAATGGGTTTTTTTCGATACAATTTTAGCCGGACGAGCAGATGGATCAATGGAATGGCCAGTCCATGGGAGAAGACACGGAACGGCCAATGCACAAACTTCTCTTGTTTCTTTCTAATGCATCATAAGAGAAATTTAGTTCGTTGTCTGGCAGTCAGAACCCGGAATATCTGATAAGCGGAGACTTTGGTATATGGACTTCGTTTTTGTTCAAATATTTTTACACGAGAATGGCTACTCCGAATTCTTTATCGAAAACAACTAATAACCGAAACTGTGGAGTGGTATCTCTTCACATCAATAAAGAAACTTTTCGTGGAATCACCGTTCAGGGGAAAAACGAAAGCAAGACAGGTCACAAGAAAACCCAAGGCAGCTGTAAACTCAGCCTTCTCCCGGCGGTTGGTTGCTGAGGAAGAAACCGCCATCACCAACACAATCTTAGGTCATTTGGTGGAGAGAGGTCATAAGATTAACCACAAAAATGCCTACAGATGGTGTTGACTATTCTGGAAGATGAAAAACAAATTCGAGACCGACCTGCAGTTAGAGGATCCAAGTGAAATGGAACAGAAAACTAACTCGGAACTAAGGATTCCAATTCTAGAGCGTCCTACTCATAAATTAACTGCCAATCCACTAAGCCTTAGAAGGAATCAAACACCACATTTGTATGGCAAGTCGAAAATAACTGCCAGTGAAGCCAATAGTATCGATAGTCAACTCTCCACAACAAAACTGGTAAGATAGTTAGTCTAGTAATAAAGTTAGTAACAGACGCAGTCGTGAGTCATGCCCTGAAGGACGGATTCAAAATGTGCAATCACTATCAAGAAGAAAATATTTAGAACCGACATTTACGTACTATGGAAATTACTTCACCTCTTTGAAATGCCCCTATACATGAAACTATGGGTATTATATACCACGTAATATATCAACTTCATATTTACACCGGATTACCGGATTGGGCATTGGCACGACCACCGTTATTAAGCACGTTAAGTGGTAAGTCCGACTTTCCCAATGAAAAGTAACGAAAAATTGACAGAGTTGACATTGGTAATCCAGTGAAACCTAATCTCGTGGATATTTGTGTTTCTTGCCTAGAAAACAAGATGAGGTATAATATACTTGATATGATACTCTATCCCCGTTATGTGGATGATGTTTCCGTTATCACAGAGAACAAACAAGAAGAAGTCATCCATCATAGGAGTCGATCGCTGTGTGGGAAGCGGGTTGTTACCGTTCAAAAGCCAGTGACGGAAGGGTGCTATATCATGTAGTGTAGATGTTCAACAAACCGTTGAGAGCCAGCCCGGATAGCCTTGTGGTTAAGGTGTTCGATTCACAATCGTTCACCCCGGGTTCGAGTCCCCGTGGGGGCTCGGTGGATGTGCACTGCTGATGATTCCCAACAAGGATGAAACAGCTGTACAGTGCTTCCATGGTTTTCAATGGTGAGTTGAGCGTTCAAGCTGCATGATGAATCATATTATATACAAATCTAATCTCCTACTACTCATTTGCAAACAAACAAGAAGGTGAAGAACAGAATACTCGGTTCAGTTAACCACATCCAAATATTAGGGTGATGTATGCAACGAGGAAAATGGCACCAGAAGCTTTTAGGACATCGAGATTTTCCTCCAAGGAATTGGTTCGGCTGGAAGATCCGTTTGCCAAAAGGACACCCGGTTGGCGCAGTATATCCATTTCAGAAACTACTTTCCAGTAAAGCGTAAGATAAACACGGGAGAAACGCTGCTCCCCGAAGCACAGAAAATTTGCTCAGCGACGACTTGAGAAGGACAGTCGAACGATAACCAAAACTCTGGAGGCAAATGGGCATTCAGTAACATTCCTGCAAACACAGGAAGCTGAAAAACGATAGAGCACCTAAATTATCTAAGCTGCGAGTGCATTTAAAACTTGCTTACAATATTAAAAACATAACTGAGTTGACCAGAATAGGGTTGAGGTCGGCAGTCAGCCAAAGCTACTACTCTTCCGGTCTGGTAAAAGTATTATGGACTAACCGGTTAGCTATGCCATCGATGAAAGAACCGTCGCTTGTCCATATCCAATCAATTTTCGTATACGATCCCAAATGTAAAAGCCCAACCGACTACACTGGCAAAACGGAATCGCAGTTACATTACTTAATGACTGAAGCATTGCAGTGAGGAATTAGAAGACAAAAGAAAACAAATTTATCACCACTGCATCGTCATCACCGTCCGCACTGCCATAAAAGTGCTGACTTTGATTGCAGTATACACTCTGTACAGAGGCAGCTAAATGATCCAGGATATATTGTGCGGTCTGTATTTTCGACTTCCAGTTGCAGATACTTAGTTTTGAGTCATAACCGAACATAAAATACCAAGCGAGTTAGTAGTAACAAAATGACACTCTGAAGAGAAGGATTAATACTTTAGCAGAGAAAGAAATTGCATTGGCAGTTTTAAATACAGATCAGAATAAAATCGAGTACCTCATGCACTGTCAACCGGTTCGTTGCAACACCCGACCTACCGGGAACTTATACGGTTCCCCGTTCAATGTTCCAAGTTCAGGTTATCGGACATCCCTAATGAGCAGTGTGCTTTTGAGACTATGGGGTATACCCCTTTTATTGCTCTCAAGCACAAGAATGTACTCAGTAATAAATAAAATAACAACAACAATATTGAAAACAGTGAATTTTAGAAACAAACTCACCATCATGCTTCGCTTCAAGGACTGTTTGCGATTAGAGCAAAAGTAGTGATAATTAGTTGCCTTCCTTTGGACCATAGCTTGAACTATTTCTGCTTCTGAATGCGCACAAAATGTCCACTGTTTGGCAACCGTTGTTATTCTGTCCAATGCGGCTAAATAAACTCGATCGAGATTTCCTCGGTAATGGTTATATTTGCATCACAAAGCACTTTATATGTTGTGGAGTTATAGGGAATGACGCGATGATTTGAAGGTTCATGTAGACCGTCTACCAATAATGGAAATATTCACGGAGTATTGACAAAAACGATAACCATAGTACAGATGTCCGGAATAAGTTATCCGAACTCAATCAGTGAATCTTCGAGCATCCATCATTCTAAATAAACCCTTAAAATACATCAGTACATCTATGGCGTTTCACAACAGGCTCGGGTAGTTGACACAATGGAAATATAAAATACCACACGAACGGTTTCCTAAAAAGCTATCGCTTCTCTCCAGCTTGACCTTCGCATTTCCTTGAAATCGGGGAACAGGAGCAGTGCATTCTGAAGGTCAGTTCAAACTCCCCCACTGATGGTCTGCTGTTCCAAACGAGTGGGAACTCAGAAATAATCTCCAACAGTTAGTCTACGCGAGAGGTGAATTATAAATCACTAGAAAGGCTATTATGAATGATATCCTTTCGAGGTGAAATAACTAAAATGGATTGTTGTTGTTTGATACTGCTCATCTACTCACAAAAACGAGTCGAATAGAAGGTTGGTTATCTGGCCTGCGGTACAGGAACATTCTGACTTGATACACTTCATTTACGTATGAGAGCAAGAGACTGCTCCGAATTCCAGCTTGCGGTTCGATTCCGTAAGTTCGGAACAGTGATACTGAGTTTTCTTTTGCAAATACAGAAACAAAAGTAACCAGCATGAAAAACCATCTGATAGATAGTGTTGCAGGAAAACATTTTACCAAAAGTGACATGTACCAGGCACATACGGAAAGGAAGAGTTGTTCAGCATAGCCAGACTGCATATTACTTCTTGTTCGATTCAGATAAAGTGCACTCAACTGAATACGATGCATTCATTCAGGGATTTCTGCTTGTGTGCCTGTTCTCATTCATAATAAAGCACAGGAATAACTCGAAAGGGGTTAACATTCACCACCTAAACTGGTGATCCCCCAACGCGATCAAAGTTATTCCGATCGGGAATTGTTGCACAATAAATGAGAACTGACTGGTTTCAACTAATGAGAGGACTTGTAAAGGACCAAGCTACCAACCATATAAGTAAAGTATTTTGTCATGCAAGTGGTGCTGCAGCTT
This sequence comes from Fasciola hepatica, assembly GCA_948099385.1. Classification (NCBI taxonomy): domain Eukaryota; kingdom Metazoa; phylum Platyhelminthes; class Trematoda; order Plagiorchiida; family Fasciolidae; genus Fasciola; species Fasciola hepatica. The sequence continues at coordinate 2,460,420 of CANUEZ040000131.1, forward strand.
CAACAAACATGTTCAGATTCGTACATAGTATGAGTCAATCGCCGAACTGGACACAGGTTGTCATCGTTCATAATCTAATGATGAAAAGGAGCTGTATCATCTGATCAGCCCGGAGAAATCTGTATTGGTGCTTGATTATACTCCAAAAGGCCCCAGTCTCAGCACGTATTTGTGCTGCGTATGAATCCAAAAAGCTTACTAAATATGCCGGACGGTGGTTAGGTGTTCTCAGTGGTCAGATGAACGTTTATTCTGCATGATAAATCTAATCTAATAAATCTAACCTAATCTTTTTACACTCATACGGACTGGCCGGTGTTGCACAACATTCGTCATCATCATGCTTGATGGGACTGAAATGAAGGAGCGTATTATGAAAGTCTCTGTGGATCGAGACAGATACCCGGTGAATGCCGCCGTAGTGGCTGATGGCATAAGAATACCCATATATGTGAAGAATTTTGTCCGATAGATCTACAATTTTGGGAAATATTGCTGCTGTTAAATAGCCGTCACCAGGCAGACACAATTTTGTTGGAACATAGATATAATCAGCCTTCCGACTGTCGTGCGTAGTCTTTTTTAAGGGGTTTGCATGTTGTAAATAAGTAAACGTTTTCTATGTCTGTGAGGGTATGGTATGATACACGGTTCGACGAACGGTCCAGTCTAACCGACAGACAATGCGTCAGCACCGACCACTACCGAGACCACGAAACCACGAGTGGCTGAACAGCCGATTGATGGCGAGAATCGATGCACGAGACGAATACTGCCAGCGGCATCCAAGCCCCAAGAAGCAGCCACCCACACTAGTCAGACCAATGCAATGTATGCAACGAGTGGGCGCATGGGTTGGCAACCTATATATTTTTTGTTTTTCACTAACAGAACGAGATGATCCTGAAGTAGACGTGAGTTCTCGCCGGGGTTAGTGGGAAGGAGTAAAACAACGTCAATAACCAACATCAGCTGAACCATGTTGGCTGATATCTTACTGATGCCCAAAAAATATGCCCAGTGGATTTTTTCAGATTGTGTGCTAAGGTGTTTTGTTTCCGTAAAACTGGCGCTTTATTGCGCCAAGCAAGTTATACTCATACAAAAGGTCGATCTTTAAATTTGACTCAAATGAAAATATAATACCATTGTTTTGGACGATGCCTTTTTAATACGATTCACACGTTACGAGTGTAAACATCTTCCCAGAAATCCAAGTAGGAAACAGGTTTAAAGTATATTCTGAGGCATATCATGCATTTTAAATCACTTTATTGGGGTTGTTCAGTCGAAAAATTGTTTTCCCTATGCTTGTTAGTGTCCTGAGTACAAAATGCAGCAAATATCAGTCTAATTATATTCATAAATTGACTTCGTGGGAATTTTAAACCTGAAGATCCCTTATTCTAATTCACTTCAGGGGTTATGGCACCTTCTATTGTTCTCTCCCCTCAATGTGAATCTGGTTCCCTTTATTCCAAGAAGGTGCTCAGTCTACTGAGTCCCCTCTTCGAAACCCATGGTATCCTAGTCTTCACTCGGATATTTTTACTGGTTTCCACTCTGCGGTGAACAATACTTTGCGCTTCCTCACCTGTGATCACAACCCCTCTCATCCCTACTTCTGTTGAGGCGAAATTGAATTATACCGCGCTCTTGATTAAGCTATTCCCGTTTACAATGAAGTTTGGTTTTCCTAACATTTTCCCAATCAGATCTTTGAATGAGACCGTTCATCTGATAGACGATTGATATTTCTCATCCGATCGGCAGTTACAGATATCACTGGTTGGGTGGTTGTCTCATTTCCCTCGTTTAACAACTTGTGTTAAAAATGTGAATCAGTGACTCACCGGCACTCAACATATAGCCTGGTTGAAAAAGTAACGGGGAAAATTTGTCAAGCGCATCTGTATGTATAGATTGTAAACAAAGTGTCGAATAAAAAGTGTGTGTAGGTGTGCATGTGGCAGTTCTAAAACAGTCCAGTAGGTTTTACTAAAAGGGCTCTAAGGCAATCGGATCTGAACCTGTGTACAGCTCTAACGCCAGGTTCCTAACAAAAAAAATCAACAGCCTATTGACGACAAACTTCATTCTATTCAAAGGCAACAGTCAGCAATCCAGATTTGACATTTAAAAGATCTGAGTTTCATGTTTGCTACGTATTCCAACGTAGAAGGATTCGGTGAACTGTCATTGCATTGTACAGCATTGACATTAGGCTCGCTGTAGAGAGTCTAACTGTTCGCAACAGAAATTCAAAGGACAAGCCTTGCTTACTTATTCGGGTTAAGCGACTTAGCGTGGCTTTGGTTAATTCTCATTCAGGAGTAAATAGCTGATATTTCAGTAAGGAGCATTCTGTATCATATAATTCACCTTATATGGAAGTATTTAAATGTCTAAGGTGCTAATTTGGCAAAAAGTATAGCAACACGAAGTTCTCTAAAATATGTGATGTACTTACCGGCCTCAACCTGGATAGAACAGATGATAACGAGGAAGACCAGAGCAAGCATATCGCTCGAGTTGCACTACTGGAATCGGACCGACGGCACTCAATTATTGTCTTTTTATACTAGTTCTCAGTGCTGGCAATCTCAGTGCGTGTTGACACACTAGATGTAACTTGAATATAACAAATTTCGGACCACTGATTGGCTGATTTCTGTTAAGGCAGGCGGGGGGGGGGACGCAAGATCGTGCGTAAACAAGTAAACTTATACTAGTTTCTTGACCTAATTGAAACTAAACCAGAAGTGCCGATGCGATATCCGAGAATACAGTTTTGCCAAAACGGAAGCGTAAAGGTAAATGTAATGATTACCAAAATGCTGTGGTTTGGATTACAGTGAACAGTATGGAATTTCTGTTCACAAATGCAATTTTTTGGCACAAAAGCTCGCCAAAGTTATGGACCTAGGGCATTTTCCTAAAATCAAATCATTTAGTCAAAAGTTCTCTTTAATATTTTACTTAATAGTTCTTTTGGCCATTCTCAATGGAAAATAAGCTGTCACTCATCCGAAAACATGAAATTACAAGTAACCAGATAAGGATAATATAATTTTTCAGCAAAAGTATGCCCGTCTGTTTGCTAAATTCATTAAATATAGATCGTATTCTACCGGTTGCGGGTTCAAGCTTAAGGAATTTCTGTATGGTACGCACCGTTTCAAGAGTGATAACAGATGCGGGTTGTCTCTTTACTATAAGGACATCCGGATGTCCCAAGCATGACACACGGCACGCATTGAACCGACAAAAGTTCAGCTGTTTCCCAAACCACCCAGTATAAAGAACTTTAACGAAGGCTTTGACGCTCTGTGAAAAAATTAGGAAAAATCGTATTAAAGTAAATTTATCTCAAAGATCAATCCAAAAATGATCGGCTATTATCTGACTTGTTTTTCATTCGTACGGTTCGTAGTTCTCTAGGTAGAACATTTTCTCTCAGAAAAATGAAGCAACCTAAAGAAAATCAAAACCATTATGAATCATTTGTAAACCGCAATCTCTTTAAATTTAAAACAAAGCAAAACCACTCATCTTCCCTGAGAGGAACAAGCTAACTCTGACGAGATGGAGTGGAGTCGTTCGAAAGCATGCGTTACAGGAAAATCAATAGAGATAGACCAAACACGCTTTCATTGCTAAAGCAACCATATAGCAATAGAAACCCAGTTTGTTATCTGACACTTATAATCCTTAAAAAAATGAAGTGCACCGAGGTCCATAAAAAAAGCTGTTATAATAAATGACTATACGGATAAGTTTATTCAAAATGAACCGCAAAGCACCGGTGAGGAACCACGACTGACGTATCCACTGAGATTCAGTGCTCCACCGAACGACTACGATAAGTCTCAAGGCTGCTGTGAATTCTACATGTACAGTTTCGACCCTGCTGAGTAACTGTCATGTTTCCAGGGCTACTCGAGTGGTGCTTGAAGATAACCCTTCCACGTCACCGCACATGGCTGTCAATTGGTCCCGGTTTGCATGTGTCGTAACTGATGCCTATTACGTTGATGGTAGTTTTTCGCTTGGCTGTGCAAACCAGTACATGAATTGATACCTCAAAGCTTCTCCATGATACACGTACCATCTAAGCATATAAATATAAATCCGTGCCTTATTTTGGGTTCTTATCGAACGAATTCATAGACTCTTGGACTGTACGAATACTCTGCGGAAAATCCGTCCTCGGGAGATCAATCAAGATTAGAGACAAACGAATTACGTAAACTTCGAAATGATCTCCGGAAAATGCGCGAGGGACTGAGACTTTCTCGCACACAAACAAAGTGTTTTCCACCAAGGTACCATATTCGATTACTAGTCGGAAAATACTTGGATCGAATCTTCTTGTACGTGAGCGAAAAGGCACCTAGTTGATAGCCCGTTGTATAAAGGCAGGACGGTTCAATATCTCGATCCCTCATTATTAAAGTAGAAGAAATGATATATTTTACATAAATTAAAGATAGTCTAGTTCCATCCACAGTTATCCCAAATGCTTCATATTTCATACCAGTTCTCTCGTTTACCTACCGCCTTCTACCTGATTGCCATCTCCAATGGAGTACAGCAAGGCTGCTTATATCCCCATTTCTCTTCAACTTTAACATGGATTATGTTCTACGTAGTGAAGGTTTTGGTATTCTTAACAAAAAATCTAACACTTCCCAAGAAATAAAGTTCTAGACTTGGAATATGCCGATTAAGTGGCCTCGCTTAATGATAATGCACAGGCAATACAAAAGACCCCAAACCGCTTGGCGACTAAGGTACCCATATATGGTAAGCACTTTGCGCCTTCCAAGTGCAAATAAATTTTGCCAGATGGCCAGGGCCTATGTCCGCATTCAACCTTAACGGTGATCAGCTGGAGTACGTCAACAACTTTGAGTATCTCAAGAGCTTGGTAGCACTTTTTTCAGGGCCTAAATTATGGGAATTTTTTGTTTACAGACGTCCAGGGATTTGGCTAAGAATGAAAGCCATTGGCGCAAAAGCTGTAAGGTCTGTCTGTTGAACTCTTGTGCCCTGTATTCACAAAAAATATCACTCATAAACAAGTAGGGACAAAGTATATCAGAAACTGGACAGATATATATATATATATATATATATATATATGCATATGTATATAGTACTCACTACTTCCTCTTACCTGTGGTACTTCCCTCCTTCACTGCTTTTGCTGCAACGTCATCTTGCTTGATTCCAAGCCGGTAATATGCGTACATATACTGCAAGAAAAACCGCAGTGGCGCACTCGTGTACGTGCGCGAAATGGCACCCATTTGATAGCTCTTCATATACAATGATGACTTATTACGGATGCTGCTGAATAAATCGGTGGTCTCTCAATTCCTGTATATTGGGAAGATAGATTTATTATTACCTACATAAATGAAAGTCAGTTTTTTCACATATTTCACATTTCATACCATTTTTCTTGTTACTGAGTCTACACATAAACACCACACAATCGATCACAAAACTAATCACAAACACACCATTGAGGACAGAATTTCAATGGTATTGGGGCAATTATATCGATAAGACAACGTCCCAGGACTCGCAAACAGTGAGTCATAATCTAAGCTATTTATTTAATCAAGTCTGTCCTGATTCTCTGATCACTTGAATATTTGCTTCAAAACGTATTGTCCCACAGACACTATACGAATCCTTACTGACAATTTCTCCCCTCCTCATCTACGGCACTTACGCAGTAGCAAAGAACCTGCCTTCAAATCTAGTGCGCGTATCACGGTGGAACTGTAATTTAAATCCATCACTCTCCGGCATAACCAGCCCGTGTACTTGATAGTTAGAAAACCGATACGGAAATTCGTGACTCCAAATCAAATAGCCGTTCGGAAAACTCCATCGACGGTTCACTACTGTGACCCAAATGGAAAACAGATTAAGATTTCATTAAGTGCCCCGTCAAATTCCGGTCACATGATTCACCACTCCTCCAATTGTTCATAGAGGATTATCAAATTACCATTTCCACAATGTCTCTAGAAGAGACAGCATATCAGAGATAATCTTAAATGAATTGATGAGAACAATATTCCTGCATCAAGTCGGAACTCTTCAACGAACATTCAAACCCAAACGGCACGCAAGAATGATGAATACTGGCTTCCGTTGTATAGCTGCTCGGAGTGCCACTGGATACACATGAATACCGCACCAAAGTGTTCAAAAACCATGTGTAACCGTGTCTATCTTCCGAGATCAATGTGTTTAACTCAAGTAGACTTGCAGGTCAACTCTCACACACAACACCGGCTTCCACGGATTCAGTCATCCACTTCATCTCATTGTTATGCCATCGCAAAATTCAAATGGTCAGAGTTTGCCTCTGTATTTCGGTGACACACATTAAACTGTGTCGGTGGAGTAGAACTACTGAATATTCTGGCACAGAACTACTGTCAAGTTTTATTTCAAACTGTCATCAATTCATCCAAATATCTTGAGGAATATCCCACGGATTCATCATGCAATTCGTTTCAGGGTGTGCCATCATATCACTTCTCCTGTTTTCTGCTAAAATCTCCTTCGATGCCTGGTGGGTTAAGCTTTGAAAACATAAAGCACCGGTTGTGGAGCCCCAAGAAAACCACCTAATTTGGCCAAAGAATCCTGGCATCAAAGTATCAACAAACTGGAACATGAACTATCACACGAATTCGCTTTCTCCTCTCACTCTCTCACGTTCATTTGCCATCGCAATATCGGATGATCATCCACCACCACAATAGAATTCCATCCATTCGGTTCCCACCTCGGCCGATGCCTAATTAGTCGACCACGTCATTTTAATACTGCGAAACCGTCCTAATACTGACCCTAGTTGTGTCCAAACTTCCGCTAGAACTGTCTCCTCACAGACTACCACAAAAAGTCACACCACGGCACTCACACATATACAACCTCGACCGTGGTTCTAATTAGATAGCCTCTAAGTACGCACAATTATGCAAATCGGAAAACAGGCGAGTCTAGCTCGCACACTGGAATCGCTCTCGATCGATATTTGCTAACTCTCAGAGAGACAAGACTGCAAAACGCAACCTCCGCAATCAAACTAACATCCCAAGCTACTCATAACACCAAGTGCCATCCACGCTCATGTGGAGACCACGAAGCTACAGCAGCAGGCCAGGTGGATGTTGGAATTGCTCTCAGCTGTAGAGCCATACCGTCCACGTCACGGTGGATTCCTGCCAACAGGTAACTTTGTGCATTCCAGTAGAGAGGTTCTTGCTGAGTGACTAAACATAGAGGTCAAACGCGCATCTTATTCATCATTTCCGCCCATATCCCGACAGACTGAAGTCCGGACGCAGTGAAAATGAACTCTGTCAACAGCTTAATATGTTCCTGCACACAAAACACCGGACAGGTACCTTTCTTCTGACCGGAGATCTTAGCGCGTGTTGGCCACCCGGCAGTGAGTGAATGTCACTCAACGGTTCGGTCGCGAGTGAATGCATCAAATCTCAACCCTTTGCTCTCATCTCGAACAACATCACGTTTACCAAAGACCAACTATCGTCGCGTTCCCGGAGATTGGTATCGCCTTTGACTCTGTCTACAGAATCGCCTTATGGAACTGCCTGATGAAGAACGGCGTACCCAAGAAGTACGTTTCCGTTCAGAAAGACCTCTGTTGGCTGGCCTGAATAAGGTAAGGGTCTATGGGTAATTAATCTAATCCTTCGTCATCCGAAGTGACATTCAGCTACGATACCCTATTCCGCCGTTCCCCTTCTACTGCAATATTGGAAAGTCTGCTCCAAAGAGCTTTTGATGGTGTTGCAAACGGTAGTGTGGAATTTCTACAGGGTATCAAATTTGTCCACTTAAATTATGCTGACAAATTCACCTTGTTGAGAGACTACTCTCAAACCGTCCAAAATGTTTTAAATCACTTGATCGTCAAAGTCACCGAGTACGGAATGCACTTTGACCCATTCAAATTCAAAATGCTTCTTCAAGATTGGTAAGGAGATTTTCCTGCACTGAGTCATTGTAGGGAATGTTTGGAAACCGTCGGCAGGTTTCTGCTCCTAAGAAGGTGGCTAAGTCAAGTCTTAAGAATGACCACCCAACATTCGTCCAACCACGCACTATTAGCTCTTGCTGGACAGAATTGTATACGACGATCTGACGGACAACCGTCGACCTGACGGATCAGTAAAATCGCAGTAGGGCTTTGTCCCCTACCAGGTTGGAGCAAGAATGACACCGAAAACAGTTGGTTTTGCACTCTGTGGGACATGGTCTGGAAGCGGATTCAGTGGCGTCAATGCTGTACAAATTGCCCATTCATCATCTTTCGAATTCAAACCACAGGAGATTTTCCAATGTTCATGTTCTTTTAAATTTCGCACGATACTTCTTACCGTAAATTTGTGTCTTTGCCAGGTCGTCCGTACCAAATCTGATATATATATATATATATATATATATATATATATATATATATATATATATATATATGCATACATGATACTTACTATCAATATATATACATATATATATATATATATATGTATAAATATATAATTACTGGTCAATAATAATGAGGGATAGCATATACTTCTATTTCACATGATTGTCCTCAGTGTGTAAATATGAATCGGAGGAATCCGATGTTTATGGACGTGGAATAAATTCAGTATTCCAGTATCGTGGGAGTGTGCTCTGCAACAATAATAAATCCAGAATCTCTTCGTAGTTCGTAAAATTCGGTGACATCATAGATAATCTTTCGAGAAATCGTGGATGTAATTTTTATCCACATTAGCATCAATTTCAATCGATTAGTGCTGAGTCAATCAGAAGAGGTGATAGCGAACTGATAAACACCAAAGACGCCCGTGAGGATCAAGAACAGAGCAATTCAACGACCGTCGCATCAATTTTGACAGGCTTTGGTTAAAATAAGAAATAGACAGGTTGAAATTGTTCAAATAGGTTATAAATATGGAAAACCGAATTTGTCAAAAATCAATTCAAGACAAAAATGGATAGATTTGTCGGAAAATAGAGATAATCATGGTAGATATGCACCTCAATCTACAATCAGCTTTTGTGCAAGCACTAAGTAGTCGAAGACTAAAATAATGTGGTTCTGTCGTATGCGCGATGAAGAGGCCGCACGGTTGAACAAAGCAACCCAGTTTGCTCAAACAGAGGTAAGACACAAAATTGATCAGTTCATTTTAGCTTTGCACGTCTTTCACGCAAGGGTTTCTGTGGGCCATGGTTGATTTCTAATTTCTTTTGTACTCTGGTTTATGCAAAAATCAGAAAACAAACGTTCAAGGTAATCTCCGACAAATACGGTCTGTGAGTGTCAAATAATTATCAGACATGAATGAGTAAAAGATTTTATAAAATTTTACACCACAACAGTTTGAAGATTCTGTGGCACATTTTGAACAAAATCTTCAACTGAATTATCACAGTGTTTTAAGATGAAATCATTTCGTTTTTTATTCTAACCAAATTGAATCCCGTACAGGCTCGTTCTAAACACACGTCCGAAATAAAATTTTACATGGATATGTTTGTCCATTCACGCAGTCATTGTTGACAAAATCTGATAGTGATGATGAAATTATTGCCCGACACACTATCCTTCGAAAAAACCTAGAGGTAAATTGTTGTCATCAGTTTTTCTTCCAAGTACATCGCACAAAATCTCTTCACTACATTGTGTATTTCCTATCGAACTGTTCGATGGTAATTCTTGTTTGCAGTATGCATACAGCATCTGCCCAAGTATTTCACTAATCCGAAAAACAACCAGGAAAATGTATAAACCATCGAATGACTTTCAATTTTACCTCAAAACAATGAACTGATATGCATTATCGAAAGATAACTCGAGCAGTGTAAAGATCTATTCTCTTGATGAGTGAACTGACATAGGAATCTATGAAAGTCTGGCCAGTTGTCGTGTGGAAGCAAATCTCTTCGATTCGAACAACCGTGAATTATGCAACAGATGTGGCGATTGTGCCAACTTCATGCAGTCGGGACTAAACAATCCGAGACAATGGAGAGATAGGATACAGGGAAGGTAAAGCCATGTGGATACAATGACGTCACTGGTTACAAAATCCAGCGTTTATCCACTCAAACTAGAAAAGCTAAGAAGCACGCAACATAATAGGCAGTGTCAACTGCGACGCATCCCACAATTTTCTCACTATGCAATTTGCGCTTCTGAATTTAAACGAGTAATATTATAACATAGATAAGTGACATGAATTTTCCAAACGTTACCTCTCTTCGAAGTTATTTACGGAATGCGCTATGGATGGCTCAATTTTCACGATCGCGACTGACATGATAAGACGGCCTGAGCAGTAAATATTTTGGGCACTATCAAGGTGAGAAATATAATAGAATCGGTGAACAGGGCCATAGATAGCATCCCGAGTCACATTCAGAATGTTCTATTTTATCTGCAAAATCCGATAGCATATGGCTTTCCATTGAAAGTGACATCGGTAATTGCGCCAACTTGCGATTAGTCGATAGCTGGGGAGATTTCACGTTGTATGAGATATAACAATTCTCCCGACAACTAACTGTGAAATTTGCTAAGAAACGATGATTCCAATTTCTATCAATAGAGCATCGACCCCAAGGTCCGTTTGGTGCACTTTGTGAATCTTTGGAAAACTACTCGCGATATTGAAGCAAGATGTTGCAAAGGCTGGAAATTCTCGGGGCCTCTGTAAAAAGGGCCGAAGTCGGATCGCATATACTTACAAGGTTGGATTTCCATGACATAACTTGGCCAGTTATTCATCATGAATGTGAGTACTGTTCACAGGGTAATTCAAAGGATAAAATCAGCACAAACATATTGCAGAGGCAGTAAACCCATTACATCGAAGTGATAAGATGATTTTGTAAGCATACTACTAAAAGCAGCTGCGCCGAAATGTAGTATCATGAATCCAACGAGATGATCTTTCCAAGCCTTCTATACTCTCTGTTGCGGAGGAGGATGAATTGAAACGTGATGCAGCATGCATCAAATAACGTGAAGTCGGCGCTCAAAGTAAAGCAAAGGTGAGCAATTTGTGATATTTTGGGGAATTTATATCGCAAAGCCAATCAGTCAGTTTGTTTCACCAATAATTCTATGATATGAAATGAGTGACGGAAGATTCACATAAAGCTAATTATGGAGATGAATTCTCCAAAGAAATGTATTCCACCAAACACCAGGATATCACACCAAAGTTGATTGGTAGTTTGGGCTGGAATAAAACATGAGAAACCCCACCAATAGACCTCAATTTAAAGAATCGTAAACAATGAGAAGTTCGGCAGGGTTTTTTATGGAGTCGTGCCCTTGAGAGACTGAACAAAGTTCACCTGGAAATAATATGATGTTTCACAATAATACTCAATGTAACTTTCCAATGATGGTTTGTGAATACAGAATAACAGGATATTTCATCATGCGGAAATATGCACAACTGCAAGGTTCAGTTCATACAGGTTGACAACCAATAGACCATTTTTGAATGCGATTTGAAGTTAAATCGCTTTCATCAAACCAGAGCATAATGGGCTGCCTCACCGCTTCGCTCTGTAGTCGAGAATGAAACACGAAATGCAGCACAATTTAAAAAAATGATTTTAAAGCCGAAGTGTTGAACACCCTGCCGAGCACGATGGGAAACTTGCTGAAGAATAATTGCAAACCAACAGGCTTTAAACGTGCATTGGGAATTGTGCTTCTGCTATTATTATTATTCGCGTTACTTCAGTGTAAATAAGTATTTTTCATGTGTGCAAATAAGCCTATATCCGTTCATGTTTGTGATTAACTGGTAGTGGCAAGCAGAGGGTTTCGTATGAAATTTGGGTGTTGATTCCCCGCATACAGGGAAAACCTGTTGTGTCGGGACAAAGTCACGCGTATTATGCTGATAACCAATCAGTATTCTTTCCATGCACGGACACATGTCTGCCAGGCACTAACTGACCCAGTGGAAACAGCTCGTGGTGAAATTCCACCAGAAGACCGGAGCAACACCTGCCACACCCACAACTCAGCATTATGAGATATGTTGTTCAAAGGTAATCGAAGCCAATCAGGAGCAACGAATTAACAAGCTCGTATGGTTCGAGGACAAAACCTGATTGGCAACAGCAAGTCGCCTGTTCCATGGATGAAGTCATAGTGATGTCCGTACGTTCGTGCATGCGTGTGCAATAGTAGCCGGTATCGAATGTCCGACCAACCATTTTGCCGACATTGTAATGACGTAGTTAGTAGTCTGACCAAAACAGATGGACTACTCGACAATGCGTTCACTACACTTTGCTGAACAACAGATTTGCAGATACGGAATTCCCACTCGCTCAGTGAGATCCTGCAAGACCATCACTGTTCGAATACACATAATCATCGCGTATCCCCTAAAGTTACGATCCACGTGTTTCAACTATACAGAAGCACCGATATAATAGGCGCAGCGTCCAATTAACCCTCTCTAGGTGAACAGATTTCTCGAGTGATATACGGTTTTAAATAGTTAACTACATCTTCATACAAGAAGATAATCTATCCGATATTCATATATGGGGTGAAATGCAGCTGAGTTGATCCAACAAACATCTCACCGAATTCATGTCCCCTTCACACTACCACTAACAGAATGTTTATATCGAATTATTCTAGATCTGTAACAGGACCTTATACCATCAATGTGTAAGACTGTCATACGCCACTCGTACACTACCACTCGCGGTGTTCAGAATAATTGGCAAATTACCTGCTACTTCACTTGGAACAACCAATTGATACGCATACTCAATGTCGAAAACTCTCAAACATGAATAAATTTCCATGAACATTTTTGCAATGGAATCAGTCCAGATCAGTACCCACTTTGTACGGGAAAGGAAAGAATAAGAGAACGTGACACACCTCCTAAAGAGTATTGAGTTCGGGTAGATGGTCATTTGGAGTACAAATTCGGGTTTAGGTGATTCATGTTCGCAGATTTGAAAATAAAATCGATTTCACTGGTATACATCAAGCAACAGAGTTGTCGCAATGCGAAAATGACTCCTGAGTCATCATATTGGTGTAAATAAACAGATACAATCTATCTAATCCCGATAAGGTCCACTTCTGACGATAGACTGGATTGAGCATTCGAAGTGTTCCCATTGAACTACTCAGCATACACAATGCACAGAAGTGTCAGGTAAACTGATGCTCCCAATACTACAACCAAACATCAAATTGACTCCCTCAAATCTGACTCAGTAAACTGTTAAACATATCCTATCAATTCACATACACGTGAATTTTGTGGGCTCGTATTTGGAATAATACATAAGCAGAAATCGGCTCATGTCGATCACTGCAGCTAGTTTGGGGAACATATCGAGTATTGTTATTGTCTGGTAGCATCCGCGGAGAGTGGTTACCTTTTGCAACGGATTGTCCATCATCAAATTGAAGGCAGATGCAGCCGAGATCAAATGCAAAACCAAAGTCGACAAACGTGAACAAGAATGAGTGGCAGTCATGAAACGATCTGTGACACTGTTAAACGACATTTATGTGACTGATCTGAGTAAAACACTGTCAAATTGCACTATGATTCCCCATCAGTTGGTGAAGCTGTTGCATCATAGATTCATTTCTGCAAGAGAAGGTTTGCAATCAGAACACGAATAAAAGAGCCGATCCCTATTTCGGGTTAGATTGGCTGAAAATGTCCAACGGTTGGAAGAAAATAAATCAAGGCTTGATCCGCCTTCACTTCGTGAAGAGTTATGGCCAGACGGAGTATACCCAAATGGTGGTAAAATTCTTCTTCATTCTGGTCTTATTTCTGGTGTTCACGGTGTCGTCTAACCGAGAGCTTTCATGTGACCACGGGATGTAATGGAACGACGAAAAAAACACTGTGATGCCAATGTTTTCCAGTACGTTAGTACTAATCATAAAGTATATACTACAGTGAATCCGGTTTACGGCTTGCACTATTTATTTACGAGTTTAATATTGAACACGCTTTGTGTAGTAAAGAGTGAATCTTCGACAAAGAGCGGCATTTCCTAAGACGCTTATGGCTTCTGAGCGGAGGATGCTTTATAATACTAAATACAATATTCTCGCAGAAGTAAAGTGCTAATCACTTTGCCGACCAAATTACCCTATGATGATCAGACAGAAATGAATTACGGTCCTATTTTGATTTATTGGGCATAACCTCCAGTTGAATAGTACTTTAAAAGAAACGGAAAAACATTTTAAATTAAGAATCGAAACTACTTTACCTTTCGAATTAGAAACAAAATGATGGATTTTGAGCATGCAATGGTCAGCTTGAAACGAACAACAAAGATCAGAGTTGAAAGTCACTCCGAATCTCTGTGGTGGTTCAGTCCTATGTAGTTGATTAGCAAAAAATGTAAAAGGATCGCTAGAGAAAGCTGGGTGAGGTAGCATGCAAATGCAACCAGAACATATGGAATGGTCGAGGGAAAAATAAGTCCCGTCAGAAAATTCGGAGTAATTTCAATATTACTAGACAGAATAATATCATCTCTAAAGGATAAACGCTGAAATACCACTCCTTGAGCATAGTCAAACACGGTTAGAGTGATTTTAGAATGGGGGTCGATGAATTATTTATTGCAAATAATGGGTGGAAGCACAGAACGGTGAATCGCGTCACGGTCGTGTGATAGGAATGAAAACAGTGTTCCAGCAAATGTAGAACTTTGGATCTGACCCGCAATGTGTTCATTGAGTCATGCCAATAAACAAAGTGAGCCACCAAACCAACGCAATTTCGGTAGTGTGAGTAATCTTGGATCGCAGTCAACAACAGAGCAATTGTCAGCAAATATTCACCTCGAGCGGATTCAGCTGAATTATTTAGCCATCTCTGGGAAGGATCACCTAGACAGGATAATGCGTAACATGTAATCTTCTGGTGTTTATGAATGAACTAGAAGTGATCCAAAGGGATCGAGGTGTGCAACTACGGAGGATGGAATGCCATAGGCTCAATGAGCTTCAAAAACGTCGAACTGAAATTAGTGGGTCGGAAGTGTTTCAGGGTACGCAAGGACGTTGTTTGCGTGGGTATTTAAATGATGGCTTAGCTATCATTTGTTGTGGAATGGAACATGAAAATGGAGAGTTCTTTATGAGGGAAGGTATGAATTTTGTTAAAGCATGAACGCTATAATTGAGGATACATGGGAATCGCTGTAACCATGGTAGCGATAACGTGCTTAAAGAACAATTGTTTTTCAAAAGATTCTATACCAGAACCATCAAAAGGACAATGTGTCAATGGAGACGACGGATCTGGTTTGGTAAATTTAATGAAATCACCGTTATGACCAGGACCAGACAGTATCCTTTTATCCGTGTATTCATTTTCGCCTCGTATAATGAGCAAACCTGAGCCATGAAATGGCTGGCGACAACCTCAGTGTGCAGGATGAGGACCAGCTAAAATAAATTACTTTGGAGTTGGTATTCGTTCTCAAGAGGGCCACACTCAGGCGGGGATTACGCAAAAACTGCTGAAATTTCACAAAGCTCTATCAACTTGCTTAGGCAATATACACAGATATCGAACCCAACGCACACAAAAGACTACTACGTGCGATAGTCTTCTGACTTGGAGCTGTAGCTGTGATAATGAGAACGCGTTTAAACAGTTGCTATTCATGCATAGAATATGCATTAGTACAACCAAGCAAAGAATGCGGTGTTCTAGAGAATGTTCGCAGTTCAAACAACGCACTGTTTCTGTCCTCGAAAAGGAAAGGAACAAGAAACTGACCTTTCCTTTCTACGGTACAGCATCTAACTACCCATTATTCTGCTTTTGAAGTACAGCACAACCGCGAATTTGATCACCAAACGTAGACTCGGCACAATTGGTCTCGTATCTCAGGCAGCAGAACAAACATTTTCGAACAATGTTTTGATCATGAACCATAGTTTTTCTGTGGAACGGAGCTTACCTCGAAAAACGGTCTTGAAAGCATGTTTTGTAGACATAACACACACTTACTTTCAAAGTTTCAGTGGTGCCATCTTGGGAATAATAAATCGCCTTTCGGCAAATGTAGGATGTAGCTCTCGTTTGAGTACCGGACATCGATTGCAATTTACAGTTGTACGGTTATTCTCATGAAAAGTTGTGATTTCTTGGTCATAGTCCATTGTAAGTTCCACCCAAAGTTTATTAGAGCAGGAGGAAAGAAGGGAGAAAATATGAAACACATTTTCCCAAGGACCACTCTAGACCTCTAATTTAAAGATATTTCACCGCGACAAACATCACCTCATTCGTATTTCTTCGAAAAACCTAACCGGATCCTATGACTTATCAGTCTGACACACACGGTACTGGGGCATCAGCCCGGTACATGCACAGGAATGAGGCTTCTGTGAGTTGTTTTCAGTCCGGTCATGTGGCCATCAGCGCCTGATCTTCTGTTTCCACCTGCGAACCAAGTATCCATATGCCTACGAAATCTTCCATCTGGTCCATGCACGTAATGAAGCAGGTTAAACCTGTACCCGTGAGCACCAATCAGGGTCAAAGTCTATCGGACTGCAAAGGTCGGAAGCTGCTGGATGAATTTCGATCACTTCTCTTGTAGACAATAGAGGTCCCTGTTACTATACTCATACTTAGCCTAGTGAAGGTATGTCTACGGGCAAGCTGGCTCGTTCAGTACTTTTTCACTTATTGTCCTCCCTATTTTCAAACGTCATCCATCACCTGATTTATTGAGATTCGACTTAGTCTGAGTTTTGCTGGCAAAATAACATCTCCGGCTTGGGGAAGCCATCACTCACGTGTAATTTTTATTGCCCAAACATCTAGCAATGGATAGAGAGCTTACACAAATGGGAAAGTTCAGTTCACTCCAAACACATGCAGGACCGGGTGTTGTGATCATAAGTGTAAAAAAATGTGGGTAGAAGGTGGTTGAAATACTATGTGATAGTCAACGGTTTACACTGGACAATACTCCGAACAACAGGCGGAAATTTCAAAGAATCCGCAGAAAAGCAGCAAAATACAGAGCTAGTTGCGAAAAGAATATCGATTTTAAGATAATCAGCGAAACGCTACCTATCTAGAGTCTAATAAGGGCTCCAACATGGGTGAAAATTCGGCCTATCAAAAAGCCACAGGATAACTTGTTAACATCGTTGTTTCCATTTGAAACATCTGACACCCTTATTCAATAGGACTCATTTGATCACTCAGACATACTGAACATGGTTTCTCTTAGTTGTGACCGAATATTCGCTACTTTTGTCGAAGCCGTTCACACGTCGTGCACAAAAAGAACGAGCAGTCAGATGGACCAGAAGGAAAGGTCATTATCTGGTTCCGTCAATATCGAGAACATGAGGGCCGTGTTGACTAAACTAGGCAAATCCACTCCACCAGAACATTTCTCCTTGATTCTACACAAGATGGCCAGGTCATCAAAAGTTTTACCACTATCACGCCAGGTCAAAACTCGCTACACCTACGTACGCACATGTGTGGTGTTCATACACCGAAGCAAATAATAGCCACCATGATGAACAAATTTTTCGTTCATAATGCACTTCACATTGTCGAATAACTGGAACAGTCATTCCAATAAAAGTGCCAATTGCAACCGAAATTCTCTACACACTCTTGCGCCCCACTACCCTCACTCGTACTTTGGTTATGAACCACATCCGCGTATACAATATCTTTTCTATTAAATTCTATCTGGACATTCCCGAACATCTTTGCTGAATCTGTTAGGTAAATTTTCGATGACTATTCCTCAGCCGTTGACTGAAGTCTAAGATCACCGGTACTAGAGATGCCATAAAGCTTCGGTCATCCATCTAGTTTTCAGAAAACATTCACATTCCCATTAAATAACTCAGATATTTTTGTGTAAATTTTGGGGGAATAAATGTTCAACCTGATATGATTCATTATGCAGTGTGAGATTCAGCTCACCGTGAGAAATCATGGGTGAACCGTAGAGATTTTTTCTCATTGTTGGAAATCCCGCGCTAACCCGAGTACTCGTTTCCCATATATGGGGTGAAATGAAGCTGAGTTGATCCAACAAACATCTCACCAAATTCATGTCCCCTTCACACTGCCACTAACAGAATGTTTATATCGAATTATTCTAGATCTGTAACAGGACCTTATACCATCAATGTGTAAGACTGTCATACGCCACTCGTACACTACCACTCGCGGTGTTCAGAATAATTGGCAAATTACCTGCTACTTCACTTGGAACAACCAATTGATACGCATACTCAATGTCGAAAACTCTCAAACATGAATAAATTTCCATGAACATTTTTGCAATGGAATCAGTCCAGATCAGTACCCACTTTGTACGGGAAAGGAAAGAATAAGAGAACGTGACACACCTCCTAAAGAGTATTGAGTTCGGGTAGATGGTCATTTGGAGTACAAATTCGGATTTAGGTGATTCATGTTCGCAGATTTGAAAATAAAATCGATTTCACTGGTATACATCAAGCAACAGAGTTGTCGCAATGCGAAAATGACTCCTGAGTTATCATATTGGTGTAAGTAAACAGATACAATCTATCTAATCCCGATAAGGTCCACTTCTGACGATAGACTGGATTGAGCATTCGAAGTGTTCCCATTGAACTACTCAGCATACACAATGCACAGAAGTGTCAGGTAAACTGATGCTCCCAATACTACAACCAAACATCAAATTGACTCCCTCAAATCTGACTCAGTAAACTGTTCAACATATCCTATCAATTCACATACACGTGAATTTTGTGGGCTCGTATTTGGAATAATATATAAGCAGAAATCGGCTCATGTCGATCACTGCAGCTAGTTTGGGGAACATATCGAGTATTGTTATTGTCTGGTAGCATCCGCGGAGAGTGGTTACCTTTTGCAACGGATTGTCCATCATCAAATTGAAGGCAGATGCAGCCGAGATCAAATGCAAAACCAAAGTCGACAAACGTGAACAAGAATGAGTGGCAGTCATGAAACGATCTGTGACACTGTTAAACGACATTTATGTGACTGATCTGAGTAAAACACTGTCAAATTGCACTATGATTCCCCATCAGTTGGTGAAGCTGTTGCATCATAGATTCATTTCTGCAAGAGAAGGTTTGCAATCAGAACACGAATAAAAGAGCCGATCCCTATTTCGGGTTAGATTGGCTGAAAATGTCCAACGGTTGGAAGAAAATAAATCAAGGCTTGATCCGCCTTCACTTCGTGAAGAGTTATGGCCAGACGGAGTATACCCAAATGGTGGTAAAATTCTTCTTCATTCTGGTCTTATTTCTGGTGTTCACGGTGTCGTCTAACCGAGAGCTTTCATGTGACCACGGGATGTAATGGAACGACGAAAAAAACACTGTGATGCCAATGTTTTCCAGTACGTTAGTACTAATCATAAAGTATATACTACAGTGAATCCGGTTTACGGCTTGCACTATTTATTTACGAGTTTAATATTGAACACGCTTTGTGTAGTAAAGAGTGAATCTCAATTATAGCGTTCATGCTTTAACAAAATTCATACCTTCCCTCATAAAGAACTCTCCATTTTCATGTTCCATTCCACAACAAATGATAGCTAAGCCATCATTTAAATACCCACGCAAACAACGTCCTTGCGTACCCTGAAACACTTCCGACCCACTAATTTCAGTTCGACGTTTTTGAAGCTCATTGAGCCTATGGCATTCCATCCTCCGTAGTTGCACACCTCGATCCCTTTGGATCACTTCTAGTTCATTCATAAACACCAGAAGATTACATGTTACGCATTATCCTGTCTAGGTGATCCTTCCCAGAGATGGCTAAATAATTCAGCTGAATCCGCTCGAGGTGAATATTTGCTGACAATTGCTCTGTTGTTGACTGCGATCCAAGATTACTCACACTACCGAAATTGCGTTGGTTTGGTGGCTCACTTTGTTTATTGGCATGACTCAATGAACACATTGCGGGTCAGATCCAAAGTTCTACATTTGCTGGAACACTGTTTTCATTCCTATCACACGACCGTGACGCGATTCACCGTTCTGTGCTTCCACCCATTATTTGCAATAAATAATTCATCGACCCCCATTCTAAAATCACTCTAACCGTGTTTGACTATGCTCAAGGAGTGGTATTTCAGCGTTTATCCTTTAGAGATGATATTATTCTGTCTAGTAATATTGAAATTACTCCGAATTTTCTGACGGGACTTATTTTTCCCTCGACCATTCCATATGTTCTGGTTGCATTTGCATGCTACCTCACCCAGCTTTCTCTAGCGATCCTTTTACACTTTTTGCTAATCAACTACATAGGACTGAACCACCACAGAGATTCGGAGTGACTTTCAACTCTGATCTTTGTTGTTCGTTTCAAGCTGACCATTGCATGCTCAAAATCCATCATTTTGTTTCTAATTCGAAAGGTAAAGTAGTTTCGATTCTTAATTTAAAATGTTTTTCCGTTTCTTTTAAAGTACTATTCAACTGGAGGTTATGCCCAATAAATCAAAATAGGACCGTAATTCATTTCTGTCTGATCATCATAGGGTAATTTGGTCGGCAAAGTGATTAGCACTTTACTTCTGCGAGAATATTGTATTTAGTATTATAAAGCATCCTCCGCTCAGAAGCCATAAGCGTCTTAGGAAATGCCGCTCTTTGTCAAAGATTCACTCTTTACTACACAAAGCGTGTTCAATATTAAACTCGTAAATAAATAGTGCAAGCCGTAAACCGGATTCACTGTAGTATATACTTTATGATTAGTACTAACGTACTGGAAAACATTGGCATCACAGTGTTTTTTTCGTCGTTCCATTACATCCCGTGGTCACATGAAAGCTCTCGGTTAGACGACACCGTGAACACCAGAAATAAGACCAGAATGAAGAAGAATTTTACCACCATTTGGGTATACTCCGTCTGGCCATAACTCTTCACGAAGTGAAGGCGGATCAAGCCTTGATTTATTTTCTTCCAACCGTTGGACATTTTCAGCCAATCTAACCCGAAATAGGGATCGGCTCTTTTATTCGTGTTCTGATTGCAAACCTTCTCTTGCAGAAATGAATCTATGATGCAACAGCTTCACCAACTGATGGGGAATCATAGTGCAATTTGACAGTGTTTTACTCAGATCAGTCACATAAATGTCGTTTAACAGTGTCACAGATCGTTTCAAGACTGCCACTCATTCTTGTTTACGTTTGTCGACTTTGGTTTTGCATTTGATCTCGGCTGCATCTGCCTTCAATTTGTTGATGGACAATCCGTTGCAAAAGGTAACCACTCTCCGCGGATGCTACCAGACAATAACAATACTCGATATGTTCCCCAAACTAGCTGCAGTGATCGACATGAGCCGATTTCTGCTTATATATTATTCCAAATACGAGCCCACAAAATTCACGTGTATGTGAATTGATAGGATATGTTGAACAGTTTACTGAGTCAGATTTGAGGGAGTCAATTTGATGTTTGGTTGTAGTATTGGGAGCATCAGTTTACCTGACACTTCTGTGCATTGTGTATGCTGAGTAGTTCAATGGGAACACTTCGAATGCTCAATCCAGTCTATCGTCAGAAGTGGACCTTATCGGGATTAGATAGATTGTATCTGTTTACTTACACCAATATGATAACTCAGGAGTCATTTTCGCATTGCGACAACTCTGTTGCTTGATGTATACCAGTGAAATCGATTTTATTTTCAAATCTGCGAACATGAATCACCTAAATCCGAATTTGTACTCCAAATGACCATCTACCCGAACTCAATACTCTTTAGGAGGTGTGTCACGTTCTCTTATTCTTTCCTTTCCCGTACAAAGTGGGTACTGATCTGGACTGATTCCATTGCAAAAATGTTCATGGAAATTTATTCATGTTTGAGAGTTTTCGACATTGAGTATGCGTATCAATTGGTTGTTCCAAGTGAAGTAGCAGGTAATTTGCCAATTATTCTGAACACCGCGAGTGGTAGTGTACGAGTGGCGTATGGCAGCCTTACACATTGATGGTATAAGGTCCTGTTACAGATCTAGAATAATTCGATATAAACATTCTGTTAGTGGCAGTGTGAAGGGGACATGAATTTGGTGAGATGATTGTTGGATCAACTCAGCTTCATTTCACCCCATATATGGGAAACGAGTACTCGGGTTAGCGCGGGATTTCCAACAATGAGAAAAAATCTCTACGGTTCACCCATGATTTCTCACGGTGAGCTGAATCTCACACTGCATAATGAATCATATCAGGTTGAACATTTATTCCCCCAAAATTTACACAAAAATATCTGAGTTATTTAATGGGAATGTGAATGTTTTCTGAAAACTAGATGGATGACCGAAGCTTTATGGCATCTCTAGTACCGGTGATCTTAGACTTCAGTCAACGGCTGAGGAATAGTCATCGAAAATTTACCTAACAGATTCAGCAAAGATGTTCGGGAATGTCCAGATAGAATTTAATAGAAAAGATATTGTATACGCGGATGTGGTTCATAACCAAAGTACGAGTGAGGGTAGTGGGGCGCAAGAGTGTGTAGAGAATTTCGGTTGCAATTGGCACTTTTATTGGAATGACTGTTCCAGTTATTCGACAATGTGAAGTGCATTATGAACGAAAAATTTGTTCATCATGGTGGCTATTATTTGCTTCGGTGTATGAACACCACACATGTGCGTACGTAGGTGTAGCGAGTTTTGACCTGGCGTGATAGTGGTAAAACTTTTGATGACCTGGCCATCTTGTGTAGAATCAAGGAGAAATGTTCTGGTGGAGTGGATTTGCCTAGTTTAGTCAACACGGCCCTCATGTTCTCGATATTGACGGAACCAGATAATGACCTTTCCTTCTGGTCCATCTGACTGCTCGTTCTTTTTGTGCACGACGTGTGAACGGCTTCGACAAAAGTAGCGAATATTCGGTCACAACTAAGAGAAACCATGTTCAGTATGTCTGAGTGATCAAATGAGTCCTATTGAATAAGGGTGTCAGATGTTTCAAATGGAAACAACGATGTTAACAAGTTATCCTGTGGCTTTTTGATAGGCCGAATTTTCACCCATGTTGGAGCCCTTATTAGACTCTAGATAGGTAGCGTTTCGCTGATTATCTTAAAATCGATATTCTTTTCGCAACTAGCTCTGTATTTTGCTGCTTTTCTCCGGATTCCTTGCAGCAAACGAGTGATTTTTTTAGTTGAAATGTCTGCCTGTTCTTCGGAGTATTGTCCAGTTTTAACTGTTGAGTATCACATAGTATTTCAACCACCTTTTATTTACGTCTCTTTACATTTGATCACAACACCCGGTCCTGCATTTATTTGGAGTGAACCTAACTTTCCCATTTGTGTAATCTCTCTATCTATTGCTAGATGTTTAGGCAATAAAAATTACACGTGAGTGATGGCTTCCCCAAGCCGGAGATGTTATTTTGCCAGCAAAACTCAGACTAAGTCGAATCTCAATAAATCAGGTGATGGATGACGTTTGAAAATAGGGAGGACAATAAGTGAAAAAGTACTGAACGAGCCAGCTTGCCCGTAGACATACCTTCACTAGGCTAAGTATGAGTATAGTAACAGGGACCTCTATTGTCTACAAGAGAAGTGATCGAAATTCATCCAGCAGCTTCCGACCTTTGCAGTCCGATAGACTTTGACCCTGATTGGTGCTCACGGGTACAGGTTTAACCTGCTTCATTACGTGCACGGAACAGATGGAAGATTTCGTAGGCATATGGATACTTGGTTCGCAGGTGGAAACAGATGATCAGGTGCTGATGGCTACATGACTTGACTGGATACAACTCACAGAAGCCTCATTCCTGTGCATGTACCGGGCTGATGCCCCAGTACCGTGTGTGTCAGACTGATAAGTCATAGGGTCCGGTTAGGTTTCTCGAAGAAATACGAATGAGGTGATGTTTGTCGCGGTGAAATATCTTTAAATTAGAAGTCTAGAGTGGTCCTTGGGAAAATGTGTTTCATATTTTCTCCCCTGTTTCCTCCTGTTCTAATAAACTTTGGGTGGAACTTACAATGGACCATGACCAAGAAATCACAACTTTTCATGAGAATAACCGTACAACTGTAAATTGCAATCGATGTCCGGTACTCAAACGAGAGCTACATCCTACATTTGCCGAAAGGCGATTTATTATTCCCAAGATGGCACCACTGAAACTTTGAAAGTAAGCGTGTGTTGTGTCTACAAAACGTGCATTTAAGGCCAGTTTTCGAAGTAAGCTCCGCCCCACAGAAAAACTATGGTTCATGATCAAAACATTGTTCACAAATGTTTGTTCCGCTGCCTGAGATACGAGACCAGTTGTGCCGGGTCCACGTTTGGTTATCAAATTCGCGGTTGAGCTGTACGTCAAAAGCAGAATTATGGGTAGTTAGAAGCTGTACTGTAGAAGGGAAAGGTCAGTTTCTTGTTTCTTTCCTTTTCGAGGACATAAACAATGCATTGTTTGAACCACGAACATTCTCTAGAACACCACATTCCTTGCTTGGTTGTACTAATGCATATTCTATGCATGAATAGCAACTGTTTAAACGCGTTCTCATTATCACAGCTACAGCTCCAAGTCAGAAGACTATCGCACGTAGTAGTCTTTTGTGTGCGTTTAGTTCAATATCTGTGTGTATTGCCAAAGCAAGCTGATAGAGCTTTGTGAAATTTCAGCAGTTTTTGCTTATTCCCCGTCTGAGTGTGGCCTTCTTGAGAACGAATACCAACTCCAAAGTAATTTATTTTAGCTAATCATCATCCTGCACACTGAGGCTCAAAATTGTTCATTGTACGAGGCGAGAATGAATACACGAATAAAAAGACCCTGTCTGGTCCCGGTCATAACAGTGATTTCGATAAATTCAATAAACCAGCTCCGTCGTCTCCACTGACACATTGTCCTTTTGATGGTACTGATATAGAATCTTTTGAAAAGGAATTTTTCTTTAAGCATGTTACCACTACCACGGTGACAGCGATCCCAATGTATCTTCAATTGTCGCGTTTATGCTCTAACAGAATTCATACTTTCCCTCATAAATAACTCTCCATTTCCATGTTCCCTTTCACCACAAATGAAAGCTAAAGCCATCATTTAAATACCAACGCAAACAACGTCCACGC
Organism: Fasciola hepatica; assembly: GCA_948099385.1. Taxonomy (NCBI): domain Eukaryota; kingdom Metazoa; phylum Platyhelminthes; class Trematoda; order Plagiorchiida; family Fasciolidae; genus Fasciola; species Fasciola hepatica. The sequence goes on from CANUEZ040000131.1 coordinate 2,485,701, forward strand.
TTACCCTGAGATTATTCAGACCCACTAATTTCAGTGCGATTTTTGTGAAGCTCATTGAGCCTATGGCATTCCATCCTCCGTAGTTGCACACCTCGATCCCTTTGGATCACTTCTAGTTCATTCATAAACACCAGAAGATTACATTTTATGCATTATCCTATCTAGCTGATCCTTCCCAGAGATGGCTAAATAATTCAGCTGAATCCGCTCGAGGTGAATATTTGCTGACAATTGCTCTGTTGTTGACTGCGATCCAAGATTACTCACACTACCGAAATTGCGTTGGTTCGGTGGCTCACCTTGTTTGTTGGCATGACTCAGTGAACACATTGCGAGTCGGATCCACAATTCTAGATTTGCTGGAACACTGTTTTCATTCCCATCACACGACCATGACGCGATTCCCCGTTCTGTGCCCCCAGCCATTATTTCCAACAGTTAATTCAGCAACCCTCCTTCTAAAATCACTTTAATGGTGATTGACTATGCTCATGGAGTGATATTTCAGCGTTTATTCTTTAGAAATGATCATATTATTCCGTCTGGTGATGTTGAAATTACTCCAAGTTTTCTGACGAAACTTGTTTTCCCTCAACTATTCCAGTTTTTCTGGTTGTATTTGTATGCTAGTTCACTCAGCTTTCTCTAATGATCCTCTTACATGTTTTCCTAAACAACTACAAAGAACTGAACCACCACAGAGATTTGGAGTGACTTTCAACTCTGATCGTTGTCGTTCGTTTCACGCATACAATCGCATGCTCAAAGTCCATCATTTTGTTTCTGATTCGAAAGGTGAAGTGGTTCCGATTATTATTTTAAAACGTTTCTTCCGTTTCTTTTAAAATACTATTCAACTGGAGGTTATGCCCAATAAATCAAAATGGGACTGTAATACATTTGTGTTCGATCATCCTCATAGGTTTATTTGGTCGACAAAGTGATTAGCACTTTACTTCTGCAAGAATATTATATTTAGTATTATAAAGCATCCTCTACTCAGAAACCATAAGTATCTTAGGAAATGCCGCTCTTAGTCAAAGACTCACTCTTTACTACCCAAAGTGCGCTCACTATTAAACTCGTAAATAAATAGTGCAAGCCGCAAACCGGATTCACTGTAGTATATAAATTATGATTAGTACTAAGGTACTGAGAAACATTGGCATCACATAGTGTTTTTTTCGTCGTTCCATTACATCCCGTGGTCATATGAAAGCATTCGGATAGACGACACTGTGAACACCAGAAATAAGACTAGAATGATGAAGAATTTTACCACGATTTGGGTATTCTCCGTCTGGCATTAACCCTTTTCGACTTGAAGGCGGATCAAGCCTTGCTTTATTTTTTTCCACTCGTTGGACATTTTCAGCCACTCTAAGCCGAAATAGGGATAAGCTCATTTATTCGTCTTTTGATTGCAAACCTCTTCTTGCAGAAATGAATCTATCATATAACAGCTTCATCGACGGATGGGGAATCATACTGCAATTTGGCAGTGTTTTACTCAGATCAGTCACATAAATGTCGTTTAACAGTGTCACAGATCGTTTCATGACTGCCACTCATTCTTGTTCACGTTTGTCAACTATGGTTTGCATCCTCCGCAAAAGAGAGTATAGAAGGCTTGGAAAGATCATCTCGTTGGATTCATGATACTACATTTCGGCGCAGCTGCTTTTAGTAGTATGCTTACAAAATCATCTTATCACTTCGATGTAATGGGTTTACTGCCTCTGCAATATGTTTGTGCTGATTTTATCCTTTGAATTACCCTGTGAACAGTACTCACATTCATGATGAATAACTGGCCAAGTTATGTCATGGAAATCCAACCTTGTAAGTATATGCGATCCGACTTCGGCCCTTTTTACAGAGGCCCCGAGAATTTTCAGCCTTTGCAACACCTTGCTTCAATATCGCGAGTAGTTTTCCAAAGATTCACAGAGTGCACCAAACGGATCTTGGGGTCGATGCTCTATTGATAGAAAGTGGAATCATCGTTTCTTAGCAAATTTCACAGTTAGTTGTCGGGAGAATTGTTATATCTCATACAACGTGAAATCTCCCCAGTTATCAACTAATCGCAAGTTGGCGCAATTACCGATGTCACTTTCAATGGAAAGCCATATGCTATCGGATTTTGCAGATAAAATAGAACATTCTGAATGTGACTCGGGATGCTATCTATGGCCCTGTTCACCGATTCCATTATATTTCTCACCTTGATAGTGCCCAAAATATTTACTGCTCAGGCCGTCTTATCATGTCAGTCGCGATCGTGCAAATTTAGCCATCCATAGCGCATTCCGTAAATAACTTCGAAGAGAGGAAACGTTTAGAAAATTCATGTCACTTATCCATGTTATGATATTACTCGTTTAAATTCAGAAGCGCAAATTGCATGGTGAGAAAATTGTGGGATGCGTCGCAGTTGGCACTGCCTATTATGTTGCGTGCTCCTTAGATTTTCTAGTTTGAGTGGATAAACGCTAGATTTTGTAACCAGTGACGTCATTGTACCCACATGGCTTTACCTTCCCTGCATCCGATCTCTCCATTGTCTCGGATTGTTTAGTCCTGACTGCATGAAGTTGGCACAATCGCCGCATCAATTGCACAGTGTATGGTTGTTCGAATCGAAGAGATTTGCCTCCACACGACAACTGGCCAGACTTTCATAGATTCCTATGTCAGTTCACTCATCAAGAGAATAGATCTTTACACTGCTCGAGTTATCTTTCGATAATGCATATCAGTTCATTGTTTTGAGGTAAAATTGAAAGTCATTCGATGGTTTATACATTTTCCTGGTTGTTTTTCGGATTAGTGAAATACTTGGGCAGATGCTGTATGCATACTGCAAACAATAATCACCATCGAACAGTTCGATAGGAAATACACAATGTAGTGAAGAGATTTTGTGCGATGTACTTGGAAGAAAAACTGATGACAACAATTTACCTCTAGGTTTTTTCGAAGGATAGTGTGTCGGGCAATAATTTCATCATCACTATCAGATTTTGTCAACAATGACTGCGTGAATGGACAAACATATCCATGTAAAACTTGATTTCGGACGTGTGTTTAGAACGAGCCTGTACGGGATTCAATTTGGTTAGAATAAAAAACGAAATGATTTCATCTTAAAACACTGTGATAATTCAGTTGAAGATTTTGTTCAAAATGTGCCACAGAATCTTCAAACTGTTGTGGTGTAAAATTTTATAAAATCTTTTACTCATTCATGTCTGATAATTATTTGACACTCACAGACCGTATTTGTCACAGATAACCTTGAACGTTTGTTTTCTGATTTTTGCATAAACCAGAGTACAAAAGAAATTAGAAATCAACCATGGCCCACAGAAACCTATGTTGGAAAGACGTGCAAAGTTAATATGAACTGATCAATTTTGTGTCTGACCTCTGTTTGAGCAAACTGGGTTGCTTTGTTCAACCGTGCGGCCTCTTCATTGCGCATACGACAAAACCACACTATTTTTATCTTCGGCTACTCAGTGCTTGCACAAAAGCTGATTGCGGATTGAGTTGCACATCTACCATGATTATCTTTATATTTTTGGACGCATCTATCCATTTTTGTCTTGAATTGATTTTTGACAAATTTGGTTTTCCATATTTATAACCCATTTGAACAATTTCAACTTGTCTATTTCGGATTTTAACTAAAGCCTGTCAAAACTGATACGACGGTCGTTGAATTACTCTGTTCTTAATTCTCACGGGCATATTTGGTGTTTATCAGTTCGCCATCACCTCTTCCCCTGATTGAAGTTGATGCTTATCTGGATAAAAATTACATCCACGATTTCTCGAAAGATTATCTATGATGTCACTGAATTTTACGAACTACGAAGAGATTCTGGATTTATTATTGTTGCAGAGCACACTCCCACGATACTGGAATACTGAATTTATTCCACGTCCATAAACATCGGATTCCTCCGATTCATATTTACACACTGAGGACAATCATGTGAAATAGAAGTATATGCTATCCCTCATTATTATTGACCAGTAATTATATATTTATACATATATATATATATATATATATATATATATGTATATATATTGATAGTAAGTATCATGTATGCATATATATATATATATATATATATATATATATATATATATATATATCAGATTTGGTACGGACGACCTGGCAAAGACACAAATTTACGGTAAGAAGTATCGTGCGAAATTTAAAAGAACATGAACATTGGAAAATCTCCTGTGGTTTTGAATTCGAAAGATGATGAATGGGCAATTTGTACAGCATTGACGCCACTGAATCCGCTTCCAGACCATGTCCCACAGAGTGCAAAACCAACTGTTTTCGGTGTCATTCTTGCTCCAACCTGGTAGGGGACAAAGCCCTACTGCGATTTTACTGATCCGTCAGGTCGACGGTTGTCCGTCAGATCGTCGTATACAATTCTGTCCAGCAAGAGCTAATAGTGCGTGGTTGGACGAATGTTGGGTGGTCATTCTTAAGACTTGACTTAGCCACCTTCTTAGGAGCAGAAACCTGCCGACGGTTTCCAAACATTCCCTACAATGACTCAGTGCAGGAAAATCTCCTTACCAATCTTGAAGAAGCATTTTGAATTTGAATGGGTCAAAGTGCATTCCGTACTCGGTGACTTTGACGATCAAGTGATTTAAAACATTTTGGACGGTTTGAGAGTAGTCTCTCAACAAGGTGAATTTGTCAGCATAATTTAAGTGGACAAATTTGATACCCTGTAGAAATTCCACACTACCGTTTGCAACACCACCAAAAGCTCTTTGGAGCAGACTTTCCAATATTGCAGTAGAAGGGGAACGGCGGAATAGGGTATCGTAGCTGAATGTCACTTCGGATGACGAAGGATTAGATTAATTACCCATAGACCCTTACCTTATTCAGGTTAGCTGACAGAGGTATTTTGGAACGGAAATGCACTTCTTGGGTACGCCGTTCTTCATCAGGCAAGTCCATAGGGCGGTTCTGTAGACTGAGTCCAAGGCAATACCAATCTCCGGGAACGCGACGATAGTTGGTCTTTGGTAAACGTGATGTTGTTCGAGATGAGAGCAAAGGGTTGAGATTTGATGCATGCACTCGCGACCGGGCCGTTGAGTGACATTCACTCACTGCCGGATGGCCAACACGTGCTAAGATCTCCGGTCAGAAGAAAGGTACCTGTCCGGTGTTTTGTGTGCAGGAACATATAAAGCTGTTGACAGAGTTCATTTTCACTGCGTTCTGACTTCGGTCAGTTGGGATATGGGCGGAAATGATGAATAAGCCGAGTGTTTGACCTCTGTGTTTAGTCACTCAGCAAGAACCATCCGACCGGGATGCACAAAGTTACCTGTTGGCAGGAATCCACCGTGACGTGGACGGTATGGCTCTACAGCTGAGAGCAATTCCAACATCCACCTGGCCTGCTGCTGTAGCTTCGTGGTCTCCACATGAGCGTGGATGGCACTTGGTGTTATGAGTAGCTTGGGATGTTAGTTTGATTGCGGAGGTTGCGTTTTGCAGTCTTGTCTCTCTGAGAGTTAGCAAATATCGACCGAGAGCGATTCCAGTGTGCGAGCTAGACTCGCCTGTTTTCCGATTTGCATAATTGTGCGTACTTAGAGGCTATCCAACTAGAACCACGGTCCAGGTTGTATATTTGTGGGTACCGTGGTGTGACTTTTTGTGGTAGTCTGTGAGGAGACAGTTCTAGCTGAAGTTTGGACACAACCGGGTCAGTATTAGGACGGTTTCTCTGTAGTAAAATGACGTAGTCGACTAATTAAGCATCGGCCGAGGTGGGAACCCGATGGATGGAATTCGAGTGTGGTGGTGGATGATCATTCGATATTGAGATGGCAAATGAACGTGAGAGAGCGAGAGACGAAAGCGAATTCGTGTGAGAGTCCACGGTTCAGTTTGTGAGTGCCGTACTGCTGGGATGCTTGGGCCAAACCATTTATTGTTCCTAGGTATCCACAACCGGAAAGGTTGTAATATTCATTCGCCCCTAAGAGAAAGCCGGATATCACGGTGAAGCTACAGGTGTGGCAGATTTGTAAAAGTTGCTTTAGCTCTCGCTATTTGTGCACTATTCTTCCTAACACTATCTCCGTCTGAAACCAAGCTCTAGAGGTTCCTAAATCTGTCAGACAACAAGCTGATAATTACAGTGGATTAAAGCAGACACGGACTCTTGCCGATCTTGCAAAATTACTTTGCTCTTCAAAGGCGCAAACCAAAAACCAAATCTAGATACCTCAATCTCCAAGCGATTCAGAGCTTGGTGAGCTGTCTATGCACTGCCACCCAGCAAGGCGATATCATCAATGCATTGGAAGTCAAAATTTTATCCCCCAAGAGGAATTCAACTCTGCCTTCTGAAAGACCGGACAAGACACTCCATGGAAAGTCCTGCATGACAATGTTGAAACGAATTGGAGATACCGGGAAGCCTAGTCGTTTGGAGATGTCATAAGGGGACGAAAACTGGCCGTACTTCCTAACCAGACCTGAAATATGACGGCTCACTTATTTGAAGACTGACACGTCTTCTCAGGTAATTTATTTCTCAGTAAGAAATTCCGTAGTGCAGTAATATCGAGAGAGAGGGAGACAAAGGTCACGCGAATTTCCACAAAAACGACGACCGCTGGTCTTTGGAAAACTTGACGGTGCTTCAGCAGCTGTCGTGTAGAGAAGACTTGATAGCTACATCCTCTATCGGCGTGGAATCCAGCTTGCTCCCCGCCAGTCAGCTATTCACGCGTTTCGTACTACCAGTAACACATACGTGTGAAGGTTTGAATTTATAGGGATGAGGCATACACTCCTTAATAAAGCTGGGGACAACAATCGATTCCTCTCACTGGGGGGAACCTGCACAAGATTCAAACCTTTGAGAACAAAACATGAAGTTCGCTAATAAGCTGCACACTAGCATACTTATAAAAGGATGGGGGAAAGCAGTCGGAGCTCAGCCTTTTGGTACTTTTCAAAACGGATTTCCCTGTGAATTTCTGGTAGATCAGTCTGTTGAAATGGATCACTGGACTTGTGCTGGAAGACCTATTACTTAGGCTGATACTAAGGGCCAGATAAACTACGCCTGAAAGTGCTCAGGACAACTAAACCGCCTGAAAAATCTCTGCTCAGTGTTCGAGGAGCCGCAGTTGATTTGAAATTGGATGACCACCAGCTTCACAGATTGTTTTACTCACACCAAGTAGCTTCCCACCTGTAATCTCACTGATATAGAACGGCTCGCAGGAACTTCCTATGGTAGAAGCAAGTTCTATTTCAGATGCACATTCCAACCACCAAATTTTGCTGTCCTACGAAGGCTCACTTTAATTGCACTTCTTTTTACAATTCCTGATTCGTTATACTCGCTTCCAACTGGGATTGACTGACGTGTGTCGAGGAGGCCCATACTTTTACTTTTTGAATGTCTGCCTTCTGAAGTGGCTGACTGATAAAGGTCATACTAGGTTACATCAGGTTGGGCACCTTACTCTTGCAGTTGCGATCGTTAAAGTCTGTGAGTCTTGGGCCCAATCAACGTAAGTATATTGATCTTGTAATGCTTAGATCCCACTTAAAATTTCCTCTCCGTACTGTCTGAAGGACTGATGATCAGAAGCGAACCACTTTGATACGATAGCATGGATGCTTTTTGGACAATGGAAACCAATCTAAAAGTACCTGTAAGAATTTACCAAGCCTTCCATGGATTGCAAAATGTACTGTCATGTGTAAGATCTCCGGTCAGTTATTTCACATCCGTGTCACATAACTCGAAGATGCGATATTCTGGTTCCACATCAGCTTGTACTACGTCGACTTATCCGACAGGTGTAAAACTAGGCTCACGATGTACATCTACATGTCGATAACGTCTGCGGTCATTGTAACGAATTGCCTACTTGCTAATGTTGAAGTAGCAAGTTGCAAATTTCAACTCCCCTTGGTATGTCGTCAAACTTTCCTAACACTCGGTATGTGAGATAGGTAGCTTATCTATTTTGGCTATCACATGAGGCCGCCGTAACAGTTTCAATCAGAATGTGTACGAGGAAATATGATCAGACTCAATATCAAAAGAAGAATCGTTTGTGTGATTACTGCGTAGGAATAAAACGACCTGTACTTCTACCCTTCTTAGCTATGGGCGGTTTCCTGGGACTAGATGCAGAAAAAGGTAGCATAGAGGAGGTTCCTGCTGTAGCATATCCTAAATAGAAATATATCACATGTGCACACTCGATAAAATCGGGTAATCAATGACTGCTTCAGCCGATAGTTAAAAATTAATCTTAGTGTGAAGTAACACTAAATGAACGTGATTATACAAGCTATTTGGGTTATGAGAAAACATCAAAAGGATAAAAAATGTAAGGGACGAATAATAATAACTTTTTATGCGAGTATTAAAAAGGAAAGAAGACGCTCTTATCATGAAGTTCGATTGATTACAAAGTGGAAGATAAAAGCAAAAAGTCTAAGTTCGAGCATAAGAGTCACACAAATAATGCTCCCACGTTTCTGGGCTCCAAGGATTTCTTCATCCAAACAAATACCAACCTGGGTTACAATTTTCTTTCACAAATTCAGAGGGTAAATTTGTAAGTAAAAAAAGAAGAGCAGTGGGTTCAACTGCAGGATGCTTTCATCACCGAAACTTGGAAATAATCGGCTACCGGTTATTTCATACTTTAGTAAAGCCACGTCGGTGATATTTTTACCAGACCAGGCTATATTCACTGAGAAAGACGAATGAAACTGGCAGAGCATAGACATCAGTATCAATAATAATTTTTTGCTTCTTCAGACCAAAACGATCCACCCTCAGTCTATCTGCACATTTTGGCTGAATTTAAGGTCTCTAACCTGCGACCGTTGAGAGTATTCCTTCGCAAACCAATTGGGCCGATTAGCTTCCTGATTTTCAGCTTCCAAATTGGATAATCTTCTTCAATAATTAGGATAGTGCTGAGATCTTTTTCGTCTGTCAGGAAATGCTTGCCTTCTTCTGTGAGCGGATTTTATTTGATTTATTCGACTGGCCCCATAACCAACCCATTATGATGACACACCAATCCCCGCTAAATATATTCTCTATGTGGAAGAATCCGTCTCGATTAATTCCACTGGAGGGTTTTACCGCATTCTCCGAAACGTTTAATTTATCTCCGGGTAATGTCTGTTCGATAGCAACGTTAAATTATCAATATTTTTAACATAGATCTGTTTAGGCGAGTTTATTCAATGGAGGAGCATTATACCGCTCATACAAAAGTACAATTTAATTCCTGGTTTGGTTAAGAGATTACCGGAAACGTTCATAAAGCAATCACACGATTAACTTGACTTACCGTGTAAATGGGTGTCGTAAATGTTTTACAGATAGGATAAAAGACAATTCGGACATCAGAATAAGAAACCAAGGTATAAAATATATTTCAGTGCTCTTCAGTTTGAATTTCAAAGGGGAAATTTCAGCTGGTATTAAAAAGCACAAACTGTCACACACAGTGTCGCGAAACTCCAGCTGCTGTTCACATACATGTCAATTGTGCAGCTGAACATAAGAGAAGGGAAGAGAGAATCTGTGACCTCATTCTGTATGGATGCGTACACTGGGCGAGCCCCATGATTGGCTGCGTTACATAATAATGGGAACTTGGTGACAGTCACTTTGGAAATATACTCCTCAGCACTAAATATCTCCTAAGCCCCACCGTTTGAAGGAAACTTTCGCACAAATTGGAGAAACTCCATGATCTGTTCTACCATCCACATCTTATTTTAGTTCATGTTGGCTGAAATCGGTGTGGACCAGAAAAAAGCAAGCTCTCTGATTGGCAGACTGCCCTTAGCCACAAAACATCCAGGTGAAGGACGGCTCACGCCTTGTTCGAAAAGTCGGTCTCAATCTAGAAAGATGCCGTCTCTAGCCGATGTTCAGTTTTCTCCTAGCTATTTGGAAAGCTAGTGTGCACAGCATCAGCAGTCTTTGTTCCGTGAAAGCATTGATGAGCAGGTCGTTCTTTTTGAGAATTCAAGTGTTTCCATCAAGACAGAAAACAATGAAATAAAATGACAGGTGGGGGTGTAGTAAGTTACGTCAATTCCGATTTGTTCGGCAGGTCTGAAAATACACTCAGTTTCTCCCGTAACCGTGCTTACCGCGCTGTTGTTAAACTTCATCCCAATTTCCCTACATTTTGAAGCAATGTGCTCGGTTATCTGTACAACATGTTCCCTGGAAGTGGATCCATTCTAAGAAGGGTCGAATTTCCATACATGCTACCGGGAACGGTCGCATTACTCAGGTTTCGACATTTGGCAAAAAAATGCGTTGGATTGTCAGCTACAGATGGTTATGTCCAACGCCGAGATTTGGTAATTAGGTGACAAAAATGGTTCATTTTACCGTGATATAATCGCAAATGTTTCAGGCGTACTTCTACGGCACTGCTGGCGATATATCAGCCCATATGGACATGCCGATTGATAACGAACTGGTTGCCTACTTCATTGAATGAAGTCACTTTTTGCCCATTTGTGGAAGATGATGGCTAATTACTGATACCACACCAAAGCATTTGGCCATTTAGAGCGTAACGGGCTTCCACAGTGAGCTACAGGACCTCGAAATTTAGCCAATTTGTGATCATATACAGGAATACGTGACTACATGACACTGAAAGTCACTTTTTTATTTACACAAATCAACAATCGAAATGATACGGTTATTCATGATTTTCTACCTATTTTTCAATCCTGTTGATTTCTTTGATGTTTGAGTTAGGCTTCTCTCGATAAGTAGGAATCGGTGAACCACGGCAACCAAAGAAATTGTAATGGTTGTTACATATTATTACCGCCCACTTGATTCTCTCAAATTCTGGAGGACGGAGTGAATATACACTTTTGAACGGCCATCAGGTTACGGATAAATCTTATGTCGATGAGTAACATATTAGCGACCGAATTCTGCTTAAACTGTGATTTACCTCGGATTTTCCATGTCAGGAGGTTTTAAAAGTGACCAGCGTGACCAGTTCATTGTCAATCGGCGTGTCCATATGGGCTGATATATTGCCAGCAGTGCCGTAGAAGTACGCCTGAAACATTTGCGATTATATCACGGTAAAATGAACCATTTTTGTCACCTAATTACCAAATCTCAGCGTTGGACATAACCATCTGTAGCTGACAATCCAACGCATTTTTTTGCCAAATGTCGAAATCTGAGTAATGCGACCGTTCCCGGTAGCATGTATGGAAATTCGACCCTTCTTAGAATGGATCCACTTCCAGGGAACATGTTGTACAGATAACCGAGCACATTGCTTCAAAATGTAGGGAAATTGGGATGAAGTTTAACAACAGCGCGGTAAGCACGGTTACGGGAGAAACTGAGTGTATTTTCAGACCTGCCGAACAAATCGGAATTGACGTAACTTACTACACCCCCACCTGTCATTTTATTTCATTGTTTTCTGTCTTGATGGAAATACTTGAATTCTCAAAAAGAACGACCGCTTTCGCCCCTGGAGGACAAGTACTATGGCTTTCTTTAGCAACAAACAGGAATGTCAGCAAATTCTTCTAAGAGAGCGTCCACTGACACTCCGTCTGCACAAGCTACATTCTTGTAAACATTTTTTCACGTAGTGTACACGTTCAGAATGAGTGGATTGAATGAGAGGTACTGGATTCTCACATCCGACGAGCAGCAATCACCGCGAAACCAATCGAGTTCTTCCGAGTAACGTTTTGCAAAACTCATTTTTCATCAAAACTAAATCCCTTTCGCTCTTCGAGGGGCATGACCGTATTCCTTAAGGCTCTCACACCCATTCTGGTTCCACTAGCAGCTGACTGTTTATGCTTTGTTCTCGGAGGTTTCGATCTTGGGCTTGCGTACCCTCCTCTTGCCATTGATCTAAGTGACCTCTGGCTTATTCTAGTTAAAGGAAATGCTGTTTTTTGCACAAACCTATCACCATCCGTCCTCATCCTTTCCTGTTAGAACCAAAGCTTCTATTTCAAAGTGTGATCACGCTCTCCTTACCGTTAGATCAAAAATTTGTTCACGTAGAGAACGCTGGGCTCTCGTCAAGATGAAACAAATAAAGGTCACTTTTAGAAAACTGTCACCTGCCAATTTAACCTCTTTGAAAAATAACCAATCAGTTTCCCTTGTTCCCCATGGTTTTCCTTTCGAATTTTCGGTTTGCCCGTAAGGTTTATTTTCGAAGACACTGAGTGAGGCGTTTCACCGGTATTATTATGACGAATGCTTTTTTCAACAACTGCAGGATTACTTCTCCAGAGCCAAAGACTCACAGTAGGCCAAATGAACACGTCTATATACTGCACAACTAGAGTTCTGAGAAATGCCAATCTGTCCTGATCAATCAAGAAATGTGGCAGTTGAATAAAAATTCTGGTCACCACTTCGTTCGTCTTGAAAGTGATAAATTTCATGGACACGCAGTCCAGCTCCTATTTGAATAACGGATTCGGTTAGGAAACCGCAGGATAGATGTTGACAGCCTGAACATTCCGCTTATTCATACATCGACGGATTCCCTTTCAGACTATAGCCTTTCTGTTCCCTCAGGAATGGCACCCTTTTCCTCAGTATAAGTCTTCAGGTAATTTTAATCTTCGTGAACATCTCCACTATTGGTCGAGAGGGCCTATCCTCCACTACCCTCAACATGGAGCAAGTTCAACGTCTGGAATAATAGCTTCCTTCGTCAACAGATCCAAAAATGCCAGTGCTATTCCTGTTTTTTTGGAAATCCTTAACAATGATATCTTCTGTCAAAGGTTTTGTGTTTTCTTACTATCGCCGTCATTTCTGTGCTCAGCTTGACGGAACGCGTTATCCTCAGATGACGGCGATCCTCGTTTGGGGTTCCTAATGACCCGATTCATTTTGCATACAAACCCATCGAGTGCTTTCGTGACACAGTAGCTTCAATTTGCCCTTTTTATTTACGAGCTTGAATAGTTTCGTGAAATACGTTCAATACGTTTCCCTTGACTAATCCTCTGCTGTTTATTTGGCTAGCTTTTCTCTTCCGAAATAACTGGGATCGTTTGGCTGTCCTACTACTTTACTTTTACGTTTGAAGGACGGCTTTTTCCGACAGAACTCAACTTGCAAGAGTTAGTACAATTTAATGGAGTTCATCAATGGAAAAATCGTTTTCTCCAGTGGATCGTCCTCTACCCTTATCTTTTCGCAAGCAAGTGAACAAGTGAATAAGTGAATCATTTATCGTAATGATAAGCTGTCCATGGTATCGCGTGCGGCCAAGCAGGGCAACTCAGTGGCCAACGAATTTACAAGTGAACACGACTCGTTGCAGAAGTTTGTTGGGTTGGAACAAACCTTTCGGGTCATAGGTGAATCCAAAGCCATGCACATGCGTGCATGTTATGGTATTCAGTGACGACTGACAGGATAATAATTTATTCGGCCTGAACTGAAAGCGGAGGTTCGATCAAGGATAGGACTGCACAAAATCCTTAGCTCGTTTTCGGTCTATCCGCGGAAGCCACTTAAGCTTCGGTATGACGTTTGCTCTGTCGGTTGAGTAGAGGACCCAGCCAGGTGGAGCGAGGTTTCTGAAATTTTCGAAAATCTAACCAATGGGCAACAACCACCAGCTTCTTTGTAATTTGGCCCTCTACGAAGTGATTATCAGTAAGCTAACTAACGGACGGACGAGTCACTCTGATGTAGGAGAAACGAAGAATCCCATTCTTTCGTGCGATCGAATTCGCGTATGATCACCCCTTGGCAGTCGGAAAAGGAGCATCACAAGAAAGCACTGAATTCCTCAAAGTGCCTACCCAATATTCCTAAGCTCAGGCAAGATCTCTAAACAATAAGCCTATCAGCCTATATTATGGGAAAGAAACTTAAAAGCAGAGTTTCGAGTAAATTAAAAATAAGGCCCTTTTTCCCTCTGTATTAATATCTGACAATTCATGATTAGGATGGGAGTTCACTGAAATGACTTTCTATTGCACATACATGCAAAAGAATAAATCTCCTTCAGACCAACAAATGTGCGGACCTTGAGTGTTTCATGCATTCACACAGGAAACATCCAGAAGTACGGTGTGTCTTACGCATTCCATTGCGAGCCTTACCTGGTTTGCTTGGTTACTATTTCCGACAGTTGCGTATTTTTCATCTTGCAGGCGTCTATAATTCAACTGTACATCACACGACAGCCTTTGAAAGGCCCAGGTTATTCAATTCTATTTCGCCGCAAGCATTTTCCATCTACACAGAATTTTGTACTTTGCACAGAGAGGAACCGGAACATTCTACTTTCAATTCGAATGTGTTCTGATTTCATTACGAGTAATTTACTCACTACAAACGCGGAGAAGTACTATTCTTTCGGTAACCATTGTGATAGAAAAATCAACAAAGATGGCAAAATCGGGCTACATATTATTCTAATCCAATTTTAAGATGAGAGCACAGGGTAAAAATGGTTCCAGAAGTGGCTTAAGACTAGCGTATGTTGGTTAGGGTACTTTGAGCTCGTTAACAAAAACTAGAATGATGGTGAATGGACTGTGAAATATATTCGGTTCTTTACTATGCAGGATACGGTAAATTTAACAGTAGAAAGTGAGAGGAGTCACAAGAAATATGGTCGGTCGACATAAGTATGTCACGTGACGTGGGTGCGGATAGTTGCAGAAGGCCTACATGTTAGCTGTATCAACATTTGTATTTGAAAGAGTTCTCCAACCTCACGTGCTTACATTTCAGTCAAATCACGTACTCAAGATTTCCATCACTTCCGGACTGCAAAGTTGAGTAAAAAAGAACTGAAGTTTATTCACCAACATTGATTCAAATTTCAGTTAATTCACTCCTTTCGCTTGTCAATATTCAACTCAATTACAGATCAGAAGAATTCATGTAACTTAGTAAAGAAGACAGGATTCATCACAAAGTAACTTTGGTTTCGGACGGGAGTAGTCAGAAGACAAATTTGCAGGAAATGTGTACACAGTATCCAACAGTAGATGGTGAGCCAACTTTATGCATAATTCAGTCTTATCTCTGACATGTCTACCGAAGAAATACTGAACAGGGATTAGGACTGCTCAACTGATTGGTGTAAGTTCGAGCAAAGGAATTTTGTGTTCTTTTTTCAAAAGGCCAAGGAATATTACGGGACAAAAATGGTGTCTGAGAAAGCAAGTGGGAAAGGAAAATGTTTCCGTTTTCCAAAGTGTAATTGACTGAGTAGACCGCCAGCAGTTGTAATTTATTATGATTCCCAGGTACTTGATGGAGCCGTTTCCCGAAAAGAGAGAGCATTATCATTAGTTCCTTTAACTGGGAATGTTGAACCTGACAGGATATTGAAATTCGCCGACAATTTAAATGGGTTCAGAAAGAGATTAAAATGGGAGGTTAAATGTTCGACAGTTGGCACATTTTGTATGAATGAACTGACATCGTTAGAATACCAGATGGTACGAGATAGAACAATATTATCGGTCAGCTTTACGACATTAGATATAGGGTTAGTGGATGTATTACTGGTGTAAGTGAAGAATGAGAATAAGCAAAGAACAGCACTTTCAAGCACTCTGGAATAGTGCATCACGAGTTTACAAGAATATCACCCGATTTGGTGCACTACTTTCTTTCATGGAAGTAACTGATGGGAGACAAAATTTCACTGTGGTCCAGCACGTTACCATACATGACCAGCTGGGGACTTACGTGGTTCTCCACTCCAAGCCTCAAAGAATGGTTCCCGATTATCCCTAATAGTGCAGCTGACTTTTGTGACCATGGGGTATGCACCCCTTACACTGCACTCATGCATAAGAGCGTAATTAAAAAAATAGATAGTCGGGCAAGTAATTTGCTTTTGTATCTGATCAGAAGTTTGCGTAGATAGACGTCCGCATTCCAGTCAAAAGCACACACACTTGGTACATCATCGAATCAATGGGATGAAAAAAAGATGATTGCATGTCAAAATTGCCCATAAATTCCGCCGGTACTCGTCCTCGGTTTGTGAGGACTCGGGCCAGATACGGAACGGTGGATTTTTGTAGATAATAATGCGGAAGCTTTTAGATCGAGTTAGGGAAAGTGTGGAAGTGCTAGAGTTACTTTTGGATAGATCACTGTGAAAAAGGTGAGTGCTGTCTCCAGGGATTAGTGGGCGAACTTTTCTCACGTGTGGCCACGTGTAGTTCGCACAACTTAGCAGCTGGTTCATTTAAGGGTACGAAAGATCTCCCCTGAGAGTAAATAGATCTCGACAAAGAATCCTAAAATCTTTCTTCAATAGACCAGCAAAAATAACAGGGGGACAGTAAAGTAGAACAGGAAAAACATATTGCTAAACGAAAAGGGAAATAACAGTCTGTTTAACTATAAAATGCCTAATCTTCCAGATTTTGTAGGATAGTGGGCGCAGTTCCAGATTCAGATGCGAGGTGACCAATTCAAATTGCATCTATAAGCATTCCGGAGTATTTGACTGAAAACTCTCTAGCTAGTGATTCTGTGGAACTGACAGGTAGATCACAAGGATAAACCGAACGAGAAAAGCTAAATATGCATTCAAAACATTTAGACAAACTTAAAGTTGAACCGGATCGAACAGAGAAATCACGAATATGAGGTAATTACTGGAAAGGTTACTGAAGTCCTGGCTTACAGAAACTGCTTCACAAAGAGCCGAATCATTGGGATATCCAAATAATGGGGCAAAAGAGCTGGATAAAAGGTCATTGGTGTGGGTGGGAATTAAGTAGGAAAAAGGCACAGCTCCCTGAAGCACTTCTAAGTCGTTAACCCTGGATCTGGATGTTTTCGAACCTAATCGTGTGCACTGAGTTCTGTTAGTAAAATATTCGGATAACATGATAATGAAGGTGTGGGACAGCCGAAATACTTCATTTTACGGAGGACGAAAGGCTGTGGAGCAGAATCAAAAAGAGGATGAGTAGAGAAGAAAAGCTCAGCTAACAGACTTAGCGGATCCATCAGACCATTTGGTTAAACGGTGGACTAAGGAAGCGATAGCATCCACTGTAGACCTGTTTGGTCTATAGGTAAACTGCAAGGGGTAGCCGGGAGGGTTTACAGGAGAATCCTAACGTTTTAGAATGACGCCTCTCTAAGTTTAAGACCAGATGAAGTTAGGGCAACGGAACGAACGCGTTTAGCTGTGACATCGTGACTACAAACGACAATAGTGATTGGTCTCCAGTAATCTGTAATAGAAAACGAGCACAAGAATTTAGTTGACAGATAAGTAAATTTATCGGTCAAACCTACAGTACCATTTCTTAAAGGTGATTACCATAGATCATCTGGACCAATATCTGAGGTTATTTTGGAAGTACGAAGAAACCCAAACAATTTCTCTGTAGAGAATTGGATTACGTGTACACCGTCTTCTGGAATGAATGTAGTTGAAGAGCCATCTGCTGGATGAATGAAAGCACTTTTGATGCTGTCAAAGTCCGCAACAAACATCACTTGTTTCGTTTCATTTTCACTTAGCACCCGAATACTAAGTAAATTCATCAAAGCGAGTACATTCCTCGAATTCAGTGAAGTAGTATAATACAGAAACGTAGCACTGTCAATCAAAGGGCTGTCGCCCAGAAAAAAAGTCAAATTAGCCGAGAAGTTGTAAACTAGTAAGAGAACGAAAGCTGGAGGAGACACGTTCCACCGACAAGAATGATAGCAAGACGTGTCCAATGCTGTTAGTATTGTGTGACAATGTACTGTCCTTAACAGGTGTGCACCTTGAACAAAATTATCATCAACAGACGGAGACACAGTTATTTGGCTGCATGCGAGCACAGCTTTAAACTGCTAACATTTCGTTGGATTATTTCATTGAGAAACTCAGATAGCGTTTCATAATTTTCAAATCTGCGGTTTCGCTCCGTCAGTAATGGTGTTCAAATAGATACTGCCAAATTTTGAGTAAAAATGCAATTTTTGGGGTTAATATATCCTTCAAGTAAAAAGCTACGACAAGGTGCACACAGTTTTGTCAATTTAAAGAGAGTGTATTGGCTTGGGACTCCAAAATTCTTAAAACTCATCCACATAATCAAATGAGAGCTTTTAGGAAGTAACCGTTGTATTTGAACCTTCAAAAAGTCCATGGTTCCGCTACAATTGAGGGCATAAAGAATAAACAGAAATGTCCACGGCAATGAGATTATCATCCCCCTAAGACACATTACTTAGCAGCAAACTATTCTCCTTGTGGGTCTTGCGAGCTGACAGAATGGAAAAAAGTACTGTTTCAACAAGCTTATTCTTTATAGTCTATAGTGTCGTAGATGATACTCCCGCCAACCGAAGGATAGTAAGTATTTCCAGTTCCATTCGCATCTTTAGTTCCACTACCTACAGAGCACTGGAATCTTTCTTTTTGAATTTATCATGGGTAATTTTTTTGGAAGCCTGCACGTCTCAATTCAGTACACGTAAAGTAAATCGGGAGTCATAATAAAGGATAGGATTTGAATTTCTTTACCGCCCCAACAAGTGGCTGTCTTTATTGAACATATAATGCTGGCCTTCGATCGACCGAACGATTAGAAACGGTTAAATTTGCTTCACCGTTCATCGTATTGGCATGTGAGAATTTACAAGAAAGTACTCCCTTGGAGATACTTGGTGCTCTTTGAACATTCCTTTTTTCAAAACCGAAAAAACTCCACTGTCCAAACCGACCTTGTTGCTCTTTAGTGCACTGAATTTTGTTGTAACATCTTTATCTGCTGGAATATTGCGAAAAAATACACATTCGTTCATGAGGGGTTCTCAGAAAATCTTTCGCAGAAAAAAAGCAAGAATACATTCTCATGACTTGATGTGTTTTCACTTACTAGCGTGCTGAAAGTCTCCTTCCATGAATATGCATTCTCCCATCATCGAAAAAACAAACTAGATTTTTATCGGATCACACTCATGTGACCATGATTTCAAGGTCATGTTTTATAAAATGGTCAACAGTTTTTTTCTCAACCGCGAATTCGCTGACAAACCACCAGATGAGACAATATTTCCTAAAACTGTTTGCTTTGGTTTTGTTTCTCTTTGCTGAGCACGAGGACAGGTGGCACCTCTAACCAAGGATCTGCACCTGACAGGATTACTAATCATGCTTTGGTGGCGAGAAATATACGTGACCTTGAAGGTTCTTCGAATTCGATCGTTCGTCAAACCTCGTCGGCTAAGTATCGGTCAAGTTAATTATGTTTGTCAACTTCACACAATTTTAACTTCGCATAGAATGTCAGAGAGCTTGCTTAAACAGTATTCCGTTATGGAAGATGTCATATTTCCAACCTTTGTATGATAATATTTTCGGGAAATTAGAAACTTGAAGCTCAGAAGGAAAAAAATATTGTTACTTTCGAGTTTGAACAGAACGTTTAGTTATTACCGACAGTTATTATCATGGAAAATTTTAAATAATGTTAATGCCCACTTCTACCACCATTTTCATCTCCAGTGTTTCAAAAGGAAAAGTGCGCAAACTCCAGGGTCAAAAACCCCTTTTTCGTTAATTCTACTGTGAGCCACAAGCGCTATGATCTTTGCCGAACACTCAACAACTAATCTAACCTCCGGCCTCTTGGCTTCCTCTACGAAAAACGAGTGGCTGACCGGACTATTTTGACTGTCATAAGGATAAGGAAGTCATTCAACTGTCCCACCACCGAAATGCTCAATGTCCTACACCCAAAGGAAAAATTGGGTGTCGTGGTGCGATCCACCTATCTTCTCTAAAAGACCTGAGTATCATGAAACGCTCCACAATTTTTGCAGAGATCTCCTCGTGAAAAGTTACAGTCTACAGTAAGTAAATTCCCAAGACTAGCAAATCTATATCATTATCCACTGAGGTATCTGCCGTCAGCTCCACACGAACTCCCTTTGCATTACTCCATCTAGATTTGACCTGTTTTTTTAAGCTCTTCAACAGCTATCCGAAGTGCACTCATTTATCATTTCAAATAAGTTGAGCTATCTAAAGCAAATTCTTACAGAAGCACTCACACAAGTCGAAAATTAAATGAGCAGACCTTTATATGGCCTAACGGTAATGATTAGTTACCTATAATTGCCTCCCCCATTTCTTGTTTCTAAAATTAGCATATCAGTTCCAGTTTTTGAGTGTTTCAAACCCGTCCGACATCAAAATGTGTTAATGGTTTGTTTGCTTCTTGTTCTAACTGAACAAACGCGTCTTTTTGGTCAATGAAAGATACTGCTACCCAAGTTTTCCATGTGAATGATATCCCGCCTGGGAGTGGAACAGGTGTTCCAGCTATCATTGGTTCAATGAACAATAGACAGTTGTTGCTACTAATTTCTTTTAGCCTGTTCTGCGAAACTAGTGTCATCAAGTTCTCCCATGAGAGCTCCTTACCCTCACTTTTAGAATTTATTTCAATGCATGAAATTTGACAGAAATAGGTATTTATTAAGGGTCTTACATTGGGCATGGAAAACACTGAAACAGGACTTTTATTGGACAGGATAAACTCTTCCCTTGGGTAGGAATTACGCGAATGCGAATTGATTAAAATTGACTAAGAAATTCAACCATTTTCATAGTACAAGCTGAACACGCCCGGATGCAGAGGATGTTACATCTGCGAGTGATTTTGTTCTGGTCCACCTTTATTTGGGATCAGTTGGAAAATGTGAAACTGTTCGAGTTGACACCGGTTCAAAATCTGCAAAATATTGGTATAAGTGAGTTCGAGAAAAATCAGTAGGGGAAATTTGCTGCTAATTCTATCTTTTATTCTTTGTTGACGGGACTGGTAAATTGCCAACAAAATGTCGCCTTCATAGAACAAATAAAACCGTCTTTTCTAGTTCGCCGTCTTACAGACGAGCTTTAGACTACAGTCGTCTTCCACCGAGTTACGTATTCTTGAAAACTGTAGGCGCATATCTTAGACTTCGTGATATTTTTGTTGGTTTTTTAGTCACTTGTGATGAAAAAATGAAGAAATACCCCAGATTCTTTTTAAGTTTGAGTCTAAATTTTTTTCTCCACAATGAATATCTTCACATTTATGATGCACTGATGAATGAACGTTGATTGCACTGGATGCAATTATTTCCCCCAAAGAACGACCAGGAGTCTGTCTAACGGAAACAATACTAACACGGTAAACCAATTTTGTACTCGCCACATTGTACCGGAAATCCATAGTAAATTTGCTGTTGATAGTGGTGGGCTCAGCGAAGACCAAAATTGGTTTATTAGTAATACATGGTTATCAGCATCAAGGTTTTATAAGTAAGGATCACCAAGTATCCTTTCTGTTTTTATGATTTCGAAGAAGGACAATTTATCTCAAATAAGTGGAGATAAAGTTACGAGAAAACGTGTGAGAAGTATTTCTTTGAAACAACTAACTCCTAGTCTTCTTCTGAATCGCAATGCCGTCATTTTGAGACTCATGCAAAATATGTGGTCACATTTATTTGGAGGTATTAGGCATGGAATGTGTCAACAATTTGTGACCAAAAGAACATTTCATCCTTGATTAACTGTTATAAATTGAAGGCACAAAGTTTTGTAACTGACTTTTCTGTAAGTTTTGCACCTAGACAACAAATGTGACCTAAGTCAGTTGAAATTTCCATCCTTGTGACCTGTTAGATTTATTTTGGTTGCGCTTTGGAAATTTGACTTGTCAAAGGTAGCCTCATAAAGCCTAGGATTATTTTTCATACCGTCGTTCGAGTATTCAACGTTCTTGAACATTGTTCTCGACATCACCCCCAGAAGAAAATATTTTGATGAGGGAAAGAATTAGCCATTTTTTAAACCATGCACTCAAGTTGGAGTGCAATGGAAGCGGTCTACCTCACTGCCGCAAAAGGCCCCATTTACTGCTAACCTGAGTGTCAGCAGCTGAAACTCAGAAGTATTTTATGTCGTAAAACTTTCAAAAACCCACCGTCTTTTCAATGTGATGAGGATTCTGGCGAGATTCGAGTTCTATCATCCACAAAGGCTGGTCGTCAGTGGCAAGCTTTGGACTAAATATCTCGGGATTGGTAGTTCAAAACGTTGTAAATTATTCGTTAAGTGCAAGTTTGGAGCAGAGAAATCTGAGCTGGCCTGTATCCATCATCTATGTATCGAATAACTGTGATCAACTGCGTGCGAAGTTAAATCTTCTAAAGAGGGCAATTCTTTTCAATATTCCATCTATTATCCATATATATCACCGAGAGTCATTTGGTGTTGTCAAAATTAGCTGGATGAACTATTTTCCTCCGTAATCAATCCCTCGTTCCCAAACATTTCCTAATAGATTATGACTCAAAGCTGAAATATAAAATTCTATATAACTCGGTGTCAGTTACGTTGGTTCTGCTGTGATCCGCTGAAGATTGCAAAGGTGTGACCTTGGTCACGGCGATGCATTAGACAGAAGTTCAGATTCCCTAAATTGGGTAAGTGTTGAGTATGAATTATTGCCTAATGAACGAAGGTAAAATATGCCATGGATGGAATTATTTTATCGAAAAGTAAATGCTGATCCCACCAAAAATATTTCTTTTTTCCCAGTCGTCTGCAACTTTTCCGCCTAACAGAAAGAAGCAAAAACAGGAGAGCAATCTTTTTTTCGATAATGGTTATTTCGAAAAAACCTTGATGTCTAGGAAATTTTGACAACGCATTTAGATGAGTAACTGACTATACAAAATGTCCGATACCTATTTAAAAATGTTCTAATTTGACAAGGTACGCCGAAAAGCCTGTTTAAAATGGATGACAGAACAAGTCCCGGCCTTTCTTTTCAAGGGAACACTGAAATCTATCGAAAGTCCAGTCTTACAACAACAGACTGGCAGTGGACACAGCTGTGCCCGGAATAAGCAGTCACACATACGACGCGGACAACCGATCAGTATCCCTATCGAGCACAGAAATAACCCTGTTGACATCCAATCATTCTTCAGCCCGACCAATGTTGACGGATTGACCCCGCAATGTGTCGACTGGCCTAGTTTGGCTTACGTCATATAAACGCGTGACTAGGTCGTGAAACCGATTGTATTGTGACCACTGAACTACGTAAGAGCCTGCTTGTTTACTACTTCATCATCGAACGCGTCCTTGTTTTATTTTTGCTTTTATACAGATAGATGACGCTCAGCCATTGCGTGTTCTGCTACCAATTACAAACTCTGAAAACACTAAGTCGATTCGACGGCAACTTTCAAACCAGTCATGGAAACTAGTAGAAGCCACACTGAAGTACCGGTTGAGCAGTTCTTTGGTCATAACTCATAGCTCATTAATATGCATATAAAGGCTATTTTCACACATATTTTTCCTACTTCGTCGTTACAGTTTCGGCGTACTTTTGTTCACACCCGTATTACCAGAACCCTTAAGTTCAGCCTGTAGCAGCGATGCCAGATTGATTGCATTCTTACACACCCCTTGCTATCTACAATTACACACTTGATTTCGTGTATTCGAGACAATACGTGCACAAGCTTATGCCTGAGGTGATGGATACATCGAAAAAGACCCCCTGTTTTCCAAGTTTTTCACGAACCGAAGAGATTATTCGAAAACATCAATACATAAAATTCAATGATTTGTCATTGTCGGTCCCTAGGCATTCGTACTACCATTCAGTATTTTAGGAAATTTGAATTGGAAAAATTCATAACTAAATGCAACCTACGACGAATATTCGAGCACTTATACCTGCATTTACACGCTTATAAATTCATACATACATACATACATACACACATACATACATACACACACACACACACACAAACAGAGTGAACAAAAAGGACAGGCTTTGGAACTAGCGCTCAAAAAGACGTGACATCTCATGAGCAGACTTGAGAAGCACAAGATGAACTGTATATCACAAAGGCGACAAATTTCCCGTTCATTGATCAGCTTAAAAGCTGCACACCAATTATTCGTGGCCATCAAGTGGAAATTGTTAATTTTTTCTTCTGAATAATAAAATATAACCCAGCAATGAACCGTCAATTTTACCGATTTGATTCAAGTTATTTTTCCGCCAAATGGAACGGGTTAGGCGAAGTAATTTCAATGACACAACAGTCATTTGCTACTGGAATATATAAATGCCAAGAAAGTTACGGGTTTTCTAACATTCACTTCAGTGACACCATGTCTCTACACCACTTTTCCGTGTTTATGCTGGTATTCGCTAGTATACTCCATTGTTCATTTGTCACTGGTCGACGTGCCACAGAAAAAATCGATCGTATCCCATTCACAGGTCCTTGTAAATCACGTGCCTGGAATTACTGTGCTCAACATGTGACAAACAGTGTATGCAATACGCAACGGGACGAATGCTTTTGCCGTTTGGGCTACGTGGCTATTCGAGAAGCTGATGAGATTGTGTGTCGTACTTGTAAGTCTATTTTGGTCAATGTCAAGATCCCTCAGGTGATCGGTCATCTAGGACCAGAATTCAGTCTGCTCAATTTTTTTAATTCCAAACGGTTTTCACAAGCGGTGATCTGAAGTACCAGCTCTTTGTCAGCATTTTCTTATGATTAGTGCTCACGCTTTAAGACTGCATGTAGTAGGTAGTAGGTAGAACAGGGCCACTCTTGTTTTTAATGTAAGCGTTGAAACTAACTGAATTTGCTGTACTTCAGCATCTCCAAAGCAATATCAGAAGTCCCTTTACCAAACACCAGTTTGTGGACTAACCCCGGTGATCCAAAATTATTGTTGTGTGGTCCATAGTCCTTTTCACTTCAACGTTTATCAATGGTTTTTGTGTTTTTCTCGAATACACACCAGTCTTTATCAATGTACCATTATCCTTGCTTCTAAAAATTTAAATCTGTCATCTGCCTTTAGTAATTCCTTAACTGGCTGATGGACTACTTTTCGGGACAAACACAGTTTATACAAGGTGGAAAAACAGTTCTCACACATCTCTAAAGCAGCTCTAATTTTTTTTCGGGGAGCATCTCTTTTTTCGTGTTTGTTCTCTACCTACGTTACCGGTTTAACTGTAGCCTGCTTAGCTCGTCAACTCAAGTGTGTCGAGGAAGTCGTTTTGGCTCGGTATGCCTCCCAGCAGTCCGACTTAGGTGGGTTTACAGAAAATCTCCCACATGTTCTAAACTTTTGTGGTCTTCTGTTAACTGTTGGTAAATACCAAGAGTGTACTTTCTACTTTACCACTGCCTTTCTTAAGAGATACTAACACCAATAACTTTAATCCTGTTGCACGTAAAAACCGTGTGAAGCATCTCGGTGTAATGTGTCAGAACCGAGATCAGTATCGGAAAATCGGCGCATCACGTGAAACAATATGATAAAATTTTATTTTTCAATAGCACCATGTGGTTGAAGTCTTTTTGTAGATTGTCGGATTTCCGGTCACCACGAATAACTGTTCCCAAGACAGGTTTTACAAGCGAAAGTAACTGTAACTTTACAAAAGAACTTGTTGTCGTATTTGCATTTGAAAAAATCTGTTGGAAAAGTGTACCAACTGTCTTCCCAAACTTCAAAACTTTACCGGTCAAATGCTCCGCAATTTGTTACTTCTCATTTCTTTCACCAGCGCATGCCTTCCGTAATTCTATTTTTTTTCTTTCGTAATTTCTCTGATTTATTGAAGGGGGATTATAGTGCGTTTTGTAGAGGTCTATGCATCACCAATCCTATTTGTTGTATAGCTTTAGGCGACTTCATATGAGACTTATTGGATAAGCACAAAATAACACCTATGGCTTTTTTTTCTGAATGATCAGTGCCGATCGGGCACATCCATTGCATCGTGACCTCTCTCGTGACCAATCCCACTGTTTGACTCTTTCCATGTTTCGACTGATTTCTTCAAAATTATCACTGTACAAAATGTATGCCGTTCCTTCCCTCGCTCTTATTCTATCAAACAAGGGTGAAATTTCACTGAACTATTAATTCGGTTGATAAATACTTGAAAAAAGCCCTTAAATCAAAAAGAATGAAGTAATAGTCAAAATTATAATCATTATAAATATGAATCAGGCTACCTCTACAATCAGTTAGCTCAGCTAGATAGCTTTATCGTTAGTTTAAAGGAAGCGTTATCATGCTGGTCGTGTTTCAACTTCCGAATGATAATCGATAGATGTGCACAGCGATCAAGTGCAGTTATCTGGCGAACTCCGTCCAGTCATCTTGGGAATACTGCCAGTGGCAGTCAGCCTTCAACGGCATTGTGACGAATAGCATCCTAGTTTATTAAACACCTAAAGTCCGTATTGTGACACTGTTGCTCAAGTGGTAAGAGGCTTAGGTATCTATAGTGTAACATTAAATCTCAATTTGGCTAATCGTTTTTTTAACATCTGTTTCAGGTGAACACGTGGTCCAGTGTATTGCTCCAAATTCGGTACAAACATGAGCGCAGTCGGTGGACATACTCTGGAGACTCAGGGTTCCACTGTAGTGTTTTAGATAACCCGAAACAATGATCCTGAGACATGATCTCAGTGAGTCAGATGTGGTAGCAGGCTGTGCGACAGTGAAATGCTTTGTACCATCAAGGTGGCTGGAGATGTCGGTGGTGTGGTTCGAAGTTTTTACCTCGGCCAGGATAAACCATTTTATCACTCACGGTCAGAGTCAAACACACACACACACACACACAAGTTTTATTTCTTCGATTGCTTCCTAGTTCAGAATTATAAGAGGTGCAAGTCCACGAAGCCCCAACTAGGGTTCGAACCCGGAGTGGACGATAGTGAGTCGAACACCTTAAAAACCAAGCTGTCTTGGTGGGCTTATAAAAATTTGTGGGATATAAAAATTGCTTGATATAGCACTCTTGATTTACCGGCTATCAGTGAGATAAGTAGGGGACTTCAGCTGGTAATCGTTTAACTCACCATGTTCTGTCAACGGCATGACCAGTTAGTCAATCGGTGTCCGTTGTTTTAATGTAGAACTTTCATTTCAACTCACTCTCAGGATTTGAACCCAGGCCTTCTGACTTCGAAGGCATGTGTCACCACTGCAACATCTCGCTCTCGTCGGATCTAATCCAAATCACCGAGTTAATTTCGTCTAGATATTGTCCTCTATGACGGCTAGCAATGCCAGACAACATTGAAGGAAGACACTTTATCTGTCCAGAAGCAGGTTTCAATGTGGGTACGATGACCCATCCTGTGGTGAAAATCTGACTTTGTGATATTCGTGAAACATGTAAAAATCAGGATTGGTCAACTTTTCTCGTTTAATGCCTACGTGGGGTATCGTTCGGTCCTGAATTACTCAAAAATGGGACTGTTGGTCATGATAAACCAGGGCGACTTCGTGGAGAGTTACCAAATGATTTCCGTCATGCCAATCACGTATCTGTGCTGGAAGTTACAACAACCTCACTTGGCTCGTGGACATTTTACCAAGGATCACGTGTGTAGGAATGAAATGTTATCATAAACTTCATAAAGACTGGATATAAACTTCATTTTCCTGTGGAATGTTTATTCTTATAAATAAGGGGGCAAACATACATCATCAACAAACCGAATTCCGTGTCATCCAAAGTTACCATAACATACAAAATAATATGCTATTCACGCGCTCTCTTAAGACCTGATACAGCTTGAAATACTCTTCTGATGCACATGTTTTATCCCACGAGCAACTGACCTCTATATTTTCAAGTCATTTGTCTACCATTCGAGCTTTTTCATCGGATCCCGTGCAAATTCACCCATACCGTCTCATTTCTTGATTTAAATTACCAAACTGCATCCATCCATAACAGAATTGAGGTGAGATGGCATGGCATTTCCGTTTGAATTGTTCGTGGGACATCAAAGATGTATGCCCCTACTGATGTCTGACATTCTTCCTATTGTCGCACTGTTGGAACATTGAACTAGCTACCTGTCGGAAAAATATCCTAATGCTTCCTCGGAGCCGATTTGCTCACAGTTGAATTCTGTCCTCTACTGGCTGCATAACAATCCACACCGTACAGCTTTTCAAGTAATTCCGGCTCTAACCCGGAAGTTTTGAGATTATTTTTTACATATTGATGGCGTTGATAGCAACTAGTTACCAAGGTTTCCCTGTCAGTCAAAAAATGTCTTGGAATTTTTCTCCTAATGCGAAGATCAACGTCACTGGCATTTAAGAGTCGTGCTTTTAGGAGTGCATTTAATAATACCGAAGTAACTACCTGTACTTTCAAGACTCTGTCAATAGTACTCCTGCGAACTTGAACTTTCTTATTGTGAATAACCAAGTCTTGTTGGTCAGGCAGGCATTCACGGGCTATGAGCATCTGAATTTATGCACACTTCATAGCTCAGCAACAACTGCTTACTCTGTCAGATTTAATAAATAACTAGCTCGCTGGATATCCGTAATGCGCCAGAAAGATCAAATCAGCATATTTGATACCAAACATGTCTTATCACTCCCGAGAACAAAAACGTCGCGTGAATGAATACTTATCCAATATTTTATTATCATTGACTATCGATCATTTTTGTCTGACTGCAAACAGTCCCTAGATTCTTAATTGTCAGACTACCGTAAAACGGGTTTCTTTAGCTTTTGTGAATACTTTTTCTTCTATAAGATCCCTAAAGCAATTTGATCAAAATCCTCATTAGCATTAGCTCCCATAGATCTAACAGCAGTGAACCTTGTTCACCTCCGCCCTGTACAGCTGACTTCAACAAGTCAATCGTTTTGAGGTTAAACTACACACTAAGGTTTCCAATAAAATTACGGGATACTGAGTCGCAGTAGGTACGTTTACCAATCTCGTCACCGTTTTGTGAATTCGGAATATTGCCGCAAAAACTCATACCAAAGCAATTCAATATTTAGGTGGTACAGACTAGTGGTCTTGCCTACGCCGTTGGAAGTAACATCGGAAGTTCGTTTTTGAGATCACCCAAATGTCAAACGTTTGAGATTCCAATGGGATTCGAACCCAAGCAGGGTTGCCATCCTCACTTGAGTACCTTGTCTGCCAGATGAGATGAGTTACGAGGTCACTGCGAAGGGCTCCCGAAACTTTGTTGAATCTGATAGCCATACTTCATAATGAAAAGTGCTTATAAAATCAGTCAGAGATGGTGCAGCCTATTACTGAGTTTAAACTCTCATTTTTCGTCCTTTCATTCTGAAACCTCGACTTGTACTATCATGCTGGATTTAGCTTATTGCGTAAGCCGTCTGTCATTCTGACACATCCGCGCACAATAAATCATAAGTTTTCTCTGCAACAGCTTTTTTCAGAAGCACAATTTCAGATGCGGTCTTTTTGGAAGACTGAAAAATCTCTTCACCTAACTACTACCATTTTTATTGGTAGCCAAAATTGAAAATCGACACTGGACACTGTACATTCAGTTCAGCGAACATTTGCCTTCTGACTTCAGTTTTGGAGTCCTTTTCTCAGTGAAACAATCAATCACTGAACGACGGTCCAGTAACATCAAAACTGGATCGCGACAAGAAATCATGAATCAGTTCATTAGTCCGCTTCATGGAATACAGTTACAAGCACGGTGTAAGGAAATAATCTGGTAATAACAACTTAATGTCAGTTGCATGACAACGATCGGATTCAAAAGTGCTTTGAACGGTTCGACAAAGAAGGAACTTTGTCGGTCAAACGGTGCAATTTAGGTCGGTAAAATTCTTTGCATAGCTTTTCTACAGAGTTATTGCCAGTACTCCTAATCTATGTCTTTCGACTGCTAGCAATTCTAGAACAATCCGGTTCTGGCCATTATATTACTGCAACAGTGACGTAATAGCTCTTGATTACGAACCAGGGAGACGACCACTGACATTATTCTCTGTAGCCAGTATTGCTTCCTTTGTCCATCAGTGAAATGAATTACTTCCCGTGGCTTAGGAGCCACACAACGCTTTTTTTATCTCCATTAAGTGCTGTTGAACAAAGGTAGTTTGACCCAGTGTTTGTTCTGGCGTCTTCAGATTAGCCACTTTTTCTTCATGGACTACGATATGAACATTGATTCACATATGGCGTTCACTTTTTCCTGTTATAAAGCTTTATCTAGATTCCATGAAAAATAGACTAAATGTACGAAACCCGGAAGATTTTACACGTTTTCAAGTGGTTGGTCAGGACATATTCGTGTACCTTCTCATCCACCCTTTTAAATAGGTTCATTGAGACTGGCCAGTTATCAGTAGACAGTGAATTCCATATATTCATCTACGGTACGTACTTTCGTTCTCAACTATTTACTACACATCATTTTCTTCTTATTCACCTACCCCGTCCCCTCTATTCCGATCATAAAGTACTCACAGACTTGTCGTGTCGAATCGATGCTGACTGTACTCATGTGGATGGAAGTATATGTCACCCCGGAGCTGGTAAATGTGTATGCCCAGGAGGTACAATTTTGGTCGATTATCTTCACGCTTGCCGTAAGTATTCGATGAACGTCTCAAACTCTGTGAGAGACTAGAACAGGGCTGATTTGATAAATCGTGTTTCTTACGACTCAACAGTTCTATAATACCGATGGTAACTGAACGAACAGATTATGTGACACAACTGTTATTTAATAATACATCATCAACTGAAATAACCTTGTGAGCAGGCCAGGTTAGCGCTAATCGTGTGGCTGGTTCTTAGGTCGTAAAATGGTTCTTATCATTTGATTAGTTTGCCTGGCTTAGAGTATCTGATGGGTACGTTCATAGTAGTCCCCAGTCTTGAACAATTACTGGCCACGAAGAGTGCAATGACTGGGCAAAATGCTTTGGGAAACTTGTCCAGTTCTTGGCTTCCTTTATGCAATGACGTATTAGTGACACGGTGCACCTGTTAGCCATCATAAACCACTGATCCAGCACGGCTCTACAATTACTCGTATTCACTAATGACTGGGAGCACCTGCTTATGCCCATGTGTTCCAAGCTATAGCACTATCAATGTAACCTTGAGATGTTTCTGACCTAGCTTTATGGCCGTGACTGTCCCATACTTACACCTGCCACCGTCCCAGTGGATACTGGGTGGTAAGAGCTCGCCACCCACACAGTGATCGACTTTTGTGATAGACAAACGATAAAAACCCAATGAGCTTAACTAATTTTGTTGGCTTGCCGAGCGTAGAAGGACACCAACTCTTATTTTTTATCGAAAGGAAAACAGATTAATACTGTTACTGGGATCTACGGATAAAAAGGTCGTTACTGAGCCACATGATTGCATTACTCAGTCATGTTCCACTACTCTCAGTACACTGAGCTTGAAGGTCTAGTGAATGGATTTCTCACAACTAACCTGGAGAGAGGAACGCGTGAAAATCCACCTTTGTTGATTGGACAGCTACAAGAAATACAGGGACTGGCCTATAGTTTTACAAAACATTCCTCTCATGAGATCAATTACGTATGTAGTCTCTTTTGAATGGCATGCAAAGATATATCGAGGTCATCAGACAGTATGGCAAAATTCGCGACCACTGAACTTGACTGCATCATAGGCTTGTGGGTCGAGTACCCTCATCGTGATTTGTTTTTTTTTTAATTTTCATCTGCATTTTGATTTACATAGTATTTATGGATGAGTGGACAAAGATTCTCTGAATCCCATGGCCGGTTTTTTGGTTACTGATGGGAATTTGAGAGAAAATCTCTATTCGCCCATTATATATATATATATATATATATATATATATATATATACATATATATATTACTTGCTCAAATATTCCAATTCGCGGTCGCAGCACGGTCATTCTCGAGGTTAGCTGAGATTAAACCGCACAGAACTAACAGCGAATAACCTTAGTGACTCCTCAGTGAACTCCACTCACTTTCCTGGTTCACGAAGAAGACCGTTGTCAACAAAGAGTTTATTAACAGTGAGAAGTTGGAAAATGCTAAAGAGTATTGGGTTACGGTTTGGCAAGAAGTGAAACTACGCACAGCAATCCATGTGAGTCTGAGTCAAATGATTTATCACAATCCTATTTTGCCACTTCTAGTTACGTCATCTAGCCATATGAGGAGCGACACACGACGGCTTTTGGCCAGGAAAGACATCGTAAATTACTTTGGAGAACAAAACGACGGATTATGAATTATAATTATTTTTTATTCGGTCTTCCCTGACTTTGTCTATCCTCTTTTGTGGCATTAGGCAGTGACCCTGTAAGCCATATTCAACACGACTTCCTCTTTCAGGATATCCTTTGTCAATGAGTTGCGCAACAACGAAATTGCGTGCGATTTTCTTACCTCTTCCCTCCACTGCCTAATCAAACGGGGTTGTTCTCACTGATCCATTGGGAAAACTATAGTGTCATTTTATCTACACGGTTTACCAAGCAACGAAACAGGAATACGCAGTGACGGAAGCGATAAGGACAGGTCCATCTTCCGAATTTGGAGGGACTACCGATTTGCTGTTGAAGAAAGTAGGTCGTGGAGCTACAAGAAATGTACAAGCAGTAGGTTTTCTAGGTGTTTAGTCAGATGTTTAAACGTAGAGTCCCCTTTGAAAGGTGGCTGCAAGTACAGCTCTTGTCGCCTCATTGTTTTTTCTGAGACATATGTGTTTCCCCCGGAGTATTCTTTTTAACGAACTGCTCAGAGCATCCGTCATTCTTGAACATATCCAAGAAATTTTAGTTCCTGATTGTTGTGTCCAGAATTCATGGAACACAGCACGCAATAGATCCGTCTATTAGCACATCAATAAACGCGTACGTAAGCAGACAAGCGGACAAGCCAGTGAATCATTCACCGGCAACCGCAAGCATAGTATTGTGTCAAAGGGACAGGAACAGCGAATCAATGTCAGTCACACGCGCACCTGGCCGCGTGTAACCGGTAAAGTGGAGCAAAGCACAGAGTGGGACAGACAGGCATCGTGCGAGCGAGTGCAAGGCCAACGGGACCAGAATGAATCACGTGCGAGTGCCAATGGCACATGGGTTGGCGACACAACACTGAACTATCATTTCTTACGAACTTATTTTTCTGGTAGGTACGACGATTGAGCGAACAAGATTTGGCTCGCGTTTCGTACGGCGAACCTAGAAAGGTAAGCGTACTGCCCCGTTCGCGTTGGCCTACGACAAAACACCACCGCTGAGTGTTCCGTTGCTGCGTCCTTTTAAACTGATATTCAGAAAGTGAAATTGGTTTCCATCTTTTACTTTTCACGTAGAACCAGTGAAACATAGTGAAAGCTCCCAACAGCTTGTTCAATAATGCATACTTTGTCTTTGTAAGGATGAACGTGTCATTGACATGTCTATAACACAGAGGCTGGTCTTTTACGACGCTCGAAAACTGGTTGTTTTCTAGTATCGCAAGTAATGGGCTCAGTGATAACACCATCGCAACGCCATCAGTTGGCCTGTATCTGTCCCCAATGAACTTAAACTGTATCCTGAGAAAACGGCTGGGAAGCAGCTCATTCAGGCTGATGTTGAGATACCAATATCAGTTATAGTTTTTGCAATTTATGTTCACGTATATAAGATCATCTCTAGCAGAGCAACATTTTTGAATAGTGAAGTCATACCTGAAGATACTATTATATGCCCTGCATTAAACCTTTAGTGTATCATGTCAACAAGTTGCCAAACCGAACCAAGTTTATAACGGAATGCCTTATTTGTACTCAGTCATCCATCACAGCAGTCGATCGTTGTGAGGGAAACGCGGCATTACCATTCACAGCCAGTGATGGAAGGGTGCTATATCATGTAGTGTAGATGTTCAACAAACCACTATAAGCCAGCCCGGATGACCTGGCGGTTTGGTGTTCGGCCTACCGTCGTTCACCCCGGGCTCGAGTCCTCGTGGGCACTCGGTGGATGTGCACTGCTGATGATTCCCAACAAGGATGAAACAGCTGTACAATACTTTCATGGTTTTCAATTGTGATTCAAGAGTAGACACTGTATGTGGAATCGTATTATACAAATATAATCTTCCACTACTCAACAGGATAAATGTTTGAGAAGACGTTTTAATAAACCAGCTATCCATTGTGCTAATGCGCGACAAAAGAAGGTGCTTTGTGTCAAAAATCGGTATCAGAGTTATACCTAATGTGTGTGCTCTGGTTAAATCGTACAGAAGTGAAATATTAGATCCCACTGTTTATATTTGTTTAAACATTGCCTGCCGAATATGACTGTTATCGTTCCAAACCTTCAGTCAATGGGACAGCTATACTTCAGCCGTCCTGCTCTCCTCCTTTTTCGTTAACGGTTTTCATCTCATAAGATGTAGCTCATTTTGTTCCCATAACCTTGGGCAGTAAAGTTGTACAATCCCGAAATCCTAATCCGGTCTGGTGATGACGATGTTTTCTTTCATTCGAAGATTTTCTGAGCTTCTTTGTGCATAGCCATAAGCAGACTCCCAAGGGTGATTTTGTCCTCTACAGTATTGATACGCGCAATCTACAAGAGTCAACTTGAAGTTCTCGGTCGCTGTCATCATTACAGTAGTCAGTGCAGGATACATTTTTAAGCCGTGTTTCAGTTCCCAGCTAGTCCTCCTTGCGCATTGTGCTACCAAGACTCAGCCCTGGAGATAGCGTCTCCATAGCCAAATTGGAACGACTGCGAGCACATCGTTGTGGTTCAATGAGAAAATCGGACTACGATTTTGTTTCATTCCGATTTGTTCTGATTTTGACGAGTTTCTTGAAGCCCAATTCGTTTACAATTTCACTCACATTCGTCTCCGTCTGGAGCATCCAGTACGTATCTTCGTTTTGCACTATTCCCATCTGGCTTCTACGCATTTGTCTGTATAGAACCAACATGATTCTGAGCATGACGCTGAGGAGTCATCGAATGAGATCTTATTCGTGTCCGCCTGAAAGTCTTTGGGAAGGGTTATTTGTTTCCCTCCGTACACTGACTCAGAAACCAAATTCACAGGTTCGTCTATTCTCTAATTATTATCAGTCCTACCTGTCGCTTCTTGACATTGCTCTTCACGCACGTACACCCTGCGTATGTTACTGTATTAGACGGAAGCTGAAGTTACCAAAACGGGATTGTTCGCTATGGTCCATTTTGTATCATAATGAATATTTTTAAAGATGGTCTTGAAAGCATTATCCAGATTCATCCGATGCTTGTCGTAAACCTGGTTATTTTGTAATGGCTCTGTGTCTTTGGCTTATTCATAATGTTCTATTTCTCTTGATACTAGTAGATAAGGCCGTTCAAGAAGTCATAAAGAACAAATCTAGTATAGATATTTCCTCGCTTATGAAAAAAATTTGAGACGATAAGTCATTAGAGGAGAGATAAGTTTAGTCGGAAAGGCAAAACCCTTTGTGGTACCGGTAGAAGTAAGTGAGTGATTGTAGAATCAAAGTTACGAATGGCTGGGTAGTGGAGTGCGAGATTCTACGTTGCACTTGATCAAGAAGAGAACGGGATGAATGACAGCGTCAGCTGTGACTGTTGTATCAGAGAATATTCTGAATTCGGGAAAGGTGATATATGATAAACTGCGAGCATTATTTGAGTTTACTGCACAAACGTGAGGGATCAAGATAAAGACGAAGAAAACTGGAGTCCCGGAACTGCCGAGGAGGAAATAGATTCGAACGAAGTTTCATCACGTTGAGATAGAGGAAAAAATATACGTTCATAACAATCAGATATACGAAAGATTCTAGGGGTCTTTAAATTGACTAGAATTTTGGCTCTCCAGGCAGCAATGCTGTTGAACTTGAAACACTGTGTCTCCTTTATCCAGTCAGTAAGAACGGAAATAATACATATATTACGAGAAGCAAGCATTTTGTCCACTCCTACTGATCGCGTACGTGAAACATATCATCTTACATATGATACGGCACATGGGATACACAGTGGAAAATGAGAAAAATCTATACCAGAGAGAATGAAGCGGTTCGTTAGGTGTTTGTTGCTAATACCAGGGAAGGCAGATCGTTTGCACAGAGAGGGTTTTTTTTGTCTTGATCAACGCATATTTGCTAAACCGCAGCAGTTTTGCATTTGGGTTGCGTAATCAAAGCTTGCAAATCGACTAAAAGACCTGTTGAAAGTAGAGGCCCGGCGATAGCCTATGCTGGGTTTACTGCCGAAATCTGTTTTGTGCAGTCCAAGTGAGTCATCGAATGTATAAGCCATTTTGGAATGTGTTCAGCCACTTGTTGAGCAGAGTATAACTCTGTTCTGCCCATGTGCGTGTCATCACAAATGCAAACGAACTGGCAGACAGCATGCGATGCAATAAGAGCGAATATGACTGTCAGAGTGATCTTTTATTCCAAGTCCTCTAGTGGTTTGCCCAAGCGTAACTGGGCTGTCATAAATTTTTCTTCTAGAGCCGAGCTTAAGTTATGACGTAAATGATTGAAAATGTGATCACCTTTAAAAAAACGAATAAAATGACTTGCTTTTGTTCAGCTGTTAAAATGAGCTCCGTCTTGTACCGTGGTTGTGGTGGTGCCCAATGGGCGTTTCTAGATAAACATTGGCCAAAAGGTTTTCCTGACAAATATTCTTCCTTTTGCAGTTGATCAAGGGTGTAAATGTTTCGGGCCCTGTAGAAAAGCGTTCTGACCAAACCACGTTTGTACGCCACCGGGGTGAAACTAGAAAACTGCATCACCTTCCACTCCATTTTTTTCTTCTGTGAATGGCTCTTTGCAGTGTGCCACCCGGACGCCTTTTGGTTAAAATGTCTGGGGAGAGTAAATTCAAGCTGGATTTTTTATCAGAAGAGTGAATGAAATGCTTGGATCTCGTAAAATGTCTTCTTCCGTTCTTATGACACGCTGCTAAGGTCTAGATGTTTGAGTTATCGTGCTATACGGAGGTGGAGAAGGTACGACACGTATGCTCAATGACTCCGTAAAGAGGGGAACACTCGTCGAATGCATGGATTGTACCCAGTGTGTTCGGTAGAAGGTCGATATTTCAAACGAGGAACGAGGAAGGTTGAAGTGCACCGGGTTGCTCACTGCAAAATTGAGTGATACCTGAAAACCATTTGGGCTCACGAAACCAATTCCAAACCCCAATCCAAGAGGTTTCACCAGGAGTCAATCACTTCAAATCTAGAAAAAAGCTTTAGTGATGTCTACATAAACTAGGTGGGATATGTTATGGGATTCAATTCTTGAAGAACAGAATTAAGGCAAGCAAAATATCAATTCATTATTATATATTTGACCTAAACATTCCCATTAGTGGTCGCTCAACATAGTAGCGTGTTCTAGAAACAGTAGAAGTTGATTTGAGATTTGGGATTCCATGACTTTCAAAATGCAGGCACTTCTCATCTTCTGACCGAATTGCACTCCGGACGGTGGTTCGTAACTCGAAATGCTTGTAAGTCGTGTTCCAAAAATCATTTTCTGCGCCACAATGCTGTTCTGATCCGACTCTTCAACTCTAGTGAGAAGATTCTCCTGTTTTCATACCATCTCGTTTTATTAGCATGATACCCAACCGTTACACAAAACGTACTGGTCCGACTAGTGTGGGCGCCTAAGTCTTCAAACTGACTGGGTACGAAGATGAACGCCGTTGGACAGGATTCAGCTCTCACTCTGTCATCAGGGGCCATCGGCCGGCCGTCCTGTCTTTGGTGTTCTCATTGTCTCAAGCCTAAACCTTTATAACCGACATGCTCTACTTGCATATCTCATGACTTACTGTGTCGACGCCAGTCCGTTAAGAAGAACAGGCTGCGTTTCGGTCACGAACCAATCACTACCTTCACATTTAAAGCATTCAACTTTACATCGATCGATAAGCATGGTATTATTTCAATATGCATATGATGCAAGTTTGCACGTTTCTTAAAGTAATGAAACCATCCGCGACTTGCATCGAACATTTCATCCGCCACACATTGACAGAGTTTATAAAGACCGGAATTCGTACTAAGTGAGAGGATTACACACACATACACAACAGCCTTCGCTGTTGCGGACAGGAAATCAGAACCCAGTGAATAAAATTGAACTTGCGATCCTGGTCGTTCGTATGCCTAAAACTTCGTAAGTGGAAAGTTCGTAAATAGATGAATGACTGCAATAGAAGTGAAGGGAATGAGACAGTCGGTACTAGCATCGAAAGACTCTTCTTTTGTGTGAATGGAATAGTCATGACCAGATTCTAAGCGGTTGGTAAAACGACAGATGAAAGAGGCTGATATCAAAAACAATACAGTACAATGGAGGCCAGATCACGTCACATCAGGTCAGCAAATACCAGCGCAAGTTTAACGGTTATTCAAACTGAATTGAACTGATCCATCGTTTCTGTAAACCTCTTGACACAGACAACCTCTAAAGCAAGTGTGTCTTTGTCTGAAAAACCAACTTCTTATACTACGGAACCTATTGTGATTAGTTTTCCATCTCTTCCTGATTCTAGTTTTACTTTCATTTTACCATATTCGGCCACGAAGGTGGTCGAATTTCTTCAGGTCAAACGGATCCGTGCAAAACATGTATGGCCGTTGGTGGACTGTGTTTTGCCTATCGTGATACTGATCATCGCGGAAACCGAAGGTGAGCAAATTTGATTTTCTATTTGTCCTGTAGCCTAATCAACTTTCAAATCGATACCGGATTCCGACAGTATAACGTCATGGCTGTTCCACCGGTCCATGCGCATCCGTTGCTGCACTCAGAAATATGCATACACATAAAGTCTGACGCACTACTTTACCCAATCCAGTTTAGCCAAGCGACGGGTGGTCTTGATTAACTTGACCAGACTGTGTGTCCATCTTCAGCTTGCTCGTTTCGGCACCTGCTTACTTGCTTAGAAATGGAAGGGATTTCTGATGTAGTGTGTGCTGCCAGTGACTGCATATGCAGAAATGTTCGCGATGTTGTGACGAGGACTGGAATAACCAATCCAGTTCATTAGTTCATCAATTATTAACGGAGCTATTCTACTAAGGACACACTCATTCGTGCATTTAAGGTCTGGAGACCAAATATTACCAGCACTGTGTTTTTTGAATACATCAACTGCTTCAAACAAATCGTTATCTTTCAGACGAACTGCCTCGTGAATGTTAGACAGCTCTCGCCGATTATTGAGATAGCTCATACCTCGAATTTTTTTGATCTGTCACTTCTATCATTCACACATTTATGGTACTGGTTGACTGAGAATTGATGTGTAGTGGGTGAGTAAGTATACGATAAATCCGACGTGTTGATAGCATGATGACGGGTGGTGTGAACCACCTTTTGCGTAAAGTGTGTAATCAGGTAGAAGGGGCAGAATGGTGTGAAGAAATAACTAAGTGGCTGGGTAGATCCTGCAAGTGAGAAATATACATGAATCACGTGTAGAGACCGAATCAACAGGAATAATAGCACGGGATTACCTTGTTGTCATAGTAACGGCTTCAACAATTGATTCGAAACAGCTTCAGTCACCATAAACAATCTCGTGCAGAAATAATACTTTCGTGTGAATTCTCTGAATTGTCTGGACAAGCCTGGAAGATTTTAGTGAATCGATCTGCTGTCTACGAACAACTAGGAGCAGTGAGATGGCGCTGTGACTTTGGGAAGGGAGACCAGGACGTGTTCTGCTCTTCCCTTTAGACGGATGTCCCGTCGTATGTCCAACGCATTGCATTCTATAATAACACGCTAAATGATATTGAATCAATGATTTAGACGAATAAAACAACGTTATAGAATGGGAATCCCCGAATCTTTAGTCAAAGAAAGCAAAGTCGGTACTCTACGTGTACTACTAGAGGGTCACTCAAGTAGACAGAGAAATATATACAGAGAAGTCATCCATCATAGGAGTCGATCGCTGTGTGGGAAGCGGGTTGTTACCGTTCAAAAGCCAGTGACGGAAGGGTGCTATATCATGTAGTGTAGATGTTCAACAAACCGTTGAGAGCCAGCCCGGATAGCCTTGTGGTCAAGGTGTTCGATTCACAATCGTTCACCCCGGGCTCGAGTCCCCGTGGGGACTCGGTGGATGTGCACTGCTGATGATTCCCAACAAGGATGAAACAGTTGTACAGTGTACCCATGGTTTTCAATGGTGAGTTGAGCGTTGAAGCTGCATGATGTATCATATTACAGAAATATATACCTCAAATGATGGTCAAGCAGTACATAATGTGAAGATCAATCCAGGAATGTTGAGGATTCTTCCGAATGAGATAACACGCGCACGCGGGCTTGGTCGAGAGCAGATTCACGCGATAGCCCAAGGAGGTGTACAGCTGTATGAGACGAGTGAGAAGGATGACCACACACAGTGGCAGTTTGAAACTGGTTGTTCAAGTCACAGGCACGAGGGGGGTGGGAGTGAGAAAGAAATTAAGGATGTCACAACACAAAGGATCGTCAAAGAGACAGTGGAACGGGGAATGAAACATGATCTCCAGTCCATAAGCAAGAAAACCAATGGAGTCGGCGTGAAAATCAGTAAATCACTAAACCGGTTGACACAATGGGAATAAGGTTTTGCAAACAATAACATCAGCTGGAAAGTAAGGGGTCATTAGTGAGCGATATAGCTCTGCCAGTAAATGGGTCGAGCACAGATACGTGTTATTTACCCAGATGAACCTGATCAAAACAGTCGTGAAAACAAGAGCAACGACGCGACGTACGGAGTGCAACAAGATAAAGGAAAAGGTTAAAGAGAGACGAAGAGCGAAGATCTTGTATTTCTCACCCTCAACACATGCACACATTGAAGATCATTTTGCTTGCTTGTAAAATTCGTAGATTCGGTAATGAAACCCATGACTCAATCAGGGTTACCTCATGATGTGTTAACTGATGGAGGCCCCGTTGAACTTAGAAAACTAGAGTGATTACAAGTGGTCTCACGGGGTCTCTCACGTGACGGCTTCAATTCTAACTTGTCCAAGCAAACGAACGCGGCTGAACTGTGTTCACTGTGATCACTTATGGTCTCATGAACGGAACCGTACTGGTACAGACGGGGTGCTAACGAAAGACTTTAATAAAGCTTCCCGAAATGGCATCTGAACTTTATCACTAATAAACACAGAATGAAGCAAAATCAGTGCAATATACACTAGGATTTCGATGATGAAGAAAAAAGTTGGTACGAATTCAAAATAAGTGCTCAGTTGTCATCCCATAAATGTCTATGCAATTGTTAACCCTTTTTATTAACGTTGGCATGAGTATTCTTGGGGTCAATGTGTTGGTTTGTGTCCTGAAACCATTCGAATGTTTTCCGTAGGCTTTTCCAGTGTTTGCGGCTGCGACTTATAGGTCAGCCGATTCCACAGGAAGAAGTCTAGAAGAGTAAGACCAGATCCTGCAGGCCACGAGATAGGTCAACTCCCTCCAATCAACGGACCAGGTTGCTGTTCATCTAACCACAACCGAACAGCATTTGCGGAGTCAGCCGGAGCTCCATCTTGCTGAAGGCAAGTACAGTCGTGTACTTTCGGGGAAACTTTGTCCCTTCATCTAGATACAACATAATACCACTCATTTCGAAAATCCGAACATGAGATCATATATCTTCGTTCCGATGATTACCAGCGCTACCCGACGAAATGAATTTGGAAGAATCACTTCGTGTTTCTAACAATGGACTGTTAGTGCATACTTGCTCCTTGCGGTTCACATGAGATTACAGTCGTAAGTCCGGCTACATTTGCAACTTTCCAAGGATGACAAGCACTGGGAGAGAAATCGAGATTCTATTTGGACTCCAGTTTTCCGCACTCAACTGGGCCTCTATCAGTTACCACATCATGAGGCAACCCTGACTGAGTCATGGGTTTCATGACCGAGTCTATGAATGCTACAAGCAAGCAAACTGATCCTCGCTGCGTGTTTGTGTTGAGGGTGAGAGATATAAGATCTTCGCTCTCCGTCGCTTGCCAATGGGTTTCTTTTATTTTGGCGCACCTTGTACATGTATTGCACTGATCACCCCAAAATTCACCTCATCTGTAATGGATCATGACGGAGTAGCGATCCATCGGGCAGTTGACAATTAGCCGCTATCAATCCAACCGCGTGTCCCCGTTTGAACAGCGGTGCTATTGGTGGTTTTACTTGAAGTTACGTAAGTTTCGCTTGAAATTAAGAACAGTATGTAATATCAGCTCGGAAATGGAGACGGAGCGGACACAGGTTCAACCCTCTTGATCCAAGCAACTGAGTCCAGGGCAAACATTGGATCAGTGGTGTAATAGGTTGGATGTGGTCTCTCGCTGTTCATGGGAAAGTACAAATGGGAAGCTCGGTCATCGGAACCAAACCTGTTTTGTCGTGAAAATTTCCGTGAGTAAAATGGAGGCGGATACAGTCCCCAACAGAGAAGGCCGAGATCGTATTGTCACCTCTGTTGAGATACACAAGTGACTATAAAGGAAAAATCGTCACCGAAGAAGGAACAGCAAAAGTATATATTTGTGTCTCCTTCACAAATCGTACCAATGATATGGATGCATCAGAAGACTTGTCTCTGTTCGTGTGTTCATGTGTGTGTGTGTGTGTATGGAGTGTGAGAGTGAGAGAGAGAGTGCGAGACAACACTTGGGAGCACAGGATGCTAAGGTAGGCGTTGACTGTGTGATTGTCGATGGTAGTCGAAATGTCCTCTCAGGCGTGGCACAAAACAGACCGTCATTGGGGATCGCGATGCCAAGCAGTTGCTGAACACTTCAGGTTTTCAAGGTACGTGTGGACCCCCACAAGTTCTCTGCGACTGCATGACCGTTTGCTGATGAACAGTACGTTTATCGGGGTAGAAAGCTGGGACCCGATACTTCAATGGCGTCTCAGTATATTTTATAAGCTTTAACTGGACATAATTTATGAAGGGGAACATACATGCTGAGTTCACAAACGAGATTTCATGGAATTTCACCCACTTCGTGTGGAAGACGAAGATAAGTTGCATCTTGGAAGTGTGTGACGTATTGGTTAGTGGCCAACGGATGAATGGAACATGCAAGAATCACGCCTGCTTGTGAGATGG
Organism: Fasciola hepatica; assembly: GCA_948099385.1. Lineage (NCBI taxonomy): Eukaryota > Metazoa > Platyhelminthes > Trematoda > Plagiorchiida > Fasciolidae > Fasciola > Fasciola hepatica. The sequence goes on from CANUEZ040000131.1 coordinate 2,528,855, forward strand.
AACTAGCAATATTGGGAATTTTGGCTTTTCTAGCAACCATTTTAAATACCCTTATGGTTTTTTGTAATGCGAATCAATTTTACTCGGAATACGAAAGATCAGTGGCCCTAATCCCAAACTCCAGTAATCAGGCAGCACTTCACCCTAGTCACGAAATGACGGAAGTCGAAGAAGTCCGTATAGTGCTTACTCATCAATTTATCTCAACAATAGCATTTACTTATGAACAATGCAATGCAACCAGAGGTTGATGCGTTGAAATGACACGTTTCTGAGTGAGCAAAAAGTTCAACCAGTCAATAATGAGGACCGCCACTGGCCACGGTGTGAGAAATACGAGCGGTGGCCAATCCAGCTCGGTGTGTACGAGCATTTGGGACAAACGTGCTGACTCAGGGAGCTTAGATTCGTGAAAAACATAATTCAAAACGGCAGGCCTGTGGTCACCGCACCTCATTGACGGCCTATCCGGTCATAATATCATTTTCTTTCATACTATTGGTAATGGTTGGAAAGTTATCCATCTGATAGAAAAGCACATCAGTAAGACACCATGGTAACACCATAGATGTGTGTACATCGAGTAGTCAATCGCTGTCATTGACGAGCGGTAAAATTCACAGTGCCCTTGACAGATGTGACATCATTCCATGCAATATAGACATGCATCAAACAGCGTAGGAAAACTCAAGAGCGAGATGACAAACATCACAATATTCCACATTAGGAAATCATGTCTGATTTACTCAGTTGGAAAACTAACTGACGGATGCTGCTACTGCAATTTAGACAATTAGAAACCTAATAACCCGGTGTGAACTCACAGCTCAGTAGATAGACAGAGACCGTAGGAGGAAGAAAGAGGGAGCACATGGTACTAATATAGGGGAACAGTCGATGTGTGGGAATAGGGCTAACTTATGAAGGTAACTGTAAAGACCGTCGTCCAATGGTTAGCTGACTCGTAGAACACGGGCCCGTAAGACACAAAGTCAGATAAGGCTAGTGGGTAAAATACGTGTGACTGAAGATAAATTAAACAAGGAGACAGCAATATAAGTCAAATGAAGGGTGGTTTCCAGGTAGGATATACAAACCCAAGGTCGTCAAACGCCAGTAGTAAGACGCACGCACGGTGAAATAGTTCAGGGTTGACGATGTGGATCGATTTTATTGCAAGTCGAGTGCCAGTCACCGATCAGGATGGACTCATACACAAGGGGATAAGGCAGAAGCATCGCGGCAGAGTGAAGAACGAATGACGAGGGCTGGAGTGAGCGGCCAAGACCAAAGATCAGTGTTTAGGTAGACCTAGTGAGCACAGAACAAGCGGTAGAACAATGAAAACAGCCAAGAGGGAATACCAAGGGAAAGGTCACAAAGTCAGTGTTTCACACTTGAACAAGCCAAATCAGGGTGAAATAGCGGCCGATGCTGTCTAGAATACTCCAGTGAGGTTCGTTCGCAGACACGAGGTAACGAAATTGAACATGACTCAAGGAAAAAAGGCGAATATTCACTGAATGATAACAGCGACATCACAAGAAGCGATTGAGGATTTCAAATCCTCCCTTGTTAACTGTTCTTATCAATACCATCGAACCCAGAAGAAATTTAAAATCATTGTTAGTAACCGACACAGGGAAGCTTTAGGGTTCTAAGGGGAAATAGAGACATTGTAATTGCCAGGCCTGACAAAGGCTCCGGAGTTGTGCTAATGAATCGCAAAGACTACATTGATAAAATGGACACCATTCTAAGTGACTCGACGAAATTTACGGAATCCAAAGGAGGGAAGGACAGAACCAAGACAGTGGAAGAACAACTTACTGCAACCCTGAGACTATTGAAAGATCAGAATTATATTTCGAATGGCACTTACGAACAGTTACGACCTACTGGCACTAGTATTCCTCGTCTATATGGCTTACCGAAGATGCATAAATCGGGAGTACCACTAAGACCGATACTTGATATGAGCACTTTTCCCTACCACTCTACTGCTCGTTGGCTCGTCGATATACTGGAACCAGTACGCAGAAGCATTGCTCAATACAGCCTTAATGACACATTTCAGTTCGTAGAATTAATAAAAGAACAAAATACGACAGGACTCAAAATGGCATCTCTGGACGTAACATCACTATTTACGAGCGTCTCACTTCTGGAAACTATCGAATATTTTGTGCAATTATATAATGGAAAACGAAATAAACGTTGGTGTTCCGGTAGCCAGTCTGAAAGAACTACTACTACGATGTACTCTAAATATTCATTTCGGCTTCAACAACAAGCTTTACCGACAAACTGGTGGAGTTGCGATTGGCTCACCTCTGGGACCCCTACTTGCCGAAATTTTCGTTGCCAAGCTGGAGAATGAGGTACTCAAAGACACCATAGAAAGACTACCAAGGTACTGCCAGTATGTGGGCGATATTTTCATTATGATTGACAAACATGTTCACCTAGATGATCCAGTGGAAAAGTTTACCAGGCTCACAGTGCGCTCAGTTTTACATCCGAAGTGGAATTAGACGGCAACTTTCATTTTCTGGATGTAAACCTTCAGAAAAGGGAAGATGAGAAGCTCGTCCGCCGCGTCTATCATAAGCCAGCATGGACAGGCCAATACACACTTTTTGCCAGTTTCGTGCCTCTAAAACGCAAACAGAACCTAGTCCGATCCCTGGCGTCTCGCATACGACAGATCTGTTCCGAGGAAACAGTGAGTGAGGAATTAGATCACACAAGACAAATATTACTAAACAAAGGGTATCCGGAACATTTCTTTCGGAAGAACATTTCGGAAGTACCCAAGCGACCATTGATAATCACCGTTAAGAAGAAAGAATTGCACATGCAACTTCCCTTCAAAGGAGATGTTAAATGCGAACTACTAGATCGGCGCCTGAGGGATGCAATCACCCGTACATTTCCCGCCGCTACTCTACGCGCCTACTTCACAAGCTAGTCAATGATTTCTATGAATCTCAAAGACAAAATGCCTGTCCTTTCCTCCTCTATGTTGACCTATTCATTTGTTTGCTCATGTTCGGCAAGCTATGTAGGCAAAACGACACGGCAACTGTCCCAAAGAATCAAGGAACAAAGACCAGCTTGGCTGAGGACAGGAACTAGAAGAACCGCAAACAGTGCGATCGTAGCGCACCTTGCCGAGACAGGGCACCAAGTAGACAACGAAGCCTCCAAGATAATTTACAAATTGCCTGTGAATTCTCCGAAGATCGTTCATCAAATCACTTTGGGAACAGCGAAGGCAGTAGCGATTAGGCTATTGAATTTATCGTTTTGTTCACACAAGCGATTTGTCAAATCACTGCAGCTACCCTGGCCGCGATCGGAAAATAAGAGACAAAATCATGGTTAACTCGACCGCGACCTTTCAGTCGTGACAGGAAGCAGTCAACCCACCCCAGATGTACTTTCTACACCGAGTTTTCCCAATCACGACCAACCAACTTCCCACCCCTTTTCCGAACCGCAAAACACCTACAATATTGATTGACCAATCTTAATTTGATACCGTAATTACCCTCTCTTTCCTACCGAAAATATGCATTCGTTTTATATATATATATATATATATATATATATATATATATATATATATATATATATATAATTGTATTAGCCAGAGGGTGGATTTACCGAAAACGAGCTTGTTCGTTATCGTGCCTTTTTCTATAAAGGCGAATATCACTAGGATATGGGAACGAAATAATGTAGTCACCTTAGTATGTTTAACGAAATGGTGTCAGAACTGTGAGGTCATAAATGGATCACAAACCAGCGGAGCCAAATAAAGCGCCAATACCAGATTCTCAGTGTAAGTTTCAATTATCAAAAATTGACACTTTCACCGTAGTCAATGATTAAAAGCTGTTCACGCGATCAAATCTGATAATACTGATGGAGCTTTTGATTTCCACAAGGAAATTCAAAGAATAAGAATAGAAGTAGAAAACTATGGTGTGATCAGGGATGGAGTCGACATAATAGTGTTGAAGGTACCGTCAGCCGAGCATGAAACCGATGCGGAAAAACTAAGTTTCTACTGCGCGGCTAATTAATTTCACGATAATACTCCTCATTCCCATTCCTTCCAAAGTTGTATGCACGCGACAGCCACAGAATCTGCCATTTTCTGTTCACGATTAGCATCCCGAATATTATCCAAAGTTTTCTGTTTTACTCATCAGGCTGCTAGTTTGTGTTGTTTTCATTGTTGACAGTTGTTCCGCAAATTTCACACCAGTTTCCAGTATCAAAACAATTTAACGAATTTCAATGAGCTGTTTTCTGAGTGGGACCCATAATTTCTATGGCTCTTCGTCAATTCATTTTCCCCCTCCAGTACACCCTCGTTTGTGTCTCCTACAGGAATTGGCTGTCAATGTAGCACTCTCGGGTCAAACAAGAACATACCCCACCCGATATGCCCGTTCCAATTGGGTAAGCTTACTCGGTTTCTAACGCTTATCCGTTCACAATCAGCGAGCTAGAGTTCTGAAAAGTGATAGGGATAGCCCTAACACTGGGAACAGCAATGTCTTTCAGATTGTTTCTTGTCTGTATTCGTCTTCTTCTTGCTCTTCCACTTCCTCCTCCTATTCCCCTCATCTTGTTGTTGGTGCTGCTCATTTTGTTGTTGAGAATGGTGATGATGGTGATCACTACTGTGACTCTTATCGTCTTCATCGTTATCAAAGTGATGTCTGTTGTAATTACTATTCGAAAAGATGATACTAATTGTCCTAACAGGAGCCGTCAGCTCTATAAAGCAAACTTTCCTGATTTGGGAAAGATTCCATTTATTAGCGCAAAACTGAAAGTTAATACCAGGGGCCCGTTGATCGTATGCAAATTATTGCAAGAAATGTGTTAGTTCAGACGTTCCTCATAGGTGGCTCTTCTGACCGGCTGGTTCATTTGCAGTTCCGATCAGCTCATTTGTTTCCATCCGGTGAAAACAAATGTTTGTAGATTGATTAGTTGTTTGGTTCCCTTCCGGCGCAAAATGACTGGACTATCGATCAGCTTCGCTGGCTCCAGCCTTACCCTTGCTTCTGGACAGCAGATGACGTGCCGTCTGCCAATCAAACCAGGTCGGTTATAGACAACATGTCAGCCAATACCCTCGTACTGATTAGTAGCATTCAGATTTCAAATAGGTAGATGTTTGCCCAGCTAAGATTTTCTCTCCTTCAGGGATTGTTAATTGTTGTTTGGTACTTTATGCCTTACTGTCTTCTTTTGGATTTCAAATACCGTATAGCCCAAAATCAATAACCTTTACAAACTCTATCCAAATTTGCGCAGCTGACATTGGTGAGTCATGTGATCAATCAAGACGATTATGTCGGTCACGAAAGGCTCAATGCAAGTTGACCAATGAGGCCAATGAGAGGAGAATCAAATCTACCCAGCGTACATGTCAGTGCTCACCGGATCAAGTGCCCGTGTATCAAACATATTTGCACTACCATGAATGTTGTAAGTTATCCCGCGGCAAGCGGATTTTTAACTTAACACTAATGACGAATAATAAAACAGAGACTTTACTGACAGTCGGAATATCAATATATAAAATTAAGTAATATTCGACCAAAACCCTTCCTGCATTTCGATAAGCGGAAATCAGAACAGCCATCTAGATCTTTCAGATTTGTCGAAAGAAATATAATCAATGGTGAAGTGTTTATGGGCCACGGAAACAGTTTCTTGTCTGAAAAACAATAGTGCTGCATACAGTTTTTAATGCTCTTTGAATTCGTTTACAAGAATATTGCAGTAGATAATTTAGTAACACGAAATACCAAAATGAATCCAAAAGTGGTCACAACGGATTCAGAACAGATCTGCGCTAATGATAACATTCGATTAACCATTTGAAGATAGTCACATTGGTTGTAGTACGCACCAGCAAAGATTCATAGAAATGTTGAGAAATAAATCGTTCAACTTAATGTTACTGTCTTATGATTCCAGATGTGATAATGACATTGAAGTGAGGGGAATGATGTGACAAACACGCGGTCACTTAGGCAACGTACAAGAAAATACAAACACACACCACCAAGAGTCCACTGACAGTGGTGCTTCTGATTGCTACTGCTCAGCACTAATACTACTAGGAAATCAAAACAACCAGTAATATGATAAAGCTTGGAGAACAAACTAAAGTGATTTTCGTACCATTCTCATTGGTACTGTAACTTGGAGCATTTTTCGGACGCGTGGTCAAACTAAAGAACCGGATCATTTGTCCAGTAACCATCGAAGTTCGATCTGTACCCTACTGATAGTCAACTAGATAAATCCAAGGAGAGGGTGGAGGTCATAATGACGAAGCCAAACACAACAATCAAGTTTTCTAACAGTTGAAAAGAAAAGAACAAGCTGAGTTGTGGGATAGTAAGTCCCAATGGTTGGATAGATTTGAAAAATAATGACAGGAAGAGATGGGTCTCGACGCGGGCACGCATGTATGCATATAGGTACGCTCAATTCTGACAGATGGCCCTAATGAAACCCAGCTGTAGAATTCTAAAATGCTACAGAGTACGCAATCCCTATTGGCTCCACACAGTTTCGACGATGCAGACCAGTAACATTTATTGAACAGCAGGCGGAAATGAATCAATCAGAATTAGCTCAATTTATGTGACAGATGGGTAAACCGGAAAACCAACACAGCCGAAATTTGAGTACGCGTGGGAATAAGAGGGTCGCTTCAGCGAAAACTCGAGGGTACTAAAATAGTGGACAGAAACATAAATCAACGAACATCGGGGAAGTTAGGAAAAAATGTATTGCCAGAGTGAAAGTAGATATTGTTCAAGCCACTCGAGTGGAATAAAACCGGAAGAAACCTGCGGTTAATGAGATGAATCGAGCACCGATGTCGGGTGGTGTACACAGACTGCTACATCCGATTCCGTGTAATCACGTTTTTAATTCCACAGAACAAAAATTTGATCCGCTGTCCGTCACAAGCACTTGTGTCATATCTTCTCCACTGAAACATTTGGGAAGTGCATTTTTAAGAAAAGATGTATTAGTGTTCTCGGTTAGATAGACTTCAAGCCAGTGTGAATGTGCATCAATTATCACAAAGGCATACCACTTATTGTGAAACAGTCAGCCAGAAATTGCCCATACTCTTTGCCATGGATGATAGCTTTCGGCGTCCAGTCCTTTGGTTTCTGATGTATTTTATGGATGCACTGATTGCATTTCATCGCTGTTGACCGAATGTCGTTATCAACTCCTGGCCACCAACATACTTGCCTTCTTCTCAATTCTCATACTGCTGTGTTGTAACTCATTGGTAACAGACCTCCTCCAGGTTGGTGATGTAAGAACTTTGTTGTTAGCTTTTAGCACCCCATCGGGGATACTGTAATCTTCTCCTTCCTTTTGTATATCTCCGAGAAGATTTTTCATGCAATACTTTCCCACACACGATTGGAAGCTGAGAGGATCATGTGATAATAGTTCTTTCTTAAGCGCATCACGTCATTCCTGGAAATTGGAAAGGGCTCACACGAAAATTATTTCTTGGTTCATCGACATGTTCAGAAAAACGGGACAAATATCTGTATGCGAAACCCTCTAAGCGGGAAGAGATTTGACAGCGTAATAATATCCGCTGAGGGGAATTGTCCAACTCTGAACCATAGCAGCCGTTGCTTTTGAAATCAATTCTCTTGGATTGTATATGTAACTCATGACCTGATGGTCGGTCACTATCGTAAAATGGGTACCGAATAGATACTTCTTCAAAATACTTTACAGTCCAAACGACTGTCAAGGCTTCCTTTTGAGTCTGAGAGTATCCTCTGTTCCCTTAGTTAATTATTCGGGAAAAAACAGTGGCGGAAAGACTTCTTGCTCAAGAATGACGCCGATCTCAACAGGAAATGTATCTATCACTGAAGTGATGAGTACTGAAGTCGAAAATGCTTTTAGAAATGATCTCTCCGTGATACAAGCAACGAGATTTTTCAAAATCTGTTCATGTTAACTACTCCATAACCATGTGGATGGATTTCGCAAGGTAAGGGATAGAGTTTTGGTAAAGTCTTTAGGGGTAAACCGCGAATAGTACTACAAACGTTCTAGAATTGACAGAATTTCAGCATTGTTGTTTGATGATGGAGATTTTGATAGAGGTTTCAATATTTTGGAGTCTGGTTTATGTCCTTCCTTTGAAACCGTGAAACCCAAGTGACTTAGCTCAGTGCTCCAAAAAGCATTTGATTGGTTAGATGGCCGTTCTCCTCTCCCTGAATATTTGTAACAGTTCTGGGGATAGTAGATAGTGTCTTTCTTTGTTTTTCCCGAAATATACTAACATTATCGTGGTGTGCTCTTACTCCGTGCAACCCATAATATAATCGTATCAATATATTCATGAAAAATTCCAGATGAAAAGGGTAGTCCGGAAGGCAAAATATTGAACTGAGAAAGACGCCATTCGGTTTTGGGAGTCGTTAGTTCCTTGGTTTCTTCGTCTAAAGGGGTTTGCAAGTAAGTACTGGCCAAATCTAAGAAAACATGATGTTCCCGTTTAGCTGATAGTAAACACGACACACACGATTTGAAAATCTGCTGAACAGGGGCACTGCACTCATAAAGACCAAAATTGCTACGTTGACCTCGTTAACAACTGAATCATGTGTACCACACCACAGACTGCTGCACTTAGTGAAGCTTACACATCCATGGGGCTCAACAATCAGCCAAAAAGTACACGTACTTGGAAAATGGCATTATACCATAAGCTCTAAAGATCACTCTCCAATAAATATTCTAGCCGTCGTTTCCGACTGGATAGTGTCTCTGCGCACGAATCAAACTTCGAAAGCTGCCAGACCAACCAGCCTGACTAGAGAAATAGTTGGTGAAATTTTCCAATCTCGGCAGCATACTGTTTCTCAAACAAGATATTTTGGTGAACTAGTTTGGAGTAGGTTCACATGAGAACCCAACGGATAAGGCTCGATTTGGTTCGATCAAAAGTTCCCTACTGGTTCTTGAAGCCCCATCCGCATGCAATTTAAAATGGGTTGCTCAAAAGTGAGCAATGAAGCCCCAAGCAAACGATTGAATGAAGTTCCGTCGGTTTTTCAGCCAATGTACACCTATTCCCATCTAACTTGAGCTATGATTCACCATTCTTTGGCCAAGACCCACGACCCCTCAGCCATGAACCTCCATTCTTCAGTCACTACCTACAATCCTTTAGCCACAACCCACCATGTTTTATCCACGATCCTTTAGCTTTGCAGCTGCATGCCAGTCAAATCAGTTTATCGAAACATTGCTACATCAAGAAATTTTGAAACAACTTGATTTTACTAAGATTGGTGTCACAAAACTTGTTGAACAAAGGAGAAAGTTTGACGGTAGTACGCTGCGCAGTTTGCCGTGCTAATTGTATCAAATGCTGCTCCGTAAATTTAGTGAAGGTTTAAATGATCAGTCCGTATAGCCGAACCATGTGCTGTATTTTCAACAAATCAGGTAATAATGTACTGAAATATCCCGACCAATAAAAGTAGTAAGTATCAATCTCCTTCCTCTTCTTCAAACGCATCAATTTGCTTGCTGCCTTTTCGTCCACCACATAACACAAACGCTTGACAAACTCTTTACTGGAATTAGTCTTGTAGGATCTAGGTGTGAATACTGTTTTCCAGTCCGTAGCTGCAATAGCTAGCATGTTTTGATCTTGATCCCGAGATGTTTACCAAAGTCCTTCGCATCATTTCTTCGCGTACGCATTTGTTTATTCTCCATCTATCATACGCGCTAGTGAAACGATACTATCTTTTCTTCTCACCCATGTTAACGCTTTCTATATTGTCATTTGATGCGTGCAGTGCCAGGTAAAGTACGATGAATGTTACCACAAATGATCGCAATGAGGTTATATCGTCTGACCGACTCCGGACGAAATGTCTACCAGTCGACAAAGAGTATCTCCATGGCAGGGTAAACTTTCACAAAAACAGTCTTGTAAGCGAAAATCCGTCGCGCAACAAGCAGTACTTTTTTATACATTTAAAATCGCCAGACAGGTATAAAGACCCAACATAACGGAAAAAATGAAAACGGGTTCTTTATACGTCTAGATCAGTAGGTACATTGGAGTCGTAAGTACACCCCCATCAGTGTCATTAGTTCATCTATGTAGACTAAATACCTTGAAGTGATACTGCTCATATGATGGTTGCTAAGAAATTCATCTTGGTACTCATCCATTTTAATACTGAAACCTTGCCTGCACAAAGACGAAGGTTGTGTATTTATGTATGTATGAACGATTTTCTATGAATTGGCGAAGCGTGATGAAATTTAACAAATAGCCTCCTATGGTATTTGGTATTTTTTCCATAACACCAGTTTCCAAGGTCAGGCCAAACAGTCTACAGTCCTGTTCACTTTGCGAATCGATCGGAGGTGTTTGTTACGATGCAGACGGAGATGGTTTCGCAGACGGATGTCAATGTCCGATCGATCGATCTCATCTAATCTCCTCCGACTGGAACAATGCATTGATAACGGGGATATGTCAAAAGCAGCACGGTCAGTCTTTCCTCAATTTAAGGAAATGTACAAGCGAAATCCGGAAGCATTAGTTATTTTGTATTGTTATTAGTACAGTTAGAAGTAGTAGTGATAGTGATTATAGTAGTAGTTGTTGTTGTTGCTGTTGTCGCTGCTGTTGCAGCCGACTGTACAGATAAATCTAATTCTAAAGACGGATTTTAGAAGAAAAAGCGACCCCAAATAACTGTTGTACTGATAAGTGTGGTGATACTGATGTTAGCGTCATACGTAATGGTAATGTTGTTAGTTGTATTAGTAATAGTCCTTTGAATGAAAGTCCCTCCGATTTAATGGTTGTTCTAACACCGACGACGTATAGGCTGATAAAGTAGGGGCTTTCTCTTAAAGGAGACCGTTTTAATGATCCCCAACGGACGGAGACACAGAGTCACAACGAAAACATGGACACAGGTTAACTGAAAAACACAGATACAAGGAGGTTTTCCAAAATGGGAATGATGTTCACTCCTGAATTTTCTGTCCAGTGTCTAGCTGATTATCGGGATTTTGCCCCATGTTTATTTATTGATGACATAACGCCAAGTTCAGTGGCCATGGCAGGTGAAGCCACGGAGCTCATGAACAGTTTGGATAACAGAGTGCAAAATAAAACATAATGGACTATGTACAAACATTCTGATCGCATAGACCCGATTACACAGAGTAATGTTAAGACCAATATAGTGTACATTGGACTAAGACTAATGTAATGAAAAAGCCAATGTTATTCAGGATAGACCAAAGCAGGAGTGGCATCATTGTCTGAGGTGGTCATTGTTATAAATCTTCCCGTCACCGTTGCCATTTCTACAGTGTCCAACTAGCCTCCTGCGACTTTTAGACACCCTGAACTGTTTTTATTTATTTAGCACTCTTTTACTACACTTAATGAAAACTGGTTACTCAACTGATAACCATAAGAAGCTGAACCAGAACTCTCATCTCATCTGAAGCCATAGCGACTAGAATTCTGAGATCTAAATTACTTAACTAAATCAACCCAGAGCAATCGTTACTAATGTTATAGCCGTTAGAGGTGAACACTCCCACCAAAATCCCTTGCATACGGTCTCCTCCCAACTCCCACATATATTTTCACGTCCCCTCCGCAATCGCTGTTGGCACGATCCTTTCAACCGGAACTCCCGGACAGCAGTTGTTTGAATCAAATTCAACCCATACATCTCAGATGAGTGTATTTAGTTCATTCTCATCAAGAAACATACAGTGTTCTGAGCTAGGCCTCGATTTCAAACTGGCGATGTGTGTACAACACATGACTCACAGTGATGATACCTAACTGCTAGCAATGGCAAACTGCAAGCTGGCAACGGATCAAGCAATGTCCTTACACAGTACACTCTGCAGTCTGGGAGAAACCAGCCATATATTTAGTTGTCTGTTTTAGCAAACTGGGTGATCCAATGGGATTCTGATGATCTCTGTGACGTCCTGACAACTGTGACCTTGGATTTATGTCGTGGATGCAACATCACCAGTATGAATCAAATGATCATCACTGGGCATAGTTGAAATTTTTTCATTATCTCTGCTCCCAGCCCTACGATTACGGCTTTAGTTGACCTATTAGCGCGAGCTGTTCGTTTCGGTCTCAAAGAGTACCCAGAATAACATGTGAAAAGGGTGTTTTCTGCAACGGAGCTAAGCGTTCTGGTACAGAATATACAATCCTGATACACAGGAACGTCTTACAAGCAATAACACCCTCAGTGGCGTACCATCAGAAGAGCGCAAGCTGTCATACATTTCATACTTAGCACAGAGCAACTGCGGATAATAAAATCTCACTTAAATGTGAATACGATCACAAAGAGACAGATTATGAATTTCTGACAATGTACCATATTTCCACAAAGAAAACAATCCATTCGCTTTTTTCATCTGTAGTGTTCACATCGTGCACAGATCGGGAGCTTCAAGTGTGCTATAGCCCACACAGTTTTGGACTTTACGAATCCTTAGCCGCGCGCCTAAGCAGCGGAGAGTGTATAGCCACAATCGGCCCCTCGCTCCAAAATGGAACATCTTGTCCGTTAGAAGCAAACGGCTCCCAGAAGTCTTTTTTTGATGAGACGCAAACACGGAATGGTGAAGAACAGGAAGTTTATTGCCTTCATTTTGATTCAGATACACTGACTGCAAAATCTTGTGGCATACAATTCAGAACGGACATCGCATGCAGCACCCAGGTACGTATGGTATTACTGTGTTCCGTTTTTTTTTAGGATTTTTGATCAAATTGTCATGCTAAAGAAAACCCGGAAGTTTTTCCAAAGAATTACATTGTAACATTCTTACTGAATCCGAAACCTTTCTTGTCCTATAAGGATTCTCAACGAAAAGTCTCATACGGCGGGATCATTTTTATCGGTGGAGACCCATCTGTCTGTGGTTCAGCTGTTCGTATGCGTGTACCATTTCAATGTAGCGCAACCACTTTCTGCGAACGTATCCGGTAAGCCCATTGTTAGTCTTTCACATTTGTCTTTTCATTGGTATTATGCTTTTATAGCAATAATCTGCTACAGTGCTTACAATTAAAAACAAAAAAAGCACAAACCGATTGTTTATTCCCAATCATCAGTGCCTGAGAGAGAATAACTGACCAATCCCATGCGCATCTGATAAGAGGAATGTTTATGGAATATTCGCCGATTCAGTCTTTAACCTCTAAACAGTTGGTACCGTATCGTGGGTCAATAAGGCGTGCCGTTATGCTTGACGTTGGGCAGAACAAATCAGCTCATCAGATGACATTCCCTCTTATTGATTCAGAATGGATCCGGTTTTCTATTTCTCATTGAATCCTGGATTACCGGGAGTCCGCAAATCTCTCGGTGAGTTTCATCGCGAATATGATCTAGAACCCTTACTGTCCCACAGGTCAGCTGTATTATAGACTGATTCATCATGTAGTATCAACACTAAGTTCATCGACGAAAAACGTGGGAAAGTTCGATTAGTTCGTCGTGAATTTTAAAAGAGTAAATCGCATATGACGTTTTCATCTGCTATTAGTGACAATATCCACAACTTATTGGTATGCGGTGTATGACGACCTAAAATAAGTACTAAATTGCCTACTAACAAATGTCAAAGTAGTAACGGTCGAGAATCGATTTCCCAGGATGACTGCCATCGCTTTGATCACCCGTGGGCATTGACGGTGGACACCCTAGGTATATTGAACTTCTATTTTGGCTACTGATAGCGGTGGCAGTTGTTCATTTTTAAAGTTATTTTTGCTTTAGCCAAAAACGTTGTCGGGTGGCCAATGCGAGATTAAGATTAACGAAATTGGCATTTACCAATAAATGCTTCAGAGGTGCCAGTTTTAACCCCCAAGTGATGGCACAAAGATACTGACTCATTCCAGCATCCCTGTTAGGAATATTTATGCGAATTTGCGCTCCACTACTGTGGTTAAGCTGAGCCACCTGAGACGACTGTACATCTGATTGTAAGCCCACCATGTCCACGGTAAACGGAACATCGCCTGATTACAGAAACAAGAAACAAAGCTGGGTTATTGAAAAGTCAAAAATTATACGTATTTAAATGTTGTCCCTATATCTCTCATGGCTGTAGTACTTTATCATTAGGTTTGCTGCCAAAGCAATTCATTGAGTAACTCCCTGAACCCCATGAGAACTGCTTGTAAACGTGCTCGTATCCCCGAGCATCTAGATGAGCATAGCTCCCTTGTTTGTACGTATATAAATTAAACCGTAAACCTATATTGAGATTACTCACTATAACCGAAATTTCGCCTCAGTGCACACGTTTTAGACAGTGTTACGTGGTTTACCACTGAAAATCAACATATAACTGCACATCCTCTTCAGTTTTCTGACTATCAGAGATGTCAAACAAATATCCACCCATTTTTGTAGTTTTCCCAAATGTAATCAAAGAAATATTTGATTTCTTTGAAAACGTTTACCAATCTCGTCAGAAATGGCCGGTTGAAAATTTATTGGAACAAACTCGTTTTGCACCAAGTTACTTTAACAGTGATATAACTGAACAAACCGGGGCAAAATAATTAATGTGTCGTTTTTTTTCAATTAGAACCGTCGGTTGTATTTAAATATTATTTGGGAAAACCGTTTATTCCGGATTTTACCAGTTTGATCACTGCCTCATGGCTCCTATCCTACATTTTAGAGTAAAGAACTGAGTATGATTATTTGAAAAGAATTTTTCGCCCCATCCGTCTTTCATGTGTGACGTGTGGGAAGTTTTCACCAAGTATGATAACGAACCAGATTGTTTCTGTCCTGAAAATGACCGATTAGTCTTAATTTGGTCATGCTTGCACTCGTCGGACAAAAAGCATTAAGCCTAATGGCCAACCAGGCCATCCCAGCTGGTAACTTTAAGATAAACAGTTTTATTCATCGGTGCGATCATAATAGCATCATCCTAACGACACAAACCGTCTATCAACCAGACACGTTTACGCAATCGGTCTTTTTCTGGTTTTGTGTGCTGACGTGCTTTAGACACACATCTACTCCTTTAAGTCTAGACCGCACGCATGGTTCATCTTAGCTCTCGAATCTAAATATTGCGTGTATTCAGCCTATGCACGCCCTTCTCTTAGTGGAGCAAACGAAACTTTTCCGCGACCGATGGGCCTACTAACAGGCGTGTCTGAGGCACGTCAGCTATTCTGAGTCAGAATGACCGCGCGGTCTGCACATTTCTCACCAAGCTTTACCCAGAATCCTCACTTACTTAGCCGCTAACCACAGTTGTTTAGCTTTGACACAAAACGTTTAGCCATAAAACTGCAGGCGAATCAGATCAACAACATCGGAATACGTAGACATCAAGAAATGGTGGAACAGTTTATCCGCTTACTTTTTTTACAAAGTCGGTGTTGCAAAGTCGACTGAACAAATGAGAACGTGTGACTATGCGCTGCCCAATTGGTCGTACCACTAACGTCAGATTTTACATGAATAAACTGTTGACAGTCATTGGCATGTGTGTGACGTGATGGGCGCAAACCTAACAGGCGCATTAATACAGTTGAAGGAGAGGAGGGAGAAAGACTTTTCAGACAAATATGTTCTGAAATCACGTATTATTCGACTGCTGGAAAGACATAACTATTGGCCTCATAAATTCACCATTCAATGGATGGAACGAAACTCGAACACAGTCAAGTTCGTAAGAGCCGAGTATGCCGACTGGCTGCAGCGATTTTTAATGTGCCAGAAGTTTGGATGAATAAAGTCGTCCATCTCTGCTCTAATCTACCCTCGTCTTTTCGCATATTTACGTTCCTTGACTGCGCGTATTCATCTTAGGAAACTAACACCGAATTTTCTCCACCCAGTGCCACAGGGCAACAGGCTAACGGATTTCAAGAAATGAGAATGTTAGCATTCTTCCAAATGGGATTGAGTATCAAATAGTCGGGTAGTGCAAGAGATCGAGAAACGTCATTCGAAGTTATTTGGAAATTAACGAGCGACGTGCACAAAAATAGCGAATGGGTCTTCCCAGAAAGTATTGAAATCAGACAAATGCAGAATAATTCACCTAGCCCCCAATAAAATGCTGTAGGTTGACATTGAGAGAGTTGAATTGGGTCAGTATTTCGAAAAGAAAGCAACAAAGAACACGCATAGTTTTGCCGTGTTTTACATAAAAAAGGACAACTTATTTTTGCTCTCATACCGCAGCACAAAGAACAACACTTATCATAGGCTATAACATGCGTGGGGAAATGTTTACTTCAGTGAAGAAAAATAAATCCGATGCTTGCTTTTATTACCGATAAGAAATCAGTTAAGAGGAAAGAATTTCTATTCAAAGAAAAAACCACGGAATTTCGATGATAGTTCGGAGAGCCCTCTCAGCCAACGGCCAAACTGAGCACAATAGGCTCAAGGGAGTACAAGACTCCTCCGCGTAAATATTTCATACTTTTCAACAATTATACTCCCATCACTGGCCAGTACATTATAAGGCAACGGCATATTACAAAGTGATAACGCTTCTGTCCACTGCCCGTACGTTACAGATGTTAGCTGTTGTTCAGTGGAATTCTGCAGTGGCCCGGACGCAGCCCAGATGTAAACTCGATTGATAACCTTTAAGGTACAGTTGCTCGCCAGGTGTACAAGGATTCCTTGATGTACCAGTCAAAGAATGAACTTAGAATCGGCCCTAACGCAGAATGGATGAATACTGGCTGAGGACCAGTCACAGTTCTTGCAGGAAGTGGGCCGGGATGTATCGAGGTCCGCACGCAGAATGAGGGTCGCATACGATTTTAAGTAGTTACTGTAAAAGCTCAGATGAGAGGTGTCCTATACTTCTGTTATCGTGGATTTCAAGTTTTCTGCTCTAGTTTGCACATGACATATATTTTCTTTCCCAAAATCTGTTATGCCGTATCGTACTATGCGTTTGGTCGTTCTGGTCAGATATGGCTTCTTGACAGAATACGGTGTAAATATGCGGAAATACGAGGGGTTATCCATACTTTTATCACGCGCTATATATAGGATAGGAATCATAATACTAAGATCAAATTGACATAATTCGAAAAGATGTTCTGTTTGATTATTATTCAAAGAAAGCCGATGGTTATAACTGCTGGAAAAACAACATATTAATACATATGACTACGTATTTTCATCTTTATTTGGGTCAATTCAATGTAATTTATTCTTCTTTCGTTTATCCTGACAGACTGTTATTTTGTTATGGTTCTGTCCGACTGGTATTGGTTAAAACTTGGTTCCCCTTTACCTTTTACCGTATTTGCGCACACCACATAAAAGCATACCATAATGGTTTTGCTCCGAAAACCTAAAAGCTACTTACCAATTTTCAAAATTATAAAATTAAGTGGTTCTGTAGTAATTCTTTCAAGTACGAGAAAAGCTTACTTATCAGCAGTCAAAACTCAGACACGATCATCTGATAAGCACGTCTTTCTCGCACAGGATAGCATTATCGCAAACTAAATAATTTTATAGTTATAAAAATTAAAAACTAGTGTCCAGGTTTTGGGACCATATTCACTATGATTTCCTTCTATATGGTGAGCAAACATACTCGACAACTACACGAAACCCTATTTTTGCCAATAACAGTAGCCCACAACCCCGACGGAATATCAGCCTGTGAGAAAAATCGAATTAAGATTTATTTTCGTTTAGTTTACTCGAACTTGAATCGAAACACAACATTCAGATATGCTAGGAATCAACAAGTTTTTTTATTCTCCAGGATTTCCCAGAGCCACTTCGGCCTAATGTGCCAGGTTGTATATGTATTTTTTTGTGTCATACTTCAAGTCATGTTTTCCACTTTTGATTAAAACTGCCATCTCGTTTAAAGCTGCAATATTAGGGGGCGTCACAAGCAAAGATTAGTGGACCTCCGCCGGGGTTTGTGCAGTTTGAAAAGAACCAGCACCGTTCTGCCCGGGGGTATGCGTGTTTGATCTGAAATACTCGTGAAAACAGAAAGCTCCGGGAGCCCAAAGCCCAGTGTCTCCACGGTCCCCCACACATACATTATTCGAAAGCCAAAATGGTTGTCCACAGCATGACCACTACACTGTTCCCCCAACAAAAGAGCACTGTCCGCAGTGTTATTTACTCCCTTATCACACAGACTGGCAGTTTTTGGTTCACCGGGACCACTCATCATGCAGGCCAGTTCACAAGATCCCTGTCGGTCACAGAGCTATAAAATTACTCAATTACCAACGCCTCTTCTGCATAGCATGAGATCTCAAAAAGTCGATAAAAGAAACTTGCTGGTTGTCCGAAAATTCCCCATTCACACATTCAGAAAACACGAACGGGCGAACAAGTCCGAATTCAGTGACTCATAATCACACCATTACACCTATTGTAATGCTCACTCCCTCGGCTTCTACGATCACGTCCTTCAAGGATATAAACGAGAAAAAATCGTAGAATGCCAACCGTCTGTTTTCTCACTGGACCTAAGTACAGAGAATGTACACTGACTTGTGCCGAAGAGGTGTGTAGGAAGTAGAGCTTACGGCTGCCACGTTTGCAAAAGGTACATTAAAGCAATTTATGGAAGGAGGGGGGGGGAGTGGATAGTCTGATAACTACACATCGCAATAAATTACGATAAGCTGGGGGATTGAACCACTTAGACAAATAGGTGGGAATGACCAGGATTATTGATCCCAAATTTCTGGTTCAGGCTTGACTCTGGATCGGATGTGGATTATTTCACACCTTTTGTCAATTTCCGTCTGACCTAAGACCCGCGTAAGGGTTGACAGTAGGTCAGGGGAGTCCAAGGGTATCCACAAATTGTTTTGGAACACAAAGAGGGCGGGATTTCGGAGATGAATCTCGACGGTCTCCACTGTGCCTGGGATGCAACATTTGGCCCGTCCCGACTTTCGACCCGGGATCTTGTACAGGACACGGAAAGCTTCAGCTACGACTGCTGTGTGATTAGTTTAAGCAGCTAGTAAAACCAGTGCGGTAGTAAGTGGCATTATTGCTCACATGTGGTGGTGCTCGAGGATGTGTCCAGGCAAGTACCTGGTCAAGAAGCCGACGAAAATGGTCCCATATAAACAAGTGAATGAATGTACACAGAAAGAGATTATAGAACAAGGTATTCTCTATTTGAACCACAAAAGCATTACTGAAATCAAATATTTCCCGTATTTATTAGTGTTGATATGAAGCGTATAGAAGCAAAATATGGGTAAGTTTAAGTATCCGCTTCTCTATTAGTATTCTGTTTTGCGAATTGGTGTCCAGTTTGAATCCTTGTGTATCAATCTCCAATTTCCCAAGCTGGAGACAGTTGTACAATATCTTGTACGTGCCTCTCCGCCTCAGCCCTTAGGGGCATGAAGTTAGATGTATTCGTCCAGCCACAAACTCTTCAAAAAGACGTCAAGGCGTTACTAGAGGGCGTGATTTTCTTTCTTCTCTACCACTCCTGATGGCAAAGCATTCAGCGGACCCGTCACCCTTTTTGAGAGGTGGTATACTAGTGGGAGGCCCACTGACAGCTGTCTCACTAGCGTCAGCAGATGACTCCGAGCCAGGTTGTGTGCCCGCAAGAGAAATTGTCATTATCTCTGGCCCTGAATCTCTAAGGTGAATGCCTCTGGTATGGATGAGATCACTGCAAATTCAACCATATATCTCTGCTAATGGTCCGGTGACTTGGATGCGAGCTTCATAACTTATTCCACTTAATCCGAAGACGAGTTGAATGGCGGTCAGCTGTACTCTTTCTAGCTTGGCAACTTCCATAGCCATACAGAGAATTGTGATAGATTCACCGTATTTCAGTGGCGGGCTTACAAGGGAAGTAAATAGCACTTTGAATAAATTCACAGGTAGTTGCCTGAAAGACTTACTTATTTCTCCCAGCATACTCCAACCTGATGCATACTCCTTGTCCGTGTTTGTTTTGGTCTTCAGAGTTGAGACCACCACTACCCCAAGGTCTTTCTCATAACTGGACGTGTGGATGGGCCTCCCGTTTAAGTTTTAAGGTGTTCCTCTCTCAACCCTCATCACACTCATAAAGTACTATGTCCATCATCTGCACCTAAGACTTCTTCCGAATTACAACAACGTCTACTACTTCAAGTGATTGTAAAACGAATCATTCACTTCTCCGAGTTGTTAAATGACCATTTGATGCCAATTTTCTGGCGTTAAATAAAATCGCTGACGAGCGAGGCACAGAGGTAGTGTTTTAAAGTATCAGCTACAACGTTTCCCATGTTTTTCCGGAATAATATCAAAAATATTCTGTGGTATTTCGGAAATTCCATCTGACTGTCTTTTTGGGATATCGTTCTGATTGGTCTGAAGTCTTGCGAGTCTATCAACCTTCCCTATTTCATATTGGTGGCCGGACCGCGTACTCGTCCACTGAGCAGTGCACCATGACGTGCGATCACAATGATGTACATGAGCCCGATTTGACGTGACCGGAACTAAGGACCCAGTATTGATTCCGTGACCGTAATAGGTAATCGCATGGCGATCAATAACACATAGAAAACGGAAGGAGGCTTTTCAGTCGACTCTCACATTCCGAAGGGCCCAAGGGGACAAAGCAGGTAAAACCACACTGCGGTCACAAACTGAAGCAAACGGGTAACAATGGAAACTACAGCTGCAATCCGGTCGCAATAAAACAAATGTATCTAAATATCAATCAGTTTTCACAGCTCACGCGCGGAGGTAAAATACCGTCAGACCATCAACATGGTGGGCTGCAATTCGACTAGGTCTTTGTGTGGCAGCTAGACAACATTTCGGATATCAAAATGCATAGACTTGTAGATGCAAGAATTATGAGCGAGATTTTCCGATTTTTTTTACTTCTAACAGCAAATCCACCAAAACCTTAGTCACGACCATGGTAACAGTAGTGTTCTGTGCCCGAATCACATCGATGTGTAACCTTGGGGAATTGAATCCGATGTGTACCTGCGCAATGGATGTACGTTCGGGTAGTAGCGTGTGACGCGACTTGGAGTGCCGTGGTTACAGGGTGGTAACAATGATACCGAAATAGTTGAATACACAACAGAAGATGGAATAAAGACTCCGGGTGAAATAAAAATGAGCATAAACGATAGGAACGAAAAAGCTCTCCACCAAGTTCACATATCTATTAATTCAAAGCAAACCATTTTGGCTGGTACCCCTTGGCAACAAAAGGTGCGAAAATCCTACGTAGAAAAGGTTTTGAATTTCAGAACTTAAAATTATCCTTTTTGAAGGTGACACTTTCAATTTCAGTCCAGAACAGATAATCTCATATTATGTTGTCATCAACAGGGAATAATACAGAATATAAGAGTATTTGCTTGTGTCCATCTGGAATAGTGATCATTCTTGCTTGGTGCAGACATTTCTTTCAGGATTTTCGATCATCCTCGTCTTCCGCACTCTTTCACCTTAAATGTTATCGAACTCGATTCGATATACTGAAGGTGATCTGGTTATAACGTCTACCAGACATTGACTTTTCTGATGGCTCTGCACACCTTCACACGTACTTTTTCATTTTGGCTCAAAAACAACTTACTTCGTTCCCTCACAAACCCACTTTCTATATTTGTTGTAGGAATTTATTCGGAATTCGACACTAGAATGAGATAACTAAGTTTTTGAAGTAAGCAGCATGCTCACAGCCAGGATGCCAGTTGAATCAGTCAAACGCGATCGAGAGTGCGCAATGTCGTATGGACAAAGAGCTGTTAAGATGATGTACTAAATGTGCTAAGAGCTGACGAGGCGGTAAAAGTGAACCACGTAAACAATCAACCCCAACACTCACCGTGGAAATTCAGTAAAATAGTTAATAAGCACCCATAAAAGTACGAGATAGAAAACCAAATGGACAACGATAATTGCTTGATCACCATACGACAAAGTGAAACCACGAGTGCTGATTAGAACATGCGGTGTTAGAAATCTACATTTCTACCAAAGGAGCTACCGCATTCAGCAACGCGTGTCTAAAGTGTTTACGATGAGACAACCATTACGGACTGGTAGTTTACTTTCGCACCGTCTGCCTTCATTTCCACTCTGATTTACAGAAGTGACACTGTGAAATCGCCATTTGTCCATGGATCCGCACCACGACTGAGTGTCATAAATATTCACAACCAAACCATTCATACAGCAAATGAGCGAGACCAGATTCGTTTGGAATTGCAACTAGGAGACAATTCACGTGAGTCAAAATGTGAAATGAACACGTTGGCTTTTTTCGTGAGTTAGTAGATGTTGATAAGATATATGGTATTACTATCATTATTAATAATAATCGATCGATTGTTTGATAAAACACTTGAAAATGAAATTGATGTTTCTTATGCGAATTTTGGCCATTTTTCCCGTTAGTTTATAAAACCTCATGAATAAGTTGGACAGAAATTCGGTTTGCCAGTGTCTTTTGCCAAGAAAGGGAGATTGAGAGAGATTAGGATGCTCGAGAGGACGATGAGAGACCTAATGCTACCACAGTTTAAAACGAAAAGCCAGTAAGCTTGTCACCTTTACACTTGCACTGGAATGAAAGCAACAGACAGATTGGATTTTGGAACACGTATGGGCACGCGACGCATGTGGTGTGCCTAATGCTGTCCGTGTGTGTATATGTGTACTGGACATGAGCGAAAACCGGAATGCAAGCAGAATGTCGCTCATTTGTTGATCAGTTAGCCAAGCCAGGTTGGCAGTCAACTCTACATTGAAAGTAAGGCAGAATGGGTGAAGACATTTATGACGAGTGACAGAAAGAATTCTTGAAATTAAAAGCTTCCCATATCGCTGTTGTACATCACTAATCTGGTGGAGGCAGAAAGCTTAGAATTTGTTATATGTGCACTGAGCGTACACGAAACAACCAACCTTTAAATAGCAAACGTTCTCTGACGCAAGTTGCACACGCAGCCCGCAACAGCTAGTTTCAATCTGGATGACATGGGCTTAGAGTTTCTGACTGAATCGTAAGTTCAGCAAACACCAATGTGCATCCGCTTTCCTCTTTTCACCCTGTAAGTTACTGCTCGTCAGTCTATTCTAGCCAATGTTTCTGAAACACGTGCGTCAAAGTCAAATCTAGTGCAGTTCAGAAAGAACAAGTATTTGACTAGGAATCACCGAATTTACTAGTACGAAATAAACTACCGCTGTTGTCGAAACTCCAGCGAAATTTTAGTTTTAAGAAGTAGCATTTCGTGGACATTAAACGTTACAACCTGATGCAAACTTTTCATGTCAGTTCGGGGAGAAAGCGATAACTGATTTTGCCACCAATAAAAACCCACCATCACAGTTTAATGAGGAATTTTATGGGGTAAATGTTTTAACTGAGCCTTTAAAGTTTCGAAGGTTTCGCTACTGTGAAAGGTAATAAATAATGTATGAATATTTACACGGCAGTGAGATTACCGACTACATAGGAGGCATAACCGGAGGCATTTTCTTGCGGAGAATTAACTCACAAAACAATTTCTAATTTGCCAGACTGAAAACTGTATTGATTCAGCTGGCTGGATTATTTATTGCCCATAGGGTCGTAGATGATTGTAGTGATTCGGATGCTTTCGCACGCGGTCCATTACGTTATGGCTTTGGTCTCAATATCCAACCAATCAGGTAAAGTCGGACCATCACGATCAAATCAGGCAGATAGAGCGAAGTCGCTCTGTTATTGGTCAGTATGTTATCTGCCAATAGCTGCAGGCCTATATATATATATATATATATATATATATATATATATATATATTGATGGTAAGTAGTATTTATAAGCGAGTTTGTACCAATCAGTTCTGACAGAATACGTGCTGCTGTTCTTGACTGGTCTTTTCAGTTCATAGTGCGCGTGGTCTTGGTTCGAGCCATTCCGTCACTTACAATATTCCGGGTGGATGCAATTCCCACAATAATAATCCTCCAACAATGGTGGGGGCTTCAGAACTGACTATACCGTGTCGTTGGAATATCAGATTTCACCGCTCTTGTGGATGTTCCTATGAATGTTCACAAATATACTAATGTGAAGACAAGAAAGGCTGTTTTATACGTGTGCGTTTATGAAATCATTACGTGTTCTCGCGCACACCGTGTATTTTGTGGATTATGGTGATAGAGTGCGAAGTAGATTTAGACGAATTACTAAAATACGCGACAAGAGAGTAACGAAATGCTATGCAGGCTACCAAGTTGGTCTCTGACAATACACGGTTGAGAAATCTCAGACCCCAATGATCTTAATGAGCAATATCCGTTCTATGATGGAAAAATCGAAGACAGGGCAGCAATTATAGGGAAAAAGAAGTATACAAATGTAGAAAATGCTATGTAGCAGTTATCTTAGTTACACAAGAGCATCTACGATGGAGTTATACAGTTGAGTGGTTTCCCTTTGCACGGAGCCTATCGTCTCACTAAAGTCCACAATCGTGGAGATGTCATCACGTACGGTAACAACAACCGGCGCAAGTTAGCTAATTTGTTGTTTACGTACTCAACTGAATAGAATAGCTGTCACACAGCAGATGGTTAGCCATATTTTCTGAGTAGATTTCGCCCGATACTCATCCGGAAGGTGTACTTGGCATCTACAATTCACTTTCTGAATTAAATAAATTTTCTGGTTTCCTGACTACCCCAATGATTGCACAATTGAATGAACGCCTTTGCACATTTCTCGGTAATTTCACCAGGCATGAAGTTACTCTATTCACCACGCTTGGCTTGGTAAATTTGGCACAACGTCCCACCACACTGGACGCATAAGATAACTTGGCTTGACAAACTGACGACAACTGTTTATTATTCGAAAAAGTGCACCCTTAGTCAGCTCTAATCACTGCATCTTGAAGCATATCGGACGGTGTACAGTAAGACTAACTGGTACACTGCGTTAAGCGGGCTATCCAAGGCAATGAATCCCACAAATGTTTCATCTGACAATCCGGTAAAGTAAAGGTACCTGGTTACCTAGACCGATTCTTCTGTGTTTTTAGACCGTAACCATTCTGTCTGCCGTGAACACGTTACTGACTGCAATAATTTTTGCTTTAATCATCGTTGTCCATTGGAAACTGTCCGCGTCCACACGTTTTTATCACATGCTCACGCATTTTAGGGACAACCGGCGATCAGACCATGAGACAAATTCGTAATAGGTTGGGGGTGGTAACAAACCGGACGACAGTGGATTACTGTCTACCACCAAAGTGACAGGTGTTGGCGGGGATTCGAACCTCCAATTTCTGAGGAGGTAATCAAACGCTGTAAGCCGCTCGACTGCCGCGGGTCGATATTCTTCGGCAGCACGTAAACAGCCGCGCAGAAAGGAAGAGCAGGTTTATGAGCATGGACAGGGAACATAAAGCAACATACTTACCAACCTCGTCAAATATGAAATTGTATCCTCGAGTAAAATTTTATATAGGTCTCATCTTAGAAAACCTCAGTTGTAGTGGCACGTGGAAAGTCATGAAACACGTATTTTGCTGCAGCTCATGAAACAAGAGAAGAAAACGTTGACGTTGATAAGTTCAACTCTGATTCCAGCTCCGTATCGCAATGTACCTCTATACCAGCCTTCAACAACTCTTCTCGGCCACCAGCGATCGAACTCGCTATGATCTCACAACCGTTGTGCAAAGCGAAGATAAACAAATCTCCCGGTGCAGATGAGTTATTACCTCTTGCACTCAGTGTGTTGAAGTCCTTTCGGTTCCACTAGTCGAAATCATCATTGACTGCCTAACCAACGGGAAAATACCGGAAATTTTGGGGCTGGTTAAGATAACGTCTGCCCTGAAGAAATAACCCGGTAAATATCGTACTTCTGGTATGATCAAGTTGTTCGAGAGGCTTTTGTTACTGTGGTTGAAAGTGGAGTCAACTGAAGGAAATATACATCGGTTCACTTGAAGTTCTTTGTGCTCCACACTTGACGCCGTAGCTTACAAAGTCCACCCAATAAAGTCGGCTTTAGACAAAAAATGTAAGACTGCCAGAATAGTGTTTTATTGTATAAAAATGAATTTAGTTGACTTGATCGGTCAGCACTGCTCAGTATGATCTCTGTAATTGGTATTGACACCAAAATCTGCAAGCCATTTTCGATATACTTCATTGCCCCGTAAAACTTCACCTGTTTCAACGGCGAAAAGCCCTTCTCTCTTCCAGTTGACTCCGGAGTCTTACAAGGAACAAAATTTGCCCCGTTTATCTTTTTTCCACACTGTAAGCCACTTCCAATCTCGTTGACATTTTTATCGGTTGCAATTTAGCCGACAATGAAAGTTTCAGGAAGTGAATTACGGACACCCGAAGGAACATCACTAAGTCAAATCCAGCTGAATGAAGTTGTGAACTGGTCCTCATCCCGCTCCCTTGTACTGAATGCTTCTGAATACCACAATTTATTATTCTCGTTACTTTCTTGTGAACCACTTAAATCCCTAATATTCAGGTTTTCTGTCTTATCTACGAACAATGAACGTATACCAATATCCCCAACAGTTAAACATATCGCTGTTACACTAATGCATAACTTCTCACGGCTCAGACGTGCTCAACGAAAATTTTGTAAATTTAGAAATTTGTCATCTTCCTCTCACCGTCTAAGATTATTTTCGGCCCCCAATCAGTTACTTTCTTTAATTTGTCACCTCATACTCCATTATTCACTGGTTCTGCTGCTCTCCAGTTATTTTCCCTGGACCATTGAAAAAAGGATTCAACTTGATAATGAGATCCACGACACACATCTCTAAATGCAATGGCCTATACGGAAATACATTTGTTGATGATATCACTTATAAGCAATTCAATGCTTGTGGCCATTTCACGTCCTAAGACGAACTTTCTAGAGCTGTGTCTACAACATGTACTCGATCAAAGTTCAAATTTCTGTCTGCTCGCACTTCCGCATATCGCACATCTGTTTTGCCGTATCGTGCTCATCTGTCTACCGATTCAATGAAAATCACCGCGGGATCAAGGAAATCTTTGTCTGGATAAGAATTATCCTAATTTTTATGAACTTCCCGATTTCGTATCCACAGATATGGCGTAAATGCTGAAAATCCACCCAGTCGGGTGTTCAAATCTAAAACCACCTTGACTTGATGGTCATGATTTAGTGCAACTCACATCAATTAGTCTAATTTCATATATTGTATGACACATTTATGAGCCCCGAAGTCTCACTACGAAGCACAGCAGACAAGTAAAATACAAAACAAATGATAATAAAATCTAAATGTTTTCACAACTGCTACAAGGGACCATCCTTAATGAGCGTACAGTGCTCGGGTCTTATAGTCCAACAGATTAAAAGCACCTAAATTCGTTTCATCCGTCTACATTACGCCGTGCCCCAATTTACACAAAACTGCTCGCTCTGTATATATTTTTATCAGAACCCAGAAAGCCTCATCATCTAAGTCGATTGTATCGGTTTTTCGTCCATAAATGAGTGGTGCGAAAAAAGGCTTTCTTCTCCTGAGTCAGCCATCGACCACGGAGTTGCTACTAAACGACCAGGTGACAGTGTTCTATCAATGTGTTTTCATTCTTTCATCTCCCTTCCGCTAAACCGAAACGTAACCGACACTTCCACAGAAGGACTTACTCCTGGCAGGATCAGTATTTATGCCTTCCTGGTGAAAACTATACTCGATGAACTCTACTGTCATGACATTTCAAATAACTCATATCTGACCGTTCTTCAAATTCCTTCTGTCAAGAATCAGTCAATTTAATCGTGTTGACCACCGTCTCGCCATTTCATCTTCGCACAGAATATAGCAGGGCTACTATGAATAATAATCGGTTATCTAGGATGTCAACTTTATTAGCTTTGTTCGGTATTACACGAGCATTAGGCTCATAACGAAGGAAACATTTTTCCCCTTGAATTTCGACAGTATCTGTATTCAACAAAATATGGGTGAGTCCAGTTGATATCATGGATAGAGGTACTATTGGTCCAGTTCATTTTCTGGCTACCATTCGTCCGCTGTTCTCTAGTTCTGATTGGTTATCAGTGTGACCACTTTTTCGAATACTCTCTTCACTTTGTTTACTCGCATCGGGTATTGTGTTGGTTGTCCAAGTTCTCTACCAGTCGCAGACTTACCCAGTGCTTGAATTGATGATACAAATCCTGACCCACATTATTCCAGACAATATGCCTACAATCCCTGTTTGTGTATTACATTGTGCTAGTATCAGCTTCAGTCCAAGGGAGGAATTCGACGTTACCCCTGGAAATCTGTTTTTTCTTTCATTAAATTATTTTAGCAAATCTCGTAGTGGATTTTTGTGTCACCACAACAACAAAGAAGCAACATATATGGTTTGAGAACAAGGAAAAGATCCAGTCGGAAATTGCACAATCAGTACAAGTTATAAGGTAAGATGAATGTGGATTTACGGGATCCACAGTCAAAACTGCGGGTGTATCTAAAAATGATATTTTGATCATTTGGCTTTTGGGTCGCAAGTTTCACCCCCAGTCCAGGCGGTCAATCAAACTCGAGTTACGAAGGTTTCAACCCAAAAATGTGTCTGGCTATTCCGTCATTTACTTCATTGCGTTTGGTTTCTTTGACATAGGCGGGTGCGTTCATGTCAGTTTACAACTGTTTCTAATTGCGTTATGAGAAATCCGCTACTTACTAATTCAGTAAATAGTATGCGCACTCCACCACAGAAGAACGATTATCATTTTCGACTATTCTATCAGGATTTCACATATTTTAGGTCTGATAATTGTGTAATTTAGTTAAGCTAAAGCAAAGATCAACGGAGCATTGGTTGTTGAAGTTCTGGCCATTACCCCACAGCAGAAAACCTGATCGGGAAAGGAATGAATAACCGAACAACAACGACGAGGACAGAACACTGGATGATAGAACTGTTACAGAATTTCAGTCATCTGGTACTCAGTCGCTCAACCAAGATGGCTGTATGTATGACTTGGTCAAGCAGTCAAGTGCTTCATCCAGACCATGAAAGCAGTTTTGTGTATTGCACCATCATAACCAGCACATTCCTTGGAGGTATATGTGACTGCAAACTACTGCCGTGGTGATCTTAATACTTGAGCAACTTCATATACTCCTTTCGGGACTAATTGCCGTATTTTTGAAGCTACAATGAGTAAACACTGATATCGTCAACGAGTAGCCAAGAAAACTGTCTACAGGATCATAGTCTACATACTGAAACAGTAGCTACAACGAACATTTTCAGTAGGCGAAATAGGAATGTGAAGGTTACATGGCGGAACTAGAATTACTGGATACATGGTGAGTAAGCAGTCGATAGTGCACGTGTGCTTATCTATCCATAAGTTGAAGCAAGGGGGGGGGTGTTCCTCAATCAATAAGATAAAAACGGTGGTTTTTGTTTCGTGTGTGCGGACTCGGGGAGAGGGCTTGGGGTACTGGGTCTTTTGCTTCTGATCACAGAACATCCCCGGCATGTCTAGTCGATAATGCATGGGAAAACCATGAGTATTATTCATAGTTATGGCTTTACATCCTCATTATTATGTAATGTGATAAACAATGTGTTACTTCATTTGTTCTTTTATCTTCCCTTGCCCTCCAAGGTGCGGAAATATTGAAGAACTCCCAAGATTGATTGATTGCAAATTTAGTTTACTTCAAGACAATCTGTGGCCCCCAATCCTGTCCACCAATCACGTCCAAATATCCAGTCCATTTCAAATACTCTCCCAGTACTCAGATGAAGAAAACGTACATTTCTTGTGTCAACTGAACCTCTGTTTAGGAAAATCGGTCGAATGTTTGCTTCGCTCTCTTCAAAAGGTAAGTCTACCTTGCTTTGCAAAACACACAAGCTCGTGTGTGTAAGGTTACAACTCATCTAGTTGTGCATCTATCCTGTTGAGATGCAAACAGTTTTCGTAGGCTATGAAATAGCAGTTTTCAGGCAATCAGTTACAACAGAATTCGGTTTGTTCTGTTTACCCCATGACATGAATTGTGAGAACCAAGCACACGCACATCCCAGCGTAGCATTGCCCGATCTATCTCAGATGCACAGACACATGTCTGCCGATACACTCACACGCACATGCTACAGATCCAACTGGGTTGACGAATCAGGCCTATTCCTGTATCGGTTGGCCATACTTGGCGTGAGCCGAAGCTGTGGGTGACTTACGTGTGCTCGTTCACGTCACTCTGACCAAAGATACTGGTGTTCACGCTGAGGGTGTTGCTAGCACAATAACCAGTTATCGGCTTATTTTGTTTTATTTTTCTGAGGCAACAAAGATATAGGGGATTTGCGTCCCAAAATCAAGTCAGCACTGAACCGTACGCTCACAGATGTGCAAACTTGATGATTCCCATCCTCTACAGTAACTGTTCCGAACAAGCGCTAATGTAGCGGACTGGAACATTATGTCTCACCGTTTTTTTTTCTACACTTGAGCATTGGTGCTTTGGAAGTGACACATTCCATGACCTCAAAGGCCCAAGGCATTATCAGGGATGAATCACAACCTTGACACAGGTTCGTTGTATAAGCCTGGTTACAAGCGGAGTGGTAATAATTAGTATCAAAAACGACCTGGAATTTAGGCAGCACCACGAGCCTTTGCTGCAGCAAAACTCGGCTATGGGTGATTACAACTGCTGATTAACGTGATGTTTCACTAAATCCCAAAGTAACAGGAACAATTTGACTAGGATAAATACTGCCATTCGGCATTTTTATCAGTCGAAACGTTACTACAACTGCATAGTACTTCCCGTGCGTTCGAATCCTAAAAAACCGATAGCCAAAAAATTACTACGTACCAAATAATGTACGATAGCTGAAAGAAGGAGGGTGGAGACTATTCCGGCTACTCAGATTAACTTTCAGTTGCTCGCAACCTCAGGAGATAAAATCAAATTTGTCCATGATTCTAATTCAGATATAGCGAGATGGATGATAATGACAAAAAATGGTCAAAATATAGGCA
Organism: Fasciola hepatica; assembly: GCA_948099385.1. Taxonomy (NCBI): domain Eukaryota; kingdom Metazoa; phylum Platyhelminthes; class Trematoda; order Plagiorchiida; family Fasciolidae; genus Fasciola; species Fasciola hepatica. The sequence continues at coordinate 2,560,061 of CANUEZ040000131.1, forward strand.
TACGTCAATTCTTGGGGTCCACGAAGGTGTTCACCGATTGTTTAGCTTAGAAAGAGTTGATAAATAAGCCAAACAACCACAGTGCCAAAGGTAGAGACAAATGTCCTAGACACTGACAAACCACTGAAAAAAGCTGCTATTGTGAATGATAGTGTAGCGAACAAGCTTGTTTTTGTCGTTTCATCTTCTGTCTGATGCGGACATACACAATGGTCGGGTGTGCATATAGAAGAGTAAAGTCATAACATGACAGGAGGAAAATCGTGTTATGGTTTGGAGGAAAACACAGTGAAGTTTTTGAAGTGCTGTCAGATCAGTTATCACAGTCACATCTGACTACTAGGCCACTTGCTCACAAGCGGAATGTCACCTCTCACGTGACCAGGTCATGCTACTAGAAAGGGGAAATTCTGTGTCAGTCAGAAGATGGAACTGCCGATATCAAGTTTATTCGTTACTGACTGGTTCACAAAAACAAACAATGACTAGAAAAGTCAACCCAGGTGTGAGGGAATGGGGTGGCACATTGCTACTAGATGGCTTGGTTCGGTAAGTAGGCACACAACCGGTGCCGGAAGGACACTATATCGTGTGATGCATTAGTTCAAGAAATCGTCATTAACGAGCCCGGACAGCCCGATGGTTAGAGGCTCAACTCCCAATCCCCACCCTGGGTTCGTGCCCCCATGGGAGCTGGATGAGAGTGCCTTGCGGACGATAGCTCAGAAGGATGAAACAGTTTTACAGTGCTTGCTTCATCTTCCGTGGTGAGCTGAGCTCTAACGTCACACGATGAACCATTTAGTCTAAAATGCATGTTCAACAGCAGCCAGTATACGTTCCACAGTGCATATGGAAACTGTAAAAATTACACAGTGAATCAGGAGCACAGTTCCTTGTTGAAATCAATAAAGGTCATTGATTATCCATGATCATCTTAATCTAAAATCTTGGAACTACTTTAGCCGACCCGAAATATCGCATCTACTGAAACATTTTGTGCTCAGAACCATGAAGCGTACCTTAAATTGAGTATACCAGAACACTCAGTACGCATAATGTTAGTTTTATTTACCGCACATTCGTTAATGTACGACTCAAGACATGACATCTCTGGAAAAAAACATACTGACCACCCAGGAAGCTACCTGCTAGTATCAGAACGATCTGTTTACTTCGCCTCAGACAAGTCGGATTGTTTGAGTCTTGCACACGAACTACCAGCGCACCATACCTCACGCAGAGGCTTTGAAATCATCACACTGTGAACGGGCCACTGGAATTCGTGTAGGCATCTTACAAATACAATTAGGTAAAGACAGGACTAATACAACCCACTTCACCACACTATGGCAGCCATTTGAAGAAAAAAGCTTCTCTAGCCGACGTGACAAAGCTGATAGCAATTCTGACAGTGAAAACGTGACTGTCCTTCCATCCAACTTCACTTACACTGCTAGTTCAAGTGGGGGCGGACAGACACCTAAATATGCATAAAATAGGGAGGATCACAACATCAGGTGATTGAGCATATCTCAGTCTGACTTAGAAATGTGGCCTCTAAGAAAAAAGAGATAAAAGAACTATCGGTGTCTTAGCATCTAGGCTCTTGAGATAATACTTGAATCTGATGAGAAGTTTTTTAGCAATGCTGAACTTGTGATAGCTTTATTTGAAAACGAAAGTCAATCTTTGAACCACCCACTTGGTCAGAATGGGTTACAGTGATTAAGGCACGTTTTAGGCATGCACATAAACAGACTCCAAGAGGTGTGGCGGTCAAAGTAAGGGTCAAAGAGGTCAGTGCATGACATGTCAGAAAGCTGTAAGAACCTTTATAGAATTTGTTAAGTATCCAGATTTGGACCGACGGTGTCCGTATAGTGAATAGCTGACGACTCTGGAGATATAAACAGGTATAGTGTCCTGCGATATATTCTACCTTTGTCCACGTAGTTTCGTCTAAACCTTTCTTCGCCGTTTATTTTATTTTCATATTTATTTATTTTTACTCTCGACTGGGTGATACTTTTGGATGTCAACCAAAGCCCGAGCAGCGAAGTACGAGTTTAACGACTGAAAAAATGAAATATTAACCAAAGGAAGTTAGATGAGCATAAACGTGCCACAATCACGTGCGACTGAGGGTCATCGCGTACACTAACCAATCAACTTATTGCTCCTACTCTCACCGATTGTACATTTCCCCGTCCATTTGGCAGAGCAGATTTCATATTGGTATGAAGCCGTGCAGTCTGTGTGTAAACTACGGACAACACTCACGAATCTATAGTGCCATTCGACTTGCTTCTGAAAGCCACAAGAGTGAAATGACTTATCAGGAATCGCCAAGGCTTGGTACACTCTGAATGACTATGATTGCACAAATCGTTTTACCTAGCTTGTTATGGGATTCACCAGACAAAGTGCCTGTCTATTTAGCCTCAACTGCGATTCGAAATACTAAGCTGTGTCGCAAATCAGTTTGTATTTGTCTGCAAAAACCGGCCTTGTTTTCACCAATTTGCAAATGTTTTCCGGCCGTATAGACTTGATTTTGTGCGTCTTACACAGGCTGTTGGATTCGAACCGGTAACTCTAAAGTCTTTAGTACATAGCATTGACCACTTTACCAAGGATAACTAGTTCGCGCACTGTAGAGCTGATTGCAACCCACCTATCATTGCGACATTTTATCTGCATGATTGGTCAGCGTATTTACCAACATGACTCCGCGTAAATGTATGAATGCTTTGCCAAAAGACAGAGAAAAGTAATAGAAAGTTCGGAATTTCTCAATAGATGTGTTTTACAGGATAGTCCTAAATGAGACCTTGTAGTCAGTAGAGCACTTAGTCATGCACTCTCGGTTATCGTCACAAAGTCTCATGTAACTACCGGGTCAGAATAGGGAAACGTGACTGAGACTTGAAGTGGCTCCAACGGATCAAGTACGGCCTTCAATCGGGTGACAGAAACCGACTCCTTAGCAAATTTCCTCGATTGTGATGAGGTTTTTGTCCATTGAATCCGGCCCGCTGTTAGTGTGATTTATATCAACTTAGCATTAAATAAGTGCAAATAGAGAAAAATATATATCAAATTATGTGGTATTTCCATTCGCTCTATGGCAGAAAATGTGCAAAACGAAACCTCAGGATTGGAATGAAACCAGGCGATTTCTGGTTAGCGCAGATCTACGAGTATCTCATTCGGAAACTCCGAAGTCCAGTAAGTCTGAGCAGACGAAACGTCAACCCTATGATCAATTGCATTATATTTTGAAGAATTTCATCTTTGCGGAAATACTTAGTACCCTTACTATCACTACTGACTGGCATTATGCAACTGGTTCAATAGAATAACGACAGTCCTCAAGGCTTAACATGTGAAACTCAGCTGAGACCAGTGTAGAGATATACAACTGAAAAAGGGCTTCCAAATGGCAAGACATTGTTGCATGCGAGCGTTATAATGTTGATAACACAATCATGTGTTTATGGAGGTAATGACAGTTGCTTCACAAAAGTCCTCTGAGTGGAATTCAGCGTGACCTTTGTTGTTAGGCATAGAGTTCCTACAAATGTGCTACTATATACAAAATCAAGAAGCAAGTAGGCCATTGTGGATAAGGACCCGTGGCTTAAAAAAAGAGTGCAAGACTTTATTTGTGTTATTTTGTTTACCACGCCTTGCTACTGCCCGCAATTCAGTAATCGGACCTTACTATTTTACAACTCTCAGTTCCGAATCATGGGCATTTCTAAATCTCGTCACGTTTTTGTTCAGCTCCCCAAGTGACGATGTTTCCTGCCTACAACTACCGGTTTCTTCCCTCACATAACAAAAATTTTGCATAAAATTAGTATTGTCCTTCTATTAGGGTGACAACCATTGCAGATCCCGAACAGTTGGTTTGCCTTCCAGGTGGATAATATGGACTTAACTTTGTTAGTAACACAGTTATCGTACAATTTCAGTGGGCCAAATTTGATTTGTTTGATTGTATTCTGTTTAGATATGTACCGTATGCAAAATGCCACCTAAGTATGAATGTATGAGGGATCTATTAACAATCTGTAGATTTCATTGTTTGCGGCTTTAATTTGTGTGAATATTCAGCCATTAGGTCATTCTAGTGATGAACCCAATGAACGGAAATTAATAGAAACTCATCCGAATCACCGCGATGCAATGCGAGTGTCCTGCTGTGTGCTACTGGTTTTCTTTCCTAATTCTACATGAGCAATTTGAATGTTGTCTACTCTTGATTTGAACTTGATGCCTGAATACTCGCGTATAGATTTAATAGAAGAGGTCAAGATTCGAAGACCACCTGCCTTATTAGGGATAACCGGCAATCTGATTCTACATTGAGGCTTTGAATGGAGAACCACATAAGGTCTCAATAGTTCAGACTTGATAACTAGCGTGGAGATAGTGGATCACTGTCTACCGCTAAAGTGATCGACGGTTGCGGGATATTAACGTTTGATTATCGAGGTGGTAGGTAAAAGTTCTTGGCCACTTAAACTCCCCCGGTTACTGTAGGACTATATGAGCAGGATATAGCCTGTATAAAGCACTCACGGATTTATAGCTTTCTATTTCAGATTCGATAACAAAGTGCTCCATATTCGGTCACAATAATTTTCACAAAGGTGTGCTTTCGTAACAGTCCTGGCGTGAAACGAGTCATTTAAAACCATCTCACTTGGTCTCATTAGACCTCCCCAGATTCCAGTCTCCTATGGCTTATAACTGTGGAAAAATAGGTAGCCTCTGAAACCTATGAATTACTAGCGGGTTGAAGAAAGTATGACCCCGCGGAGACAGATCTATGCCTTTCGAGTCAGTGTGTGTAGTTTTGCCCGAGTTATAGACTAGTCAACAGACACCGGTAGTAAGATATGTGGTAGTTTGAATTACCAACAGAATTAGAAGTAGAGTATGTTGACTTGATCTTTTTCCCCCTTCACTCGAATAACGTGTTAACACAAGTAGCGCAGATTTAGAAATCGTCTGCGAAACACGCATGACCTAAGGTTACCTTTACGCCATTCTATTCATCCACAATCCAGCTCTATTTTGCTGGCAGAAATCAACGGCGTCAACTGTATCACATCCGAAAGACAACTCACTTTGCTGGTCCATATGCTTTAATTTAGAAATTAAATAACAAAAGAAAAATTTACCAAGGAGAAAATGGGAATCGTGCAAGGTTTCTATTTAGTCAAATCACCAATGGGATCACCAGTTCATTCACTAACCGAACGAGAATCATTAGAGCCAGCAGTGTGGATTACCTGCTTTACCGACTGTCCTCGACGAATCGATAACACCACAAATCAAGTTCGTCTCACAATACAGTCTAACAGTAAAAATCCTTGAATTAAATATCAATCTTGTCAGTCATTTGATGGTTTAGCGTGCATTCAAGGAAACCATATTTCTTCGTGAATGCTGAAGTAATTCATCGAATCATCTTGGTACACACAAATTAACGAGTTGATGCATAACAGTGTGCACTTTTCACCATAAGTTGACGGTAGCACATTCTTCATTCTGACTATGGTTATCACCTTATTGCGGACATTGTGCTCCTAAGTTGTTATGTCCCGAATTGGGTAAGTAGAAGGAAGGCACGCTTGTACGGGTGAATGTGCATACAGTAGCAACATATTGCAAGCGCAAACATGCAACCAAGTGAAAAAGTAAACACGTAAACAGGTGCGTGAGCGAACGATGCATCCAATCAAAGGCGTATGCTAAGTGCACAATCGGACTAGACCACGCAATGTCATGTGATTCGACTTAATTGGAAAATGCTGTCCGGAACGAAGCGTATTATACGTCATTCCATTTTCATGGAATACAAGATCATCTGCAAACTCATCAACTTTGGGTAATCTCGCTCGATATTCGCCCGGCGGCATCGGTGTACCCAAAATCCATTGGGTCATTCGTGATAGCCAAATATGCCTCTGAGAACACAGTGGACTACTAGGTATTTGTAAGGTCAATATCGTAAATACTGTGTTGAATGCAATCCGCGAAAATTCACCGCATCTTTATGGAAGGTCTACAAACTTGACTGAAACCGAATTGGAGAGATGATAGACCCCACCAATCCTAATGACTCAGGCGTGTTTAAGCGAGTGGTGAAACGGTTCACACCAGTGTGCTCAGATGTTAAGTACTTTATATCAGCTGACCGTTACTCGTCACGTGATCAGCTCAGAAGCAGTGAAATAAGACCACTGGTTACAATTACTCAATGTAAATGTACAGATGTTCCAAATTTCTTATTACGTGTGAGATGAATGAACCCAGTATTACGAGGACGCTGTGCAGAGTCGGGTTAGGGAAAAAGGAACGTTTACGTCAGAAGGGATGAAAGATGTGAGATTCCTGCACACGCCACTTCCAACCGGTGCCTTCAGTCAGCACCTCAGAAAGCTCGATCAAGCTGCCTGTCGGTTGTTTCGTTCCTTGTTCGTATGACTTAGAAGCAATATCTTTTTATCTAATTATTAGTACTGTGACCCAAATAAGTGAAATGCAATGTGCTTTAAGCGTAAAGAAGAACCACGAGAATTGTAAGTACCAGAGAAGAAAATTCTTTTCATCTAAAAAGAACTTTCTAATATGCCCAGCATTATTAAGGACAGACAACTTGTGATTTAGAAAACAACATTTGAAACCTTAATGAAGTCAAACATGCAAAGGCAACTGTCTCGTTATGCGGGCTGGAACCTCGGGTTTTATTACAGCAACTTTGATTCCCATGGTCAATTTGGTATATACTCATATGGACACCTACAATAACATCCTCTTCCATGATATTGGGTGACTGATTAGGTACAATAAATGAGATATCATTTTTCAGCTTACAATGGATCCTCAAATTCGAGTCGGGATGTTTGAGTTTGTAAGACTAGTAAGTGAACGCAAAATCTCTCAGTTGGTCTGTGGAACGATATGTGGTAGTTCAAGCGGCCAACTTCCAGACGGTGTAGTAGGAGTTTCTCCAACTATTCAAAAAATATAGGAGAACAAATTCCTTAAAAATCCGAGTTGCTCACTGAGAAGTAGGATTTGCTGCCATCTATTTTCAGAAAAATAGGTGTCTATTTAGCCCGTTCCTTATCCCTTCGAAATCGAATGCCAGACTCGAACTCTTCTAGTATGCAGTTCACAAGTACAACCACTCCAAGAGTCACTGAAAACACAGTAATACAGTATCCATGACTCATATTTTCTCAACGCAATAAGCCGATGATGCCAATCTAAACCGGTGATTCATTTTCAGCCAAATGCCCAGATTTATCATGCTTTTCATTGGAGCAACTTTTACTCGTGTTTTTGGCCCTGATCTTGTGGAATCTTATCTGTGGCTTTCTACTTTGGAATTATCGATGTCGAAACCGAACCACTACAGCCCATCCGACATTAGGTCGGGTGTCGTCTAGCGATCTATCAAATCCACCACTATCTACCGCAATGGATTGGACCGGTTCAACTGACAGGCTACGGTCCAATCGTTTTCAAGCTTCAGTGCCGACAGTGAACTGCCATACCGTTCCTCACTCACTGCATTCGGAATCTGTAAACGGCAGCCTGAGTGAACTGAACCGTTGGATTCAGCACACGGAACCAGAAAACTCAATGGAACTGGAAGAATTCCGTAATGAATGCATGATCCACTCGTGCTGTCCACAAGCCCACAATCGCGAATTACCACATTCCCCTCACACTATGGATACATTCCATCTATTCACACACTCAAGTGAAGGCAAACACAAACTACTCCAAACCGGCAGTAGTTGTTTGGAACATGAAATAATTTGATTTCTTTTTTTTAAATCTATTTGATTTATTCCAATCCCATTTGGCCCATTCATTACCAGTATAATTTGCTCGCTTCGTTTTTTTTAATGAGCCAAAATGCGCTAACGTAATAAATCGTATTCAAAATGTGTATGTCTATTCACATCTTCTTACCATCCAATACAAACTGTTTAGAACAAGGGGAGGAAGACTGTTATGAATTTCAACGGAAACTATAATTGCAGACAGTGTCCGTTAAAGAAATCACGTGACCGCTCTTATCATAGATGGCATTACCAAGTGTTTCACCAAACAATCTTGGCACTGAAATCCGAGAACGAAGATCGAGAACAGTGCACACCTTGTTGTCAAATAGACAGAGTCCTGACTCTGATACTGTTTGTCGAAACCCATGAAAACCTTGACCAGTGAAGGCGACTAAGTAGGACGCGTCAGACTCCCGGTGTTGTGGTCCACGAAACCCTCGCACAGAGGATCAGCGACTGTGCTGCACTAGCCATGATCAGTTGCTTCGACCGCGTACCGATCCATAGTTGGCTGACTCTACTAACACACACACACACACACACACACACACACACACACACACACACACACAAACGAACTGACAGCCTTTGCATGTACATATTTGACCGTTCACCGTTATAATAAATGTGTTTGTAAACACCCCACATCAGCCTTTCCAATACACACACGACACAAGGTGTGTAACACTTGTGATCTCGGAGATGAACGACTCACGTGAACGCAACGCACAAATCAGTAACATTTGGGTAGGATCGCATGACAAGACAATGTGAGACAGGAGTTCTGAGGTTTACAGATTTTTGGACAGGTCAATGAGAAACAGAACAATGAAACGGTAAAGATGCGATGGAGATAGATAGGAAAATTCAAGGCTGCACAAATAACATAATCCTGCATGGAATCTGCTAGCTCAAGTTATGAGAAACGTTGCTTTTTATAAAATTGGAAGTTGCCTGAAGAAAAATTTGTCAACAATGACCAAGTGCTTCAATATTACGAACATGTTTGCGATGTTCTGAACAAAAATGCATACAAATACGTGGTAATTCGTGTTTAGATATGTGACAGTGCTTACTGAGGACATAACAATGCTTCCACGGAGCGGTTACCAGAAAGTAATGCTTGACCGCTTGGGTAAATCGAGGTAAACACATTAAGGATTATAGCCAGGGTGAACTTTGTAGCGGGCCGTCCAAGTGGGTTAAGGTCAAACGGTACGCAAATGAGAAGTAACGACGTAGAATGATCAAAATGCATCACAGGAACAAACTGGAATGGGCCAGGGTTGAGTGTGTTGCTGGCATATAGCACACCGTAGTAATTCAAATACCTTCGCACACGGTCTAGAACTTTTACACTCTAAGTGAAGCCGTTGTAGCTTCAAGTGAATCCTACGTAACTTCAGGTGAAGCCCAAATGGCATCGCTACGCAAACATCAACATGATTGGCTTGGTTGTGGTCACTTGTCACCTGACCAAGAAATCTCCCCGCCCCGTGATCATCCACATCGCGATGGGAACTGGTGAGCTGAATTCTCGTTAATACATGCAATAGCACGTGCGGAGGCCTACAGAGGGGAGATGTGACCACTGAGTCGACCGCGTGACTGAAGGGCAAATGATCGGAAACAACAACAAAGCGACAGCATTAGCTGACCTTGCCTCTCTCTCTCTCTCGGTATGTGTGTGTGTGTGTGTGTGTGTGTGTGTGTGTGTGTGTGTGTGTGCATGTAGCCTAACAAAACTGAGCCAATCCATACACGTCACTAAGCTGCGTTCTGTATGGAGATTGGTTGCTCGTGAAATGACCAGGTCATTTTATCGAAGATGAGTTGGGCAACGAGACGCACATTCCATTTACCTGACATCAAGTCACGTGTCTTGAACGCGTATGATGCTGGGGGTGACTGGTGTTTGGTAGCCGAAGCATTCGGCGTACCATGGATGTCGAAAAGAACAACGGGTATTTTCTGGAACCCCATTTATCTATTTTTCTCTCCATTTTTCTCAAACGTCTCACGAAACAGTACCAAAGTCCTCACCACGCAAAATTTGATTTACGTTACTGGAAAAATGGCTCAAAATATGAATGTGCTTTCATTTTGCCATTTGCACGCACATTACTGAATACCTGAAGACTGCTGTGCACAAATGAATGATACGATAAGTGTTTACTATCTTCTTCAGTAAGTCCAGAAATAATTTTTACCAGTCACAGCTTTTCTGGAGTGTGGATGTGATGGAGCTACTCCGGCCAAACTGAGAAATGAAGTAGCCGTCATACGATATTCGTTTAAGGCTGTATAGCCTACTGTGAGGTGCACAGTTTCCGTTGCATTGACATTCAAGATATCAGTTTCAGACTGGAAGCTGATTTTATATTTCAGAACTTTAGTCTGAACCAAAATATCAGGACACGTCGAAAGACTCATACTCTAACAGGGAAAGCTGGGGCGAGGGAGCTGCGTGAACATCGAGGCGAACGAACGAACCAAACGAGGGCCACAGACAAAAGAACAGGTGGCAAATGTGTCGGAGGCGTCCCGAAGCAGGTAAAAGGAGGCCTACGGACGACCAGAGAGGCAGCAGCGGGATCTCCGGCAATCAACAATGTAGCCCAGGTGAAGATCTGCCCATCGAGCCAGCAAATGAGACAAACGAACCAACCGAAGCGAAATGACGGTCAAGAGAAGCAAGCCATCGGCCACAGGCAACTGAACAGAAAGCAGCCTAAGCGCTCAAGCAGTGGCAATAGCAATATTGGTGCCGCACAGTCTGGAAAAAGGCCTTTATAAACGACTGTATGTGTTCCATGACTTGACTTGTTTGGCCGGTGAAATACAAGTATCCTGTCGTGTGTTGTCGTCCTTGTTAAAATATGAACAGACGAGAGCAATTTTCATATGCACTGGTCGCGAAATTTCGGTAGAGCCGCAAGAAGGATAAGGGCACGAATACCGGCGGCAAGCAGCCGCGGTAAAAACCTGCGAATGGTCTGTTTGATCTAACAAAGAAGTAAGACTACATAACCGGTATGTAGAGGCGACTCCAGAAGTGGTCGTCACACCATGAGTACGGTCGCACAGATTTTGCACAGACCGTGGTTAAGAAAAACAAATGGGTTCTACTGCACGATAAATAAAAACAATTAGCCAAATCCAACCTTCTTATTCTGAAACTTATCCCAGGATTATTTGCGGAGTGAAGTAAATGAGCATGTCGAACATAGAATGGAAAGACGTCAGTGTAAACAGTTTATTAGGCCTAATCCTCAATAAACTATGAATTTATTGAAGAATTCATGGAATAAGACTACTGACAGTTGTTTTGCCAATGCACTACGAGAAGAATACTTAGACAAAAAGTGTTCATTTGAGGAAGGTTCTATTGCTAAACATGCGAGAAATACCGTCTGAGATTTGGGGCTTCATAAATTATGACGAACTCACAAAAGAGGACGGAATCATTGCATCTGACTAAATGCAATTAGGAAATTATTGAAATTTTCACTACTATAAACGAGTTTTTACTTGAAATTATTTTATTATGCTCAAGGAAATGAGACTTTGTTATGTCTTTCTGGATTTTTATCCGAAAAAAGGACATTCTCGAAAATAAACTCTCGTGCTTATTTGGACAAAAAAGTCCTATTTTGGAGAAACACAGTAGTCATTGTCTCATGTCCGCTCACTGTATTTTACAACTCCCTTCTGTGTAAATTTCAGGTTGACAGCCACTGAGAAGAGTATGCAAAATGCTAACTCCCTGCATCACTTGGCCTGCTATTGTACTGACCGATTGAAGATACTCAGTGCCGTATATATGGGAAATATTTTCTGCTTGAATTTAGTCACCGACAGGCCGTGATCAAACAGTTGTCTTCGTTTGACGCCTCACTCCTACTAACGATTGTGATTTTATGAATCACGCATTATTCCCCATAATCTAGTTTTCTCTTGACGCCGAGTGCTTCGGCTACCAAACACCAGTCACCCCCAGCATCATACGCGTTCAAGACACGTGACTTGATGTCAGGTAAATGGAATGTGCGTCTCGTTGCCCAACTCATCTTCGATAAAATGACCTGGTCATTTCACGAGCAACCAATCTCCATACAGAACGCAGCTTAGTGACGTGTATGGATTGGCTCAGTTTTGTTAGGCTACATGCACACACACACACACACACACACACACACACACACACACATACCGAGAGAGAGAGAGAGGCAAGGTCAGCTAATGCTGTCGCTTTGTTGTTGTTTCCGATCATTTGCCCTTCAGTCACGCGGTCGACTCAGTGGTCACATCTCCCCTCTGTAGGCCTCCGCACGTGCTATTGCATGTATTAACGAGAATTCAGCTCACCAGTTCCCATCGCGATGTGGATGATCACGGGGCGGGGAGATTTCTTGGTCAGGTGACAAGTGACCACAACCAAGCCAATCATGTTGATGTTTGCGTAGCGATGCCATTTGGGCTTCACCTGAAGTTACGTAGGATTCACTTGAAGTGTAATAGTTATCGTGCACTACAGCTTCATTTCCAGAATTCAACAAATCAGGTGCGGGTGGACAGTGACCGTTGGATTGTATAGATACAGCGAGGTCGCTGTCTGATCGGTCGGCACGTTATCTGCTAATACGTGGATGCCTCCTTTTGTGTATACACGCGTTTGCGCCAACCCAATGGGAAAGAATACATTCCTGCTGTTCTTGTCTGGTCATTTCGTTCTCCCAGCGCGCACAGTCCGGGTGTGATTCACTTCATAACGGGCGACTGGCCAGATGAATACGATTCTCACAATCACCCAAAGTGATATCGTTGGCATACCTGATAAGCTCATAGTCACGATGACCAACCATGGGGTATGATACGTGCGAACGAGAACAGGGTGATATAATGGCACCTCGTAGAACGCTTGTAGTTGAAACCTCTAGTTGGTAGATTTGTCCAACGTAACGTATGAACTGTTCGCAGATTATGTACAGGCTATTTGCGCAAATCTTGCTGCACCTATTTTCTGAAACTTCTGAGATGGGTAGCTCACTCCAGTTTCCCGCTACATTTTTGTAGAATTAAATTTCCCGAATTAAACTTTTTAACTATATGGAATAAAACGATAGCACATTTCTTGATCAGCTCGGTGGAAAGCAGCCTACACCAACGAAGTCACCACCTTTGAGTCTGTTTAGTTCGTTAAAGCTTTTGGAGGAATCAAACTCGTATGAATATTCTTCGTTGAAGAATATTATCCAGAGTAGAGCTCTTAGTTTCAGTGTAATTTCTGTTAAAATCACAAATTTCCTCGGCAGTTTTCACTAAAAAGACGTGCAAACATGTACGGAATAAGGCCAAAGAAATCTCCCTGCTTGTTTATAACCAGGGCAATTTGTACAAAAATGTAATGTAGAAGAACATTTTGATTTCAGTTTGCTCATAAGGTGTACGGGATCATCAAACACACAGCACAAAAACGATAATCTCCTGGATATTCTGCATTACAGAGGCCGTTGAACACGCTTTATTTACCAGTCCAAGTTCCATGCACATGTTTATACGCATGCAGTGACTTGTTCTTCTAGGTTGTGACTTAGTTCTTATGACTTTACGTGCAATCCGAAAAACGGATTCTGCACACAAGTAGGACTGCCTAAAATCAGTTGAAAAAAATGCCGTCTAATTTTCTAGTGAGCCACACCAGCCCCAGTATACTCCGGCACTAAACCATAGACTGACTTCGGCGTCGTTTGCTGCAGTCATATCCAGATGTTGCAAATGATGCTCCCTGAGGTAAATAATGAGAAAATTCAGGTAAACACGGTAAAAGGACAGCCATCCACACTCAAAACACGACAGTGAACTTCACATTTGCTAACATGACTTTCATGAATCGATGGGCATATTCTATAACATGACTTTGCTACCAGATAGGAACCATGTTTCAAAATTTCCGGTTTCCGAAAACGGCAAGTGACCAAAAGCTCTCACTTCAAAGAGATCAGGTCTGATTGTGGACAAAACGCGGAATAGGGTGGGCAATTCTTCGAATATCAGTTGACAAAGATCATTCTGCTGCATTTTACTGTCCTTGATGTCTGCTGTTCTCCGAAAACAAACATATTCATCACTTTGACATTGCGCGAAGAAATTTAACGTCACACGGTTGACTTGTTATTTTGAAAGTTCCCCTTGCTTACGAAAGGGAACAATACGGACCGGTGGTGAGCGAGTAGTTGGGAGTGTTTGATTACCACCTCGGGGGCTAGGGCTTGAATTCCCGCCATCATTGGTTACTTTGGTGGCAGACAGTGATCTACTGTCGTCCGGCTCGTTACCGCACCCGACCTATTGGGACCTGATGTAGTTCTCCATTCTAAGTCTCAGGATCTGGTTGCCAGTCATCATCAGTAGAGCCATGGACCATCTTGGCTATGGGGTATACACAATTCTACTGCACTGATGCCTGAGCATGTTACAAAAAAGAGCAAATTACTGAATCTGATCAATTCCACTATTTTCTGTCCGTCCCATTAGATATGTTGTTAGCCATTTCTCAATTCCCTAGGTTCACGCTTCATGTAAACCGTAACGGTAGGGTTGTAAGTTTTCGAAAACAATTGTTCGACTAAACTTCTATTCCTAATGTAGCTTTAAAAATCGGTAAAATTTTGAGTCCGACTAAACCGTCACCAGTTTCTCCATCGCTGAAGCCAACTTGTAAAAGTGAGGCAATGCTGCTTCTTAACAACGAATAAATAGGCTTACAGTAATGGAAGACTCCTAAACAAAGCATCACTAATCATGAGAATATTTTGCAAAAATTGAAACATTGACATAATCAACGACAGTAGAGAGAGTACCTCATAGACCGCTACGTCGCCTGTCATTGTTATGAAAGAATAATGTATCGTGTTGATGACAGAAAGAGTAACGGGCACATTATTATCGGAAAAGTCAAAAATACGGGATCACCGCAGATTTCACAATCTGTCCGAGGGTGTCTAAGTCCATCTCAAGCATCACTTCAAATAATGACAGGGTTACGGCTGTTGACTATAATCTGTTTTGTTTCATGCAACTACCATTAGACCAGCAATGAAATTGATTACATCGAAGGAGAGAGACAGCTGAGAGAAGACGTGCATATGACCACACGATCCTCCTCAAGAAAATTTGGTGTAACTGCTCTGTATAAAAATTCGATCTGAAATTGGCGTTCTCCATATTAACACAAGAGATCCCCAAAATAAGGAAGCACTGTGTGCCGAGCTTTCCTGATAGGTTTCTGTAAAAGCGACGTAGTCATAACAAAATGCCTGTTTTATTTGCTCTACAATAAACTGACTATTGGTGCCTGTTATTGTTCCCCAAATCAAATAACACATAAAAGACAATATAAGGTAGGGAAACAGGCCTGTCCACTCCAACAAGGTCATGAAAAGAAAAGAACACTACAGCATAGTGATGCACATTACCCACTCGGAACAATTTCACTGTATTTTGTTGGGTGCACAATAAAAAGGGTCAAAACTTGTGCGAATAATGAAACGACAACTGGTATTCCCAAACTGTTGGTGTTAGAATGTTCACAGTTTTGCTTAGAAAAAACAACGGACAAATACAATTCTTTCCGGTTTTATAAACCAGTGATTTCCCCTGCTTGATAACAACCATCTTTGTAAGTGGTAGACATGGAATCATTTGCATGTAATGAATGATTTTGAGAATTGTGTTCATGTTTGTATGAAATTTGGTGTCGAATATTGGCGGATAATCGAAGATGCGTGTGTGTACTGTTGATGTGGTCTTTGAGCTTGAACCTGAATCGGTCTTGTGTTTTTGGAAATTTCGTGACTCAGTTTGCGTTCTAAGGCTCATACCAGTAAATTATTTATTACCTTTACTGGAAAAGATTGAAAGTTGTTCAACTTATATCGTTGCTACCACGATGAAGTACCTCATGAAAGGTCGTAGCAGCAATAAAGCAGTGACAATGGCGAATCAAAACAGATCAACAGTCGTCCTCCGTGACGAGGATTGGTGACTAGTTGATTGGACCTTGCAGAGTGAGGTATATCGGGTGTCGCACGTCATCGAGTTGCATTTACTCTATAGTTGAATTTTATATAGCGGAATGGCCAAGTGTTTTCTTCGATCACTTCTGCGATGCACGGTTTTCAAATACCTTTGTTGTTTCCTCAGCTGCCATCAGTTTATACTCTTCCGACTACCATTCAAAAGCAAGTGATTTATATTTCCGTAGATAGTGACGGACGAGCTCCACATTACGTTGAACTGACCGGCGATGGTCAGAAGGTTCCGGGTACCCATATTCACGCCATCTCTGATCGGTTTCCCAGGTTGGTACCCTGTAATTGGCCGTGAGCCCCATCATAAAATGTTCTACCATCATTGCATGATAAGAGAAGAAGTAAATGAAACCATAAAAACAACAAAGGAATTAAAGCGAAGCAGACCGATGAACTGAACGTCTCGGATAACCTGGTGGTCACGTGTTCTGGACTGGAGTCCCATTTGAGGTTCGAATAATATGCACTGGAAATGATAATTTTTGGAAAAACAGATGAAACAGTGGTACGGTGTGGAAAAATATTGCAGAGACTCTGTGGAGGTCGAACTTCCCTACCTACTACTCAAATGCTTGTAAGTAGGTAACACAATGTAAATATCAAAGTAAATAATAGGCAGGCAGAAAATTGTTCGAGAAAGACTAGATAATAGCGAAGCGAATTAGCAGACTTGACCAATGTTGGACCAAGATTAACGGTTCTGTGTTCCCACTAATTTTAAACGAATACTCGGTGAATGAATAATTCCGTCGAAGTATCTGAGAAGCTATTGAAGGTTAACTATGAAGCATTCAGTAGTTCGGATGAGTTCCTGTCGAGTACGCTACTCCAATTTGCTCTCATCGCATCCTCAGTATTAACGGGTTTATTTAATCAACTACTTCCCGTGAAAATATCCCGATTCAAGCTAGAGTAGCATCCATGACGCGAGTGCACGTTAACTGCCTGGAAGATATTTGAAAGACTCTAAAGCCCATTATTTTGACTATAATACGCGCCAGTAAAGTAGGACGTAATGCTGTGTTCGAAGACCATAATTGCATCAACCGTCCTCTGAGATAAGAGACAATGGCTTGGTCGACTTTACGACCGTCACTTAAGCACCCGGCTGTGTGCCATTATCGTTCACGAAATTTTGTTTTTCACTCAATGGGAAATGAAAGCTGTCAGTATTTGTACTCGTGACTATAACGATGCATTCACCGAGGGGAATTCCTGCATATATCAGATACAGATGATGGCCCTTCATCAACTAGTGGTCATTTGTCTGACCCTTTTACCAATGGCGAATAGTTCACGCATGGTCACGTCCGCAAATTCTATACTACTTTCAACGTAAGACTTGCTTCAATGTCTCATTTCATCACTCCGTTCCACGTACTCAGAAATAAACTACTATTTGCAAGTAGTCTAGTTTTATACTCCAATGAATAAACTGTTGACCGATCTACTTTCTTTCATCACTTAGCTGTAATTCTCAATCGAAAACTAACACAGTCGAGTCATTTGCACACTTTGTTAACTTTTTACATCGTCCAGCGCAAGACATTTTTCGTCATGACCAAACGGAACGTGGCGAAATATACGACATAGTCCACATCGTTTAGCAAATCTGAATAATGGCTGACGCCATTTCATCGTGACTATGACATAATGAACTCCATGACTGAATGCTGAGAAACAGCTGTAGGTGGTTATGGGGCACAGTCGAATGCGTTCATCCAGCCATGTGTATGCTCGCCTCAATAAGAACGGTAGCCGCTCAATCATATACGGTAATGATAAACTTTATCCATCGTAGTGCATAGATCGCACAATTAAAAAAAGATCACTATCTTCCGAAAATTGTAGGGTCAGTTTACTACTGTGGAGGTTTGTGAGTGTTTGTATGCGCACTGTACGAGACGGTGCCTTAAAAACTGAGCAAGCAGAACATGCTCGGAGGATACCATTGAGGAAGAACTCCGGACGCTGCCAAGCCCTTTTATCTAGAATAGCTACTAGGATAACCTAGATGATGGGATGATGTAGATGAAGGTGGAAACTCCAGGATAGTCTATGGCGGAAAGAAAACAAGTTTACAAGTCCTTGCCGTCAATGGCGACTAGTTGGCAGAGATTGTGCAATGAAGATAACCAGGCGCCATCAGCTACATATTTCACGCAGCTCATCGCCGAATGATGTTCCACTCCTAACCAGCAGTGCTTTTGCGACTGAACGACAAAATACCCGATTCTACCGCTTCATACTATGTGCACGTATTTACTTGTACCAGTGGAACAATGCATATCGGTCTGACGATCAGCTGTTTTTCTGAACGAATCCGCAATCATCACTGTGTATGGTTGAACACCGGAGCAATTAAGTCACTCAGTAGCGCGGTGGTTCTCAACATAGCTCAGTCGAATCAGCAGAAAAAGTGTCCAAGGCTTTTCGTGCCCTGTATGAGCCCCGGGCCGTCAATCAAGACCAATAAAAATATCGCTTTCTGGCCACGGCTGAGGCTCTTCGCATTCACCCCCACAACCCCCCTCTGTGTGCTCAAAACGATTGATGTGTGCTGTTAACCATCCCTGGTCCACCCTTCATCCTACAAAGGGGCATAGGCCAGGTGAAAACCTGCATAGCACGTGAGAAACAATCCACATCTGGTCTTTGGATAGGACTGAATCGCCATTGTTTCCCTTCTTTTATGTCACCAATATTTTATATCATTTCCACCTGTTTGTCTGATCTGTCCGACCCCTAAAGTGACGTAACAAATTGTGGTGTATTGACATGAGCAAGAACCATAAAAACATGCTCGTTCGCCAATCTGAGGTCTCTAAGTATGCTCAGTGGGAATAACTGGACAGCTGAAAGAGGACAAAGACCAGAACGTGCCGAAAAAACTTACCAAGTGTATTAGGTTCTGTACGAAACTGACACTGAAGAAAGCTCATGTTTTGAAATGAACTGACGAGTCTTTATTCACGAAATAGTACTTTTCTGTATTGAAAAGACACCGGATATTCTTATCGAGCATGTCACTTGGACGCGAAGCGCTTACTCAATGGGACACTGAATGTAAACATACTGTGGAATTAGAACGGACGTTTGTGTCATCTCGTTTTCTCAACCAAATAACACTGGAAGAAATGCAATCCTTTGAGAAAAACTTCCAGTCACTAGTTCACAAACAAATTATTCAGAAAGTTCATATGTTGTCGGAACGGATAGAAAAGTCGGGACCAGTGAGTGAGTTATCACCGAGCCCTGATAGTTTTGTGAACAATCTATCTAGATTTGAGCCATACAAAACACTGCTGGATTTTTTAACCTTGGGACCCAAATTGTCCTGCCCAAGCAACCAGAGTGAACATCTAGATTTGGAAATAGAATGTGAAAATCATCAGGCTCGGTTGCCCACCTTAATTCCATCGTCACCAGTGGAACGATTGAATCTCAAATCTACCTTAGTGAGTGCGTGCTGTCAATATCATACAGTTAGGCCAATAACATCTGGGCTTTTAACGACGGAACATATCAAAAGTCTGAGAGAGTTACAAAAGAATGGCGACATCATGGTACTGAAACCGTACAAGGGTACAGGTATAGTGATTCTCAATAAGTCAGACTAAATTACAAAAAAAATGGGAACAATTTTGAATAACGCTATCTTTCTGAAAATGGTACCATAACAAACAGAGGCGTCAATGTCCAGCATTTGACAACGTCTGAAATGAAATTACATGATAGACTCAGCAAATTGTGAAAGGATACGGCCTGCAGGAACCATCGTCCTCAGATTGCGCGGATTACCAAAAACTCATAAGAATACAGTCCATTGAAGACCTATCCTCGACATTCCAGCTCATCGTACTATCCAATTCTGAGGAAAACAGTTAGACAGACGTCAAACCACAGCCTGAAAAATACATTTAAAATCGTAAACGGTGTAAAAGACTCGAATGTGAAGGAGCAGCGGATGCTATGGTTAGACGTCAGTTCAATCTCACCCAGCGTCCTGGTCGGTGAAGCCGTGGATTTCCTACGTGACTATATCGAAGGCACTGTAATCGAGATCGGTTTTCCTCCAAAAGCTTCCAAACAACGGCTGTTTTTCTGCACGCACAACACTCAGTTCAAGTTCAATGGTCAGATTTACCGTCAAACGGACGGATAGCATTCGGTCCCTCACTCGGACCACTGATTGCTGATACCTCTGTGGCAAAGTTGAATCGACAATCTACAGATTTTGTTTATACAAAGGTTAAGTAAATGGAATCCTGTGTGTAATCAATCCTCAGACCAGATAAGTCAACTGCCAACCATGTTTAACTCAGCTCATACGAACTTGCAGTTTGCAATGGAATATGAGTCAGACAACATGAAAGGTTTTTTGGACGTTCAGATGAGTCTTTGGGAGATGATTCAGACGGTCGGTCAGTACATAGGAAGGCGAAGTGGAATGGGCAAAGCATTCACTGCCACTATATATATATATATATATATATATATATATATATATAATGCTCGCGTATTCTTTGTCTGACCACGCTGCACTTCTGTGTAAGCCGCCACCTAATCAAACTGGAAAAATCAGTTGGTTTTGACCGCTGACTGATCCCGGCTAGCGGCGTCCGACTATTCGATGTGAAGAATGCAAGTGGATTTTCCAAAAACATATATATATATATATATATATATATATATATATATCAAGGACTCCCCCCACGATCCAGAAAACGCATTCGTTCTAGCCGACAGGTTGACCTTATTTGCAACTTTTCGGCGAAGATGACCGTTCCATCGACATTCCTAACCAACGTGCGTTTTCTCCTCACAAAATGTTTGGTTTAGCTCCCATTTTTCGTCCTAGCATCCCTGTCCATCCTAGAGGGATAGGAACTTTCGATTGCCCCATCCGCTTATTAGTGTGGTGGTCGGTTTATTTTACTAACAGAACTCAGTGCACATCACTGGGATTTAAAACATACAAATCTTCGGTGAATTGTTCAGGGATGCTTTGGATGGCTGTCATTCTCTACCGTTTGTTTTCGGACTAAATTAGTAACATCTCAGGTGGTCCTCCGGCACATTTAATAAATATGCTAATGATGTGGATTTCTGTTAAATTATTTCAGGAACTCCGGATTTCAGTAATTTCTCTGGCAATCTGTCTCATATCTATGATTTCTCTACTTGATCCGACTTAAGCACGGTAACCCTTTCTCGATTGGCTTATCCTTGTGATCTGTCTGTGATATTCACGGAATACCTATAAAGAGTAGGTTCTGTCAAATACCTTTATAAATCAACACTACTGCAAATTTGAGGCGGTCACCTCACATTTCAAACGGCGCATAGAAACTTCACAAGCTGTCTCACCAAATACGAAAGCTTTGACACTTAAATATCAGACAGAATACTATTTCCCTTTTTGTTAGTCAACATGTTTTTTTTTCTAATCTCTTTTTTTGTTCCCTTGTTATTTTTGTGTTTTACTGAAGAAAGTTTTCGAAGATCTTCACTGAGGACTGTCGACTAATAGTCGAGCATTTTCCACACGATTATATAGAGTACCCACTAATTTGTGCAAATTAAACTTGGTCATCAGGTGAAAAACTTGCTCTCAAGATCTTTCCACGCTCCACTCTCCCTATATACGGTGATTCATACAAATGTAACTCTCTCGCCTCTACACGCTACTCCTTATGATACAAACCGTCACGCATTATCATTCACAGAAACCTTGCTGTTTCTCAACTGGCGCAAATCCCCACAAACGAGTTCAAGCTGAACTTCTTTCAAAATCTTAACGTGTACCAAATTTTTCAGTTATTCAATTCGATGAGATGCTCGGTGTTAACCTTTCTGATTAAAATTCAGACATCTTTCCATGCAAAAATGGGACCAAATAAAAGAACGTTTTCTAGAAAACTTTATGTGAAATACGTGAGTTACTCAAAAGACGGATATGTGCTTTGTCAAAGAAAAATAAACCGTGTAAATATTCCACGTATCAAAACACAGATGTCACAGAAAATGATAGATTAGGAAATTTCCCAACGCATGACCGATTCAGGTTCAAGCTCAAAGACCACATCAACAGTACACACATGCATCTTCGATTATCCGCCAATATTCGACAACAAATTCCGTCCAAACATGAACACAATTCTCAAAAAGCATTCATTACATGCAAATGATTCCATGTCCACCACCTACAAAGATGGTTGTTATCAAGCAGGGGAAATCACTGGTTTGTAAAACCGGAAAGAATTGTATTTGTCCGTTGTTTTTTCTAAGCAAAACTGTGAACATTCTAACACCAACAGTTTGGGAATACCAGTTGTCGTTTCATTATTCGCACAAGTTTTGACCCTTTTTATTGTGCACCCAACAAAATACAGTGAAATTGTTCCGAATGAGGAATGTGCATCACTATGCTGTAGTGTTCTTTTCTTTTCATGACCTTGTTGGAGTGGACAGGCCTGTTTCCCTACCTTATATTGTCTTTTACGTGTTATTTGATTTGGGGAACAATAACAGGTAGTTACTTAGGTCATAGGAAATACCAGCCACCCATTTTATCAAGACTGGACAGTGTTTCAGTGCAAAGTACTGGGTTTTTAAGTTTTATGTGGTGGATTAAGACAATGGACTCTTTATAGCCAATAGCTATCGGATTATTGCTACTTTCTCAGTCTGTCTAAGAACGGTTTTCTGAAAAATAGAAAAATGTTTCTGAATCGTTTGGCCTCCTGTATTTCATAGTTCAGTCAAACAGTCGACCTGAGGACTATTTTGTGCATTAGAAAACTGATCAGTCATTTGACTGGTCGCATCTGTCGTACGTATCACAGTCATCACCTCTTTCGAATTGAACAGTCAACCAAACATCATTCTTCTGGGAGCTTTCGCGCACGCTCTTTCTGCATATCGATGAGAATTCAGCTCACCAGAGATGGAAGTCAACATTAGTAACGGGGGTTACGACGGTTTGGAGTTTTCGTGCTCAGTGTGACCGCTAAGAAAGTATTCACTTTTCTGACTGTTTAAGAGCGGAACGTTTGGCGTCTTCATTTGACGCTAAAAGAACCTTTTCATTCATATGTGCTCAATGATATATTTCATTTAAAAGTGCAGTTACAGTCAATAAGGAAAAAAATAAATCAAAATACACAAACACGTTTCAGTTTATGATTTCCACCGGGCTCAAATCAACCAACGATTCGAATTGGACAGGTGAATTCTCGGGTTGTAAAGGCCAGAAATTTGTGCTCCGTGCTCATGTAAAATTTGATCGGATCCATTTGTGTTTGTCGAAGCATAGACAGCACCAGATCAGTTTTTTTCTATTTGAAAAGAATGACAAAAATAGTATGGAAAAGATGCAAACATCTTGATCATGGTACACAACCTCGTAATCATTTCAGGCATGGTTCAGTAGTAAAGAGATAAGTAGTTGGGTGCAATGTTTATCGTAAGTACGAGACCTTGTCTTCACGCTTTGATTATCCACAAACAAAGTTTGACGGAAAAAATTCGTCCAGCGACTGAGTCGTAAAGCTTTGAGTTCCGAGTTCCTGAATCGTTGTTAAACCTGGTCTATCTTTGTCTCGGAGGACTCCCTCCGCCAAGTTTCACAAACATGGATGCTCGTTCTTTCTGCTTGAAGAATGTTTCGCACTACACTCTCATGAGCACCTCAGCGAATACGGTGAACTGTTAGGAATAATGAACTCTGACTGGAATTGCGGCAGGATTATTTTGTATTGATGAGGTGATTCCGTGCGTAGTTCACGTGACACCGTACGATGCAGCCTTGGGGTCACGTACAGTATGAAGCCTCAGCGATCGGAAGTGCCATGGTCAAGCACAAGAAAGCGACCTGTGACTAGCTGACCTGGTATTTTATAGACTTATACACTTGAGCGTATCGAAACATCGAAATGAATCCCCCCATAAAATCAACGTAGAATTCAGCAGCCTGTCTTTCTATTGCTTTGACGTCCGTAGTCCTGGCTTGGAGCTGATGCAGTGAGTTCTATCAGTTCAAGTATTCCGACTTCAGGCATTCTTCAAATTCGAATGAAAAATATTTTCTTCGTCTTGAGTATTTCGTTCTCAAACTTTCCACATCATCCCCAAACAAAAATTGTAGGTATACAATTTTGTACTACTTGTTATTGGTTAAGTTAGCTCTGTACTATTGTCCATGCAGTCAAAATTGATAAATTTGCGTGAATTGAGATAGAAACACGGTGAATGTGAATAATTTTTATTGACTATAAAGATACAATACACCACAAATGATCCTTGTCACTGAGTAAAAAATGTTCCTCTTGCCAGAAAGAAACCAGAACAAGACAAACTAGTTTGGAGAATATTATATTATTTTGCGTTTCCGTACTAATTTCGCCGTAGTCAATAGGGAAAGGCATTATCAGTTTATTAAGGAAGCACACACTTCAAATTAATAACTGTATGAGCATCGGTCGCTAAACTTTCATTTTTCTTTTGTGATGATAGAGAATTTTGCGCTAAAAACCAGAAAAATCTACTACTTTAGGTGATATGAGGGAAATAAGATTAGGGTACACCAAAACATGCGTGTTTCTATAATAGCCATTGCTCAGAGACTTATTGTCAGTTAATAAAAGCATTCGGTACACTATCCTTGTAAAATATGACGTCGTAACAAGTGGTGGCGAGTATAAACGAGACCATTTGACTCTGACAATGGAGTTTTGTGAATCTTGACAAGACGAGAATGCTAAAATAGTAATAAATATGTCCGCAGAGAAGGTTTCGTAAAAACAATTCACACATACCAGCGCAAAGAAAGCTACTTCATCATTTGGCCGACCTAAGGTCAACTTTATGTGCACAATAAAGATGATCACTTGTTACAGAGGAAGGAAGGAATTCATACTGCACCATTAATCGTTTAGGGTATTACCTCACCATTTACGCTGTATAGTCAGACCCACAGTCATCACAAAAATATTCAAATCATGCTAAGAAATGCACAGACAGACTTATTTCAATGACTACGACATAGCAGAAGTTATTATGGCTGCTGACGCTTCGTAGCGGATCGCATTTTGGAAAAGCTCACCGAATGCAATTAGTTCTATCGCGAGGGCCTACTTCTTCTACATATTTCTTCTTTGTTTAACTGCTTCAGTTTTTCGTCTCCTTACGAATTGTTCGGCCATTTCGTTCTTGGTTGTTCGGTAACATTGGTTCGGTTCTAGTCTTACGATCTGTCTGGGAGTCAGCACAGCCAAGTGCAATTTTCAAAGCCCTGACTTATCATCGTTCAATAATTAGATACCGCATCAATTATCATAAAGCTTCCGTTTCTCAGTGGATTAGATTTGTTCAGTTTCGCTAATTTTGGGTTTGGAAGTTGCAAAAATCCGTTCTTTATTCCGAGTAAAAGCTATCATTTCGGGCAGTCGCACAGAATTCATTATGCCGGACGATATGGGCTGCAATTATTCATGGTCAATCTTTTTGTGGTAATGTTACTTACAACACTCTGAATAACACAGAAGTTAACGGGCTCAACGATTAAATGGTTGCACACTGTAGCTACGAACACGTCTATTCAGTTGTGATATATATTACCTGTAGAGATACCATAACAACTGATTTGAAAAATTTATTTTCACTGTCAGGTAAACAAGTCAAGGCACTTTTTCTAAATTGGACTCTGGAGTCAAAAGTACTGCACGTGATCGAGCACAAGTTAACTATTGGTATCATACTTGGGTTGGTAAATCATCATCGTCATCATCGTACAGCGTTAAAAAGTAGGGCAAGCCCCATTGACCATTGTCTGTCTCACCATCTTGCACGTTGAATTAGAAAGTATGAATATACTAGATGGATGGGAAGTGGAACCACACAGGTGGGGAAAGGAAAGAGCATCCTAGTAGTCAACACACGGAATACACAGTCTAACTGCACGAACGTACATTGATCAATCATTCTGACTAGACAGAAAGTGACAACACGATCGCCACTGTCCACGGTTCGCTGCCATATCACTCAGTGTCTCCAGCCAACTGGTAGACGGATCTTTTGGTCCCCAACCACGAAGATGTGAAGCACCTACTTTTCCGAAGTTTGCTGTACATTTTCTCATTCCTCGCTGCCACGTCATCTGTAGACCTCCACGTGGTCTCTTTTACTCCCTAGGAGGAACGGAGAATAGGACACGGTACGGTAGACGTGTGCTTGCCATACGTAACACGTTCCCCAACCAACGAAGTCTACTAAGTTGGATACGCTGTGACAGAACGTTCTCCGAATTAGTACCCAATACTCGATTTCTGACCTCAGCATTGCCTACTCGGTTATTCCACCCAACCCTAGCGATACTACGTAACCATCGGTGGTCGAATATCTTCAGCACACAGGCTCCGGGTCCCTCAACCATACAACAAAACTGAACGCGCTGCGCACAGTATACACGACCTTTGCATAGAATGCATAGAATGCCTCAATAATTCAATAACAGGGACAAGCCAACATATATTTGACCACAGAACGATATGCACGTCGAACATTACGGTGTAATTTCGCAGGCAATCTAATAGCACCCGTTTTTTTCATTTGTGGTTCACATTCTCACATTTTACATGTTCATGGATCAATGCCTTATACCAAATGGCGAATCTATTGGATTTGTCGTGTTATGTTCTTTCCAGGAAGTTAAAAGTACCTCGTAGTTGTGCTTAATAGTCACAAACTAGTAGATGCGTATATCAACAAACGCCTGTGTCTGAGTGCAACGTATTATACAAGAGATAGTTTAGTTCGAAAAGCACTAAGATTTCATCTGGATTTCGGCAATACGTATAATAGGGCACATCAGTTTAGAAGAAAGACGTCTGTCAGAGATCCTCTTGGTTTTCTCCACTACGGCCTGATAAGTTGAACATTGTCAGGATTTCACAGGTGTATAATCAGTATCAAAACTATGGCGATCATGTTTCCTTCTCGCTTGAAGTGTGTACATGCTATTCCAATACAGTTAACGGAAATGGCTGATGCATTGGGTGACCCATCTATACCTTATGACCTTTCATCAACAGGCTAACCTGATTTCAGCCTTTCTAGCGATTGCAGGAAATTGGGACTCCAAGCTCTTAGCTTCAAGCAAGGCTTTATTGATGAGTAGATGTGTATTCTGCCCCCATGAGCACAGAAACAACCAATCCACAGTGCATTTGCCTTGACGTTTTTGTCGAACCGTTTACGAATTTGTTCATCCCTGTCGATTCCTATTTTGGTTTTCCATGTCCCCTTTCCACGCAACTTTGCCTGTTTCACTTGTGAAGTTGAAAAGATGCAGCTCACAACTTGAGTAATCCCTATCTGCTTAAGTTAACCAAATTGACGGGAACTCAATTTTTTCCACAATTTCCGTGCTTTGCTCCAGTGTATGCCCACTACATGCACTCGCTAATCGAATTCTTCAAGAGAATGACCATGAGAATGTTTCCATTGAAATTCAGAAAGGCACTTTCAAACAAATTACGCACTATACACCACTTCTAACTAACCGATTGGCTAAACGACTTACCTACGGGTTGAGTGAATGAACGAATGAAAGAACGGCAGATGTGGAGGCTTCAAACATCCACCGTGCCGTAAAATTAAACGCAATGCTTACCGGATGTTGGAGACATTGGATGATTTCATGACCTACTAGCGTTCACTGATCCACACAATTTCTTTTTCTACCGAATATCAACTGACAATTTTCACACCTTTGACGTTAGGATTTCTGATTCGAGATTTCACTGTGGAATACACCATAGAATCGCCCACCTGGTAAATTTTTGTTGTTTTCCCATATTAAGATTGTCTTGAAAATGAAAATTCCTTTTGCTGACTATTTTCAAATTCAGTAGGGTCGGTTGCTATGCTAGTAACGAGTTGTTACCGCACAGAGACAGTCAGGTGAGGGTGTTATATCACGCTGCGTAGACGTGAAGCATCGCGTTGAGAGCCAGTCCGGACAGCAAGGTGGTTACGTGTGCCATTCACAATCGGTCTATCCGGGTTCGCTGGATTTGTACCGAATCTAATGACTCCTAACAAGCCAGATGAAACATTTGCAAAGCGCTGCCATTGCTTGTTAAAATTAATTGAGCGTTGATATTCAGTGACAAATTGTGCCATAACCAGTATCATTATTCCGAAATGCAGTACAAAAAACATCGAACTTCGTTACTCACCTCAAATACCGCAGTGCTCGTGGGTCCAGTTGGAATAACATTTAGCAAACAAACCATTGGATAAATGACTCGCAGAAAATGGTCCGAATAAGCCTTTTGTAGTTTATCGAGGTCCTTCTATAAAAGAACCAA
Source organism: Fasciola hepatica (assembly GCA_948099385.1). NCBI lineage: Eukaryota > Metazoa > Platyhelminthes > Trematoda > Plagiorchiida > Fasciolidae > Fasciola > Fasciola hepatica. Next base: position 2,588,405 of record CANUEZ040000131.1, read on the forward strand.
TGAAAATGTGTCAGACATCATTTTGAAAGGATAATTCATCATATATGCTTGTCGAATATGGTTCAGAATCAGACGGTTGATTCAATTCCCTATAAAGAAGACGCTCCCCGGGCCTATAAAAGATCGCAACAATATTTACCGGAAAATGCGATGGACCAATTAAACAGATCAGTCAAAGTATATTGCTCATCTACCAGCGAGCACATAGCAAACCTTCGGTTGCACTATCGAGTGTTTCCAAAATTTAGTTGTGGAAAATGCGGTTAGCGTCGTATTAGGGCCAAAGGATATTGTGGAGACGTTCTACACAGTCTTATGGAGAGCTACGTAACCCAAAAAATCTTTCGGACGTTACGAATAACTTGGAAACAAAATCAAAGTGAACTGGAATGGCGTTTTAGGAGCAATACAAGGCCGCTTACGAATGTCAATAATTGATAATACTCCATCCCCACAATTATCGTCATCATCATCATCATCAACAACAACAACAACAACATCAACATCATCATGTCCCGACTAAATATCATCATCTGAATCATCTTCGTCATCATTACTATCGGAGTAACGATCATTCCAGCCCTCCAAGACATTGTTGTCACTGTATAGCACCGTAAAGCAATGTGTACTGCTTGTTATTTGTTTAGACTGGGAAGACTCTAGCTTTGTTGAAATGAAATGAGGTAAGATCCTTCAATGCAAAAAATGCATCACTGTAATCAAGAGCATCTCCTTTTGGGTGTACACTTAGTTAATCTCCCACGCACAAAGGATCACTCATTGCACTGCACTTTCATCAACCGCCACATGACCAGACACGAACATTCAAGCATGTGCAATCAACTTTCTTTGTTTTTATAATCATTCCAAGCGATGGGAAGAAAAATCCAATAAATGCTGAACGGAAAGGAATGTATCACAATTTCTTGGTAATTTTTTGTGCGAGATAACACTCAACCAGATGTCGGTCGCTTTATGTCTTGCATAAAAGCATGACTGAATCTGCTTGATTCAGGGAAAGGATAAATCAGTATTGCAAATATAACCCTCGACAAACATTTCAGACCCCCGCAGCTCCTCAATTTCTATCATTCAGGCGCTTAACCTTGCTCCAAGAATTTCATCTATTATCAGATTTTATGAGATCTCATTTTGAACCAGAATACCAAGTCCTGGTCACAAATCTTGTATTGTAAACCAAGTATCGGTAAAAATGGGGAAGTTAGCAGCAATAAAAATATCCGACTCCCGAACATATCACCTAATGAAATTTCCCTAAAATCGCACACTACGGCCATTCTGTTTGAGGACCCAAAATACTTTCCTAATACGCCATTCCCGACACATTGAATCGCTTACTGACTAATCTAACTCCATTCTCACTCTGGTGAGGTCAAGAGTTCAACTGTCAACGCATACACTTTGGCACCTTCGTATGTTCAGCGAGCCAGAATTTCCTCTTAATTCTCCTTTGAGCTGATATTGACCCTGAAAGTTATCCATGCCATGACCTTGATCCAAAGTAGCCGTGGCCAGCTTTTGATAACATGTGGATTGCGAGTGACTGCATGATCTCACTTGAATACAGTATCATAAAAGTGGTTTTGATTCATGACTAGACGAAGATGCTGATCCAGTGTGTGATTGTATCATAGCCTTGCAAACAGTATACTATTACGAATTCACTCAGGCTATGGGCAAACAAAGTACTCAAAACCGGTACTGCGCTTCTGTCACTGATTTCTTGGCTGAAACAATTCTTTACCTTCCTTGCTGATGGTTAGACAAATTAATTTGCGTTTACCTAGGTGTGGGAGATTTTAGGAAGACTGTGGTGATGTGAATGTTTTTGCAAGCAGAGTGGTGCGCTTTAACTTCTTCTCCAGCATTCACCCGATCGGAGGAAGCCAGATATTGGAGGTCAAATCGTCCAGAAATAACCAGGCGGCTTTATGACTGACCAGTGTAATATCTACCGATGGCGCCATGTCAGCTTCATGCATAAACGAGTATGTATTAATCAAGGCCGACAGAATACATACTTTTTATTATCGTTTTTTCACTTCGTCGTGCGCGTATTCCGGACACGAGTTAGCCCAGTACATACAGTTGCCTGGGTAGACTCAAGTCTGGCAGAAACTAATGCAATATGAAGTAGAATTCCATAAGTTCCTTTCAAACATATTCGTATTGTCTCCCTTTATCTGACGCAATTCCTAGTGATTTCGTGTGAATTACATTGTTCCTAATGAAGAGCCGATTCTGTACCTTTGCCGAATTCATTGTTAAATGGTGTATCCGAATAGCAAGGAACTCGGAAGTTCCCAAGACCGCTGTGACTGAGGGGAGGGGGGCATCATGCGATCTTCTTGTCGGTTACAATCGGCGTGCGGCCAACACCATACCTGCCTCGGGCTTGTGTGGTGGAGACCAGAAAAACCATGCAAACAACCTTATTATGAACCGCCGTCTTTGTACTCAAGGCCTTAGAACCCACAGTAAAAGAATGCGTGTCAGTTTTCAGCTATCGGAGGTGGCAGCAGAATTCAAAGCATCGCAGTCTGATAACTTTTCCATCTTGAGCTCAAATCTTGCCACCACCAACAGACTGTTTTATCAGATGCTTGTGTACGATTGCAGCGGAGGGAGAATACCCAGTGGTCTCGTGGGCCCAGTGCACTAATGTGGGTAGCCGGCAGCCAGACCCTAAGACCTGAAGTGATGGAGGACCATTTAAAGTCCCAATAGTTCAGATGTGACAGTGAGCTGGACGACAGTGGAGATCATCGTCTACCACTAAACTGACCGGCGGTGGCGTGATTAGATCTCTTAACTCCAAGGTAGTGAGAAAACGGTCTAAACCACTCGACCGCCCCTTTTACATGATTGTACATGCTTATCATATAATAGACAGTTGAGACATACAGTTATAATCACTGTTACATCATCTTACACAATTAACTTGGGAACAAATTCCCGTCCCTATTCATGTTAGCTTGCTTTATAATCCTGAAAAGTAAGTCTCTAACGATCGATAGACAAGATCAAATTCTGGGAGTTTTCTTTCCCCGCCGAAATGATAAGGAAAACGGACCTTTTGGGTGGATGGTAGCTCCTTGAACACGTCATTCCATGATACCTAGGAGAAAAAAGAAAGGCGAATGAAACTTTTATGAATCAACAATTGGTAAAAATCGTTGTCAAACTGTTGTCGAATAAAATGTAGCAAATATAGTTAGTTGGGTTGTTCAACTGGTTTTTAAGAACGCTCAAATCTAATGTGTTCGTCAGTAGCAGAATTTTAAAGGTCACGAAAGATAAATAAACCTATCAAATTTCCACTCGGGTCTACAACCCCTGTAGTTCCTTGTAATGAGGAAAGTAACGTGAAACAAGCTGGTAAGACAAAACACGGTGCCGTTCATTCTCCAACCCAATCGATCCTTCGGTTTTCAGTCACATTTGAGTAGGAAACGACAAAAAAAGAATACTAAACTGATAAAACACAATAACTAGAGGAAAATGAACTAACATAAATAAACTTAATTATCGGGGTCCTTATTCAAGGTGTGCTGAACCCTTGTGGTTGCAGGTACACAGATTCTACTGCAGTGATGCAATAATGTGATCATCACATGTAACGAAAATGACAGTAACAGTGCTAATGTACACGACCGGTTTTCACAATATGATCGAGTTATCGGCCAGGGAGCCTGAGTAACAGCAGACCTGCATTTTGGACCGTCCTTCTCATGGGGCCAGGCCCACTAAGCCCGGTATTCTGGCACAGGCTTTCCACTTGTTTGCGCACTCAGCTCGGTGCGTCGCTACTCACATTATCCGCACTCTAACCGGTTGTACTGTGCATCGCTGACTGACTGACTAACACACACTTTCCATTTTGCTGCATCGACTTCTGATCGGTTATTTCCATCATGTTTACCTCGGTCATAAGAAGATGCTGCTGATAAAATACAGACTTTGCTAACTTACGCGTCCTCTCGAGTGCGATTATTGACTCGAATGCAGTGCCATTTGATTACGGCTGTTTGTGATTTGGGGCATCGATAATTCGTATTCCGAGTACCATTATTCCCTAAGTACATATTTTGCGGAGCAAGATTGTGAGAACTCAAGCGGCCAGAATAACGGCCAAAGTGCATCACTGAAAGCCTACCATCGTATCCGCTGGAACACGATAGATATGAACCGTAGCTGATCGTCTCTGACAAGCTAGACGAAACAGCTTTACGATATTTTCATGACTCCCCAAGAAGAGTTGGACTTTTGCACCGAATGATGAATCGAAGTTCCAAAAACCATAGGCAGAAGAACATGCACAGATTCATTTAGACCACCCGTTGATTATAAATCATGTTTTTTGCACGTGGTCTCCTTTTAACTTCCTCACGGACCAGATTTCATTATCTAGATTAATAAGGTCCACACACACAGTGTCTCCAGCCTGACCCGTAATCCCTCGCCATTCAGCTCGCCCTACTCAGACACACACACACACACACACAGGTCCCTGTTTGACGATGCACCGATTCTCTAATGATCGCTTCAGTTCACTCCATATGCATCCTGACTTCCTTTAATCGAATGGCTCGCCGTAAGACAATGAACTGGCTTCGAGGCTCCACTAGGCTCGAGTGTACCTGAACGCACGGATGGATGTACTGTCCGTTGATCCGGTCTTCCTAACTGCTCGTATAAGGCGGAGAAACAAGATGTACTCCTCGTTATTGTTAGCAAACCCTCTGGAAACAGTAGCGCACTGTCTTACTATTACCACTACTACTACTCTTTGGTATTTTTTCCACTTTTATTCATTATTTATCTGTTTGCAAGAAGTACTTTTGTTTGAAAAGTGCCATTTGCGATTGTCATAATACAGCTACCACGCGATCCGAGGTTCATATTATTATATCGTTAACTCTCGAGTATATCCCTGATTAACATCGGAAAACAAGACCTAGGCGAAGATATATTTTCGGTGATTTCACTCGCAAGCCAATTAAAATCACCTTTATATGAAACAAAATAAGGGAAGAAAAGAACACATGAATGAAATCACCGAAAACATTCGTTTTTTATTACACATAAAGTGAATTACAGTATAAGGGATAAACCCCACAACCAAAAGACATACTGTAAAAGTGGGTTGAGGGAGAACATTCACGTTAGAACCAGTTTATCGATCCTGCTTTCAACGAGGGAAAGTTTGCAAGTGGATGGGAACACAGAAAGAGGAAGAGTGTCCCATGACTTAACGGTCCGGGTAAAGAAAGAGGATTGAGAGATAGAAGTGCGACATCTAGTGACAGAAGCTTGATAGGGATGATTAGTTGCATGGGTACGTGATGGTCGGGAAAACCTTTTGGGAAGCCGAAGCAAGCTCAGAAGAATGAAATCCAAAATAGTATCTGTAGAAGAGAGACTACGAAGCAACAGCCCGACGATGGGCTAGTGACTGCAGATTGGAGGTTAAGGAAGGGTCGTCGATCAGCCGGGTGACCTTTCGTTGAACCCAGTCAAGAAGAGAAAGAGAGGTATACGAAGTTGCACCCCACAAGTGACTGCAGTATTCAAGTGCGGGGCGGATTTGAGCTTTGCACAGCAGAAGAAAATGAGGTGATGTGAAGAAGCGTCTGGCGCGAAACAGAAAACCAACTTTGCGCGCAGCACGAGGGGTGAGCTGATATATGAAAACGGACCAACATAGATAGGAAGTTATAGATAAGCCAAGAAGAGAAATAGAATCTGTGAAAGGCAGCACAATTGAATCAAAGGATAAATGAGGGGAGAGTTAATGATGTTTCAATCAAATTAAGAGAAGAGAAGTTTTGGAAGCATGAAATGGAGCATGATTGTGAGATCCCCAGGAGGAGATGTATTCGAGATCGGACTCTAAAGATACACTGATTGCACTGCGGTCACGGTCAATGTTGGTGTTGGCATGGCGGGAAGTGCGGTAAGGAAGGAAAGAATGAAGGGTGGCATCATCGGCAGAGGAATGGATCGGGTTGGAAGTAGTGGATAAAAGATAATTATTAAATAAAATAAATAGGGTGGGCGCAAGTGCTGAACCTTGAGAAACACCAGCGTTCACGGGAAATGGCTTGGACAGAACCCCATAAACTCGGACGGAGATGGTTCACTTACTGAAGAAACTTGGTGTCCACGATACGAGTGCGGAGGAGACCTCGAACGAGGGCAGTTTCACCAGAAAACCTTCGTGCCAAACTCGGTCAAAGGCCTTAGAGATGTCGAGCGACACCATGTGTGTTTCTCCGTGATTGTCGAGTGCAGCCGACCAGGAGTGTGAGATGAGAGCCAGAATATTACCGGTGGAACGGCAAGGTCAAAATCCGTATTGGCGATCGCTCAGTAGCCCTTCGCGTTCGAGAAACGTACGCAGTTGGTCGATGACAGTTTCAAGTACTTTTGAAAAAACATGTGATGTAAATAGGACGATAGTTATTAGGGTCCGAAGGATCACCGCGTTTGGGAATAGGAAAAATCACGGAGTGTTTCCAGGGAGTCGGAAAAGTAGAAAGCTGCAGAGAGAGACGGAAAAGATGACTTAAGAGAAGGGCCAATTCAGGGGGACACGTTTTAGGGACGACGAGTGGTATTCCGTCCGGACCTGGTGGTTTGAATACTTCCAGAGAATGTAGCTCTTGGAGGATCTTCCTAGTGCCAATACGAGGTTGAAAGTCGGAGACAGAGGAAAGAGAAGGAACCGAGGGGTAGGATATGAGGGTAAGGTGGAGTTGGAGGCAAACCGGGAGGCAAAAAATTCGGCTTTCTCGTGTGGTTCACAAACAAGATCACCAGAGAAATTTTAGATGGGAGGGAAATTGGGAGGGTAAAGATTGTGGGAGACTGCCTAGGCAAGGGACCAAAATGTTCGGCTACCGGTGGTAGATGAGAGTAAGTGTTCGGATTTCCAGCGGACGAAGCGTCCTTTGGCTCTCTGTATGGTTGTCCAGCATCTGTTCCTGGCTTGTACGAAGCGGCGGTGAGAGTTGTTGCATACATCAAACGTACAGCACGATCACATGCGTGGTTGAACCACTCAGGGGATTCAGATTTTCCGGGTTTGGAAAAGTGGGGAGTAAAATGTTGCATACCTTGAAGAACAGCATCAGTGAAGTTGGAAACGGGAACAGAAACGTCTGAAGTAAAGTAGCAATCATTCCAAGGATAGGAGGCTAGGAAATCGTGAGAACCATCCCAGTTGGCTGAACTGTAACGCCAAAATGTGTGTCTCGAGGTAGTTGGAGATTCGGGGTAAGTAAAACTATTGGAACAGGAAATAATGCGGTGGTCAGATGAGCCAAGTGGAGGGAGAGCAGAGATGTCTGAGAACAGAGAAAGAACAGAAGTGGGAATAAGATCAAGGGTATGGACACGGTCACCAGCCCTATCGGGAGTACGTGTGGGGAGGTCAACAAGTTGGCACAGGTTGTTGACCACTGCGAAATGTTCGGCTTCGCACCCCACAGCCGAAGTGTCCGATGAGTGAGTCAGCCAATCTCGATTGTGAACATTAAAATCTCTTAGGATGGTGATATGGCAGTTGGGAACCGTGACAAACAAGTGCCCAATGTTCGAAGACATGAAGTCAAAGATCGATGGATCGCTACTGTTAGGTGAACGGTAAACAACACAAAAGTAGTGATTAAAATAAGGAAGTCGGAGTTTCAGCCACATCAGCTAAAGTTCACGATTGGAAAGGTCAAGATTTTGGATTCTGAATGTGGCGATTGACTGGTGGACAAAGGCACAGACGCCACCTTTGGGTGTAAAAGAGGAGTGAAGGGTATAATTGGGAAATTGGAGGTGGGTGGTGTCTGATGAGGGGGAGTTTTGGGCTTCGGTCAAAACAGGGCAAGAGGAGAGGAATAATGGGTAAACTAATGAACAGAATCGATATTATGGTTCGTTCCGCAAATTTCAGTGAGGGGTATGAGTTTGTGCTTGTTCTTGTAGTGAACAGAGCGAGAAAAAGAGAAAGTGCGTGTGTCGTTGTGTATTCTCATGATTTGTAGTGTGAAGGAAACCGGCCACCACGATCCTGAGACTTAAAGTGGTAACCACATAAGGCCTCAATAGATCAGGCGTGGTAGTAAGCAAGGTGACAGCAGAGCCGTCTACCACTAAGTCTTGCTTTCTAACATGTTTAACTATTGGTTGCCGTTTACTGATACCGTAGCCCAAGATAGTCTCGATTTTTAGTCGATTCCATCCAGGACTTTACGAGTAACTCAATCTTCTGGTTAACGACAGCTGTGCAGTCATCTTAAATCCATGCGTGTAAACCGCACCATCAATGTCGCATGATCTCAGCCAGATATCATCGCACAGTCAATCCTTGAATGTACCTCATCATGGTGATTTTTGACTGGTGCAGTTGTGCAAACCCTGAGGTTTGGCTTCTGGAATTTTCCGTATTTTTGTGTGCATGAAATTGGACACGTGCAACACCCCAAGGAGAAGGCCTGCTCCAATACGGTTGAGAAATCTGCCTACCCAAAAAGCAGATGGACGAAACGATATCAGTTTTCAAATGTGTACTATACTATATCAAATATTTGTTGTCATTCATGTTCACCCCATAGTTTACATTCTTATCAAAATGGCGTTAGTACAGGCCTGAGTTCAAAACCGGTGCCTGAATTTAGTGATTGACTTGACCAGAGAAAAAATGTGCTTGTCTTTGTGACCCCCGACACCAAGATTATCAGACTTTTTCGAGCTTGTGATCGTCTACTAATTCCAAATATAGACCCGCATAAACAAAAGAACTTGGGTACACAACCAATGTTACCCAATCTCCCTCGCTGACCATGTCCGGAAACACACCCCAGAACATCGTCCCACACATCAGTTTCATCAACAGTTATGCCATCATTAGACTATTCGTAAACTTCACTTTTTGACTGGTATGAACTATCTGACCATTTTTTCGTTGAAGGCTGATCAAGGCCATGTGAAGTTAATGTCCACAATTAATTCTGAACGTAATTTTTCTCCCTTTTTTCTGATGCATCCAAGTAAATAGGTGTTTCATATTTTTAATCGGTTTCCAAATTCCACGTGGGAAGATCCAATGAACAAAAAACCTATATCAAAATGAACCAAAGAATAGTTTCTTCCGTTAGTAACCCTGCCGCACTAATGGGCCGTCGTAGAGCTCTGAGTAGACCGTGATTGGCGGATGTCACTCCCACACACGTTTATTATCTTTTAGGATTCGAGAACGAATGGTCAAAGGATAGCTTATTTGATCGAACCACAAGCTTTTCCCTGATTGTAGGCTCACTTAGTGTTGGATATATGGGCATCTAATTCTTGGAGTTGCTGATCTAAGTGATTACGTTCACAATGGAAAGGTTCTCAGCACCTGCCAATAAAATCGACTGTCATTTGGTCACGAATACCCCCTCTCTCTCTCTTTCAACTCTCCTGATGCATGAGCACGGAGAAAAATATCGAAACAAATCAAACTAACTGACCTCCGTCGCATCTGTGCCTCATTATTTATTGTATGCTGATTTCACAGTCTAAACAGTTAAATCACCTGACATCGACCGATAAATTTGGAAGCCAAAATGTGACTGATCAGTAATGTCTTGTTTCTGATTATCCAAGACAGCCTGAACATCTTAGAGGGAAAAGTGTATTAACCTTGTCTGTTGACATACGAGACACGAGAAGTCATACGTCTCCCTGATAAAACTTACTCGTAAAGCTTCCATGAGCAGCGGAGTGTCGGCCACATAGGGTAACAAGGCACATGAGGGAGGTACGTGACGCAAATAAACAGAATCTTTGACACCTGTTGAACTGCTTCCAAACAATACGTTTCCAAGCATCTCCCAGTACAGACTCATGATTGGAAGATAACCACACAATCCTACGAGGATATCTGGCAACGTTCTGCGCAATGGAAAGGAAGGGATAAGGTAGAGCAGTTTTTCATTCCATTTTGGGTTTACGCTGTCCGTAATCAATACTTGCCAATTTGGAGCTGTTTGAAAAATTTTTACACACCCACGGAGTGAAAAAAGAGGAACTTGGTTTCGTATAATATCAACAAGAAATAAAGAATTTAATTTGAAAACTCAGCTATGCTCGCTTATTGAGTTCCTTGTGTTACATGATCCAGAAATCTGATCACGCCTTCTGCCGTGAAATTGATACAGTGCCAAGATCCAAAGATCCAATATCCAATATCCAATATTGTATGCTACAAATTGTGGCACTATTCGTGTTGTCCTGTTTTCTGTTTTTTGCTACCGGCTATTATTCCAGTAGTCAGACTTTATATTCAAACCGATTTCGCTCTTTATTCTCATTGGTTAGTTCTGATCTTCATTCGGACTGGTCGGATATCTTCAGTTCGGTCACTTTTTTGCATGGACCACCAAGTGAAAGTGTTTCACGAATAAGACTGCTGGCAATCTATCTTGAATGTAGGTTTCTTTTTATTAACCATTTTTACCACATGCATCACTTATATATATATATATATATATATATATATATATATATATATATATATATATATATATATATATATCAACAATGAGTGTTTTCAGTCTCTCGGCCAAAAGTTCTTCTGAGAAAAACATTGTGTTTAAGAGTAATGCGCCAGGTCATGTCTTACATGTACATTTACGGTGGGTGTAAAAGAATGTGCGTGTGTGTTTGTAGGGGCATGCATGTGCGTGCGCGTTTGTGCTCTAACCGCAACACACACACACACACACACACAGCGGTGAGAAAGCGGCGTGAAACATGTCTTAATGCACCGGGCAGCGCGAGTTAGTATGACCAAACAACCATTTCGGCGTTTAAACGTGAAGGTTTGCAACGACAGTATTGACGAAAGCGACTACACCGCTAAGATGAACGGGGTCATTGGGTGAGCGTGTGCACAGGGAATACAGGAAAATTGTGTTAGAAGATTCATCAACCGCGGAAGAGATTGAAATACCACAGAGGTCCATCGATATCTAAGTGAGGATTTTGGTGTCCTCTAATACCCTATAGGAATTAGGGAGTTTTGCTAGGAGGACGATAAATGGGTTTTCGTGGCAATCACAACACGATTCACTGGCTTTGGCCATTCTGTTCCTGTTCTGAATGATATCGTTTGGAGGGACTATGATAACCACAGAGCATTAGTTTGCGCTGACCGCTTCGATGTAGCTCTAAGTTCATGAATAGGTACTGAAGAAAAAGCTAGTTATTTCAATGACGAAGCTAATACATATGATGATCAATACTGGCAGCTAATTGTTAACTAACTGTCTCACATCTGACCAGCCGGCCACACTTTCCAGTCATTCCGTTGTTGAATCGGTTCCGCTACTGACTGATTGAAAGGCGCTATTGTCCGTTGTGTAGATATGGATATCCATATCTACAACCTTTACATTAAGATGAATGAATGTGAGCAGCAGCTTACGTAGCTGTTTTTTAACTCACGATCTGAAGTACTATTTAGAAGCGTACTATATACACTTCGATATCCCGTACATTTTCCGTCATGGTCGAAATCGAAAGATATCGTCAGTCCGACGTTCTGGTGACTACGCGTCAAATAGAAATGTGGGATTTTACCAAACGTTTATTAAAGTTCATTTTAGTTTTGTAAAATGAAGTCATGTATAATTCGCCAACATGTCGACCATTCTCTCAAGTTGCTTGCACTAATACCTGACCGTAACTATCGGGGACTTCTTCAGTCACCGGATCACGTCCAGTTTTGAACCGCCGATGACCGTGCGCACAATGACTGAAGTTACAGGGCATTCTGCCACAGCTTTCGAAGTGGTTATCATACCTATTTGATGGCTTTAGTTAAATTAGTTCCAGGATGCTGACTGTTAGTATTAATATACAATTATTAGTTTCATCAGTACACCAGTTATTATACAAAATACAATAAGTAGATCTAACCCGTAGTTAGATTGGGGATGATCACTTAAGTAAGTACCCACATGCCAATTATGCAATGTTACATCAGTCTTGATGGGGTAGGCTGCGTTAAGTGGACAGTCCATGAGATGGAAGAAGAGTATCAAAAGCTGAACCATTGCACTTGATCATTCGTGGCGTGTCGAACTTCTACGAGGTCCATCCAACCAGCTATTAGGTGCAGAAAGACATAAATATGTGTCCTGGAAAGTGAGGCTTTTGTATTCGCTCGACGTAATCACCACATTGTCGTCGTCATTCTAAGTGCTCCTCCGACTCTGCCACATTGCTGATCGCTTTGACTGCTTATTTAGGTTGCTGCTGAAAAGTAGCAGTCGGAGAACCACAACAATCCATGGACGGTATATGATTGTTCCAAGTGAACTAGATTCACTTGAGTTTCTCCCATTCGGTAGGTCAAAAGGAATATGCGAGAATAAACTGCAAATAAGTTAGTCATGAAGGCTGTGCTAATGGATAAAATACTGCTGAGCAAAAACTACATTTGTTGCCGTTCGATTGGGGCATTTTATGCAAGGCGTTGGTAGTTCGGCCAACATAACCAATTATTCTCAATGAAATAGCCTATGTTGGTTTAAATACCCCTAATTGTAAATTCCATTTACGTCGGCTGTTATATGTGATCACCCTGCGGTTAAAAAAAAGCACTTTTGAGGGTATACATTGCAAATTTCCATTTCGTTCACGGTCTTCTCAAGCGGACAAAGGGAATTCAAGATCTAACTACTGCTACTGTTCTCAGTAGCGGTGTCAGAAATTCGAACCTCTAGGGGTAAACCAACTCCAAAAAGACACCATAAAATCAGTTTTTATCGTTTTTTCTGATGCTCTCCAGTTAAATGTGGTTGAGAACTCATTTTTGGTGACGAATGAATAAGTTATTGCAACTTCTTCGCGTAACATGGTATTTTCTCTAAGGGTGCAATGTACTGGATAGATTAATTAAAAAACCGAGATGTACAGGGAATTTCGACAACACTTGCATTGACACCGCTGGCTTACATTCCGAGTCTCAATTATATAATCAGCGAAAATTGTTGTCATTTGCAGTCAGTCCGGTAGTTCGGAGCACAGTAACTGAAGCCAAGGCCAATACAGTAGTTTACAAGTCCCTACGGCAAGTCATGGTTTGACTGCCGCATTGCTTCTCATGCCCCAATCTTGTAGGAAAATAAGACAGCGAAGGCAAATGATGGGGCTAAATTTTCAACAAAAATATCTGAGGCACCACAGTCGATGCAGTACCATCTTCTTTGTTAGTAAAAAGCGAACTACAACCCGTCACTCGAATGTTGTACCAAAAAACGTTTTTCTTCACAGGTACCAGTTGTCAAACATGGAAAATCGCCGAGTGTTCGCATCCCGCAGTGAATAGACCTAGAAAGCATAGAGCGAAACGTCAGACGACGTAGCACTTTATACCAGAGTGTAAGGAGTTATCATCATTACGGCACCATTGATGTCACATACTTGCAAAAGCGGCGTCGTTTTATTTTTTATCCAATTTTTTGGCGACTTCTAAGTTTCTTGAAGCTATCAGTTATTCAAGTGTGGAACAGATTTGAACCTTGCGCATTAAAACAAGGGGTAAGGGTGAGACCTAGGAAGTTTCTGAAGCGGTGTAGAACACCAACACTGCGCGCAATATTTGATACAAAAGAAGATATAAAAAGGCCAGGTTAGAGGATAAACTACTGAAAGACTCATCAGAGGGAGCGAAACGAAGGGGAGTCGAATCGAAATTCTAGTGGAGAGGAAAAGATCGGTGTTTGATAGAGATTAGGAAAAATGAGATTTTACGGACACTGATAGGAGTACATTTTGCGGAGCCCAAACTGGAAATGTTCTCAAGGTCAGAAATGAGTAATGTACCAAGAGAGAAATGGTTGCAACCGGTGTTGGTACTCGCATATAGAAAAGTGGAGCGAAAACCTGAGTGATATAGGCTGACAAAAAGGGAGAAAGCATGAATGAGGTCTGACTGTACTAATATCAATTCGATTATGGATGATCCGACATATGAGAAAGGTTAAACTTCAAAAATATTAAATGGCAGAAGCAAGACTAGACAGCGAACTACTGTGCCGGACATGATCAAAAACCTTCGATACATTCAGCGAAATCAAATGCGTTTCTCCGTGGTTATCGAGCGCTGTTGATCAGTGGTGTCAGAGGAGAGGCAGTAGATCACTAGTAGTTCGACGGGGTGGGAATCCATATTGGAAGTCGTTCACAAGCCCATCATCTTCATTGAACGGGTGCAGCTGATAGTTCCAGGAAGATACCATAGATCGTGAAGATGAAACCCTACGGTATCTTGGGTACCCGGCCGTACGTGTTTCAGCTAGGTAAGATAGTTGATCAATGAAGAAGACCCATACACAAGCGCAATGTCGGAGTTACGGATAATGGCAAAAGTCCACATGAACCGAGAAAAACTAGAAGTAACCATCTTTATCAAAGAAGAAAGGATTTGAAGATACGGTCTGACCCATGGTCGACAAACAGCCAAGCCTTGTTAGCAGTCAGCACGTTAGTGCCTGTCCAGAATCCATGTCAGTGAGTGAACCGACGGATTGGCGTGCAACAGGGAAGAGGATTGATAAGACGAGAACGGAATCCCGTCAGGTAGTAGCCAGCCGTATCACTTATGAACCAATCAGAAGGCAGCTTACCCGATGTAAGTTTCAACTAATTAGTTTGTGTTGCACCGATTGGTGACAGTGATTGTTTCTTTCCAAATGAACAATATGTTCTGAGCAAATCAACTGAGATGATCTGAAGATAGAAAAGTCCTCTTACTAGAGCTACTTGGACGGATAAGAACACTCATTCTGTTGGATATTAGGTTGATGGCCATATGAAAAGTACGGATGAAAAAAATAAAGTAATGCCATCGGAACTCGGCAAGCAAAAAACGCACGTGTGAACATGGAAACAAAATATTTTGTCCCTACAGAAGCACGTTGATCGATCATGTCAGTTATTATTAAAAATACATCATTGCTTACAGGGTTATTTCAAAACGATTTAAGCAAGCAGGACGGAATCAAAATTCGCCTGCATAGTGAACTACTCCGGATGTCGGAAGATCGCCGTATATGCGGAATTTTCATCCACACCAAAACGTTACTCATGTTCCACAGTACCGCGTGCGCTGTAACAACTGCGTTACCGTGCCACACTGAAAACATCGAGCACCTAAGTATACTCTTCACTTCACAAGGTGGATAAAATACGCCTCCTTGTTTTGTTGAACATTGTTTGCATATACGTTTGTAGAAATAACTCATACACAATGTACATGGAACCACCAAACAAACGAAATCCTACACTTTTGCCGGAGTCATTTCTCCATACTAATATCAATACCTTTTATTCATTCACACGCACAAACGGTGAATTCTCGTATCGAAACAGTAGTGAATGCTTTGCGAGTAACTAATATATACTCAAAATTTGAACAGAATTCGAGATTAACACAAAAAATTCGGACACAGAGCACAACTCACTCCAATTTACTATTCTGTTCCCGACTGGGCTGACCGATTCGAACAGTCATTTGTGGATGTTTTCCGAAAAGCAAATTTTGCACCCGGCTACGTAATGTTTCTGTCACAGTCCGCAACATGAGAAGAATTTCATTAGAAGTGAATTTCAGCTATATCATATCTGGACAAATGTTCTATTTAAACTCTACCCAATAAAATAATCCCACTTCGATAAAAAGTAGTATGAAATCAATTTATTTGTTCTCTCACCAAAGTAATAACGGCATTCGTGGAATAACAATGCGAACAGCAGGTAGCATATTCCGGTGTGCTGATTACTGAGGCGTTGAAATTCGACCAAAATATCCAGCATTTAATCGTATTCAGATGAACTACTCATTAGCAACACAAACACAACTGATAAACTGCTGAGTAATGAGCGAGTGAATTGAATATGGGCCATTTTGCTATTAGGACATTCGAAGAAAAAAATTCTTATGAAAAGTTAAATGAAACGATCTTTCCCAGCCGACTGGACAAAGACTAGGCATCAAAAGAGTCGATGAGAAGTAACGAAAAGCTTGAGTTTGAGTGAGTTCAACATTTCCCTATTTCATCAGGAGATCGCCCAGAAATGAAACAGCCTAGATAGAAGGACCTGTTATTGAAACCACCAAACGCTAATTTTCAAACACACGACCTAGGAGTTTGTTACATGATCACTCCGAATGCCTTAGAAGTGCGCTTCAGAATTCAGAAAGTTTTTTCTACCCATGGAAAAAAATATTTAGTTGTTGCTTAACCCGCTACCTTCCTTTTTGAAAATGTTTATTGTTTTTACGCATCGTTTCGGCAACTGGCAGGCATCAGAAGGATACCTTCGTAGCAATCCCCTTCCTTTTTTACCTAAAAAACAATTACAATCAGGATCCTCCAAAAACTTTCATCAATTGCCTGAGTGGATTGTTCAATGTGAGATTTCATAATATTTCTTCTAGTCAACGAGCTTAGATTTCTCATTTCGTGTTCTGATACAATTTATCTATCAAGCAGCTTGGCTTTCTGGAACCCATATGTTGTGGTACAGATAGACAGGGTTTTGGGGGATGAGAATCTCATAACTTTGCCTATAAGAATTTGTCCAAGTCATAGTTGTATTCACTCACACAGTGCGGTCTTCATGCAAATTTCAGAAACTGTTGCTCTATGTTGCTTTGTATTATGTTCACAACAAAGTTCGATCGGATTCCATCCTGAATAAATTCAATCCGAACAGAATGGATATATTTTTCAATTAATCTCAGTAGCTGGAGTTTTGAATCTTCATTGTCTGATTCGTAAGCGACGTGATCAGTGAATGAGAGCCTTGGAAGCATCTAACACTGATCAAATATAGGATCATTAACCCGGGGAATGACAAACATAGTGGTGAGTTAAGCTTTTGACGTGTTGTCCCAGAGATTCATAGAAATAATCCTTAAAGACATTGAGATATACGACTGTAAGTTGAAACTAATGGCTCTCTTTTATTCACACGATTTCATTGACTTCTTGATGGAATCCTTTGCACCTTTCTCCAGGTCAGCTTCGTACTTACAACCTTCTGGTTTCTGATCCAAAATGATGACACATGCAATGCGAAGCTATCGATCGTTCACCTTGAACTAAAGGCAATACAAAGCAACAGTAAGGGCAATTCAAAGAAAACTTAAAACAAAGCTGCTCGGCTAGAAACACAGAAGTAAATGCAGCAGCGCTACCGGACCAGTAAGTGGAATCTTTGTTATTAATCCACCGCGACAACACCCGATTTCTTCTGTTATATGATCGGCTTTACTTATACCTCCGTTGTATGACGCCCCACCGTGAACACATTGTACTGACTGGATTCACATCCAGTTGGTCTAACAGTTGGTTGTCCTTATTTGGAAACAGAAGTCAGAGGCGCAGACTGCACCAAGTATCCTGAATTATTTCGTTGCACATTATAGTCAAATTGATCATGTTATTGGTAAAAGGAATGAATCGGTCGTTCAAATGGAGAGGCAGAATCAAATGCACGCACAAGCATACACGTGTCCATCGGATAAGCAGATAATGCTTATCAGTTCATTACCACGGCAATGATAAACTGATCACCAGGATTGGTAGCTTAGACGGATTGACGAGGCCTCTACATACCGTAACAGCTTAGTGTTTTTGGTTCAGTAGATCACTAGGAATGTATGGTTTCAGTTCAGTTTGAACAACCATTAACCGTGCACTTAGTGCGGCAGTTTTGGTTACTATCTCTCATCGAGAACCTCCATCAGGAATGTAAAAAGACAGAAGTGTAAAAATATAAGAAAAGAACTACAAAAAGCAGTATCAGAATCGGTAAAGAACGTTTGCGAATACAAGAGTGCGACTGGTCACGACACCTAACCACATCCTCCAGGGTATTTAACCATAGAGCGGAGGATCCTTTGAACCCCATTCAGGAAGCCTAGTAGACCATACATCAACAGGTAGATTTACTAGGTTTTTCATACCATCCTCCCACTTTATTGGCTAACCACTCTTGATCGTCCATGAGACGTACAATGCATTGTCTCAAAGACACTGGGTAACCCGTGATCTGACTTACTTTTATTCAATTGATGATACAATTGTGGTGATTTTGTTGTTCATTTTCTTTCAAAGCCACATCGAAATGCATTGGGTCATTCCACGGCGCAACTGCCTTTCAGTTCTGCTGACGTAGGTGGCTAAGTACTCACATTTGAATTGGCATTTGCCCTGAAAACAACTACTTCAGCGGCAGTTCGTACTTTGTGGTGATGTCGCAAAATGGTGCAAGATAAATCGTGCAATGTGTTTTGGACTTTTGTTTTCAGTTCTTCTAGCAAGTGAAGCTTATTTCCACTTATCACTTCGGCCTGCAGGTTTATTTTAACGTAGAGTTGAATTTTTTTCGAATGATAAGAATACGGTAAAAAGGAGCGTTCGTAAAATTTTTCCATACGACATATGTAGCACAAATCGTCAACTCAAATAATCGGCAATTGAACTTAGCCAAAATGGAGAAGAATTTCATAATATCCGATGGAGACCCAGGACGGTAACGGTCCTGATCGATGCTGCTACCCCAGTAATCGGGTTTGCGTGCTACAATGACTCCGGGGGCTATTCTCGTTGGAACGCGAAGCTTTCCTTTAGGGTCACCCATATCGGACAAGCTGAGGGCCAGTAGCTAGAATAAAGCAACGCGGCAGTGTTAGAGGGCGTGGTGAGCTTTTCGCTTGGCAGCGAACTCTACATAAAAGTCATAGAATCCCATAGACAGTAACGTAACGTGTGTGAATGTGATCCGCCACTAAATAAGTCCATTGCCTTTTGTCCCTTACTCAGCTATCCTGAGTGCGTATGATTCTCTAAGACGCGGTGGGCGTCCTCGGCTGGCAGACCACTATTCGAAGGGCGTAGGAACTGCTCGTTTGGTTACCAGCTCCAAAAACACAAACTTCCTCTTGCCCGACAGGTAGCACTTGTTTGTGCACGGGCTAGAGCTGCTACCTCGAACGAAAAGCCGAGTGACGCGGAGGACGCCACTTTGTACCTAGTTACCGAAACAGCTCTTCCACACACATCGCTCACGGACAGGTGCCATTCGAGACATACATGAGGTCGGCTTATCTGCTCGCAGGAGCTAGTCGCGTAAAAGTGAAGTAACTAGACGGCAATGGTCACAGTTATACCGCAAAACTCCGATCTACACAGCTTCCAAATTTCACCACGCGCTGTATCTTATTTGTATTTGTCCTTTACTTGTTACCAGTTCCATATTCCATGATCATAAACAAAGCAAACGTACCTTCTTTTGCTGGTTCCTCGGAAAAAACGCGTTCCTCATATGGGGTTCCAGGTTGCATCAAGTAATCGTTGGATCTGTAAGCAAATTTTTAACAAGAAAATATAACCTACTTCATAAACTTGATAGTAACTGAATAACTGCTACTCTTTCCAATATCTTAGTTGATATTTTTAGGGTGAAATAAATCTACTACTGTAACGTATTGGCAGAGACCACCATTCCCATTCACTCTGATGTAAGTGTTGGTACCTGCTTATACACATACTGGGCTTCGGCTCATCGGATTACCATTCTATCTATGCCTTTGCAGATCGTGTACGTGCAACCCCCACGGAAGAGCGGTGCATCTAGCACATCCGGCGGCCCTGCTCGTCAGTGTCCGTGTCGAACCACCGTCGTTTTCGTTTTCCTCGTCGTCGTTCTCGTTGTGTCCTGGATGAGTTTTTTATCGTGTTACACTACTAATGCTTACAACCACTTTCTTTGAGGCATTCAAGTTCAACATTTATCTTATGCCACCCACTTTATCTTTGCAAAATTACCCTTGACCTTACTTGTAGATGTTTTCCAGTGCTTCGAAAGCTTAATGTATCCATCCGTCGAGCGCATAAAGAGCAACGTATGTGTTGGGAGTGGTACGATATTGTCCGAGGTTTTGCTCTTTACTCATAAGTGTACGGATAAATTTCCAGTCGTTAGACTACGTATTTGAAATGTTTCCGCCGTGTCAGGTTTGTTAGTAGCTACCTCCTGTCGGTATTACGCTCACCGTGGTCGGCTACATTGATTAAGTGAATTTTCGATTTGAACGCCACGCACCGGTTTTCATTGTACGTGGCCTCTCATATAAAACTCAACAGATTTCACACTCAGTCTTTTTTGTTGTTGTGTTTGAAGCGGTGAATTCTATTGAAATGACTCTTTTATCGATACCGGTTCATAGTTTGCCTAGAACTAAAACTGTGCTTCAAAGACGTCGGTCTAATCATTTCGCCGTGGAGTGATCTTTCATAGCGCCCGCCGCAAGGCATTTCTCGTCAAGTATAAAAGAAGACGGACAAACCGTAAGAAGGGACTAACATTCAATATCGAGTTGACTATCAGGCACCTTTTGAATTCTAAATTTATCAAAATATTTATCGAAGTCTTTCGGATATGGACTCTTTATGAGACAAATACCTGACAGAATGCTTCAATAAATGTGATACAGAGTAGGATCCTTTTGGCTTACGACAAACAGTAACGTTTCCCTAAGTCATGCTGCATAAATCATTTCATATTCGCAAACAACTTTTTGTCTAGATCACGAGAGCCGGAGACGAAAAGAAAATCAAAAGATACAGCCATCGGTTTTCAATGCATCTGATCAGGTGGTCAATGTATCTGAAAACTTTTCACAAAACTGATTCCAAGCTGCTAACCAATTATGCTTTTATCAGTAGATCCCTTATGTTGAACCACAAAATAGCCTGTGAAGGTAGTAGTAAGACTGCTTCTATGGGGGAAATCTTATAAATTTGATGTGACCCGATGACTGACAACAGCAAACTGATAAATGATATCAGTCATGCTTTAACTATTATTTTGCTTTGACCTGAAATATAGCAGCCTACATTATAGTTGCAAGAACTTCGTCTGGAATTTCTGATTCTGCAAACAAGATCCAACATACATAGAAACATAGGATTTCTTATTGGCACGAGTGGCTAGATCTTGTAGATAATAGAACACCCGCTTTTATTTGTACGCCAGAAATTCCACGCCAAAAGTCGGCCTCGAACCGGCTCATATTAATAAATTATGCGAAAAAATCCCCATGTTAATTCGACGCCGTTCAGCCGTATCCCTTTCATCCCATCCAAGTCTAGCCCAGTGCTTAAAAGCAGAACAGGTGCTGCGTACAATTGGAATTGAGATTGCACCTGCATGACTTGCGTCCAACGGGCCATACTGCGATACTTCTGCGGGTAGAACAACTGCTCGATAAAAGGAAGGTCGCCGATTTGTGGAGTGGACTTTTGGATGCAAGAAATGCTCATGGATTCAGGCTTTTCTTGAAAGTAGCAGATTTTGCGAAAGAAAACATGCTCACCGCCGTTCAATCCCAAGGATTCTCATGGTCATTTTTTCATGTCTTTGCAGAATCTTTATGCATGCGGACGTCCAGTGCAAGCAATTAGCCTGATGTAGACAAAGGTTGCTGCTCAAGTTTGACCGGATCAATTCGGCACTTTTCTAAGAGCCTGACCCTTTAAACAACTCAGTCAGAGGACATTTTTAGCCACCGACCTAACCGTCAAACAATCAGTTTTGAATTGTCATCATTTAAAAAACCATAAGGGAAACGATGTAGGCCGGATCTTGGTCAACAAATATATTTGTCTCTGTAAGGACATGAGAAAAACGTAGAAGACCAGAGGAGAATAAAAACGCATACATCCATGACCACAGCGTATGACCATATCTCATAGTGTTTGGGATGAACAAGTGGGATCCGAAACGGGCAAATCTAATCGACCCGAGACTGATGGGAATTCCATCAATCAAGGTTTAAAAACAGTTATGCAACTTCACGATCCAGCCATTTCAACCACAGCAAACTTAGGCTGACAACACTTTGGAAGAAATGCACACCGATGAGTCTGTCTATTGTTGGCGAAACATATCAGCCAAACACCGTTGCAAATTCCGATCAGGTCAGCTCATTTGATCAGCAATCTAGAACTGAACCGTTTTTGTTTTTGACTGCTAACTGAAAGAATCAACGAATGGGACCATTAGGAGCACACAAGCAGACGAGAAAGTCATAGGTGAAAATCGTGTAAAGGAAACAAGAGTTTGAATCTCTTTGTCAAAGAATTTCTTCAACCACCCCGTAGGAGGGCCTCATAGAACCAAACCAGGAAAACTATCATGTCCTACCCAGCTAAGCCTACCAGTTCATATCTTCATACCTTTTTTGGTATATCACCTCGGTCCATCCTCTAGTCAAAACCTTCCTCGGTGGTCAGTGCACACCGAAGGAGCCTGTTTGTGAGAATGTGTAACACAGGTATCGACCACCGCAATCTGACTAGACTGAATACTTGGTTCTCATTGCCGTGCGCCAAACCTCAGCAATACTGATACGGTGTTCCCAACAGATTCGAGCAATTCTGCGAAGACAAAGATGCCGTACCAAGGGGGAATCATAAACATCTTTATCTTTTCAGCTATTGTAATGGGTTGAAAATCCTTTAAGGATAATTTTGTATCGCCTTTGAGTTAGCTAGGATGTAACTAAATTGTGCAAATGGGTAACAGAATGGAAACCTCAAACAGAAACATCCAATAATCAAAAAGCATTGGATTGTCACTGAATAAAAGGCAGAATGCTAAGTTGGATGGGCACTTACCGGTTGGTGACAATCACACCTTTTTCATCGTAGAATGGAACAAGAATCCAGCCCAAGCTCAGTTCAATCGGTTGATCATCAGACTGAAACGAAAGACGAACAAACCCGGTGCGGAATAGAAGGGGAATATCCGCCCATTGTCGAATATCGCATTCACATAAAACAAAAACAACATTTTTTGGAAACGAAAGAAAACACCTCTTGGTACAATAACATTTAGTGAGAAACAGGTACTTGTCCACATTTGTCTACAGCCGACGTTATTGATATATGTAAATCCGATCAGACAGCATGTCAACCTGACAAAATTGTATCTCGTTATAGGGAACGAACATAACAGCAACGAAAACAACAAAACCATCATGTTTTCTGATCAAAAGGCCACTTTATAGTCAAATAAAGTCAAGTCAACTTGATGTTTTACGAACCTGGGAGTATTTACGACATTTTAGTACTACTCCCATAACAAATAACTGGCTGACACAGAAATGTGTTTGATCACAGTTTGGTTGGTATGGAAAATTGTTTCAAACCAAATGGATTCTGATAATCAGCAACCATTCATTCTGTGCAGCTGTTATTTCCCTCGCGGATGGATTTTAAGTAGTAAGACGTTTGAACTTCTGTAGAAGAATTTATCAAGTAGAAACAACGATCCAGTCATAATTGAAAATTCGTGGAACAACAGTGGTACACCTTTCTCCTTTGACTCCACGGGGACACCAGTGACAATGCATGCCCGCCAAAATCCCAACCGTAAGAATAACCGAATAAAAGTGAATGAGCGGCTGCATGCATGAGTAAGTGAACGAGTGAGTGAGTGAATGACCGAATGCCTACATGAATAGCACAACCCAAACCGTCGTGTTGTCCTTAAGGAGTCAGCTTTTGCTTACTAATAAACCAATCTTGTTTTGAACTCATATTGTCCATTTATCCGATCCCTGAATCCATATGTGACAGTAAAGACACTAGATCCCTAACGAACTTATCCCTTGTTATTAAACTTTATTTTGAAGTAATCCACATTCAGCGGAAGTCTAGGCGATATGCTACAACAATGTACGATTTGTCAAATGTACTATTGATTTACTACCATCAGGAAGAACGCGCTGGGGAGGATCAGCCAGGAATGTGAGTATCAGCCACATGGTAGACGCAAACCACTGCCACCGACAACAGTGACTATATTGAATACACGAGAGTGTTTTCGTGTACTTTTCTGTAGGAAACTGGTATAACAGATTATCCGACCTGCTGCCGTGCTGTTGGACAAGCTCCTCGCACACGCCCACAGTAAACTGTATCGAATACTTGAGAATCGACGTCAATAACGAATTCGGTCATTTTTCTCACATCAATTGTGTACTGATATCCTTGATCGAACCTTCGACCGCCTTTCCTTTAGGCCGAAATAATTATTTATCGGTTAGTCGATAGCGATTACTACAACACGCACGCACGCCCGCACGCACAGCTCTTTGAAACCGCTCATACCACGAACGGCTTGTTCCTACTAATCAAACTTCTGCCTTGAGTCACATTTACAAGTCGATTTGCTGGTCACTGAGCGATCCTGCTTGAACGCACGCGACGGCGTGTACCGCTTATAATTGCGATAGGTGATTCACTTGTTCACTTGCTTCTTTACTCACGTACGAGTAGGACAAAAATAACCCATTTTTTAATTCAAAATCTTGGGCAATTTGGAATTTTACAAGAGGCTGCCACTGAAGTATCTTCCAATGTGTATCCTTCCCGAACGGTTTTTTTGGAATTATCTACAAAATGAAGCTCCTGTAAAGAACGAATAATTCCATGATCCTCTCTCCTTGTCTCCTAAAATCCGCAAGTGTGTGCTAATCGTTCGAGCAGAACCTTTTTCATTCACCGTTCAAGGGTAGTAGTTTTATCTTCATGTCCTGCAACTTAAACCAGTTACAAATGAGTAGTAGGAGATTCGATTTGTATAATATGATTCATCATGCAGCTTCAACGCTCAACTCACCATTGAAAATCATGGAAGCAGTGTACAGCTGTTTCATCCTGTACAGTGCTTCCATGGTTTTCAATGGTGAGTTGAGCGTTGAAGCTGCATGATGAATCATATTATACAAATCGAATCTCCTATTACTCACTTGCAAATAGTAATCAAGCTGTGTAGGTTGTTCATAACGAAATGCCTTCGTTTTACTTAGGCCCCTACAGAGAAGTTATCCACCACAGGAGTCAATCGCTGTGCGGGAATAGGGTTGTTACCGTTCAAAAGCCAGTGACGGAAGGGTGTTATATCATGTAGTATAGATGTTCAACGAGCCGTTGGGAGCCAGCCCGGATAGCTTTGTGGTTGAAGTGTTCGATTCACAATCGTTCACCCCGGGCTCGAGTCCCCGTGGGGGCTCGGTGGATGTGCACTGCTGATGATTCCCAACAAGGATGAAACAGCTGTACAGTGTTCCAATGGTTTTCAATGGTGAGTTGAGCGTTGAAGCTGCATGATGAAACATACTAAACTAGTTAATTAACCAGGATCACCAGTTTATTTTTAATATCTTTGCTTTACTTTAGCCACTACCGAGAAAATGTTCACCAGTGGAGTCGAAACCCGTTTCAGGCAATGAACTTCTCACTTTTACAGCCAAATAAGCCCTAGAGTCCTGTCATGTAGTGTTGATGTACGGGTTCGCGATGAGTTATTCATCCCTGATAATCCGATGACCCGTGAGTGCAACTCAATTCGGTGTTCCAGTGGGGACTCGATGGGCATGCAACTGTCCAGATGAAACAGTCATATGATACTTCTAAGGTTCATGGTTGTGAGTAAAATTTTGGTTTAGGATTTGATAAGCCCGTAAACCATACAATAATTCAACTGGAAGATTTTAATCAACATTTTATTACGAGTTTCTAAACATTTGAGGAGCACTTACCTTTTTCAATACAGATATTCCCGATTCGATCAACAAATGGACCTTCGCATCCGAATAATTGTACCGGACGAAAAGCTCAGCGGAAAGATCATTTGGTTTGGTTTCACGAAGCAAATTCTATGGATCCGGGGTGAGAGACGTAAATAATGAATAAGGTGTAATTTCCAAGTTCCTATCTAAAGTTCATCCTCAGTACTGATTGTGTTGCTATTGTGTGTGGAGTAGTAACGACAGTAATAGTAGCAGTAGTGGTAATAGTAATAGTTGTATTAGTACTACTAAGAATAGTAGAAGTTGTAGTTGTCGTACTTCTTGTTGTTGTTGTTGTTGTTATTGCTGCTGCCGTTTTTGTTGTTGTGGTTGTCGTTGGTTGTGGTGATGGCGGTGGAGGTGGCGGCCGCGGTAGTGCACATTCCTTTTCCTGTGGAAGGAGTTTCGTTTGGCACCATCTGTATGGTTCGAAACGCCCCGGTATCTAGGGCCATTGTTCATTTTTCATTTATTACGTATGAAGTGAACGCACTTGTAGCCTCTGATATTGATTATCCGGGTGAAACTGTTGACATGATAGTCCTTGTTCCGTACTGTCGGTGCAAGTGAAATGAAGGATGCAACTCTAGGCGAAATGGCTACGGTTCGTGTGTCGGAAGGAGTAAACAGTGTAACAGAGACAGCTAATGGTTGCTGTGAAAGTGACAGATTTAAATAACGGTTAATAATTTTTTCCCACGGCGATTTTCGCCAATGCTTCTGGATATTCCGAAGGTCTTTGAAGGGGCCTGGCAAGGCGGGCTACTAGGGAAATCCCCGGATTCGGATTAGGCGTTGGTATCACATCGTGGATCCAAAGTTTACTCCGGAAAAATTCAGTTGTGGTGTGCACCGACGGTACTCTTTCCAGAGAACTCTCGGGGCACTCCGGCCTTCTTTTCTGTCCCGTGATTTTATCATCGAACTTTTTTACAGTACTCAAAAATATCACCCATGCATTTTCCGACAACAATTCTCTTCCCTAAGTCACATAATACACTTGTCCTGCTTCCTTCACTTCCATATATCCCAATCGTCACGCATTGTTTGCGCACACATACTAGGCCCTGAATATCACCGATGTCTGGAGAGCCAAACTTTGAGTCATTTTCAACGGTTCCATGCTTTTTGAATCTTTGATTCCCACAAATGTACCACGTGCTCTCTGATCTCAAAAATGATTACAATTCACAGTATTCCATTTTCTCTGCGGTATTGATGTGTCTCCTATTTTTTTCGTCTCTACTTCCATCCCAACCCTTCAAAGCTTGTGATATCGCCTTATGTGCCCCACGAATCATCTCTTTCTTCACCAACGCGAGTTGCCCCTTCACAAGACAGCTTCTCTTTACAGATCGTTGAGTTGACCTGACCCGCTCATTCAAAGTAGCATTACACAATCGAAATCAGAGGCAGTTAGCTAAGCCATGCTGGTTAACTTCGAACACTCCCTTATCACGTGCATTATAAGTTACTTAAAATTATTTGTCTTTCCAAACTATTCCAAATCCCACAAACTCATCCATCAAAAACATTTCTCACTGCTGACCCTATGTGCCACATCGTTTGTCGGCTCATATTTCGGACGAGAGGCTTGTGAGCGAACGATTGTTTTCAAATAATCCTAAACGTCATGACAATGAACTTAACCCCGGCCAATGGCTAACATATTGCACTGTCACCTCAACCGAAAATGGCAGTGAGAACACATATGATTCATTGAAAGCTATAAATTAATATACTCTACTTTGGTGACTGAGGACAGTAGACAAAATGCGGGGAGCTCGCAACATTTATCTCGTTTTCTTTCATAGAAAGTGGATAAGGACGACCCAGATTTGACAAACCCCTCTCACTGAACTTACTTGTGGCTGCGGTTGCCAGATTTTCTTCTCACGATCAGTTGTCACCATTGGAATTCGTACAACATTGCTCAGTGGCTATTACGATCATCGAAAAGTCGTACACTGAAAAAGGAAAAGTGGTCAGGTCACTTACCTTATGACCGTCAAAAAGGCACAGCCGCACTATACGTTCTTGTACTGTGAAATCTATTTTAAGAGAATGAATAAGTTAAACACAATACCGGCAATCTGTTTAGCTTACTGGTCTCTTCAACTGTTGGCATGTTGATACATTTCTGTATATGAACGATGCGTTGAATGTGAGCTGGTCTTCGGACGACCTGAAGAAAATAAGTGCAGACAATAAAAGTTGTGTTCGGAAGCAGACATCCTCAGTAGAGCTGCATGTGTATTGTTGTTATAGTGGGGTGGAGGATGTCATGTACTACTCGAAAGTGGTATATATGACCAATCACAATTATGGAGAGTGAAGAGACGCAAAACGCGAAGTCACATGAACTGTGGCCGGTGAGATAATACAAGAAGTACACACCTACGAAGTGCACGACAGTAATCTCTGATCTAAAGAGTTCTGCATTTGTGTTCATTGTACAACTTTATTGTAAATAAGATGTTTCTTTACATCCTAATCAGTCTGCAATTGTGTGACTCAGGCGATGAAGCGAAGACGTACGTAAAATGAACAAAAAGTGGCAGCTTGAAAAGCAGCAGTTCATGGATTACAAGGAATGATCGCCAGTAATCAGTTCTTTTAATTTATTCCAGACTCACATCGAATCTACCCAGTAGTAACCGTGATCCAAGTAAAACATGAAATGGATACAAAACTGAAGTTTTACATCTCATTTGTATGAGATTCGTTTTGTTCATTTCAAGTTCAAAATTTCATTCCCTTACTGAGTCCTCATATAGTGCTTGTGTGACAGGTGCGAGTACTACCCCAATCTAAGAACTTTAGTATTCTCATGGAACTTCCTTCAAACTATTGATCCATGGTTACCACTCAACCATCACTGATGACCAAATCAGGCTGCCTCTCGCAGCGGCGATAAACTGCTGGACAGGCGAGCCCGAAGAAAGTAGATGTTAGCTGGAAACTTCAAATCTCGTCCGATATATGTTCTGTTCTAACGTCATACCGGAAAGGATCCACGAAGCTGTTATCATCAAGCCGTCAACCACCAAGAGCTTCACCACACTGTAGGAAAATCTGCTATCTTGCAGGTTGCCTTAAGTTGCACACGAGTCGGAGATGCGTCCACGATCACCAACCTTTGGTCTGTGTCACTCTTTTGCACCGGTGAAAAGTTGAATCAAGCTTACCCCCATTTTCAGCGTTCCATTTGTGTGACGGAATTTGCGGCCTATACGTGATTTGTCTGCTCACTCGCAATCTGTGGGTTTCACACTAGTGACAAGCAACAAACCAGTAAGTTGTGTATTTCAACTTTTCCAGTGTCCCCAAATTTACAAGGCTCACTTCACAAAGACTAATGGAACAAGCAGGCGTTGCCTGAAGGCCGTTTAGCTCTATTTCAGCGCCACAATAACTCATTCGATAATTCATTCCGTGTGAAGATTTTCAACTGTCTACGATACGAAATAATCTACAGATAGATATGGTTTTATGATAAGGTATGTGATAAAGAGAAATCTGTCTTTTCGGCACTTCTCATAGGCACATGTTCGAAATTTCTCAAAGGGTCAAAGGTGAACGAGATAGTGAGGCGGACACAGAATCGGCAAAGCCAGTGACGGAGTTGCTCACACTAATTCAGTATCGTAAGACTGACAGTTGCTACGGCGAGTATCTGTGAACATGGTGGCACATATCATAACTTTATCAGTTTTACAAAATCCTGTACTTGTACTGTGTTGGCTTGGTGGGAAGTACCGAAAACTCAGATCTGTATTTGCCACCTATTGGTTTCTAAGTAGGTGACCGTGGGAATATTCCGCGTTTTGAAACCGATCAAAACTCTTTTAAATACATACAAAACACTGAAAACAAAAACGACAACCGAAGTCAAATACAAGAGATCTGTGCTCTGTAATATATTTCATTGAGGGATTGCACAATAATTATACCCAATAATTTTGTTTTCTAGAAGGGAGTACCCAATGTAGTCTAATAGGGAAATGTTCAAAATTCCTTGTGTGTTCTCGTTGCTGGTAAAGTGTATGTGTTATTGAAGCGTGCGTGGCATCGATGTGTGGTCAGTAACCCCATTGAGGCCGGCTCGGTCTAACATATGGATCATTTCAACATTTGCCAAAATATATCAAACCCAGAGTCTGTAAACTTTATGAGTATCGAAATAAAAATCGATTTGGTGCAACGTAGGCATTTCATTCAGTGTCTCTTGTCACAAACAGTACATACGACCGCTTAAGTAGATTGGACGGTTCCAATTTTTTCAGAAAATTCCCAGATGGTAAAGTAAATGACTCAAAGCATGCGAATTGTTTACTAGATGAATAATAAAGTGCATAAGGCAAACACAAAATAGTATGGATACGAATATCACCAATAGTTCTGAAATAATATCTTTAACTACTGTGTGAAGTTGGACCTGGCAGACCCCATTAGAAGATTCAGCGGCAAAGTTTTACATAGCCTTTTACCGTGTCAAGAAATGAACAACTAATTTCCTCATCAGCTTATAATGTAGGCGGAGACATGCACTACACACGTAGAAAAATGCATAACAAGCCCAATTACAGTGTTTGGTTGCTGTTATTCCTGGTATGCCTTGTGTGTCAAGCATTGCCGCTGCTTTACTTATCCGGAATTTTGTCATATCGTCATAAACCTTAAGGCATCCAAACTTCGCTGTTCTTTTACCCACCGTGATCAGGCATCTGAGTGACGAAGGGAGGCCAATGTACCCACTGCGGTGAAGACTCCGTCACTGGGGTCAAAATGAATGACATGTGGACGCCACCAGCAGCTAATGTTGACAGACGGCAAAACCAACTTCGGCGTGAGATAAAATTGTATCAGAGAACTGGATAACGGGTCAGGTGTAACTGTTCATTCAACCAAACTCTCCCAAACGGTTTTCGGGGTACGCGGTCCTCTTGGGAGGTGATGTAATTTACATATATGTCGGAGAGGAGCATTCGCCGTCTAGAACTCGGAGTGGCCCAAGTTACTAGCTCGTATTCAGGTACAACAAGCACTTAAAAACAACGGAGATGTGTTAGAAATGATTTGTTTCAACTCATCGGTGACGTTTCTTGATTGGTCAGCGAGAGACTTTTATTTAGCATATTCTAAATCGAGAAATCTGATTTGTGTAAAAGGTCTTATAAACCCCCCGTCGCATGCTGTAACAATAAACTGATTGCTTTTCCAGAAGTGATATTTAACATTATACATATGTTGTAGTTTTTTGAAAGTACGGGGCTTGCTTGGAGCTGTCAAGGATATAGCTCATATAAGGGACTAATTTTGATGGTCTTGTCCAAAAGCTTACGTACGGTGTTGGGAACCAGATGTCAGACTCTGAATCATCATATCAATGTCAACAGATTGCGACTGCATTCTACACGCCACAGACTCCGTTGTTGTGCATTGTTCTGAGAGGCATGCGGAAGCTGGAGAATGATTTGAGGTGATCAATTCATGACATGGAAAAAGGTACAAAACTCTGGGCTACTTTTTCGAGTCAGGCAGCATGTAATAGGCATCTGGGTTGAGGTCTATGAGATTCGCCTACCGAGTGACTGAAGGCAATAGGTAACATGACTAGGTATTATCTTTGGCAAACAGGTATTCCAAATCATTCATCGGCATGATCTTCATTTAACTCAGTTTTCCCTTAGTACTTCTATTTGTTTCAATCTCGACTAGTTCATACTGAGATTTGACAACTAAAACCAGAGCCCGGAAACCCGGAGTTCATGGTTGAAGAAGAACTGAACCCCTTACGTTGACTTGAAAAGCCAGATTTGGCTTTTGCATATGACCGTGAGATCTCGGTGTTTGTGTTTATTAGCGATAATCAACTTGCTATTCCTTCAAACCAGTTTAGTTCTGCACATAACAATGCTGGGCATGCTTACGGGATCAGACGTGCATGTCCACCGCACCAAACAGTTTACGCGATTACTTGATACAACCCAACGCAAAAATTATCAAGATTCTCACCTTTCGTTCAGTTGCATCATAAACCAGGTCAACTAGCATGAGATGCGAACTTCCCAGACGAGGTACAAGGAATGTTTGGTAGTTATACCTTGTCCAGTCTGGAACAAAAAGTTGGGTCAAAAAAATGATTGTTCAACTACAATTTGTTATAGACTGCAGCATCATGCAGAGCGGTTGTTCTAATTCTCCCGCCAGTTTCCAAATCACTGGCTAAATAGGTATAATAGCAACATATGTCTAAAGCTAGAAATGCATGCCACTTACATAGTGTATATCGGAAATGTGTAGCAATCCAAGAACTGAGCAGTCTAGAAAAAGACCCGAATGACAGCAGACTGGTATGTGAGTTCATCCGACCACTCGTTCGTTGACGATGGGCTAGACCAATTAGGTTGACTTTACTCATTGTTAATTCTACGTAAATGTCCCTGGTTTTGTACCAGGATGCAGTAGTCTACCCTACAACGATAAACAAAGCAGATCTGAACATTTCGAATATTTGAATTTCTAAACAGTTCATTCGGTTGGTTCAACAGAAATATCTGAATGACGGTTGTCGATGAAAAACTCAGCTAATTAATTAGTCAGTGAGTTATTTAGTTATTTCTCTAGTTAGTTCATTGGTTTTTTCTGGTTAGTCAGTATATTATTCATTTGGTTAGCTATTTAGTTGGGTAGCTGGTCAGTTATATAGTTAATTAGTTATTAATTAGAAAACTAGTTGTAAAGTTGGTTCGAAGTTCGTTGGGTTGTTTGGCTAGTTATTTACTTGTTCAAATGATTGGACATTTGACTTGTTCGGTAAGTATGTGACCTCTCTGAATGCGACATATTTAGGCCTTCGCATCTCCATTATCCAGCATCGTACGAATCCAGTTATATTATGCAACTTTATTTTTTTTGTATTCTATTGGTAGTTACAAGGAAATGTGACGATGCGCCACAAGGGATCGGAATATACTTGCGTAATAGATTAGATGCTTTCACAGAAAAGTGGTACGTGATACTGAAATGTAATCCCTATTATTTTTTTCAATAAACAATGGTGGACAAATTTTTGACAGTGAAGTAAACTGATTGACAAAGTTCAAATTACTTGCGGCGTTTCAGCAATTTCTTACGAATTCTTGTAGGACCCGGAAATATTCTTCCGCGTAACAAAGTTGTTCCGTGTTATTTCACGTCGCACGGATGAATCACCAAAATCAGAATCATCATATTCTTCTCAAGTGTCATCATTTTCATCGTCCTCATCTGAATTTTCATCAGCATCATCAACATCTTCCCCTTCTTACAGCGAAAAGTAATTAGACCTACCCCACTGCACGCTGCGCTGCTCAAAACTGATACTCATGGGGGATACGATTGTAAGTAGAGCTGTGCAGTTGAAATGGTTATCGTGTAGAATACGCCATTGAGTCGAAGGTTTACACATTTAATAGGTTACCGTCTGACTTGATATCAAATGAGAAGGAGGTCACCGACGTTCGCGGTTTCTTGCCATATCCCCTAGCATCTCCAATCCACTTGCTTTGGGATCTTTTGAAGTCCAACCAGGAAGATGTGATATGTTCACTCTTCGTAATCCCTTCGCACACCGGTTTATGTTTCTCTTCTGCACG
The DNA here is from genome assembly GCA_948099385.1 of Fasciola hepatica. Classification (NCBI taxonomy): domain Eukaryota; kingdom Metazoa; phylum Platyhelminthes; class Trematoda; order Plagiorchiida; family Fasciolidae; genus Fasciola; species Fasciola hepatica. The sequence continues at coordinate 2,621,762 of CANUEZ040000131.1, forward strand.
TCATATTCTGATCTCCATGTGAATGTATTCACGTTGAAGCACCAACTACGAGCAAATCATGGTGCGGCGCATATATTCTCATCATATGTAGCATATTTTCCAGTCGCTGGATTCTATGGGATAACAAATTATCTAAAATGAACACAAAATACTACGCGATTCAGCGCGCTTTCATTGACTCTGTAGTTCAGTTCTACTCCTGACGGAATTTAAGAAGAAATTGGTGATCGAAAAACTTTCACTTGGCAAGCGCCTTATACAAGTGAATTTCTAGTCTCACCATCGCACAACAGGACTGATCAAACCACGGTGCACTGCACCCAATCTGTTAGTCTCAGTGAAATGCCAGATCGATGTGCTGTTTGGCACTTGAATGAGATAATTCACTACTCTCACGGTGCTGTCAACTTGTGTTTCACAGCCTTCAAGGAATATGAACGGATGAACTGAGCACCCCCTAATTGGCCGCTACCTCGTTCTTGAAATATTGTACCATTATTATACATTAGGAAGAAGTGAAGAAGAAGTCTTTATTTTTCAGTGCTTACATACGAATAAATAATATTCAACTCTGACGAAGCACTTTGCATGCGAAGGCGCATTGTGCATGCCAAATGGATTCGTAATACTCGTGAGTCTCTTAACTGAAAATCGTACATTATCGTTGGGTTTGATATCGTCGGCGCAAACAGATTGCTGTTTCTTACGGCAACGCATCCGGTCTATTTAAGTTTTCCTCGATTTATCACTACTAGTCTCAACATTGTCTTAATTTTGCCAGTTTGCCCACAGATAATATGAAAACTTACCCAACGTAGTGTTCATTACTGAACAGGATCGGTGAACTTAGAGCAACAGATTAGTTGACTTAACGAATTCTCATGCAGAGGTCCTGTTCGTGATCTGACTGACTGAATAAACGAATGAATAATTGAGTGAATGGATCATTGAATGAATTGCTGAAAGAATGAATAAATAAATGACTGCTTCATTTGGAGGTTTACGTACTCATTGATTCGTTGGACTGTTACAATTTGCAGCTTACCTAACGAGGCCAAGGTACTTATCCGGGCGCTTGAGGGCAAAGGCTCCAAACTTTTCAGTACTTTCGCGTTGCTCTGTAATATTATTTTTTGTAAAGTAACAATAAAATACGAATGAAAGGGTGAATTTCTTGAAAATTTGCTGGGTACTGTCCAACTCAGTGTGTGGGAGAAATATATTTCTCCGTGAAGAAGTTTTAAACTTAAGGATACAATACTATACTACTCACATCAAAAATCCAAACTTAGGGCCATGTTCCCTCGTTCTGAAGGACAGTCTTGTTAACCGACCAAATAACTTGAAAAGAATCACCGTGCGGTTCTAAAAATGGACTCTCTTCATCCAATCACGCTCCTTACGATTCAAATGAGATTAGGGCGGTGAACCTACTGTGGAGTGTTTAAGAATGGGGATGACTGAGCAGAACAGCGTTGAGTTCGCAAACCTGATGAGAGGCAACAACAGCGAAAGCAGCCGAGTGCTTCCGGAGGAATTGTGTCGTCTCATCCAGATACAAAACCATTCTACCTACTTTAACGAAAGTTTGATTCTTCGAAACGAGTGGAACCTAAGAGTTATTCCTTATTGGGATATTCTCACTTTATCCCTCTTTATACGCACAGTTCCTTTAATTGAAAACTGATATTTAGATTATCGATGTAGCTTTTGCAAAATCGTGAGGTCATGAATTCGAAACTCTTTTCCGCCACCAATCATTTTCTTCATTTGATAGCCTTTTTGACCGAACCCAACTTCCCAAAAATAGTGTACAATAATATCATGGCAGAGGACCTAGATGTACTACCCGTCAAGTTTGACCTTTCGTTCTTATCAAGTTCAATACACATAACCTTAGGGTTTCAAAGTACTGCAAGGGACAGAGTAATATGATCCAATTCTAATGATTTATACAGCTTCTAAACCATGACAGATAAAACTTCTGAAATTCTTTTACAAAAAAGCGATGAATCTTACAGCCGTTGTGCTTGTAGTTTAGTTGTTGTCAAATGTCGGTAGTGACTCGTACTCTGGGTAATCGGAAGAGCAGTCCTGAAGGCTGCTTCTTTTTTCACATGACAACTTAAAGCAACGAGGTCAGAGATGATCGTATCAAAGATAGTATTCATGATCCAGATACTCAGTCAAACAGGTGTGCGTTCGTTGATTCTCTGGGAGAACACCTGTTCTTTCGAACTACAGAGCTTACTGGACATACAGAAAAAGTATAGGTATAGGCGAAATCAGATTAGGCTGCTTATATCTGACTTTCGAAACTATTAGCTCGAAATCAATGTTGGTTCATAAATAGGACGTGGTTCAGTTTGTAAATTGGTAACTGTTGTGAGGCTGATCCATCAGCCAATGAAATTGGCTCGTAATTTATTCCTTTCTCGTGCACTTGACACCCACTCATTCGATACCTGCTTGTATCCCACTCCGCATTACCCTGCTCCACCAATCATATGCAGCTTATTCCGTGTGAGGCTGATACCGATGGCCCGCTTTCGCTCGCATGACACATTGTTTCTCCAGCTTGCCATACGCTCGTTCTGAATACCCATTTATTCGTGTATATGTGATTTCACTCTGCTTTCCTATTTTGAAATTCAACAATAACCTAAAGGGAAGTGATCAGAACAGAGGCGGAACTAATTGATTTCGCTACAAATCTTCGATAGATTTTTCAAAGCACAATTTCGTATTTCTCCTCCTTTCAAAATCTTACAACTACTACTAATATTGCTAATGGCACACTTTTATTGATGCAACCGCATTCAACTCAAATGTGTAAAGTGTGTTAACCGGTTGGCCTACAGATATTCTGTTGACCACTAAAGGCGACCGGCTTTAGTAAGATTCGTAACTAATATCACAGAACTTATGTACTGTGACTTAAGCCGATCGGCAAACCACAATCGTGCTGATCATTTCCGTTTTCATCAGTCTTTCTTGCTGATTTTTTCTTAGAACACATTTAAAAATAAATTATTAGCTACGTCTCACTATAATAATGTAAGTGGTGAGGTATTTGATTCATGTTAAATATGAATCATCAAGCAGTATCGTCGCTCAACTAACCATTGGAAACCATGGAAGCACCATACAGCTATCTTATGGTTGCTGATGGATCGTAGCGAGAATACAACAACTGTACAATGCTTCCACGGTATTTATTGGTGAGTCCAGCGTTGATATTGCCTACTGAGTCATGTTTCACTACAATTTATTTTCAGACTCACCTGATAAAGCCATTTTGCTGCGGTACTCAATGCTTCATTTCTATGAAACAGGAAATATAATATTAGAAAATGAATTGCAGAGGAATATTCAGTCTTCCCTAGGAAAAGATTCCTTACTTTTTAGGTGAAGCCGATTGTACAGGAACGCGATCTGGATCGTCCTGCTCGTCTTGGTATTCGTTTTCCGATAATTCAGAAATTGTTTCGTCTACTGACTCTTCCTCTTCATCGCTATCGTCAGCATCTTCTTCTGCTTCAATAAAATCTTTAACGTGGTTTTCTTCACCTCCCTGTCTTGGATGTTGATCTACCGTTTTGTTTCCCTCTTCATCAAGTAGGCCATCTAGATTTTCTTTCTGATTCGCATCTGAATCAATATTCTTCTCTCTTTTATTTTTATCGTTTTGCTTATTTTGCACCGTTATTGATGGACTTTGTGAGTCATTTATTTGTCTCTTCCCTGTGACTTTTTCTTCCCACTGATTTACGCGTTCCTTAACCGATACCACATGGATTCCATCTGCAGCGTCCTGTTCTGCACTCAATCGGCTCGGATCCGGATCACGTGAGCGCATCTCTGTGTTCACTTTGATCTCTTTTGTTACTGTCAGATTTTCTTGGACCAAATCATCCAGTGTAAATGTATCTTCGTCGTACAACGATGCCACCATGTCAGTAGTTTCTGTATCATTCGGTGCCCGATCCTGAGTTTCTGCCGTGGTACCCACGTGAACCAACGGTTTGGTGGTCTTCTCTTCTGCCTGTTCTTCGAGACGGAATACCTCGGCAAACGCCTCCCTAGTGATACGTTCGCGTTCTGGAACAAGATTGTTGAGACCAGCGAAGTTGCATGTCAACTCAAGAACCCGAGTAAGTATACACAAAATACGATAATGCGGATGCATACTTGTTCTACTAACTTATTGACTCACGCAATATATCCATTCAGTCAGACAAGATAATTCAAAAACTCGGTGCTGCACTGTTGGTGCAACAGCTTAATAATGCTCAGTGAGAAGCGCGCTGGTCCACTTAGGACGCAGATCAATAAATGCTCATGTATTGCCTCTAACTATTTTATTTCAAATGAATTCCAATGTCGGTTGTGTTTCGAAGCTCAGAATGACACTTCCCTATAGCTTTTGTCCACTAAGTTTAACGTTCAGTTAACAAATGTTTACCAACAGCCGAGGTGACACCATCAGTGCGCAGGTTATTGTCAAGTCCAGTTAGATATTATTCAGTTCATGGCGATAGTGAAACCGATGACGTCTCGGATAGTTACGTGTAAGAAGACTATAAGGAGTAGAACGATGAAGGATATAGCTGCTATTACTATCATTATTATGAAAATAATATTAAGGTTGTCAATGATCTTATTTTCCTTCGCATTATTATCATTTTGATTTCATCGAAAGACTTCAAATGACAACATGAACGTTTCCTAAATTGTTTTCATTCCATAGGGAGAAAAACTCAATTTCTCACCTTTCTGAACCGCTGACCTTTTTTCCGCATCCACTTCTGTTTGATTCTGCAGTGAAATAAGAAACGATCATCACTGTACCAGATATTACTTGTGATTTTACTCCCGTGCTATCATTATTTTTACCCGGAGGTTTACACTGGGTTTCTTCCTCATCTTCCATGTGAAAGACTTCAGCAAAAGCCTCTTGAACTCTGGTTTTTCGATCGCCTTTGGGATAAGTTAGAGCTTTTGTTTACATGAGATGTAACAAACGTTACCGGTAGTTTTAGATGTCTTGAGATAACTTTCATCATCAAAATTCATAGGCTATTGAAAATCGATCATGTGAGCTTGAATAAATGGAAGGAAAGTTACCTTGAGGAAATTCATCGGAACTAGACCTGTTTTCCCTGAATCACCTTCCGCTAGCCACCATCCATCCTCGCTATCATGGTGAACAAAGTTGGAAGAAATTTGAAAAACCAATATAACACGCCTACTTTTTCTGAAGCACTTTTAAATAACAACCCGGTTCGAAAGATAGATCGTCCGCTTCCTCACCAGCCCATCCACGAATTGTTATAAACAACTAAACGTAGAAAATCGTGCACAGTTCAGATATGGTCACATTCGAACAACTTACTTCGCCTGGTGTTCCTTTGATCACACTGGGTTTTGAGGATACCGCTGTTATTTCTCCGGCCGGTTTCTGAGATTCTTCTGGCTTCTCTTTGGTTGTACTCTTTTTCAGTATTCCCAGAATTGGTTTTTCTTGGTGTTTGACCTCAGCATTTTGTACATCCATATGATCCGCAATGAAAGAATCCTCTTCCAGATCACTCACAACTTCTTCCGTATGAAATGTACTTAAATTATCCGCATCGGATACTAAATCGGATACTATTTCACCAGGTTAATTGATGTGTTCAGTAATTATCAAATGCTCACCTTCAGTTGCTATTGATTCCAGTTTTTCTTCGGGGTTTACTAATTCAACGGATATAAAATTTAATTTCAAAGCATTTACCTGCAGGTGGTTTAGCTGCTTGATCCAAGGTCGGGTTATTCTTCTCTGATTGATCTTGGAATAATAAAGTGAGAAAAGAAGGATGAAAACCAAAGTGTTCATGAACCAAAAAGTAATTCATGAGTATTCCGTGAAATTTCGCTCTATTTTGTGACCGCGGATGTGTAGATGTAGCATTTGTACCACAGTATGAAATGACAGCCCAACTAACAACTTTTGACGCATGACAAATGGCATTAAATAAACATATTTGTCAACATTACAATGAAATAGGAGCATTGCCTATATTTTCCATGTTTGCCTTAGATTAGCGATCGTCTTCGGTATGATGCGCCGTCCATTCAAATCGAATCATAACCAGACGGCCAGCCGCAGCAATTGCTTATCCTTCGGGCTGATTAGGTGAATTTAAATGTTAAAAAATTTATTTCGACTATTTTGCCGCTCGCATTACTGTTTTTCCCGAGCACAATGTGCAACATTCACGTTGATCATTTCGGTCCTGAGCCATATCCTTCAACGTCTCTAACCAATAATAATCCTCCTTCCTTGGGACTCAATCAGGCAGTCGATATGTCTCAACTTGGGCCAGTTCTGATACCAATTTATTTATACCCATAGACAAAGCCAAAGTTTGATCGCTTCGTCGCTTCTTTCAGTCAAATACGGGAAGCGCATGTGGCATACGATAAGGCGGACGATGAACAGGATTGCATAAAACGTATCCAAGCTCTCGGAGGCAGTGTAGAACGATTATTTCGGTCAGAAAACGGCCATCCACTTCCTGTTCACCATAATGAACTACATTGTTTTTCATGCAGTGTTCCCACCAAACTCGGTAAATCCTTCGGAAACATCGATGGACAAATACAGTAGGTCACCAAATATCTTCAGTGAGGAGCGGCCAGAATTCTAAACCGTAGATCAAAGCACTGTGCCCTGTGGCACTTTAGACCCGTTCCTTTGTTGAGAGACTGATAGCTTGACGGCATCACAGGTGACGCAGATTTAAGAAGTCCGCTGTGATCTTCGCTAATCGTGATGTGGTCCGACACAGTTTCTAGCTGCAATCCAGCTCCCGAGGTGACTGAAGGTGCTGTCGAATTCTAAGTGCATGATTAAAAACTATAGTGAGTACCAAAATGTGATACTAATCATATTGATCATTAAACATATATGTAATTGTTTGGAAATTAGGACATAAGCTGGGTGAGGTAACATTTACTGTGAAGTTGCGATCCAAATTGAGACTTGTTGCCGAAGGTAAGTGGATGGAATCATTATTTTCGTAAACCTCGGTGTGTTATCCGCCCCTTCGTTCCTCTATCATACATCACGGGTCTTAACAAGGTCACTGAATGTTTGTCGATTTCAGTGTATCGACTGAATGAGTCGAGTGCTTCAACTGTCGTGATCACCCATTTCCTGTTAGCTCGGCCGACTTTCCTTGCATTGTCGATCCTGACCTCGGGAGCACTTCTCGCACAGTGGTTTCATACCTGTAGGCGTAGATCAGTTCACCCTGAGGTTAGCCTCTGGTCGTGTAGACAAGCGCATAATTTTTCACCAATTTCACCTATCTACTCTTCGTCGTACTTCAGACAAAATTGGGGGCAAACTACTTCTGACCGATCGTTGAATAGACTGCCATTCGTAGAGCTGGCCGGTTTTTGGGCGGGTTCGATTTCTAACAACCAAGAAGAGCGCTCGCCAGCCGCGGATGCTCCATTGGTAATGATGGCCTTAGCGTTGTTCTTCTTTTAAGTACTTTTGGACCCAAGTACAAGGGGTGACGAACTTTTCCGGGTAACCCTTGGCTACGAACATATATAATACAGTCCGGATTATTCCTGTTTTCTGAAGTTAGTGTGCACTACAGTGCATGCAAGCTCCCCAAACAATATAAAAAACGTACACATTTAAATGTCACTTTTATAGGTATTACACATGGAAACTAACCTTCAGTCGGTTTTTCCTGCGACTTGTCTTTCTTTTGTTTGCCTAGTTTCAAAGAACTTGCAAATTTTCCTCCACGACCAGCAATTTTATCCGATTCACATTTTCCTTCGCTTGCTTTTCAAAAGATCTTACTGAAAGCAATCTCTTTCAAACTTACTTTCTCCAAGCTCTTTGATGGTCGTTTTAACTTTATCTTTTTTGTCACCTGTAGAACTAACGCTTCGATTTAGTAAACTCAAAACCTTTTGTTCTCTTCACTTTCTGTTCCGACTCAGATTCCGACGGTTTTGTTTGTTCCTTGTGATTTTTGGATTTCTTGTTAAAGCCAGATTTGCCGAGTGTAGATTCCGTTGCAGATGGAATATCAGTAGCAGATGTTTGTGCAGTTTCTTTTTTCTTTGCATCCCCACTTGATTCCGTGCCTCTTTTGGACTTTTTTTCCTCCTCCTTTTCTGGCTTCAATTTGCTCCTTTTATTGTCTTTTTTATCCAGTTCTTTTCCCTTGCGCTCTTTGTCATCTAACAAATAACCCAAACTTAGGCGATTTCAAAAGTAAACCTTTAGACTTCGACTCTTTGCTTGATTCATTTTTCAACTTTTTCGAATCTCCCGCACTTTTGTCCCTAAAGGTTTTATCCATGAGTACTCATTTCCTACCCTTTTCCCAAATTGGAAGTGGAATCTGACAATTTCGTCTAAAAGAGTGAGTGACAAAGTAAAATGATTTTTTTGCGCACAAAACTGACTTTGACTCCTTCCAACTTTTCCGACAACTTTTTCAAGGATGCTATGGCTTTTTCGTTTGTGTTACTCAAACCCTTCCCCTGTTCGTTCGCGATCTTTGAAGCCAGCTCTTTGATTCGTTCACCTATTTCATTTTGCCTATGAAAAACATGTTTATTTAGCAAGAACTAGAAACTAGCTACCTTTTGAGAATTAGGTCATCTTCCAATGGATTTGCTTTTACACAAACTTTGGCACTGTTGATAAATTTTCTGACCTATATAGGAGAGAAAATAAGATATGTGACGGGAAAAGCACAAGTTGGTCTACTTCACTTGACAACTGGTCCAATTCTTTTGTCCATATTTTGAGTTGATCACTCATGATTGGCTGAAATCAAGAGCATTTTACAGAACTGTTACAATCCAATTCATACGTGACTTATAAATTCATTGAACTAAGAGCGGTAACCCAAGAAGTATGAGGTTGATAGGGCAACCTAATAGCTAATCAGAAATAGTCTGCCAGGTGTCGGTTAACAGTTCCTCGTGTGACACTCATGAAAAAATATTATTATTCTTGGAGACTTGTTAAGATACCTCGTGAAAGAATAAGTATTTCATCTTCTAACCAGTATGGCCAGGAGGTTAAAGGTTTTACTTGTGTTGCTTAATAATACCGGCGATGGTCCAGTGGATCGGAGAGTTTAGTTACCAACTCGGAGGTCAGCGGTTTAAATTCCCGCCATGAATAGTTATTTTGGTGGTAGAAAGTAATCACTCTCGTCTGGTTCGTTATCACACCTGATTTATTGGGACTTTACGTGGTTCTCCACTCCAAGTCTTAGGGTCTGGTTACCGGTTATCTCTGCTAGTGCAGTGGCCTTCCGTGGATCTGGGGTATACCCCTTCTATTGTACCCATGCGCAAACATGTAATAAAAAAATGGTTTATTTATTTTCAGAATTATAAATTCTTTTGTAAACCGATAGTTTTGTATAGGTAGTGGTATGCACAGTCAAGTAGCAAGCTGAAAAACCGTATCGTAAGCCTCAATCCGTATTCAAGCACGCGTGACTAAGGTGGGTACAGACGAGTGGTAACCAATGAAAAAAGGCCAAAGTGACAATCAAAATAAGGCGCAAGAACCAATGAACATCAAGGTCACAGGGTGCACAATGTGTGACCATCCGGCACTGTGGAGAAAGAATAGTATTCACTGCATCGATCATGAATGGACACTGTCTTCAACAAACGATATCTGGAAGTCATTTCTAAATTGTCTTCCTAATAGTTTTTAACAGTTTCCCACATTGTTTGTTTTCATTTTATGTTATTCCAGTGCTCAAGTCTTTTTTGGATTATCCACGACCAGTGACTTTTTCATCTCCTAGTTCCCAAGGAAAACGAACCACAATATATAGCCGAGAATCAAGACCTTATATATCATAAAAAGGAAATGCATGGGCACATTTGGCTTTGTTATTGACTTCCCAGCATGGTCGGCGACTGTGGTTGTCTTAGTTGCCAACCGTTGACTGGTTGGCGGACCGATGGGAAAAGTAGACGGCATGTTATTAGTCACTGGTCGACGGGAAGAGGGATGTGTGATGAAACAACTGGTTCATGGACACATGCGTCATGACTGTAATGCTATGTGGAATATGCTGGCCTGTCATTAGTTAGTGTTACTAAAGCACTCGCCCGTTGTTTGAAAGAATAATGACTGTCACCTCACTCATGACGCATTTTCAGGGAGATTACCGGCTCCATTACATTTTGCCTGTTACCTTTTTTGCTTGCTGGTTTGCACTGTGAGGAAAAATGAGATCAACCAATTTTATTCAGTCATGCAGAACTTGGTGATTGGTCTATTTTCATAAATAAGTGGTTCAGTCAGATGCATAATTTTCGTTCCTTCTGCGGTAGATTCAAATTTTTCCTCCTCCATCTCACTTATGCCCAATTTAGTGGCCAATTGAATGTAATATTTACCTTATGCCTGAGTTCTATACTGTTGCAGTCGACCTTCCCCAGTTAGAACTCAGTGAAATGTCATCCATCGGCAGTTCAAAAACGTTCATGTTGACGGAATCAAAATTCCTTATGGCGCTTGGAAATTATGTGTAACGGTTTAAAAAGTTCTGTATTCCCATAGTCGCTGTTAGACCTCTTGTGCAATCCGCATAATCGTTGACACCTTGGCTGGCAAAGGATCCGGCGCAACCCTACGTAAGAAGGCAGCTTAGTTAACTGCATCTTCGTAAGCATCACAGGGTGCTTTTTACTAGGGTGATTTTAAGTGAAAAAATGGATTATATATCCTATCCGCCGGGTGCAGATAAAGTCTTCTTGTTCTCCCAAGAAGTTCTAAAAAAGCGGTGGCCTTCGACAGCACTTCCTAGCTATTTTCATGTATTCCAAAATCCCTGATATTGAAAAATATGCTTGCGTATAATCTGTAGTGTGTCCATATTTTATCTACTTTCAATGTTATGCTTCACGGTAAATGGTAAACGAATACTTCCAATTCATTATTTACTTTGAAACAAACGTTCCGCTTCTGGCACCTGCTTTCATCGCACGGATGCAACGTGTTTGTCAGGTAAATATAATGGCGGCATAAAACAATACACACTTATCACAGCGAGAATAACTGCTTCGTCTGTTTCGCAGCGCGTCTCACTGCTCTTCTGTTCAATGATACTTTCAGTCAATAAATGAAAATGATAATAACTTATGTATTGTCTTAGTAACCTAATAATCTACTGCAGAAGTGGCTGCGCTGCAAATTATTTACCTGGTGGGATTTAAACTGGAGATCACAGTTCACAGACTATACTGTTATTTAGTAGCCTGCACCCGTTGTTAGTTCATTGTAATGTGGTGGCAACTTACTGGGTGGTATAAAAGGTCACCGGCTGATAACAGGTACAAAATACTGAACAGTATTGAATTACTCCACACCTGTTCAATTTTCCTAATGGTACACAGAACAAGCAATTGTTTGTTGGATAAGGTCTTACAGATCATGTGCAGAAAATGCTTTATATATATATATATATATATATATATATATATATATATATATAGCAGCTCAGAGAAAGTGAAAAACTATCAACGCGGACGTTAGTTTCATTGGTCTACAAAAGTTAAACGGCATTCCAGTAAGAAAGAAAGCTTATTCCCCGCAAGGCCGCATTAATTACGACTGCTTACGGTTCGCAAATTTTTCACTTCTGTTATGATCCCTTCACAAAAACCTAGTGGGATATTATTTGCCATCTCATATTGTTCAGTCTAGAAAACGAATATAAATACCAGAACAACAAGTGATCAGATAAAAGGTTTTTGATAACCCCGCTGACAACATTTCTAGAAAAAGCTGCTTACTGGTGAGCCAGTTATGGGCAACAGGATACAGACTGGTATGTGTGCCAATATGGGATGTCTTTTTAATCGCAGAGCAGTATGAAGTGCTGTTATAAAAAATGTACATACCGATAAACGCGCGACGTCACATAGAATAATTAGTTTCCCAATAAATATAACTTCAATATCTTACAATTAAACCGCAAGCTTATTAGAATAAGCATGTGAACAGTGCACTTGCACTGTTCTCTCGTCCTTACTGTTGTTACAAAAAATAAATGTTTTTGAACATAATGAATGCAAAATGTAATGGTTCATGCAGTCTAATGAGGAGTTATTTTTTTCAAATTAGTGATAATGTAAAAAAACGACGGTAGTTTAATCTTCGCATAAAACACGTACTGAACTTTAGAGACAGCATGTCCTGATTGCTTGTAATTTATGAGTTACTACATTTACTGATTTTTTCTCATCTGATATGAATAGAGATCCGCAGAAACCAAACACCTTAAGTGAACTGATGAATCCTAACAAAGAAGAACAGCTGTTCAGTATTTCCATGGTTTTCAGTGGTGAGTAAAGTGATGAAACTGCATGATGAGTCACATTATGTAAAGTCCAATTTCCCACTACTTATACCAATATAATAAACAAACCTTGCAAGTAGTTTGCAACAAAATGCCTTCACTGTACGTAGGCCTCTACAGCGAAGTAATCCATCACAGGAGTCGATCATTGTGCGAGCAACGGGCTGTTACCGTTCAATGCCAGTGACAACCATTCAATCTGGATTCGAGTCTTGGTGGGGACTTGATGGATGTGCACTGCTCGGCAGTCATACGAGTTCCCTTAAAGCGACGATCACGGTCATTTTGCCCCCTTTACACGTGAAACACTGTCATGATGCTAAGAATAACAAAAGGGTCTCAAATATGAAGTTAGTATTAGTTTATCGCGCATAAAAGGGCTTTCCCAAGGAAGATTTTTTCCGTCACCTCTCAGTTTATATAGACGATATAACGTGTCCTTAATTTATCGATTTACCGTGAGAATCCATAAAGTTACCAGTAATTCGCCAAGTAATACCTTAAACTCCGTAGACGACCCAGGTGGCACGAATGACCCCCGAAGTTATTCTCAGGGTTGGTCAGCGATGAACTCAGAAAGCGCGTTTGCGCCGCAACCTATCTGCATATTCGCGCAATAAATCTAAATGTGTTGCTAGTTATTGGCTGCGAATCATTTTTTTTTCAATAAACGGTGACCCGTAGCTTTTGATATGCTTGAGCTTTTTGTACGTGCCCTAGCTCAATAAATTGGTATAATATCCTAATAAAAAATCAGCACTCGCTTTCGCCGTCACATGGCAGTGCGCTTGTAAAACTACGGTACGATTCAGGCAATTTTTCAGCGTTCATCGCCGACCGCTCCCTTAGTGTATCATTCTTTGTCTCAATAGGAGTTACTCCGTGGTACGTTCAGAGAGACATTCACGTTGCCTAGGGACCCAGTTAGCACAATAGACTGAGAAAGATCCCGAAATGTCCCGTGGGGAACACTGCAAGTGGGGAAACTGTCTGACTTTGGCGTTGGTGCTCCATTATTAAGCTGAATCACTAACTTCCTTGAAGAAAGAAGCTTCCGAGGTAAGGTTGGCGACGACCACTTGAGCCCGAGAGAGGTGGTCAGTGGACTTCCACAGTGATTCGTCTTAGCCCGCCTTCTGTTTCTGCTGCTCATCAACGACCTCACTAACTGCATTAAAAATCGATGTTACATTTTCTCGGGCGAGGTCAAGATGAGATGCAACGGAAACAAAATCGACATGGCAGTGGACATCCAGGCAGTGATACATTGAATCAAGAAATGGGATCCCCAATCAAATGTCTGCGAGTTCCGGCTACTTGCACTCTCCTCGGTTTCACTTTCAGTACACCACCCCCCCCCATCCCCTCGAATATACCCTAGAGATTGAACCAACAAAGACGGCGCTCAAATCAGGAGTCAATGCCGTCAATGACTTCATACCATCAGCTTAGTGTCTGAAGACAACTGGGGCCACGTACAGACGACTCGTCCAGCTTAAACGGGCTCTAACGCCTATCAAACCCGAAGTCCTTTTGCCATTATACGAAGCGGTGTTTGACCCCACTTACAACACTGTGTTCAAGTTTGGTCAACACACCCGTAATGGGACATGAACTGTTTAGAAAGGAAGCAGCGCATTGCCATAGAAATGTCGGCGGGTCATATGTATAGTTCATATGAAGAAAGAATATCATATATTAATCTGTTCTCTATGAAAAGCAGAAGGTAAGAGGTGACCTGAATGAAACATCTGAGTTTATAAAAAGTATCGATAGAGTCAATCCCCGCAGAATTTTCCATCTTGTTCTCATGGATGGCCTGAGGGTTCATGAACTCGAACCTAAAAAGAAAAGATTCATACTAAACGTAAAAACAAAATTCTTCATAGATCGAAGTAAATTCTTGGAATAAGCTGCCATCGATAGCCATTTCTTGCAATAGCGTTGCCAATTTCATATATATATATATATATATATATATATATATATATATATATATATATATATATATATATATATTCACACTGCAGACGATTCAAATTAGATTCCAGTGAACATATAACATCGGAGTCTACAAGCATGAAGACGAGTGGGCAGAGGAGTACCGGGTACGTATACCTGATGAGCGACAACAACCGCGAAACCGGCCGTGTGCTTCCGGGGAAATTTTGTCCACACGTTAACATACTACGGTAGCCATTAAGCTTCGACCGCAAAAGATAAAAAAGGCAGAATGTAATACAAGTTTGCCAAAAATAAAAATGGTTAAAAAAGTCCTGTTGGACATAAAGGAAGCCTACCATCTAAGGACCAAAGGCCAGAAAAAAGTAGAGCGGCTCCTGGACAAAAGAGTGCAGGGAATTGCCTACATGTCATCATACAACACGTCACAGCGTACAACTCGCAAACATCCAACATACTACTGGTTCTCAACCGGTTTGAGTTCACTCTGAATATGAAAAGATTGGTTTCATGTCGCGTCGCAGGTGGAGCCCTAGCACGGTTACGTATCTTCCTCATTAACTTTTATGGTAAACTCAACAGTACAGTTTCATTGTGGCTGTCAGTACTAACATTTTATACTCAACTACCGAATCGTATTTGTGCTTTCTTCCTCTTTTTCTTTCTCCACCTTTCTCGTTATCCCTTTCCTTCTGTCAAGCTCATCATTTTAAATATTCGTCCACTTCAGTTCAGTTCAAACAACCAATAATCATGCATTGATTGCGACAGCTTTGGTTGCCATCTCCTGGCGGCAACCTCAAACAAAAATAATAAAAAAGAAAAGGGTAAGAAAGGAGCAAAAGTAGAACTATAAGTACTGAGATCAACTCGATAAAGAAAGTTTGTGGGTACAAGAGCGCCACTGACCGCGACACTTTGTCATACCCTCCAACGTACCTAATCATAGAGTGGGGGGATCTCTGGGACCCCACCCAGTGAGTCTAACACGTCCTTCATGGCCAAGTTCACTAGTTAGACTTTCCTTTCGTTCTTTTTACGTTATAAGCTGACCACTTTTACTCATGTTCCAACCGTTGCCCGCCTCGATAAACACTGTGCACTGAGAAATCCTGCCAGGAGACATACGTATCACGTGTCTCAACCATCTGAGCCCAATCATCTTGTGTTTCACCTAATGATTTGATCCGTGAATGGGCAAACTCATGAAAATACTAGAAAATCTCATGCATCATTCACGCAAACCCCATCGTGATAGCTCCAGCAGTAAAGAAATGAAAGTAGCAACGAAAAAGATGCCCAAAAACTGTAAGTAACTTCCGGTATCTCAACCCACATTATGCTGGAAAAACAACTGCAAGCAAATATACGCTATGTGAACGTATACGAAGTCACATATACATGTCTATTTATTCATTTTTCCTACAGGAGGTATGAGAGATTTTTAAGGTACGCAGGCTTAAATCGAACCAACCCAAACTTGAAATCACAGCTCAATGGACTTTTCCCGAAATCTTACCGGTGCAAGTATCTGGACGCACGTGAAACGTTGTTTATTAGCATTTTGAGATGAAAACTTGTGTGGCACACAGCCCACTCGCCAATCAGCGATATTAATGGCAGAAAATTATACGGTTCATCATATCTTTTGTGAATAACTCAAAAATATAGGTATTTTTAGGTTGGCTTTCTTTGATTGCTTTACGAAATCAAAGGGGTTCTTACAAATAAACGATGGTTCTTAGCATGTATCTGTTATGTTTTTTCTCGTATACTTCAACAGTTTGTGTTTTTCTAACAAACTCCAAATATATATTTACGATAATTAACATTTTCTAATGTTTGGGTCTGTTCTGAAGTATAACGTGTTATTTTGGATGTCCTTGGAACGTTAATTTTAGGTTTATAACATATTAGCCAACCGGCCGGGCTTGGGCCGGTTTTGGAGCAAGCCCCAGCTGGGTTCGAAATGGGCTTCGGGAGTATCCCCAATGGGTTCGTTGGGCGTATTATGTTCGCCTCTTTCATTGATAAGAAATAAAAATTTATTTGCAGTTTGATATTCACAAAATCTCTACCAACTTTATTTCTCCTCGTGCAGTATTTTTCTTTTTATATCTGGAATAAAGTAAAAGGAAATTTGTTGTACTATCTAACGGATTGGCATACCTATTTGACTGGATTTAAGCTATAAAAGACGAAGCGATATATGAATATGCTGACATTATTACTTATCATCGTTTTCGCCGTTATATAAAGTAAAGTGGGACGTAAGCGCTTTGTGGAACGCCCAACTTAAGGTTTAACAAAATATAAAGATGAAGAATTACTTGGCGTAATATGGCAGGAGAAAGTAGTATACGTGACAAACCTGTTAGAGAACCCAGCCAAATATCGGCCGCAAACCGGCCGGGAACCTGTTGGTTCCTGCCCAGTCAAAGCGCGCTCTGAGCTTGACTAAAACTCATTCGAAACCCGGCCATAACGCGGCGGGTGACCGGCCGGGTTTTTCGCTGGACTTTCTACTTAGGGATACAGTTTTTTTAAAATAAAACTGAAGTGCGTAGTTCTTTATGTGACAATATTTTTCCAACAAGCCTCAGAATTGGTCGATGAATAGGGTATTCTAAAAACGTAATACATTTATGATTTAAGAAACATTTCTCGGATCAAATCACTGAATATACTGGTATTTGAGAGAACCTATGTTCCAGCATCCCCTAGGGGATTCGCGGGTGACGACAGGGTGTCCTCTTGTGCTGTTTAGGGCGGTTCACATACTAACCGGTACTGAATATCCTAAAACCGTAGTACTTTTCGAAGGAGGGAAGGTGTGCTTTCATATTTTATACATTGGTTATTATTAGTGAATAATTAATTAGCTTTCTTTATTTTAGGTGAAGGTGGTAAACTAATCCCGCATAACCCTCGTCATATGCAGGTCCCAGAAAGTAGTCCTCCGTCAGTCTGACGCAAAGGTTTGCTGCTTCTTCTAAATTTTCGCTATGCCGTTAATTTGTGTGACATTTGTATTACTGAAGTACTGCCGTTGCGACGTAGTGACGAAAGAATCTAACTTATCCGCGTAGTATCAAACTAGTCCTCGTGAAATGAAAATGGGTTAACCTGGTACTCAAACATCATGTCTAGACGGAGCTGATCTGGGCCCAGGATGAGCATACTTTAGGACTATGATGGGTAGTTCCATTGAAGACGATGAACACCGCCACTTGAGCCCCGAAGGGCCACAGGTAAACTCATTTCAGGTAGCACGTTGCCAAGAGCTACGCTTGGCAAAATGAGCTAACTCTGGGCTGTACGGCTCTAACGCTGGGCAAACAATGGGTTGTGATGGGCTAACGGTGAGAAAAACAAGTTCGCGCAGGGCAGAACATTTTGTTGTATTTATTGGAAAGAACTACACTGGTGTCCATGAAATTTCCTGATCAACACAAATATACAATCCCCAGTAATATAAGTTGAGTTAAGATTGCTAAAACGCGTGTTTCTTATAAGTCCATCATGCTTGCCTTAAAGAATGAATTTGGTTCACATTTGTCATTGGCAGAGTATTGAACAAGTTCAAAAAGGGATGACACCAGATTAAGGTGTGAAATTGTTAAACGGGAACTGAGGAAATGAGAAGTAGAAAAAAAACAGCCATTTGCTGAAAAAGTATCAGGCGATGGGCTGAGCCTAACAGGGGCTCATCGGGGCCTCGGTAGCGATGCCCCTTGCTTTTAATGGGATCTCCCATTGAAAGTCTTTCTGTGCTAGCTGAATTGATAAACTATAGTGATTTCAAGGAAGTGAAGTCATTTTTCCATTTCCTATACTTGTCTCAATCTAATGATATGGCAAAAGCTCATCTCAAGCTAGATGGTAAAAAATAGTACCTCAGGGGACCTTCTTGGGACTAAAATGTGCACCGCTGTGCTGACTGAGTAGTACCACCACCCTCATTTAAACCGCCTAATATTCTACCAATAATAAATGTAAACAGAACTCAACAATAAAAATAAATAGGATGGGTTTGTTAGGAACACTAGGGTTTGAGTAATACTTCATTTAAAATGCTACGATATGTATATATTTGTATTATCCAGAAACTTCCATGAAAACCCATATAGGCGTCTTCAGTAAATATAAAAAAATGTTCTGCCGAGCGCGAGCCTATTTTCCCCAGAGCTAGCGCATTTTTCCCCGCGTAGCACTAAGCAGTATGCTACTTGGGTATCCCTTGGAGCACACAGCTCTTTTGTAACATCGGTTTTGAACGGTTTCCGACCGCTTTGTTTTGTAGCCATTTTTTCATGGATCAAAGGGTAATTGATACAAGGGAACTCGACGACCAGAATATTGTACGCTGTTTGGTGGGAATTTTATTTCTAAATATTCATTTGGATACGCTGAGACGCCCTTAGATATCAAGTTACAGATCATTCCGCTTCGTGCACCCGTAATGGGTACAACAAACACAATTCATAATAATTCATTATTTTGAAGAAAGAAGTGAGCAAAGTGTGGTGACATTGCATTCATTTCTGGCAATCATCATCTTAATTGCCACCCCATGTATAAACGTTGTTTAATCACTCCAAACCAAGCTGTTCCTAGTTCAACCGTAAGACACACATACTATTTTGAGGGTCCTTCATGATCGTTTCTCGCTTTGTGCTCTTTGCTCTGCAGGTTTGCATAAGTATCTTCGGGGTTCGACTCTGGTTTCCTAACTGCTATCGAAGCACCGTTTGATTCGTGGCTGTAGTTACCTACCGCGTCCGTACGGCATTCGTGCCGTTAAGCCTGTGCGCAATAAAGGAAAACCGTAATCTGGAAGGAGCGACATAAGTTAACAGAGCATATCACGTTTTTCACACAATTGGCATAGAACGCTTGGAAACCACTCAGAAGCCGTTTGAAAACCAAGTAGCACAAAAAAGCAAACCGCTCAAACACCAACCAGAAATCGACCGAATTCGCGGGAGTTTTGCTGCAAGAGATTTTACAAACACATTTCATGTGTCATGCAACTACTTGTGAGCAATGTGTGGGATTGATGAATCCCTTGTAGGAAAATTGTTGAACCCCCCCCCCCGAAACCAGTCGGTTTGTGGCCGATTTTCGAGTTCTTTTACAATTTGGCCGATTGGTTTTCGAGCGGTTTCTGAGTGGTTTGTGCCAACTGTTTAAAAAACGTGATATACTTTGTTAATTTCTGTCACTTTTTCCAAAGTACGTTTTACGATGATCATTTCTATCTCCCGAGTTATGATTTTCCGAATAACTGTCCTTTTTTGCTCATTTGGGTTCATGAAATGGAGCGATCTATAATTGGCATTTCAGGGCATTTTGATGAATTAAATCAGTATACTTCGGTCGTCGATTCCTTCTCTATCAAATCATTTTTGGTCCGTATAAAGTGGTTACCAAACAAACCGATCAAAAACGTTCGGAAACCGAAAGTCCGCAAGGCTTTAACCATTCGTAGGCAACGATGGGCGGTGTACAAGCTGTACAATACTCACGTGGTACGGAATAGTTATAAGATGGCCAGGAACAGAACTCAAGCGATCCAAAGAGTAGAAAAATATTCTTTCGAGCGTTGGTTGGCTACCTTGGTCCGCTCAAACCCAAAGCGGTTCTGCGTTTACATGCAATCCCACAAACGTATGAGAAAAAGTGTAGCAACTTTGGAAAGGGGGCAAGGACGACTAGCTCTAAGCGACGAAGACAAGGCTAACATGCTCTTGGTGTCCTTTAAGAGCATATATCGACCAGTAAATAACTTAGAGTAAAGAATGGATGAACCACAGGTGCCTCCAACACTCAAACTCAGTGTAGGAGAAGAAGAGGTGTACACGGAGCTGCAAAGCCTGAACAGAAACAAAGCCGCAGGACCAGATAGGATTTATCTAGCCATCGTTCAACCTCTGGCCGAGGCCTTGAAGGCTCCAGTGACAAAGCTGTATGAAACGTCATTTAGAGAGGGAGTTGTTCCAGGAGACTGGAGGGAGGCAACAGTGGTAAGACTTTACAAGGCCAGACCCAGGCAAAAGGCCGAAAATTACCGGCTGATTAGCTTAACTTCAGTGCTGTGCAAGTGCCTGGAGCGAACAATCAGGAAATAGATCTCTAGGAATTTGGTTCAACATAACCTCATATCAAATACTCAGCATGAGTTCGTGGCAGGACGATCTTGCCTGACGAATCTCTTGCTGTTTCCTGATGAGGTAACCAAGCACCTGGACGAAGGACAGTTGGTTGCTGTCTGTTACTTGGACTTCAGCAAGGTTTTTGACTCTCTGAACCACAAATTTCTGGATTTAAAACTACAGTCTACGGGAACTGTTGGAAAGACAAGGCAATGGGTAGATAAGCTTTTAACTAGGCGAACTTTTAGTGTTGAGGTGGGTAGTCATGTCTCAACATCGGAAGGTGTGGGATGCCACGGGGCTCGGTGCTCGGCCCTTTGCTCTTCCTCATCTTCATCAACGACCAAGCACGTGAGCTTGCAAACTCCACCTTTGTGTTTGCGATGACGTCAAGATAGCTGGAGTAGATACAGAACTTGACGTGTTCGCAGTACAAAACTGGCCACGCAAATGAGACATTTCACTAAACCTCACCAAGTGCCAATGCTTGACCACAAATACAGGGACCAGTGGGAATGGTGTGGGATCGTTGTAAATGATCTGTCAGCTCAAAGACCTGGGTGTTATAACAGACAACAGCTTCAAGCTGGTGAAGCATTGCATCGCAGCAGCCAATATGGTTAGGAGAGAACTCTTTCGAGTTAGATCCACCATGTCCTGTAGAGAGCCCGAAATTTTCGTTCCGAGCCATAGTTAGGCCGCACATGGAAAACTGCGTACAAGCCTAGGCGGCGTTCTACCAGAAGGATATAGATTCTGTGGAGAGAGTGCAAGGGCTAGCCACTAAAATGGTGACTGGGCAAGGGGGGTTTAGCTACACAGAGCGTCTACGAGTCTTCGATCTGTTCTCGAGGAAAAGGTATCGCGTTCGAAGGGGATTTGATAGAAACCTTCATGATAATGATTGGACTGTCGGGTATAAACCCAGAAGACCCTTTCTCTCCGATCCCAGAGAGAGGCACAAGGGGGAATAGCCTTAGATTATAAAGAAAGCACTCGAGGCTCCAAGTTAGGGTGAATTACTTCTAAAATAAAGTGGTACCCTTTTGGAATTCGTTACCGGAAGCGGTCATTATTACCACAGCAGTAAAGGCTTTCAAGAAGGCATTTGACCAGTACTGGGTGGCACCATACCCCGAATGAGACTAGGCAGTTTTTGGGGTCAGACGCAATTTACTCATTATTTCCACCTTCTCTGTCAGGGCAGATACTGCACAAAATTTCTGCCTTTCAGAAAAAGAAAATCACGCAGTACTGCGTGAGTTACGGAAACGCGTTAACAACACAACCATCTTGACACACGATTGGCTCTAGTTACACAAAGTCCTCTGCAAACCAAACTGAACTGAACTGAACTTACGAACGGGCTGTCTGCTATAGGTGTATTTCAACTATTTTAACTGTTTTCCGTTCTGGAGATCAAGCCCAGTCAGCATCATAGTCCCCAAATAGGCCCAAAAGCGGCACCAGAACGACCCTATTAAGGCCCCCAAACGACTCATTAAAGAACACCGTGAAACAAAATGTAGTCCGTTTCGGGGCTTTTTTCGCTGTCATCGGAATCTAACTAAAACAAGTTGGCACGAAGAATGACTACCACGGTGAAAGATGAGATAATATTTTCAAAAAAATAAAACCAAAGAATGACTTTCTCGAAGATCACTTTACGAGAAATCGCCAATAAAACCAACAGAAACCCCGAAAAAGACGAAAATTAAGTGAAACATTGAAATGCATCTCTATGGAATACCACAAAGTCTATAAGGACAGGAAGTTATCTTTGGGCATAACTCAGAAGGCTTATTATATTGACAAAAGTATTTTTTGGATGAAAGTGGATATTAAAATACTGTCCCCTAAGGTACCGTTCAGTGGCGTTTTGACGCTCCCGTGTGCTGACTGGGGTGGTTTATGACCATATATGGAGATCTCCTAGTATTATTACTGGCAAAGATGCTCGTTTAGAAAGAAACAAAAACATTTTCGGCACCGTCTTCATGAAATGGTGGATGTACACAAAGTCAAAAACTAACAGGAATTTTCTTGGCCACGACCTTGAAACCAGTTCAGCTCAATTCAGTTCAGTTCCTACAGAACGAATGTGACCGAGGCCAATCGAGCGTCCAGATCGTTGTGTTGTCGATGGGTTCCCTTGGGTCTCAACACTATGCATTGAATGTTTTGTCTGAAAGGTGGGATTTGCGGAGCAGTATCACCTTCACATACATAAGTTCGTTGACAAAAATACCAGGGGCTCATAACCTCACCCCTCGACAGTCCAACTCTGTCCACTTCAGGTCAGGTCAGGTCAGGTTGCACAGGACTGATGGTGGCTGAGGGCAATCGAGGGTCCGGCCTTCTTTCAGTGGTACGCACAAAGATCGGCACCCACTGCTGCGACTTTGCCAATTCCTCCCGGTTTTTTGCACGAATGGATTTGTTCCTTCACTTGGCTGAAAAAAGAAGTAGAGGCGCTCTTCCCACTATGAGGCGAGAGGCAATCACGATATCATCACTCCGTCGCGCTCAGTGCCCTAGGTCGCAGGTGCTGACAATGGATAACTTAAAAGTCCGGAGTAAACTACACCTTCTCCCTACTCCCCAGTATTCTACTTCTGTGATCAGCTGGTCTCACTAGGCATCCAGCATCCTTTCAAAATGCCTCGCACGATGTGCGATAAATATCTACCCCTTTATTTCGTTCCACTTTCTCACTACTCAACCGCCGAATAAGTCCGCCCGTACATTTAGCCTAGAAAGTGGCTTTCACAATCTTACACTATTTCCTCTCTTTCTCTGATCAGTGGCCCGTTTACCTGAATCCCTCCACTTATGCCTGTTAAGCCCTTCAGGGCTACAAGCTCTTTATTACGGTCTCCTATGAGTCTTCTTTTCCCAAGTGAGAGGAGTTGTAGCGACCTGGAGATGACTGAGTGTGACAGTGTAAATTCACTACTAAAAGCTATTTTAAACAAGCATAACCAATAAGCACTTAGCTCCAAGCAGTCTGTGTGTTGTTAAATTGCACAGGTCTGTGCATTTTTTGTCGGCCTGATGTAGGGACAAATGGTTTACACCATTCGAAGAAGACATTTTGACTGTTCCGCTTGTGGATGGCTGAATATTCAGCTCCTCTGGTTAGTATCACACCCGGTGTCGTTCTGAAAAGTAAACCTGCACGACATTGTTTCAATACAAGCCGTCATTCACCTAGTCCGCCGACTTTTGCCGTCTTTTGGCAAGCGTCGGAACTTTTGGCTTGTGGCCCCTTCCATAGGCCATTCTCGGGACCTGGTTAGTACCTATTGTCCGGAGTACTGAAAGTCCCATATCCTGTGGCCTTTTCGTCACATGATTTCCTTCTTTGTTCTTTGCCACCCGAGTGGCTAGTCGCTGGATCTACTCTATGCCGGTTGCATCCTTTTTCACAAAAGTCCCCCAAGCCCGTAGAAAATGTTCCGAAAGTGGCCGTATTAGTGCCTTGTATATAGGTATAAACACTTCCACCGATCTGTAAGAAAGTGCTGATAGCAGCCGAAAAAGCCCACCTCTTGCTTTGTGAGCAGCCAGCTTCCACTATTCAGCACACTTGCAGTCCGAGGTCGTTTGGACAGCCGAGTCCCTTGTTGAACGTGTTATCTCAAATCTGAATGGCCCATTTTCGCCCCTGACCATTTCCCCCACTGAAGCTCTGGTTAGCAGTTGACTCTTGTTTTCGTTTAAGGGCATATCCTATTTGTTGGCCTAGCTAACTTCCTGCGCCAGGCCTCTTGCCTACTCAGTGGGACCTCCTGACCCCACAAATTTTACACCGTCCGCAAGATCGAAACACCGTAGTGATAATCCTTTCACGATCCGTTTATGTAGAGAAGAGAAAGCAGTGGAACCAAAACTGACCCTTGAGGTACTCCGCTGGTTACCTCCGAGGCTTTCGGCCTGCCGTTTCTTATTCCAACGGTAAAGGTCCTACTTGCCAGGAAGGCTGATACCCACTTGTATGCTTGACCTTCTATCCTAAACATCTTCAGTTTCCCCACCAAAAGTCGATGGTTGACTGAGCCAAATCCTGACTGAAATCTGGGTAGCCAAACTTCGACCATCTTGCTTTAGTCAAGCTAGTCTGTAACTTCATCTAAGAATATTATTAGGTTCGAAAAACAAAATTTGTCCTTCAAGAACCAGTGCTGTGCCTCACAGAGAAACTTGTGACACAGTAGTCGTTTACGTATGCGGTCCGTTACCATTAGATCTAAACAGTTGCTGAGAATGCATGTAAGACTTGCATGAGGGTAATTTTCTTTAACAGACAGTAACCGTTTCTTTTGGATAGCCTCAACTGTAGCTAACCTACAGTCCCCGGGTTATAACCACTGGCTAAGTGTGGCACAGTAAAAGCGACAGATATGTCCGCTGATCGCTGCAGCCAAGGGCTGTGAGGTATCTGTGTACACCATCAGACCCTGCCGGCATGTGCCTGTAAACCCCTTTCAATAATTTATTCGTCTCTCATTCCTGAATTTGCAGGTTTGGAAGGATATGAGAAACCACTAGCATTTCGGCCGATGTTTGTTGTATCTCACCACTTCTATGTACACCCTAGAAATACAGACTTAAAGCACCATCTTTGCTCTGATCCCCATTATATATTTAACCCTTTTCCCTCAGAGCCGGAGGTCTCACTCTATTCCTAAGCGAAGCCTTTGACTGAACATACCTATGGTAGCCTTTTGGGTTCTGTCTAGCTTCCCTGGCCAGTGTCAGTTCAAAATTTCTCTTTGCTCCCAATTGGATTTTACGGCTGAGTTTCTATCCTCTTTGTACCTTTACCGGGCTCTTTCGCTACCGGTAGCCTTGAAAATCGGCAATCTTTTGTTTCTTCTTTTGAATGCTCGTCGAACTTCCGGCGCTGACCAAGCTGACTTGCATTATTTTTGCACTCCTGGAGTGAGCCAAAGCTGTTTCGTTGAGCCAGAAGGTTCCCCTTGTTCCTCTACCACACTTTCTCTACTCCAGCCTCCTCATTCTCTTTCCCTAGTCTAGTTCCACAGTCCTAGACCTGACTTCTTATATGTTTCCCTCCAAAATTTCTACGTCGTTTTCCTACAGCTTTTTCGCGTGCCTGAGACCGGGGGAAATTTGATGGTGGTATGGTCACTTTTGCTTAAAAGTGTCAGCAAATCCGGCCCGTCTATGTCATTTTCATGCCTTGTGATCACCTGGTCAAGGAGAGAAGTCTTCTATTCAGGTCCGTACCTGGTGCTTCCTCTGATGTTTTAGACCACAGTTTCGCCATGTATCCAGTGGAAGAAGTCTTCCTCTACCGTGCCTGAAATACAGCTACCTACCGTCCAGTTCAGTACAGTTCGGTTTGGTCCGGTTCAGTTTGCACGGGATAGATAATGGCCACGGCCAATCGGGCTTCCATAATTCCTTCGATGGTGTGCAAACTGAGTAGGCACCCACCACCGCGCTGTTTACTTCTTCGAATTTTCGCTGAAAATCGAAGAGAAACGGTCAGCTTCTTGCAGCCTTTCTATTTTGCTCGCAATGACTCAAACTTCGGGATAGTTTCCCGTATAAGTCCACCACGCAAATATAAATAGAGGCCGAAGGCTGCGGAAAACATAACCAGCACGACGGAGACCCCTGACAGGTTGAAGTCCCCTACTATTAGAAGTCAGCTTGTTGACGCCTGGAGCTGCTGTATTGCACCCATCAATCTTTAATCCTCGTCTAGTGTCAGACTTGGGCTTCTGTACAAGCACGAAACGGCGGTCTACCTGGTACACAATCTTGCTATTATATCACACATTCGAGCGCTTGCCGTGCACATGCTCACCAATAATCCTCTGTGAACTAGTCCTTCTCTGACCAGGAAGGCTACTCAATCACCAGTTGTGTCATTTCCCCTGTCTTGCCGATAAAGGAAACAGTGATCTTGCCTTCCCTGTGGAATGTGGCCCTTGCGGGACAGCTAGGTACTTGAGACTGCGACTATTTCAACCACAATGAGCGGCTGTTGTGGTCACTTTCGCCGTTTGTTTCTAAAGCTTCAGGCATTGGTGCATAGCCCTGCCGTGGCCCTTTCGTTAGGCACAGCATACTTCCCCTTTATTCTCTGCTTTTGCTCTGGGGGGAGAACCTCATTTGTTGTCAAGTTTTTGCTTCCAGCGTACTGAAGACCGCAGTACACTGGTTTGTCTCTATGACTGTTTGTTCCATCAGCTCGGAATCCTGTGTACGCCTCGTGGGCGGTACTATATCGACTTCCTTTTTTGTCGATCCGGGCTTTCTTATGAAAGACTGCCTATGAATAATTCCTTTTCCACTGATATCTTCCACGGCTGCTCTTCCGGTACGTTTCCAGTTACAACCACTGCTGGGTGGCACTTGCTTGGTGTGCTGTGCATGCCACAATTCACGGATTGTACCCACGAGCTTGATCCCAGCAAACCCTGCTTTGAGGCAATGTTTACACTTGCCTTCTTCTTAGACTGGGATTTTCTTGTGCCCTTTTACCTTTTTTGGATTATCAGGAGCGATATCACACCTTCTCATTGTGCGGAGAGAAACTTTCCCCGCTCCTTCTAGCAGCTGGCCATTGAGCTGAACTCAACCAGGACTGGTCTAGCTGGTCCTCTTTGTAACCCCGGTCGTGGTCGCTTCCGTACGCAGCCCCATGAAGCCTTCCTATGTCTACCTGTTGAATAAGGTCTACAAGCCTTAGCTAATCCCGCACCCTCTTGTTGTCCATGTCTTGCCTCTTCGGTCGGCTTCACAAGGTTCAGTGTGAGAACGCCTCGGCACCTCATAGTGCCAAGTCCCCATGTAGCCCTCCTCCGCCACAGTTCTATGAGCAGTAGCGTTTTCCCCTCCCATTGGAAAACATCAGTTATTATCCCAATATCTAAGAAAGGTTCACGCCAGGACCTAGCCAACTATCGACCAGTGAACCACACCCCTATTGTTTCCCGAATTATGGAAAGACTGATAAAAAGTAAGCTTACAAATCATTTACTGAACAATAACCTTAATAACACTGGACAGCACGGTTTTCTTCAAAAAATATCATTTGCCACCTGTATGAGTGACTTCCTTAACCTAATAACTACGGCCACTAACAGTGGTAAATCAGTGATCGTAATCCTCCTCGACATGACTAAAGCTTTCGAGTATCCCACAATAGGCTAATGGCGAAGATGAAAACCTACGGAATTTTTGACCCGATCCTGAGCTGGTTTTCATCATATCCAACATCCCGAAAGCAGGTGGTGGACGTTGATGGCAGTTTATCATCACCTCGACCAGTTACTAGTGGAGTTATTCAGGGTAATGTAATAGGTCCCTTACTTTTTCTTATATATGTTAATGGCATTTTTAACGTCATCACACACGGGGCTGCGTTCCTTTTTGCAGACGGCATAAAAATTATGTACTCCTTTGAACCTGACGTCTTAGCTTCTACCATTGCTAGCACAACGAGCGATTTACTATCTCTAGAATCATGGAGCAACCAGTGGTTGATGAAATTCTCCGCTGTAAAATGCTGTATCCTTATGTATAAGTGTCAGGTTCCCGCAGGAATGTTTAAAATTAATGATCAGTTCATCCCCAACACTCCGGAGGTAAGAGACTTGGGATTACAATATTCTTGTACATTTAATTTCTCCGAACATTCGGCCGTGCAGGTTGCTAAGGCTAGACGGCTAATTGGTCTGATTAATAGAACCTTCGGTCTTACAGAGAGCAAGCTGAGCATTTTTAAAACTCATGTCAGACCACTTCTGGAATATTGCACTGTCGTCTTTTCTAACATGCGGCAGATTGACAGATTTGAAATTGAGAATGTACAACGTAGATTTACCAAACAACTACTAGGATATTCCTCGCCTTTAAATTATATGGAAAGGTGTGAAATATTGCACCTATAGCCCCTATGGCTGCGCCGTCTACGAATGAACCTGTCTTTCTTTTGCAATATTGTAAAACATAAATCTTGCAATTCAGCCCCCCAGGTCGAAACTCCCTCCAACTATTCTTTACGACACAGGGACTCCATGGTCTTGATTCCAGTATCCAGGACTGCGATGAGGTCAAACTTCTTTATTGTTAGATATTCTTCCCTCTGGAACAAACTCCCACCTCAACTTAGGTCAATGTCTTAGGCATCTTTATTATTCAAAAAAGAAATAAATAAACATCTAACTGTCCAAAACCTCATCCGAATGCACGATCCCTACATGTCTATTACCCGAGCCTACGAAATGGGCCTGGGATACTAACCAAAAGCTTAACAACTTTGTTCAGTAGACAGTTATTACCGACGGATGGTAAGGAGCATTCTGTATTATAGTTAGCAAATAAAAACAGTCCAACCTATACTCCATGACTGTCAACAGCACACTCCACGTGTTTATCTAGCCCCTTCCTATTTTCAACGCTTCTGACCACGACCCCCTACTGGCCACCGTTACTCCGGTGATTCTTTTTTCATGCTGTCAGATTTTACCATAGTCGGTTAGGTTCTTTTTTTATCAGCTGCCGCCAGGTATAAGAGCATTTATAATGCTAGAAAATACAGCAGCATATATAATATTGTCCTCAAGTTACCAGTCTCATCCACGCTTCAACTATTTACTCATTGAGACCCTATTGCAACACACGAGATTCCAGGCCTCGTTCTGATGAACGAACCGCCACAATCGACGTGATCTTCCATAAACCATTCTTCGAACTACACATAAGTATTTGCCCCCAGTGTCGCCTATTCTAGCCTCCTTTCTTTTTTGGTAATTCTCACTGAGATTCACAATAATTAGTCGATAGTACCGGTCTTCTTCGCTTTCCGGATGTTGTTAAATCCAAAAAACCAGACCTCAAAATCGCGACCACCCATTTCTGTTACTGGCATGATTTTGGTGTTCTGTCTTTCTCCCCTAACCCACAGCTGGTAGAATTGCCAGACTGCAGCCTTCTCCGTTTTGTTTTCAGAACCTGCACCCTAAGGACGATTGTCGCCTTCTTCATCCCAGGAATAACTTGGACCCTCTCTCGCTGGACAGAACAAACGAGATTAACACACGACTTCATTTTCGCCTGTCTCACGATCGCTTTCCCCAAGATTCCCACCATCACACTTCTTGAACCTGGACTACTCAATTTCACTGCATTCATACAATTCATTTTATTCCCATATATCATTATGCCCGTTCCGTGTTAGAACCCGCTAATACTGTTCAAACACCGGCACCTTTATTGTCACCGTTCATTGCTTCATCGGTCACCAAAAAACAAAACGTCCGGCGCTGACATATCTTTCAGTAGTCCTCCAGTGGGCAGTGAAGTAATTGGTAACTACATGCACTCTTCATCGGTCCATCCGATCGCATCCGCAATGCTGTTGCATCGAGTGTTCGGGCCCTGCAGATCACTGCGTTCCCTCCTCGATTGAACGTCTTCGATACACTTCCCATGCTGCATCCACGCCCCATTCCCATCATTTGTTACACCTGTCAAATTGGTCATTAGAAATGTGATATTCACCGTCTACTTACTATATCATCACCGTTATCGACACCTTTGATCTTCCAGATGTTGCATTCGTGTTATATTACCGAAACTGACCCCGTATCCAGCCTCTTAATCACACCACTATCTGCACCGGCTGATATATTTTATTTCTATATTCGTTGATCCACTGCCGCTTTCCGCGATATACCTGGGCAGTTTTATTGATCTGTCATTTTTGCATGGTACACTCCACACAGCGTTCATCTATTGACGTACACTTACCTGTGAATTACTTTACCTTCCCTCCCGCAGAACTGAACACCTGTATAATGGATGTAACCACACGGTCAATATTGATTAGTCTTCCACTTCCGCTTTGACATTTCATACCAACCCTACATAAAGTTAACAATTTGCCGCACGCTCATCTGTTTTCCTCCGGCGGTTCCCTGCCACTATCAATCTGGTAGTCTCCCTCCCACGAAGTACACAATTGTTTGCCACATATATGATTCCTCCAGTATACAGCCACCACTTTATATACTACCTTCTTTGCAGACTGAAATATTTCCGTGTTAATACTTCTTGACATACCTGTCGTAAAGTGAATAATTCACCGAACGCTTCGACGAGATTTATATCCATATGCCTCTCCTATTCTGTAGCGCACCAAAAACATATCCTTTGAATATGTTCGAATTTCCACCGGTGGTAATTATTTCATGTACCACTTATGCATGTACTCCAGACCAACTGACACCATTCGACCCTGACCTTCAAATTTGCCGGGCATTACTAGTTTTAGTTCACTGTAACACTCTCTTTGATACTCTGCATGCACGTGTTGTGCCCTTTTGTGAATTGTCATTCCAGCATCACTGTAATCAGCTGATCATGCATTCTAGCATGCTTCTGGGGCATCCGAAATATACAATTTTTATTAATAATATTACCTCATAGTGACAAGTCCCCATGCAGCCCTCCTCTGCCACAGTTCTCTACTTAATCCTTTTATTTGGCCCTCTGGGCCTTCTAAAATTGGTCTTCATGTGCCTTCAAGGGCATCGGCCACTTGTGGTTTACCAGTGGCCTTATTCGGCTTCTAGGTTACTTTTGATGCGCAGTTAGAACTTGGTGTTTAGGGCAAAGGGTTTCCAACAAAGTTTACCTATGAGTCCCCGTACCGGAGTCCCTCCGGACCTCCCACCACCCACCTCTGCTAAATCCGCGAGGTAGAGTTTGTGAAATCAACTTCCTCCGCAGCGATACAGCATCCCTTGGTCCTCACACGCTCTTGCATACTTTCGGTTAGCTCAGTTTCCATGATAGGGTTTGTAATGAACCAGGCTATGCTGAGTAATGGCCATTTTGGACTTATGTGCCCTGAGATCTTTCCCGAGGTTCGGTTTCGAACTCACCATTTTGTTAGGTTGCGCACGTTCAACTGAACTGTTATTTACGAGGTTTCCGTCGACCTCGTTTTTGAACCAGTTTTAATTCTGGTTAGTCGCCGGCTGTGGAAGCTGGTGGTTCGCCTTCAGCTTCACTGTTGCCTTCCTTACGGCTCCTAGTAACTTCGGTATCACAGCCGTGTCGGTTTCACGATATACACAGTACGCTTCCGCATCTTTACAGTGACAGGCAAATTTTTCACTCCCTTGTAAGAGGGGATTTCGCTGTTGGGCAGCATGAAAGACACATCCATTACCAGCTCTCGAAAGTATTCTAAAAGATGGTTGCTGCAGTGCGCTGGAAGAAATGTCCTCCTTGAGGGTTGCACACGAACCGCCCTCAAAGACAGAAAAAAGCTTGGTGGGCCGGAGTTCGGCAGGTGCATAAACAACTATTGGCACGAACACCGAGGAGGATGCGGGTGGCCATTTGTCGGAGAGCTTAACGGAGGCCGCGACCAATCGAACGAATGCAGTTCTTTCGACAGTGTGCAGACAGGTAAAGAACCTGACATTTCAGAGCGTATTTTGACATTGCCATGTTAAGAACGATAAGGAAACCTAAAAACGCATCGCGCATCGGCTGCCAGAGAAAAGCATGGCTACATTCGCTGAGGCAGCAGATAAAAAGACCAGTCACAAAACAACTCAGACGGACCATAGTGTTATGCTTCTTGCACCTAGTGAACATGCTCAAATCTCAATATCATGGATGATCTAGTTCCATTCACGACCTAAGGCCTACCTAACAGACCGTACGGTTCACGTGTCCATCAGTCTCCTAAGCAGACTGGCCCTAATGCCCACTGCTAAAGAAGTCTGACCTAGTTGTCAACCTAGCTCGAACTTTCGTCAGCTTCTCCTCGTGCCCTGATATTCCGGAACCTGAAGTGATCTAGAATGGGCTACCCGGTCTAAGACCAGAAAAACCCTCCGGTATCTTTAGCGATTCCATCAGACCTCCTTGGAGTCTCTTCCTTTCCAAAGAGAAGGGTTGGAGATCACAGAGTCTCCGCTCGTCTCACTTCTCTGCCCTTCGAACGCTCGCATTGCAAGACTTTGAGCCTCGCTCAAGCAGGCGGAGTCTCCTATGTAGAGGAGCGAGCTACCTTCCAGGTGGGACCGTACTATAGTCAAGTATACAGGTAAGAATGTTTTCGGCCTTCGGCGAGACAATGCCGACCACAATCCGAAGAGCTCACCACAAGCTTTCTGTGCAGTAACGTTGCACTGATCCGACCATCCAGGTTCACCACGCATCATGTCCCTGAGGCCCTTAACACTATTAACTACTTCTATGATGAACGGGTCCTTGCCAACGGAAGACAGATGGGTTTTCTCCCGGCCTTGACAGAAGATGGCTTCAGCTTTGGGCGGCAAGTCCCACTTTCATGCCCAGTCCGGGATGGCTCCCATATCCCTGCCTAGGTCGACTCTACCCTAGGATCTTATAACCTTCAACTCACCCGCAAAACTAGGGCCGGGCGGCTGAAGGGGAGATGCCAGGTCGGTAATAAACAACAAGAATAGTATCGGGCCCAGGACTGATCCTTGAGGTACGTAACCGGTGACGTTCACCAAATTAGAGCAACAGCCCCCCACTTTCACCTAAAACGTCCCGCTGGACAGGATGTTCACCAGCCACCCATGTGCCAACCCATCAATGCCGAACGTCCCCACCTGGCCCGGCAACAGACGATGAACAACAGAGACAAAGGCCCCGAAAACTTCAAGGTTAAATACTTCGACTTGTTTACCCATCCATCGAGCCACTCCATTTAGGGAGCGCAGGAGGTCGGTCAGGCAAGATCTATTCCTAAGAGCTCATGCCGAGCTGGGCCTAGCTTGGGATGCTCCAGTAAACACTGAAAGACGTGAGCGCAGACGATCCTCCCAAGAACTTTATATAGGATGCAAGTCAGTTCACCGGCCTGAAGTTACCCAAATCCGACTTAGTCCGCTTTTATTCAGTCCTTGGGCAACTTGCTCCAGTCTAGAGCGGACCGGTGAAACATACGTACCAGCGGTGACGTAATATCACAAAACGGCCTTCGCGATACCTGTATGAGTGTCCTCTGGACCTACGGACCTATGAAGGATTAATCCCCGCAAATCTTACGCACGAACCCTGGTGGAGGGCTTCTGTCTTCTAATCTCGGCGGGGGATATTCCTGCACCAAGTAGACTAATACTCCTCTGCCCACGTTGTGTGCACTATCAAAGTATTCACCCAGAGCATTCGTGGGGGCGAAGTTTCCGTCGCGGGTAAAACACTTCCTGTTCAGGGCTGATAATCCATCTGATTGCATCTTTTTCGGTCATTTCCCCGCACTTCTTCTTGGGCTGGACCGCTGGGTAAACTGTGTTGGAAATCCTTTGCCCTAAACACCAAGTTCTAATTGCGCAGCAAAAGTAGCCTAGAAGCCGAATAAGGCCACTGGTAAACCACAAGTGGCCAATGCCCCTGAAGGCACATGAGGACCAATTTTAGAAGGCCCAGAGGGCCAAATAAAAGGATCAAGTAGAGAACTGTGGCAGAGGAGGGCTGCATGGGGAATTGTCACTATGACATGCCGAGGCATTCTCACACTGAACCTTGTGAAGCCGACCGAAGAGGAACCTGAAAAGAGGCAAGTCGAAGTAGTGGCGGGCACATGTTCCGCAGTCACCTTTTTCTGAACCCTCCGAGTTAGTTCCGTGGTGTGACGTTCCTCTGGACACCCTAAGGGGCAGACTCGATCGAGCTTCGAAAGGTTTTGAGCGGGGCTTGGAGCGGGCGGACTGGCTGGAAGCGGTCTTGGGCTGGGTTTCCAACAGGCAACCCAGCCATAAACCGGCCGCAACCAAGCCGGGTTTCGGCTGAGCTGGAAACGGGCTTCGGCCGGGTTCGTTTATAGGTTCGTCAGGCATGTTGCCTTCGACCGCTACATTACACCAGGGGATTCCAACCTAACCATTTCAGTTCACAACCAGTCCTGGGCCGCGCATACCTCCCATTCCAAAATAAATTTTGAAGAAAACGTGAACAATAATACCCGCTTCAGTTGTTCGATATTTACGGTTTACATGTTCGTATTCATAATTTTCTCCGCAAATATTCTTTATGGTCCCGAAAGAGAAAAAAATATAACGTATAATCAGTCAATAATTGATTATGAGTGGTATAAAATGGTGCTATGGGTCACCCTAGATTGAAGAAAGATACGGATAACGAGCTACGGCACGTAAAGAAAATGGAATTGGTATCGGTCGTGTCAACTTTCGTTTTTCAGAAAATGTGAGCCGCAAAAAAGTCAAAAAGCTGGATACACAAATTTATAAATACACTAAATCATTTTTAATATGACAGTAAAGGTGGACGAGCTGATGAAGAGGAAATAAGGATGCGTAATAATGACGTGGTTCCTGTGCGAAACGTACCTTCTATGCTGCCCGTGTTCCCCCAGGTCTCTTGTGTTTGCAAATCAGCGCATAATTTTCCTGTCTATCTCTCACGACGGTTGGTTCCCCGGTCTCTGCAATGTGATGACTGCATTAACGGTGTATGAACTATATAACTGGATATACCTATTATAGCTGAAATAACTCTTCCTCCGCATTTTGCTATGCACCTTCGCCGCTGGTATTAGACATGTGTAACTCATACTGGGTTCGTCAAGTTTCGGACATCAGTTACAGTGTTCTCAGAGAAAGCCATTTATACGAGCGGGAAATTTCGTACCCCGCAACAACTTCCTTTCCATCTGATGTCAATTCCAGCGTGATATTGATGAAAATGGCTTGATTTAACTGTAAATATTGACGTACATGACAAAAGCGTCATACACTATTACACAAAACCATGCTATGGCAAATTACTCAGTGATACATATTAAAGGTAAGTGAAAATTGTCACTCACTTTTGCAATAAACATATGTCAAATGTATATAGATCAAGGTGGTAGAACGTAGTATATTGGTATGCGTAGCATGCCTGACAAATCTTTAAAAGAACCCAACCGAATCCCGTTCTCAGACAAGCCGAAACCCAGCATGGTCACGGCCTGTTTATGGCTGGGTAGTCCAGTAGACACCCGGACGGCTCACGGCCCTCTTGGCGAACCCAGAATGCGCCCGGTATATGCTTGGTCCGAACCCAGCCCAGGCTTGCCCCGAGCCCGGTTGTTCAATCAAAGCCACAATAACCTAAAACCAAGTCCCAAACTTCATCCAGAATAACATTTAATGCCATGAACGATTAACTAGACATGGTCAGAAATATGCATACATTGGCGGCGTGGAGCGCAGCTACTCAGTGGGAGCCGACCGCTGATTTGAACGAACATCTTGATACAGTCATGCAATCTCCTACAGCCAAACTGGAAAATAGGGTGTATGGGGTGTCTGAGAGGAGTACCACCTCTGAGTTGGTTGACTGTCGTGTCCCCTGGGGCATCCTCCATCTCTTTGGTCTCCGTCATTCACCCAGCCCTCACCTGTGGCTCCACAAAGCTGAAACATGCATCAGCGGCCACATCCCCGTAAACCTCCCGACAGGCGGCCTAGACCAGGTTGAGGGTTACCGAGGTCTAAAATACTTCGGCGAGACGGTGTTCGGCACGTGAAGACAGATCCTTCTGAATGGGCGTTCGAGATCTACTGATCCAACGGCCACAAAGGGGACCTGTTCAACTGCCCGATCCGGCTTTCAGGAGGAAGCGAACAAACCGTACAGGAAGGCACCGGCTCCACTGGGAACACCCTGCTGCCTTGCAGTCTGCACTTGGGTGTGCAAGGACCAGAGGTGCAACCTCGAACAAAAAGGCCGAACATTGCAGGGGACACCGCTTCGCACCCTACTCCCGCGACTCTATGATTATTCACGGAACCTCAAGCGCTCATCATGCTACGGCATCCCCGGCAAGCGACGCGCCCCGTGTCCCGGCGGTTGAGGTGATAAGACAGCAGGCTGGGATTATTCGCTTCAAGAAAAGTACACACATGGCTTATTGGAATGTCAGGACGTTTCTGGGCGTCGGCCGTCAGTGCATCACAATGGGAATTCTGCATGACTATGACGTAGATATTGCTTGCCACTGGGACGTCCGCCTGCCCAACTCAAGTAGCCGACAAATATAGGTCCCGGGTGTGGATACATCCTATTGGCTCCATCACGGTGGCCCGAAAGACAACTCCGGTCTCTACGGTGTCGCGTTTTTATGAACAAAGCATCTAGTGATTCAATGATCCTTTGGCAACCAGTCTCATCGAGGCTCGCCTTGACACGTTTTAAAGGCTTCCCGAACGACATGACGATGATCGCGATCTATGCTCCAACCAATTCAGCTGATGACGAAACCAAAGACTAATTTCGCACCAACTGGCAGGAGGTAATCAACCGGGTTTCGAGGCGCGATGTACTTTTCATCGCAGGAGATTGGAACGCTCGCACAGGTACGGTCGATGAATCTACTCGCTATATTCTCGGGAGATTCGGCCTTGGTCAACTCTGCGAGGAAGGTGGCCGACTTATTGGTTTAGCTGACATCAACAGAAGGGCTGTCTGCAGCACTCGATTTCAACACCCCAAGAAGCCCCTACTCACATGTTACTCCAATGAGGGTTACGCTGCACACTAACTCAACCACATCCTCGTGAGAGCCCGTTGGGCCTCGTCTGTGTAGGATTGCCGAGCGTACTGAGGCGCAACAACGCGCGACACAAACGGCACCGACCATGTCCTCCTACAGGCGTGTTTCAAAGTTCATTTGTCTACACGTGCTAAAGTGTCTGCACCCTCTCGGATAAGTGTTGCTGCCCTAGAAAATCCAGAGAAGCGAGAAGCGTTGTCACGCAATCACAACCCGACTAACCAAAGCAACCAATGCACAAGCAGATGAATTTTCTGTGGAAGGGCAGTGGACTCGAATGAAGACGTCAATCAAGGAAGCTACGTAGACAGTACTCAGAAGAACAAAAAGGCGGACAAAAGATTGGATTTCTGAGAGCACACTCCAGCCGTCAACCAGAGCACACGAAGCGCGACTGGCAGGCAGTAAAGAAAGCCGCACACTCCAACGAGAGGCCACACGCTCCGCCAAAGCTGATCACAAAAGATACTGGATAGAAATAGCTGAAAAAATGGAGACCGCGTCCGGAACTGTTGACTTCGGTAAACTGCTCCGTCTTATTCGCAACGCCTCTAGTAGGTTTTGTAAACAAAATTCCTTTCTTCGTGACGCGGCAGGAAACTTAACACCCGAACAGAGTAAGAAAATGGACCGACGGGTGGAATACTTTGGTCAGCTGCTCAACCGGCCTGCGGACCACCGGACGGACCAGCCAATATCAGCCCCTCCATTCCAGTACGGAGGCAACTGTGACCCGCGCAACAAAGCGGAAATCACGGAAGTGCTAGACAAACTGAAAAACAGAAAGGCTATTGGGGGAGATGGCATCCCTCCAGAATTGTATGAAGCCTGTTTACCGTCATTGATTGGCAGGTTGTGTACATTTTTTGGTTCCATTTGGGGACAGGAACCATTTCCACCCTACTGAGGAATGTCCATACTGCTGACCATTTCGAAGAAAGGTGACAAGTCGGCGTGCGAGAACTACCGAGGGATCAGCCTGATCGATATGGTTGCAAAGATCTTTGGTGTTTTTTATACTAGCCCGTTTCTCTGAGGCAAGAGACCGACGCACTCGCCCGAACCAAGGGGTTTCCGCCGTGGCAGAAGCTGTGTGGATCAAATCTTCACACTGCGCCGAATACTGGAGCACCGCTATAAGTTTCAGCAGCCGACGGTGGCTTGTTTCATCGACTTCCGGGCAAGTTTTTGATCCGGTGAGCCGCGAGTCTCTCTGGATCGTAATCCAATCCGATGGGATGCCGGATAAGCTAACAAGGCTGTTAAGGGGATACTAATCAACAACCGGCGCTAGGGTTCGTACGTACGATGAAGAGTCCCGCGAGTTCACACTCTTACCGGAGTTAGGCAGGGCTGCCCCCTCTCACCAGTGCTGTTCAACTACGCCATCGATTGGGCAATGCGACAAGCATTGCACAACTACCCTGGCGTTCAGCTTAGCCAGGAAATATACATCTTGGACCTGGAGTTTGCGGATGATATTGTCGTGCTTGGAGACTCCGCCGCTACGCTACAACCAATCCCCGACCGAATCAATTCCTTCGCGAAGTCCATCGGACTTGAAGTGAAATCGACCAAAACAAAAGCTTTCATAAGCCACCTGGGCCCGACAACTCAACAACTGTCGATGAATGACCAACCAGCCGAATACGTCCCTTCATTGAAATACCTAGGTTCAACTCCGATTCCGAACCCGCCCGAATCGCCCCAAGCCTAGCCCATGGACCAGGCTGTGTGCTACATGGAATAGGTAATGACAGTTTGATCAAGGAAAAAGGCGAACTGTCTGGAACATTAAAAACAGCATTTTTTGAACTTTTCATCCCCCAGTGCACTTCGGACGCAATTGAGTCCAGGAAGCTGCTAGCCGATAGTAGACTTCAGAGTTCGGTAATTTTGAGGGGTCGGCGATCTATGCTAGTGGCAGTTATATGATCAGAGTATTGTCCATGGGCCGTAACAGCCTCTCTAAGGACAATATGTTTTGACGACGTGTCTTATATTTGCTGCTGGCCCTACTGTATTTGCCGACTAGAGGTGCGGAACAAGGCACCGGGAAGGTTGGAAGTCTAGGGCCTTTGGTGCTCCTAGGATGACTGTGGTTATCCAGTCGGTGAGTAAGGCGGCTGGTCATCAGCTTCAGCGTGATATGAATAGGACATCCTATGGAAAAGGATTTGTGAGTCAGTTGCTAACTTCAGGTTTTGTTGTCCAAAACAAGCCCCAATTTATCCTGCTTTGCAGGAGTATCTTGAGAAGCTGTTCCGTAAGCTACTACCTTAGACAACCCAATAGAAACTTACCAGTAACGGCAAACTGGACGACCTGATGTAGCGCGAAGTAGGCCATTACATACGGGACTCCACCTGCCTGGGGAAAGCTCAACTTCTTGCAACGCGAGCGTTCGAATGGCAGAGGGGTAAGATGAGCATAGGCTCCGCGACCTCCAACCCTTCTCTTTGGAAAGGAGAAGGCTCCAAGGAGGTCTGATGGAATCGTTTGAGACACTGAAGGGTTTTTCTGGACTTAGACTGCATAGCCTATTCTAGATCGCCTTAGGTTCCAGAACATCGGGGCACTAGAAGAAGCCGTCGAATGTTCCAGATAGGTTGTTATTTAGACCAGACTTCTTCCAGGCTCCCCGGCCCCGGATGTAAAACCATACCTACCATCTCCGTGGTATCTGACCTGGGGGTCCTTTACTGTTGTTCTTTTGCCTTTGCTGAACGGACCGACCTACGAGTCACTAAAACCAAATGATCCACGGGCCTCATCCACTGTTGCTTCGAACTGCGGCGCCGTCGGTAATGCTTTTCTCTTGTCCGACCCCGCTTGAGTCAAGTTCCATTGTCTTCTCTCACCTTTCCAAGTCTGCCACAGCTTTCTTGGACAACGTTCAGCACAGTTTCACTAAAAACCAGTTTAGAATGTCTCTAATACGTCCCATCGCGAGCTTTGTGATCCGTTCAAACACGATCCTCTGTGGATCTGTCGCATTTGGCTGAAACTGATCGCCTCATTCAAAATGGTCAACCGCCCTTTACACACAACTTTCCCATTGTTCCATGGTCCCCAGAGCCCTTACTATTTTCGAGATCGTTTCTCTTCCTTCACAGATTGTCCGCTACACCGCATACTAGCTCCACGGTTTACCTGCTCCCTGAAGTGGGAATGGCCGCCACCATCAACGGCCTCCATTTGCGTTCACCGATGTTCATGGCCACATCACTTACTTTGAATGGTCTTTCTTCGGCAAGCCACTTTCGATGGGTTTGCGGGATAGATCGATGTTCTCGTAACCATCGCTTCCAAAGCACCCCGGGTAAGCTACTAGCCGGTTTCCTCCTGTGTGGGTAGCCACCACAGAAGCTTTCTGGTCTTTGGAATTCAACGTTCGACCTTCAAGCCAGCAAGTTGTTCGGGGCAAGTGCCCGATGAGTGTGGTCGCACGATGTTACTTGAACTACATTGTGATTGCTCAAGATTCCCTTGACCTCTGTCTTCACGTTGCTTAGTGTCCCATCGTCTGGCGGGCGCTGTTCAATTAGCGATAGCAACGTCCTCCTGGTAGACCGCGCGCTCCACGCTCCACAGAGATAACTGACCTGCAGAAGCTGAACTTAATTCTTCGATCCTGCAGTTTGTCTTGACTTGCATTCCGGCTCCAAAGCTGCAATCCTCGTTGAGCCCCGTAAAATTTGAATCGTTGTCTAAACAAGTGTGCAGCTTTACACCTCTTCTGTTCATAAAGCGCGGCAGGACTCCAGAGAGAGAGAGAGTCGGTGTTTATTGGAAGCTCGGCTGCTGACTTCACCGCTTGGGAGTACATGCTAGCCAAGATGCACCCGTATCTCTTCTCCATTCTGGACCCTGCATCTGACCCGTAAGGGTCGGGGGTAGCCAGTTACGTTGTCAATAATCGGCCAACACCCCGGGAGAACCGGTCATTCTGGCAGAGGAGCCATATACTGCTTGCCCGCGACAGCCGTGTGTCTTTCGCATCGTATACAAAGTCGGATTATACGATTCACGACGGTCCCTCATCTAAGTATCCATTACTGATTCCGGACGAAATACGTCACGTGGCTTTCCTCGGCTGGTTCCTCCATGGTGTGTACATGGTAAACCAGCGATTCTATCACTGGGTGCCGAGCGGGTATTAATTTGGGATGCTTCGAGTCAGGGCTCAGGTGACAGTTCGTCAGCCTACCAACTATCCTTTGTAGTCCATTGATAAGTTCTGGGTTGAGGGATTTCAGGTTGCTCTCTGGGAATGATGTCTCTTCGTTGCTTGATCCCATACCTTTGGGATTCTTCAACTCTTAGGGAAGGGCCTCTTGCTGGACCATCTTAGATAGACCATATTCTGCGAATTGTAGCTTGTCGGGGTTAATTGAACCCACGCGAAAACGGCTGAATGGATGGACACCTCTCACCATCAACAGATGTTTTCTGGACCTGATCAAAGATACCAATGATAGAATTGCCCTTATTCGAGGGGAAAATCTGAATAAATCATGACAGAATAGACATGGTTCGGAGGCAGTTACTGTCATAATAGTGCCTTTGATCTCCGTTTCCGATAAAAGAGTTTGTTTCAGTTTGTGAACGGGCCAGTCCCGTTCAGGCATTACAGGAACTTCGGCCCTCCCATTCATGTGTCCAACAGCCGAAAATCGATCTCACCCAAGGAAAGTAAGTCTTTTTGGTAGTCGATGGACTTACCGTGAGGTCACCGATTTACGACTGTTTCGTGGTGTGTGATAGTGAACCTTAGAGTGATAAAAGTACGGAGACTGAGGCGAGACAGCACCATAGCCGAGTCTGTCCAAAACCTGGTCGAACAATTATTACAGATAAAGAAACTTTTAGCTTGACCGCACTAAAAGCCAATACGGTTGCTCTGAGTTCGAGGCAGCGGGTCGAGACTGATTTCTGAGAGGTAAAGAGGGCTTTGGCAAAAGGGGTACTCGTGTTCTAGCTTCCGTCTCCCAGACGCCATCACTTGTATATTACAACCCAGAGCCCAATTTTGGAAGCATTGGAAGAGGCCGGCAACTCTCCCCTTTTGGGTTGCACGATTAGAACTTAAGCACTCGGGAATCCGTATGTCCCCTGATTTCTTCAGAGTCACCAAAAACTCTTCTCATTCCAGCCTGTCTTCTGCATTAAGTGACTGGTCCAAGTCAAAAATTTCCCCGGCCGAACCTTTGCCGTAGGGTCTTTCCAGGCGACAACCAGAGGGGAACGAAACTGAGTGGGTGAAACGGGTTTCAGACAGCAGACTGTATACCACGGCTCGTACCTGGCTGCTCCGGGAATTTCAGTTTCAAGACGAATTTGTCCGTTTCCACTTTTCATTGTATTTCCAGAGTACCTTGCTTTAGGAGCCGTGATCCATATAGACTTCTAACGTTTTCTACCCTTCAATGTTTGCGGAAAAACTCCACGGACCTCCGGAGCTTTCGATATCCATCAAGCGAGGAGGAGCATCCCACTTTCTAACAATTACGTCGGGCACCTGAATTGCGTTTTAGCAACGACAACGTCATCGAGCGATCCCAGTTAGCGTTGATGTAAAAATT
This sequence comes from Fasciola hepatica, assembly GCA_948099385.1. Taxonomy (NCBI): domain Eukaryota; kingdom Metazoa; phylum Platyhelminthes; class Trematoda; order Plagiorchiida; family Fasciolidae; genus Fasciola; species Fasciola hepatica. Next base: position 2,664,474 of record CANUEZ040000131.1, read on the forward strand.
CCTAACGACACGATCCACTAGTGACCTGTGAACAGAAGCTCCATATTTGTTTACGGTTTCCCATAGGGAGTAGGAGGCGTAAGGGGACGATGATACTGCTCCAAAGAGGTAGACAGCCATTCTGTAATCATCTGCTAATTTTCCAAAGATGTTCTTGTCCTGCCATAAGAAACGCAACAGATTCACTCCCTCTACTAGTATTATGCCTGGAGAGATATCACTTTCATGTCTGCCGACGGTGCCAGCCTGCCCAGCTTGAGCCCACCCTCTAGTTTAATCAACGGAGCCAAACAACCTGTAACCTGTGGCGAAAAAAACATTGACCTACCTCCCTAGAAACTTGCACGCGAAATCAAAAAGCACCCGCAGATTTTCAGGGATCTTTGGGTTGAGAACACGGTTATGAAACGGGTATCATATATATTCGTGGAGGATGGCACTCGCAGGAATCAACTACAGGTTTCCAAGCGCTTCAAATCTCATCATTATCTCTGAGCGCTGTTTTCAGAGATCCTCATCCCAGCCGAAACGTTTTTCGACCTCAACAACCTGTTTACAGCATCACTCCTGTTGTCAGCCGGAGGGTTGCCTCGCGCACGCCATGCGACTGGTATCTCGAAATGGTCCTCCGGGCTTCTGATCCCTTGCCGTACTGCACGCAGTTCAACTTTTGGTCCTCTCGAGTTAATGACAATCAGTCGTCCCAAATTTCATGAAACTTGCTCGCACAGACGCTGCAGCCGACCTTCTACGTGCTCCGTTTCCGCAGGTACATAATTCATGGAACTACTCCCTCCGCTCGGGCCACATAATATCCGTTCTAGTGTCGTACGTAAGGCGTAGGGTGATTGGCCGTTGCCTACTTGCTGGTCTGACAACCAGTATGCTTCAGGAATGTCGCAACATATAAGATCTACTTTCTCAGCCTCCCAGACTACAACTACTGCGTCCTGCAAATGGGGCCATCTTGACAGAATTGCGCTTACCGACCTCGGCGCTCACATCAGATCTGCAAATATGAAGGCCATTGTTGACTTGCTCCGCTCATCGGTGTCCGGGGAAACGGGTTGCAATCTCAACCGGCCTGCAGGTAGTACCTGAGTTCAGCTGCTTGCACTCACCGCTAAGGACGTCGGGCTTTTCGCAATCTGGCGTTAATCCGCGAGTTTCTCTCTTATCAAAGTGGTACCCATCAACTGTTGATAAAAGCTGAAGCTCTGGACAAACCTTTGAGGGTCCTCACCCCTACAGCGGCCATCCCCAGATAAGCTGGTTTGTGGATAGACCTTGATGTCGAACAGATCACTTAAGGCTCTGGGTTCTCGCGTAACTTCTTTTACCTTGTGTATTAGTCGATGGTGTCTCCCCAGGCAAATTCCGTGATCACATCTAGCTCTCGTTCGGCCAGCTGCTGCCAAGTTTGAGTTGTTAAGAGATTGAAACAAGATTTTACCTGCGCATTAGAGTATGCTAGACCATATATCAGTTTGAATAAGAGCAAAAGTTAAATTGTTGACTGAAAAAGTTTATCGTCCCATTGGGCACTCGGATCGTTTGGTTCGGAGAGTGCAGAACTCGGTTGCTTATGTAGGTTCCTTTAGGTCGCAGTCGATTGATCTTTGGAATCAGTGGGCAGCTGGAGCAACCAATCAATCGGAGGGGGGCGACATGGATGTTACCGATGTATCACGACTCGATAAGATACAACTTTAAATTAGCGAATAAATAGGTAACTAGATTAAATAGAACTGTAGAATGTTTTTGGGGAAAACAACAAAACTTTTGTAACCAGCGCCTAATAATAGAGAGACTATTCTGTCCCCACGACACCAACCTTGTTCATACGCGTCCAACGCGCTAATTTGTCATATTCTTTCCTGGACCTGCGTGACTCACATGCTTGTCCTTGGCCCGCAGTGTACTAGATTCTCGTCTTTGAATGTTTTTTATCGCACATTCGAGGTTTTTTTATACTATATGATGCTGTTCAGTCAATTGTTCAGTACTGTAGATGTACCGGATCAATTTTGTTTTGGTTTCAAGAGTTGTACCAAGTTGGCTACACATTGTTTAAAGCTTGTTTTAATATTAAAACTGATCATATCTGGACGACAAAGCACGCAGCATGCCCAGAAGGGGAAAAAAGTAGTGAGAACCCGCACAGGTAGTAATTTCGTCAAGTCACCGAAGATGGTTCAAGTGCATTTGATTCTACAGATACCGTTAGGTCTCTTAGCCCTGTCGGCGCCAGGGCAAGCATTGCTGAGGGTAACGCTGGTTCTAAAAACGGTGAGCCGCTTATGCTGCGGATATGAGAAATAAAGCAACGGTTACTATCCCTTACGCAACAGACCCAGAGGGCAGAGGATAAAACGTAAACGGAGCGAGCTCGAGCATAGAACTGGTGAATCCACCTCTTCATTAGACCAGGATAACTGGAAGTGGGAAGTCCTGCGCAGGCCGTCAAGCATTTATCACTGGTACAGTCAAAAGTCAACCAACCGAGGGCGAAACTGACAGTCTTCGACGGACGGCTCCAACGGTATTGCAAGTTTGCTATGCAATTCAAAACCTTCGTCGGGAATAAGGCGACCTTCCCGGGACAATGGCTGTTTTGCCCGGCTCACCGTTGCCGAGGAAGAGTCAGGGAAGTTACTGATGGTTGTGTTATGCTCGATCCGGGGCAAGGCTACGCAATAGCTAGGAATATTTTAAAGGACATGTGTGGCCAGCCTCCCAAGACTGCTCGCAATGTGGTAGAGATCATGGTGCGAGAAGCCAGGCGAACAAAGGGAGACGTCTGTGCAATGGTCGACCTTGTCAGTAAGATGCACAAAGTGTTCGTTAGCTCCTCGTCACCTGGGTTAAAGGGCTAATCTCGACCTGAAGCATGCTTTGCAGGGGACATTTCGCTATCCTTCATCCGAGCCACTAGTTGGCTGGTCCAAAGGAGCAGAATGCATAAGCCGGGGTGACCGTAGGACCAATTTCCGGGACATGACCGATTATTTAGCTCGACCAGCGAGAACAGCCGATGTCAGATTCCATGGACTCATTCGCGACAGCTACAGAACAAGCAGGCCTGGCTCCAGTAAAGCTCAAAACTTTGTACTGTAATGATCGAAACAACAGCCCTGGACGTACATGGATGCCTTTTCAGGCGGGGTTGTAGCGTACTCAAGCTGCACGGCTTGTGGCCCCAGTCAGTGGTTATCAGACTGTCCGAATTTCCTCAAAGCTAGAGTTGATAAACGTGAGGGAATGACATAGACGGCGAAGGCTTGTTTCACTCCCTTAACAACTCACACTTGGCAGCAGCTGGCCGAACGAGAGCTAGATGTGATCACGGAATTTGCCTGGGGAGACACCATCGACTAATACACAAGGTAAAAGAAGTTACGCGAGAACACAGAGCCTTAAGTGATCTGTTCGACATCAAGGTCTATCCACAAACCAGCTTATCTGGGGATGGCCGCTGTAGGGGTGAGGACCCTCAAAGGTTTGTCCAGAGCTTCAGCTTTTATCAACAGTTGATGGGTACCACTTTGATAAGAGAGAAACTCGCGGATTAACGCCAGATTGCGAAAAGCCCGACGTCCTTAGCGGTGAGTGCAAGCAGCTGAACTCAGGTACTACCTGCAGGCCGGTTGAGATTGCAACCCGTTTCCCCGGACACCGATGAGCGGAGCAAGTCAACAATGGCCTTCATATTTGCAGATCTGATGTGAGCGCCGAGGTCGGTAAGCGCAATTCTGTCAAGATGGCCCCATTTGCAGGACGCAGTAGTTGTAGTCTGGGAGGCTGAGAAAGTAGATCTTATATGTTGCGACATTCCTGAAGCATACTGGTTGTCAGACCAGCAAGTAGGCAACGGCCAATCACCCTACGCCTTACGTACGACACTAGAACGGATATTATGTGGCCCGAGCGGAGGGAGTAGTTCCATGAATTATGTACCTGCGGAAACGGAGCACGTAGAAGGTCGGCTGCAGCGTCTGTGCGAGCAAGTTTCATGAAATTTGGGACGACTGATTGTCATTAACTCGAGAGGACCAAAAGTTGAACTGCGTGCAGTACGGCAAGGGATCAGAAGCCCGGAGGACCATTTCGAGATACCAGTCGCATGGCGTGCGCGAGGCAACCCTCCGGCTGACAACAGGAGTGATGCTGTAAACAGGTTGTTGAGGTCGAAAAACGTTTCGGCTGGGATGAGGATCTCTGCAAACAGGGCTCATGGATATTGGAGTGAACTGAAGTACTCGGTTACCTAGAGACTTTTCCATCAATTAAGTTTATCCTGCGGGTCTTCATTATCTGTCTCCACCTCCAGAAATTTCGTCAATTCAATTTCCGCGTCCTCTCCGACTCACCTCTTTCCCACTAATTCTGCAATCCCTCTCTTAACGTGTAATGACTTTTGAGGGAAGTGCCCTCCTCGGTCGCCGTCCATCAACCGCTGCCATTCAGCCGGTTGATTGATTTTTTACTTCACTGCTGATACATTGTCCTTACTCACGGCCGATTTTCAGCCATACCCACCCCGTCCAATGCAGTCATATTATTCTTTACCATCCTGTGTAGCAAAAACGGTCTCTTTGAAAGCACCCATTGTTCGTATTTGACTCCCAAATAGTGCCATCTAATTTTGTCCGTTCCATGTTTCGTGGTCCGAAAATTCAGCCACATGCAGTTTGTTCCGGTAGACCACACTGTCTGGCCTTGCATTTTAGTTTCGCCGGCAGCTGTTACCACTTCGCTTCCACTTACTCAACCGTTTGCTCATACTCTGGTTTTACACATCTATTCCCCCTGACATAGGCCATAACGCCCTCACATGTGCCTTCTGATCTTGCTTCCGAGCACGAGTAAGGCTCTTCCCAAAAGAAATTATTGCTGTTATTATAATCTGTTTTTCCGTGTCTGGCCTGCGCCTCCGTAGATATGTGAATAAAGAAGCCTCCAGGATTCGGTAGCAACTTGTGCGGATACTTCCCCCTATAATCTGAAGTATCCTGCTTGCCTTGTGCCTTACGGAAGCTTCGGATGAGCCCGTAGTCGGTACAGTCCTGCAAGACCTGGGTTAAACTATACTTTTCCTATTCCTCTCTCCCCTCTCTGGCGTTTTCAGTTCTAACGAGTGTTCGCAGCACAAACCCTCGCGTAGCTTTAGTTATGGCTCGCCTAACGCTGTTCCGGCGCGATTCAACACAGGACTTGCTCTGTTGCTACTGCGCCACGGCTATAAGTTCCTTTGTAGCATAGACACCTTCTTGGGGCAGGTTCCACCTGGGGATACCCTCAGCTCTTATCTAAGCAGTAGCGTTCAACAACTTTAACCAGAAACCCCATGATCCCCAAGCTCCAGCGTTCCCCAAACCACCGGCTGGCCAATCCTACGTGGTTCGTTGGTGATGTACGCAATCCAGTGCTGGTGGAGTAGAGGTCCCGCCCCATCACGTAGGTTGAAAAAATGCCCATACCAGCCCAAGTTATCTACGGTACCGAAGAATGATGAAGGCGTAGACCCGTGGCCGGCGTGGCAAGGCATGGTTGTGAAGCAGACTTCGAGCAGACCGGAGCCATCCACCGCAAGCACCTGGTCATATTCAAATAACCTCATGTACTGCAATGCCTCCGGTGTGTCACAGTTGGTGAACTTGGTGGGCTTTTGGGGTCTATAGATCGAGCCTACAGAACATATCCTCTTTGCCGCACGCCTTATAGTAGCCCAAACCTTTTCCGGTACTTTGCTCAGGATTGAGTATGGAAGCCCTTTTGCTTTCAGCTTCCTGGTAATGCGCGGAGCAAACCCCCTACCCGTGTCTTCTGCTCGATCACTTTTGATGATATCCATAACGCGGATCTTCAGCTCCGACCCGGAAACTTCTGCGTACAACCATGTTCTCGTCATCATAGTCACTGACGCATGACACTCAGTGCTCAAAAGACGGAATTTAAGGTACTTGTTGCACGGGCTTTGGCTGTTTTTGTATATACAGTTCTGAGTTTCGACCATCATGCTATCGCTCAGTGGAGACGAAGTCCCTTGCTTGGCTACTGCAGGAACGTTAGTGGTGAACGCGATTGAGGCTGGTTGGTGCCATGCCTGTGGAGCAGGCTGGAGGGAATATCTGCCCGGTCGGCTGTGTCTAGAATGCCGGGTTTGCCGGAGCTGGCACGATGGAGATTTTTGACTTGACAGCTGGCAGCTGATTCCTAATGTGACTTCTGGAGCTTTTGGTAAGACCAGTGTTGGCTGGTTTGCCATCGAGGGTTCAGCTGACTTTGTGTAGTTGGATTTCGTCTCTCGGCCTTTATCGTCTAGGTGTAGGTCTGAAGAGGAACCACCTTTGGTGGCAAACCACTTATCGGTTTCCGCCCGCTCCATGGCTTCCGGCAGAAGGGTGACTCGGAGGAGCTTGGGCTGGGGGATATCCTGTGACTGAGAAGGCCGCGGCAGCCTGTTGATACCGCACGCACCAACCTGTCCACCTCCAAATTCGCTGCTACAAATTTTCATTAGTGAAAGTCGTGGCTCCCTTTGTAACTAAGGTCGTTGCCAAGTGATTCAGGCGCCCTATTCAGCATTACACTACATGCCCACAACGGTTTTCCCCACGCTACGTGTGCAAGACCGTTTCAAGTGGATCTGAGTTGATCCGGTATTATGCAATCCTCAAAACTAGCTCTTGGAGTTCGTGCTAATGCCAGCAGGTTTTCCGTGTCGCCAATTGACCGTTGACACACCTTTGGAAACCCGGGATGTTGCAAAAGCCGAATGTCATGACCCTCAAACAATCATTCAAGGCCTCAGGGAGCAATCCAGGTGATGACACCTCTGTATTTAACTGCTGAAACGCCCCATTATCCTGAGTTTTGTGCTCGGTAAGTGATGCCGAGTCAGATTTGGGAAGATTAAGCGCGATCAGTGGCCTGATGTTGGGACCAGTGCTATTAAATTCAATCGGAGTGGCAGTGGCTTCTTCTACAGCATTCATCCTATTAATTGTGGGCACCGAATCTCTGAGATCACCGACGGCCTGTGTGCCTGATCCTGGCAACCTGGGTGCCACCAATTAATTCGCGGCAGCCCGAATGGCCTGGCCCAGTAATGGATTTTTCTCCACTTACTCCGAATTGGAGTGGCCTGAGATTCTTTCTTGGCTGTTGGCTCCTTGTCCGCCTTTTTTAGGGCCACAATGGTCTGCGAGCCTTTTTTCGGCTGTCAGAGTACCGCCTACCGGGATTGCTACTCCAGACCCCATCCTCATATCTTGGTGTAATACTACATATAGAACTAAAGGTGATAACGTTACTTGGCATACAAGTAGTATGTCCTACCTGCAGTCTACCTGCGGGCCCTACGAAACCAGTTCTGGCAAGTATTACACAAAATACCGACAGCGTCCGTGGCATTCTCGCAATTTTGTCTCGGTGAGGAGAGTTATTGCTTGCTGAGGTCTTCTTTGGTTCGCAGACTGCGAGTGAAGCCCCCTTAGAGACATCAACGACTTCAACTTAAGTGGCCCGAAGCTCATTCCAAAGACAGCTGGTGACAAAATACTAAGTAAAAATCCGGCTGAAAAATGTAAACGGAGAGTATTTCCTAAAAGGTGCCAAGCATATAGAAAATTTTGCCGTAACTATGGCCCAGAAAACAAGCTAGTAATGAACACGAACCGAAGGTGATGCGGACGAGCAAGAAAAGTGGTGCTGCAACTGATGGAAAACCATGAACTTTGGGGAAGATAACAATGTAGACAATCTGAGTCCCACTGCATGGAGTAGTGGAGTGATTTGTTCTCATGCGGAGTAGTTGTTCGCTAAAATTCGCAAGTACCCTGATTTTATAAGCCACTTGTCTCTGTCGTGAGGCTTCCAAGTATTTTGGTGTTACTGAACCCACCAAAAGTTTCTTCCAGCACTACTTGCTTGGTATTGAGTTTACTACCGGACTCCGTCGAAAAGAACGATCGACAATAAACGGACGGGTAAGGTGACGAAACTCATTGGAACTAAAGCCGGATGAGGCAAGCTGTTGAGAACCTGTAGGTAAACCAAAATCTTTGATAACCATTCGGACCAAAAGTGTCTTCTAGTTCTGCATACGGAACGAATATAGCCCAAATTGCCTCAAAGGTGAAACTTCGCATTAGGAAAGCTACCGGTAAATCGGAAGTGTTTCTAACCACGCGCATTGCAACCATCATTCTTTCGACCAAAAGTAGAATTCTCTGTCAAGGTGAAGTCTGTTCGACGACTGGCTGCTCGAATCAACGAGCGTTTAAATTCGCGCGTCGTGGATAGCTCCCTGGAGCCTCAAAGCAGCTCGTAGTCCAAGTCGATATGGAACCCAAATAAAAACAAGACTACTCCGCAAATTCCACGATACTATTTCTGAATTTAAATGTGGATACATAACAATCAAACCTTTGACAATGAGCCAATGTCACCATCTCGTCAAAAGGTGGCAAAACTCAGGACAAAAATCTGTACGGAGAGAACAATTGATCGGAAAGAGGAGGCAGAACGTATCTGTTGTGTGGTTCAAGCAAATAAAGTGAACTCCGTACGATCAGTCAGGCGTTGCAGCCGAAACGTTTGGTAAACGAACTGAACGTCTACGGTCCGTCATTACGAGCGCAAAAACGAAACCGGACAGTAATAAAGCTAACTGCCTTGAGTTAGTGCGACTCATAACCATGCCAACTCTCCACTTAATTATCTTGCTGAGGAATCAAGACCACGGAAGTGAAAAGTAATGTCCTCGATCTTAGTGAGAATGACGACCGCAAAACAGTATCGACGAGAATAGGGCGGAAATATTAACCCATAATCCGGTAAGGAAGCACACACCTTCATCATACAAAGAAGTTCCATTCACTGAGGATATTACATCTCACTGCTTGCTTGGCTCAGCTGGTCGGGAGTGAGAAGTTTGGCAGGACAGATTACCTCGGGGAAGGTAATTCTCCAATGTAGGTGGTGAGAGAAGAGGGTTTATGTTTTTCCGTGCTGACGAAAACCGGAGTCTCGTTATCAAAAGCGCCAGGCACTTGTTATTGCTCACGAGAAAGTTAAGCAAATTCTGAATTGCTTTTTTGGAAGGGAAGTTCCTGCAGCGACTCGGGACAGTAGGAACCAGAAAGCATTCACTCGTAACCGCACCTCGGGATGATCTCCAAAACTGCCTTCAACGAACCGTGTATGCCATTGCAACACAGCATCTCGTCCTGGTTTGTTAGCAACTAGAATACGTGAGTGAAATTCGCCGTTAAGCAGCTTCAAACTTCACAGGTTAGGAATGTCTCGGTAGTGCCTCCCTCAAAGATTTGTATGATAGGAATACTGGAGAACGAGGAAGAACCAGATTATTGCTAGGGAATATGCATCCTTTTTAGGGTTTTTAGGAAACATTTTTCTCAGAGCCTGATGTGCAACTAGCCAGGCACCAAACATCGAAGTCCCTTATGGGGCCACCAACCTCTCGCGCAATGCAATGAACATATAAAGGTTCCATGTTTTGGGTATCTGCGGTGGGGGCCAACCGCGAAGCCAAATGTAATCGGTACTTGGATTTGGAACTAGTACTGTCGTAACCAATAAGGCGAACTGTCTGAACTGAACTAAGCAAGCTGAAAGCATGCTCGCCTCGCCTTTTGGCCACGAATGAATCTGTTTTTCCGTAACATCTGTGAGTTCTGTTTCTGTAATCTGCCTCTTTTCTTTGAAAGCAGCTAAGTGATGCACTCCGTTTTCTTCCTTATGTATTCTTCGAGCTATTTTATCTCCTGCACCATAAAATGCTAGTTCCAGGAGTCTTCAGAATTGATTGAAGCGGATACAATTCCAATGCGAAGTGAGGTAGTGAGGTTTTGGTCGACTGAGCTCCTTCTTACAACAATCCTCATGCAATCACAGATGGCCCCTTTGAGATGGTCACAACTCACGAGATCGACCCTCAGTATCAAAGGCACTATTAGCACCCTAGATACAGGCGGAGCCCGTAGAGTCGATGAAGCTTGGTCTTTTCCCAGAGCAAGCAGCCGTTCTGTTCCGAGTGCTTCATTACTTGGGTTCGTTTCGATGAGAAAGTCGCCCCTACGAAGAAAGCCAAAGTACTTATTGCCCTTTCTTCGCCTAAGATTCCAAACCCAGCAGGGAGCCCGTGGCTCATTTTTTATTTCCAACGGACTAATTCTTTGGTTATTTGTTGCCCTCAACTCGTCACGGACGGTGTCTGGCTGCCTGAGATAGATTATTCAGATATGGGAGGCCAATTGCACGGTCCGAGGAGTCTACCCAGACAGGCCTCTTCGCGTGGGATACCGAGCTATGAAACACGAATCTTTATCTGGGACTGCGGAAGATTCAAAGCATAGGCTTGCCCCGGTCTTTCGCTTGAAACCGATCGACTTCCAGAAGAGGCCCAAGACTAAGAAGGTGATAGGTAGCACTAAATGAGTTGCTCTTGTCTCAGAAGCCCTATCACCTAGACCTGGAGCTTTTCTGAACAACGGCTTTGTGGTACTGCCAGTAAACCCGACGAATCCAGGACCGGCTGCGGTGCGGGCCACATGAAGAGACCTAAGAACTCGTAGGGGTCAACGAAGTCTTCTTAGACCGAGGATATTCAACGACTGGAGACAGGTGCTCTGGGCAGTCCAAAGCTGTCTGGCTCATCTTCGATCCCCCGGAGCAAAGTGGCGCAGGTGAGCTGCTCAGCCAAGGACATCTCCAGGCCAGCCTTCTTCTTGGGGGTATTTGAGCGGGCCAAGCTTAGTCCATTCCATTTTTCTCAACCCATGGGCTGGGAACTCCCAGACCTATCACAGTTAGGTAGTATGTAGGGCAGCCATCTCAACTGTCTTTTGCGCAGTCCCTCTGGAAATCCACTTCTAACCCAGTAGTTTCTCCCATCATTTTGTTCGTTCCTGGCAACTCCAACTCCCCTGCCGTTTCCATGTTACAACGACCAAATCCCAACCAGCTCCCAAATCTAACGTTTCTTCAGTCTCATGAACGGCCGTTCGAGTATCTCTCCACTTATGGTCTCAGCGTTCAAAACAAGGTTTTCTAACTGGGTCAGTTGGCGGCCAGTGAGAAACCTGACACTTTTGCCGCCATCAAGAAGTAGCTCACATCCGACGAATGTGTAGGCGGAATATCTGCCAGTGGTTACAAGTTGAAACCTTAAGAGATTGAACGTGTTGTGGTTATTTTTCTCAGTACCCTGTTACCCCCGGCCTTGATTCCACTCTTAGATCCCATAAATTACGAGCTCACAGTGGGGTGGAAAGGCCGTAACCTCCCCCAATCCGCTGCCTCAGAGTGAATAACAACTACTTCTGGGAGTGATTAAACTGAGGTAAAAGATGGAAAAAGCAAAATAAAACGAGACAACCTGATTCTCCCCTCCAGGTAACTTAGTCCTGGCGACTGTAAAATATTAGTGGTAGGAAGGTTATTTGGTAGCTGTCACACCAGAGGAGAGAGTGAGGACGCCCGGGTTCGCCTTTGGTGTCGACGCTGCTTCATACTCAAGTAAGGAGATTTTTCGCTGACCTAGTAATTGTGACCTGATCTTGATTTTGTTCAGAGTTTTGATTACTCCGAAATTGTTTGCATCTGTCATTAGGTCTGCGGACCTTTAAACTGAAAACAGCCGCACACTTTCTTCCAGTGGCTGATGTTTACTCCTGGAAAGAAGGCATTTCTTTCCATCGGATTTGCAAGTTCTTGGTAAGGGCGGGTGGTCTGCAACACCAAGGTATTGCTCAATTGGCCCACCGGCATCATCAATTGCCAGTTCTTGGTCCATGGTTGGAAACTAGGGTTACAATTGTTTCCTGGCCTGCTGGAAGTAATTCCTCCTAAAGGATTTAATGATCGAATCCAAGAAATTATTCTTGGATCGTATATTCACAAAGTGACATTGAAACTATATATGGTCAGTCAAAACGGGGAAAGAAGAGAGACCACTTCTACCAAGGGACACTGATATAAGATGACTAGATCTAAAGAGGTGAGACATGACAGCATCTGTGTCTGAGGGTAAAAAAAGAGCGGTCGTGCTTTCTGAGCGAGATAATTTAGTGGAGAGTTGGCATGGTTATGAGTCGCACTAACTCAAGGCAGTTAGCTTTATTACTGTCCGGTTTCGTTTTTGCGCTCGTAATGACGGACCGTAGACGTTCAGTTCGTTTACCAAGCGTTTCGGCTGCAACGCCTGACTGATCGTACGGAGTTCACTTTATTTGCTTGAACCACACAACAGATACGTTCTGCCTCCTCTTTCCGATCAATTGTTCTCTCCGTACAGATTTTTGTCCTGAGTTTTGCCACCTTTTGACGAGATGGTGACATTGGCTCATTGTCAAAGGTTTGATTGTTATGTATCCACATTTAAATTCAGAAATAGTATCGTGGAATTTGCGGAGTAGTCTTGTTTTTATTTGGGTTCCATATCGACTTGGACTACGAGCTGCTTTGAGGCTCCAGGGAGCTATCCACGACGCGCGAATTTAAACGCTCGTTGATTCGAGCAGCCAGTCGTCGAACAGACTTCACCTTGACAGAGAATTCTACTTTTGGTCGAAAGAATGATGGTTGCAATGCGCGTGGTTAGAAACACTTCCGATTTACCGGTAGCTTTCCTAATGCGAAGTTTCACCTTTGAGGCAATTTGGGCTATATTCGTTCCGTATGCAGAACTAGAAGACACTTTTGGTCCGAATGGTTATCAAAGATTTTGGTTTACCTACAGGTTCTCAACAGCTTGCCTCATCCGGCTTTAGTTCCAATGAGTTTCGTCACCTTACCCGTCCGTTTATTGTCGATCGTTCTTTTCGACGGAGTCCGGTAGTAAACTCAATACCAAGCAAGTAGTGCTGGAAGAAACTTTTGGTGGGTTCAGTAACACCAAAATACTTGGAAGCCTCACGACAGAGACAAGTGGCTTATAAAATCAGGGTACTTGCGAATTTTAGCGAACAACTACTCCGCATGAGAACAAATCACTCCACTACTCCATGCAGTGGGACTCAGATTGTCTACATTGTTATCTTCCCCAAAGTTCATGGTTTTCCATCAGTTGCAGCACCACTTTTCTTGCTCGTCCGCATCACCTTCGGTTCGTGTTCATTACTAGCTTGTTTTCTGGGCCATAGTTACGGCAAAATTTTCTATATGCTTGGCACCTTTTAGGAAATACTCTCCGTTTACATTTTTCAGCCGGATTTTTACTTAGTATTTTGTCACCAGCTGTCTTTGGAATGAGCTTCGGGCCACTTAAGTTGAAGTCGTTGATGTCTCTAAGGGGGCTTCACTCGCAGTCTGCGAACCAAAGAAGACCTCAGCAAGCAATAACTCTCCTCACCGAGACAAAATTGCGAGAATGCCACGGACGCTGTCGGTATTTTGTGTAATACTTGCCAGAACTGGTTCCGTAGGGCCCGCAGGTAGACTGCAGGTAGGACATACTACTTGTATGCCAAGTAACGTTATCTCCTTTAGTTCTATATGTAGTATTACACCAAGATATGAGGATGGGGTCTGGAGTAGCAATCCCGGTAGGCGGTACTCTGACAGCCGAAAAAAGGCTCGCAGACCATTGTGGCCCTAAAAAAGGCGGACAAGGAGCCAACAGCCAAGAAAGAATCTCAGGCCACTCCAATTCGGAGTAAGTGGAGAAAAATCCATTACTGGGCCAGGCCATTCGGGCTGCCGCGAATTAATTGGTGGCACCCAGGTTGCCAGGATCAGGCACACAGGCCGTCGGTGATCTCAGAGATTCGGTGCCCACAATTAATAGGATGAATGCTGTAGAAGAAGCCACTGCCACTCCGATTGAATTTAATAGCACTGGTCCCAACATCAGGCCACTGATCGCGCTTAATCTTCCCAAATCTGACTCGGCATCACTTACCGAGCACAAAACTCAGGATAATGGGGCGTTTCAGCAGTTAAATACAGAGGTGTCATCACCTGGATTGCTCCCTGAGGCCTTGAATGATTGTTTGAGGGTCATGACATTCGGCTTTTGCAACATCCCGGGTTTCCAAAGGTGTGTCAACGGTCAATTGGCGACACGGAAAACCTGCTGGCATTAGCACGAACTCCAAGAGCTAGTTTTGAGGATTGCATAATACCGGATCAACTCAGATCCACTTGAAACGGTCTTGCACACGTAGCGTGGGGAAAACCGTTGTGGGCATGTAGTGTAATGCTGAATAGGGCGCCTGAATCACTTGGCAACGACCTTAGTTACAAAGGGAGCCACGACTTTCACTAATGAAAATTTGTAGCAGCGAATTTGGAGGTGGACAGGTTGGTGCGTGCGGTATCAACAGGCTGCCGCGGCCTTCTCAGTCACAGGATATCCCCCAGCCCAAGCTCCTCCGAGTCACCCTTCTGCCGGAAGCCATGGAGCGGGCGGAAACCGATAAGTGGTTTGCCACCAAAGGTGGTTCCTCTTCAGACCTACACCTAGACGATAAAGGCCGAGAGACGAAATCCAACTACACAAAGTCAGCTGAACCCTCGATGGCAAACCAGCCAACACTGGTCTTACCAAAAGCTCCAGAAGTCACATTAGGAATCAGCTGCCAGCTGTCAAGTCAAAAATCTCCATCGTGCCAGCTCCGGCAAACCCGGCATTCTAGACACAGCCGACCGGGCAGATATTCCCTCCAGCCTGCTCCACAGGCATGGCACCAACCAGCCTCAATCGCGTTCACCACTAACGTTCCTGCAGTAGCCAAGCAAGGGACTTCGTCTCCACTGAGCGATAGCATGATGGTCGAAACTCAGAACTGTATATACAAAAACAGCCAAAGCCCGTGCAACAAGTACCTTAAATTCCGTCTTTTGAGCACTGAGTGTCATGCGTCAGTGACTATGATGACGAGAACATGGTTGTACGCAGAAGTTTCCGGGTCGGAGCTGAAGATCCGCGTTATGGATATCATCAAAAGTGATCGAGCAGAAGACACGGGTAGGGGGTTTGCTCCGCGCATTACCAGGAAGCTGAAAGCAAAAGGGCTTCCATACTCAATCCTGAGCAAAGTACCGGAAAAGGTTTGGGCTACTATAAGGCGTGCGGCAAAGAGGATATGTTCTGTAGGCTCGATCTATAGACCCCAAAAGCCCACCAAGTTCACCAACTGTGACACACCGGAGGCATTGCAGTACATGAGGTTATTTGAATATGACCAGGTGCTTGCGGTGGATGGCTCCGGTCTGCTCGAAGTCTGCTTCACAACCATGCCTTGCCACGCCGGCCACGGGTCTACGCCTTCATCATTCTTCGGTACCGTAGATAACTTGGGCTGGTATGGGCATTTTTTCAACCTACGTGATGGGGCGGGACCTCTACTCCACCAGCACTGGATTGCGTACATCACCAACGAACCACGTAGGATTGGCCAGCCGGTGGTTTGGGGAACGCTGGAGCTTGGGGATCATGGGGTTTCTGGTTAAAGTTGTTGAACGCTACTGCTTAGATAAGAGCTGAGGGTATCCCCAGGTGGAACCTGCCCCAAGAAGGTGTCTATGCTACAAAGGAACTTATAGCCGTGGCGCAGTAGCAACAGAGCAAGTCCTGTGTTGAATCGCGCCGGAACAGCGTTAGGCGAGCCATAACTAAAGCTACGCGAGGGTTTGTGCTGCGAACACTCGTTAGAACTGAAAACGCCAGAGAGGGGAGAGAGGAATAGGAAAAGTATAGTTTAACCCAGGTCTTGCAGGACTGTACCGACTACGGGCTCATCCGAAGCTTCCGTAAGGCACAAGGCAAGCAGGATACTTCAGATTATAGGGGGAAGTATCCGCACAAGTTGCTACCGAATCCTGGAGGCTTCTTTATTCACATATCTACGGAGGCGCAGGCCAGACACGGAAAAACAGATTATAATAACAGCAATAATTTCTTTTGGGAAGAGCCTTACTCGTGCTCGGAAGCAAGATCAGAAGGCACATGTGAGGGCGTTATGGCCTATGTCAGGGGGAATAGATGTGTAAAACCAGAGTATGAGCAAACGGTTGAGTAAGTGGAAGCGAAGTGGTAACAGCTGCCGGCGAAACTAAAATGCAAGGCCAGACAGTGTGGTCTACCGGAACAAACTGCATGTGGCTGAATTTTCGGACCACGAAACATGGAACGGACAAAATTAGATGGCACTATTTGGGAGTCAAATACGAACAATGGGTGCTTTCAAAGAGACCGTTTTTGCTACACAGGATGGTAAAGAATAATATGACTGCATTGGACGGGGTGGGTATGGCTGAAAATCGGCCGTGAGTAAGGACAATGTATCAGCAGTGAAGTAAAAAATCAATCAACCGGCTGAATGGCAGCGGTTGATGGACGGCGACCGAGGAGGGCACTTCCCTCAAAAGTCATTACACGTTAAGAGAGGGATTGCAGAATTAGTGGGAAAGAGGTGAGTCGGAGAGGACGCGGAAATTGAATTGACGAAATTTCTGGAGGTGGAGACAGATAATGATGACCAGCAGGATCAAAAGAGTTGTAGGAGTACCGCGGCACTCTATGGCCAACAACTTTCAAAAGGGATAGTTGAATAGCCCGTGGTAAGAGGTAAAACTGGATCGGATATCCTCTTCCTCTAAGGATCGACCACTACAACGAACAGTTTCTGCTAGGATGGTCAATTTATGCTGAGTAAAATGGGGAGAAAGTGGTGCTTCATGAGTTAAGGGTGATGCAGCGAAATATCTCAGTACCCATGACTAGCTGAATTGCTGAGGGGGGCAAATATTCACCAGCCAGATTTTTGTTTGGGGGGAGTATATGAAAATGACGTCCAAACATTGACGCCATCCGGGGTCTTACTGCTAGAGTGCACGGCAGCCGCAGAGTACTGAATGGATTTTGCAGCTGTGGAAATATTTGTTCTTTTCTTCAGAGTGGAGACATAAATGCATTCAGAAGTGGTTGATGTTTAATAGGGATTGGATGATTCGGAGAGCACTCTGTAAGGATACTACCGAGAAGCGAAATCACAGTTCACATAAGAATACGAAAGTCTTCCTTCCTGAGAGAAGACCTCTGGGGGACGGAGCTGCGTGAAAATGGGATAGGCTATGAGTAAACGAAATATTTCGCTGGGTATGGAAGGAGTTAGTGGTAAAAGCGACACTGACATAAGCCGAATATGAACACAGTAAAAATCAGTGAAAACGAGGTAATCCACACCGGAGGTGGCGTGTAAGGAACAGGGTAGCGAGAAAAATGGAACTTAGTAATCCCTGACCGGTGCTAGTGGTTTGGGCCGATCCTATCCTGGATACCCGGCCTAAAACCTTTCCCACAATGTGAACAGGAAATGCTATCCACCATCTTATGTACGTCCGCATATCGTTACAGATATTCTTCTACCCGACGTACGCCAGCTTAAACGATGGATCTGACAGCACCCCGCGCCTCTGGGATTAAAAGCGGAGTAGCACGCTTGACTAACTTTTGGATTCCCCAGCCCTAAGCGCCGGCCGAGTTTGAAGCAGACAGTCCAGGGATCGTTGCAACACCATTGAGATAATCGGCGCGAACGGGGAATCTGGGACGATAGTACTGGCGAGACGCGGTCTAGACTTGTCCCAGCTGAGGATCAGTTATTATCGGCGAAGGGGAATACCTCGACACCGATCCAGGTATCCCCTGAGACAATGAAAGAAGTACGGAAGGCTGCAAAATACTGCAAGCGAAGGGACTTGCCAAGTGAATTCGTGGCCATTGTGAGGGGATATAATTTGGGGCCAGTAAGTGGCCGTGAGAGAACTTAAGGGAGGACGGCTAAACCACTGTTTTGTTTCACACGAATAAGTAATGGGGCGAACATTTAAACCGGTGCTACCGGAATCGAGTGGAAAGATTCGGTAAGACAGTTTGAACAAAAGAACCCACGAAATTTTGGAGACAAAAGTAAGGAGCATGCACCAGTGGATGTTGAGTTCATTTATTGAGGTGGATCAAGTAAGGGCAACAGAACAACGGTGTTTCCAAACTTGTAACGAGGGTTAAAAGCCAATACTACGGGACCCACAGTAGGGGGACGAATAGATGGACAGAGAAATGTCGAATAGCCGTAGGGTAATGACGTGGCTGTGGCTGTGGAACAGGAGACAAAGGTCGCACAACTTAGAAGGGCGGGATAACGTGTGTATTTGAGGAACTCAAATGCGTACTGCCAGTGTACACAGGCGGAGCAAGCGGCGCCACTAGGTTCGGTAATTGTTCAGGTAAACAAATTTGATAGGCTTAGTAATTGTGTTACCATGGCAGCACTACAGATGTCCCCCACCAGAAGGCGGTTGTGCCTAGATCCGCTATGCGTACGCCAACCTCCGTGGCAAGAGAAGTTTTCCATGCCTCTCGCCGCGGTCAAACACAACAGAAAAGTCAGCACTAGCCGTTCTCCATGGTTCACCCTGGTTGTTGTGGGTCGATAACAAAACTGGGTCCCCCCCCCAAAAGTGAATCCGGCCTGAGTAGATCCCGCCCGTGACTCAGCAGTGGTGATTGTATTGCCGGCTTTGTGGTTGTCGGCATGTTCCAAAAGTTCTGCTTGCCTTTGGCTGTTATCACCTTCCTAAACTTGCCAGCCTCCAGCCTCTAATGAGTCAACCCACGATGAAATAAGCGTTGCCTTAGCCGTTCGAGATCCTGGATGTCTATGTGGTTTTGTCCAACGAGACAAGCTGGAAGGCAAGGAATTCAAGAGAGGTGCGCCCCGAGGAGCGGAAGGTATTCGAATAAGGGGGACATACCAGCACAAATAAGGCTGCCGCTACTCCCCTCATTGTAAGCTACTTAGTCCTTCTGTGATGCTTAACTGAACTATGTATACGTTGAATATGGAGGGTTAACTTTAATACATACAACTGTTACAAATTCAGAAAACCCCTTTGACTTCTGCAGCCCGCGGCCGTGTTGATTTCTCTTGTTGTTGAGTGCTGCCATATCCTCCGTGGAGTTCTTTGCTGCAACCGGTGATGGGAAGTTGTTGTTGGAAGTAACAGGTGCCGGAGCAGGACGGCTAACCCAAGGCTGTGGACAGGTGGAAGCACGCGGCAGGTTGTCCGGGACGGGTTCTACCTCGACGAAGTCTGGTTGGAGGTGGTCTATGCTGATGGTGTCTCTTCTGCTTTGGACGTCTACCATGCATTTCCTTTCCTTTCGCTTAACGACGCAAAGCATGCCAAAATAAGCTGCTAGTGTTGGTGACCTCTCAGCATCCACTCGAATAAACATATGCCAGTAGGTCGCCAAGATGTGAGGTATTTAGGTGCTCAGAGTTTGTTCTCGTGGCGAGGCGGGCTTTAGCACCCGCGTTTGGTTTGACAACCGTTTTGCTCAATCTCCGTAACTAAAACTCACAGGTGGTAATAGAGAAACCAACTCACCTGATAGTCATAACGGCGGCCATAAACCAGTTCAGCCGACGCAACAACCATGTGAGTCTTAATAGTGTAGTGCAGTCCTCAGAGAACCATCGGTAAATTTTTACTCCATAAGGGGCTATACCGAGCACGAAGAGCGATTTTCTTGTGACAATGAAACCGCTGATACATACCATAATCCTAAGGATAACAGGCCGTCATCTTTCTGCATCTGCAACCGAATGTGTTCGGTGGCTTGTGAAAGGCACTGTTAAATGAGAACCGCGGTCGGCGGTCACGGTCGCATGACAGCCGAACAGACTTACGCAACCAGTTAGAAGCGCATTGCAGCCTCCTCTGAGGTGGAGCGAGGAATAGGTATGGTCAGTGGCCAGCGAATGAAACGATCTACACCCGTGGGAATGTAGAGGCAGCCGGTGTATGGCTGAAGGGGCCCCACAATATCCACATGCGCGTGGTAAAAACGAGAGTCTGGCTCACATAAATTACCTTATGCAGATCTAGAGCGAAGATGTGTTTTAAAGCCTTGGCACTGAAGGCAATCGCGAGCCCAAAAAAGCACGTCACGTTTACCGCAGGGCCGGGCGAATCTCTCGGTGAATAATTTCCCTGGGAGGTTTCACCAGGAGGCGATAGGTCATGGAGTGTGATAACAACTCGTCGGTCAAACCTGGCAGGAAGTGGCTGCCGGGGTCGACTCTGTGGAGCATTGCAAGTAATAATTACGTCCGAAGTTTAAGAGGTCACTGGGATTAGATGCAGGGAGCTGCTGTTTCTGAGCTGCTTGACATAAGGATCTGTTGTCTGGGCCGAGACGATTGCTTTTAGATCCACGCCCATGTGTAGTTAGTCATCGAAATTGTGGACGCGTGGGAAAGCGTCTGCCACAGTATTTTGTGCCCCGGAGATTTGTCAAAGTCATTGGTAAACTGCAAAACATTCTACGTGGTGAATATCTATCACGAGCTGACTGGACAGCTTACACTAGTGGTTTATCATCTGTGAGTACATTGAATTTTCGGCCCTTCAGTGTGCGCCGTAGGTGTCGGATACCCGCATAAATCGCCAGTAGTCCTCTGTTGAAAGTACCGTACCGGGATTCCACAGGTTGGAGTAGCTTTGAGAAGAAGGCCATCGGTTGACACGAGTTATTAACGAACACTACATTGATTTTGCAGCCATGTACAAAGCGTGTCTCCAGTGCCAGAGGAACGGAAGAACCGGGATTAGCAGAGCGCGCTATGTTTGTGATAGCTTCCTTGATCGAAGTAAACGCCGCCTTTGCTCTGTCGGGAAGCACGAATTTCCGCTTGTCTCCATGCAAAAGTCTGTGAGGGGCAGTATTATTTCGGCGCATTAGGGAATAAACCGGCCAAAAATGGTAACCAAGCCAGAAAATTGGCACAACCGCCGGTAAGCTTTAGGTTCAGGATACCCGCAGACGGCCGCCGCCTTGTTTGACAGGGGCTATGTGGCCGAGGCTGAGATTTCGCGACCTGGGAATGTGATAGTTCTCCTATCTGGTTCACTTTTGGTAGGGATAACGGTTACACTGTATTGGCTAAGGCGCCTAAGAAGAGCGAGCAGGTGTGCCATACGCTCTTTTTTGAGGAACTAGCTGCCTTAATATCGTCAAGGTGCGTGTGGACGTTTTTAAAACCAGGCGTTGCCTCATGCATGCACCCTTGACTAGTTTCGGCCGCTTCGCGGAGCCGTAAGACATGAGCAAAACTTTAGTAGTCCTGGTTACAACTTTTATGCCAAAGTTCTGGTCCGAGTGAAGCCTGACCAACGACTCAGAGCCCAATTCATCGAATAATGAGCTCCATGTTTTCTGGATAGCACTTTGGAGCCTCGAAGCAACGAGTAGCCTGAAGTGATTCAAAACCCAGATCGAGAACACGAGTGCTCTCCAAATTCCACAGAACTATGAGCGAATAAAAATATAAGCACAAGAAGGCCATACCTTAGACGGTGAGCCTCCGCCACAGTACAGTCAAAATGATAGTCAGAACGGACCAAAATGCCGTACAGAGAGAACTGTTGACCGAAACACTTGTGAGTAAAGGGTACCTGCCCTGTGGTCTTACCAAAAAAACAAATTTCCCACGCTTGTTCCGGCCCCAAAGAACGGTTTCCTGGGTGTTGCGGCCAAAAATCAACGTAAACGAGCGGAACGTCTACAGCTAGTCGACGTGAGCGGGGGGTAAGACCAAACCGTGATAAAACAAAACTGTGATTAATCGGTTTTACTCATCCCGTACAAACAATTCGCATAGTAGTCCCAGCTAGAAAGCATGACCACGAGAGAAAAACAAAATCGCATCAATCCAAGATTACTTCTCAACCACGAAACAACATAGCAAGAGTAGAGCTAAAAACAATTCAAGATGAATAAGAAAGTAGACAAAGGTAAGCAGGTGGGGAATTTTCCAATCATCACGGACGTTACAGGCCGGATGGAGTTATGACATCTGTTTTGGGGACGTCACCCTCAGCTACCGGTATTTGGTGGTAGGCTCCAATTAGGTCTATGCTTCTAAAAACAGAACAACCGGACAGGGATGAAGTTAGATCTTGAATAGCGGAATGGGGTACCAGTCTAGGAAAGAAGTTTGTTTGAGGGCCCTATGGTCGCTGCAGGAACCCCAATCGCCATTGGGTTTAGGAACCATTTGAAGGGGGAAGGCCTTAGGGCCACTGGACGGGCGTCTTATGCCCAATTCTAGCATATGCTGGAACTCAGCCTGTGCCACCAGGAGCTTGTCTAGCGCCCAACAAAGGGTTCGGCTAAATGCTGGGGGTCCTGTGGTGACAATATGGTGGGTGACGTTGGTTGTCACCACGAGAAGGGGTCCAGATTGCCTTGGCATTGCCGGGTAAGCTGGAAGGACGTCTGCGTAGGAGTGTTTGGCCTGGTGTTTTATGTATGGGGGCGTGATATAATCCACGGAGTAAAGCGAACCGATTACGGGAGGAGAAGTCTGTCGGTCGACAACTCTCCGGCATCGTGTATCCATCAGTAGGTCGAAATGGCTAGGGAACTCGACACTTAGTATGGGATAGGAGACGTCTGCCACTATAAACACCTAGAAGAAGATGCGACGTAGGCCTAAGTTGAGCGTGAGTGGTTCTCGGCCGTAGGCGGCAATAGGAATGCCGCTGGCGGCGGGGAGTTGTCGCATTGATGGAATCGTTGCATAGTCTGCTTCCTTTGTACACGACACCAAATGCTGCACCGGGGTCGATCAGGAACACGTTATTAGAAATTAAATCTCAAAAGTGCAGCAGATAACCGCCATTATGGCTGCCGACCGCGTTAGTCTTTAGAACGCGTCAGGGTATTATCTTCTCTGTTTGTCACTTGGGAAGGCACGACCGGCTGCGCGGCGCCGGGCCTTCCCCCAAACCGTTTGTGGTAACGACAATATTTTGATCGAGATGGACTAACGGGGTGGTCGTGAGAATGGTTTTCGAAACGTTCACGTCGGTCAGGGTTGTGATAAGGTTTATGGTCTGTACAGTCAGAACAACTAGGATTGGAAAGGCGTCCAAAAGCCCACTCGAAAGCAGCTACCAGAGTGTCTTCAACTTGTGTTCCTACGGTGGGAGCGTAGATCTGGAGAATGCTCGAGTTTGCTTCGGCGGCATTTTGTGGATGATAACCTTTCATAATACCATCCGATAGTCCCGCCGCTCTCGGTAGGCTAAGATGGTTATAAAGCTCGAGCAATGCTTGAATGTTGGGTGGTAGTCGTTGTACCCATAACTCTTCAAGGACTTTCTCTTCTAAAAGTTGCCGTGCCAGCTGCTGCATTTCCCTCAGTAATGCGGAGAGCTCTTTACTATTTAACTCCGTTCCTTGAATCAGCCGCTTTAGTCTTGACGATTCCAACGGCAAAACACAAGAGACTACTGCTTCTTTCACTGCTGTGTAAGAATAGTCATTCAATATTAGGCCGCGTATCTGGGTCGCAACGTCACATGGGAAGCAACCAATAATCCAACAGTAACGAGTATGCTCGCTTGGGATTCCATGGATCCAAAACTCTGCCTTTAACATATGAAACCAGAGTTGAAGGTCATCAATAAAACTCAGGGACGGCAAGGTAGACTGTCAAAACGGACGGTTCCGGATCAAGCTTAAGGTCGTTGCCAGCCATAAGTGCAATGGTATATCAAATGTAATAGGATACATAAAGGTCCGTTGAGCAACCGTGAAACGACACTTATAATATCGTATAAGAAAAATATAAAACGGGTATTGTGGCAAAAATCAGGATTTACCATTTATATGTCGGAGAAGGTATATATATAAGCGAATAAATGTGATTCAAGGACTTGCGGGTGTCCTTGGTGGAATGAATTTTTGTTCGGGCCCACCAGTTTGGGATTCTCCCAAGTTAAGTCGGGGCCTGCTCATATACAGAGTCTATGACCCTTTGTCCCCGGGTTGCGAAACCTTAAGGATTATACTCGGGAGCGCGAAAAAGAGCAGAACCCAAAAAGCCGGGGCGGGGCAACATGTGTATTGAAGGAACGCGACGGCGTGCTGACGGTGTACACAGGCAGAGGAAGCGACGCCACTAGGTTCAGTAACTGCTCAGAAAAACAACTTTGTTGGTCTTTGTGACTTCGTGTCATACCGGTAGCACTAAAAATCCTCCAAGAGCACCAGAATATTTTTGATTCGTGAAAACGCCCAAATGCATGCATTTTCTGTGTGCTGCTTACCAACTATATACGTGTGCTAGTCGTTTACTAGTGGAGTCAACTCGCGATTTGGTCTTGACTCTTCTGGACCTGCGCGACTCACGCGCTTGCTCCCTAAAGCCTTGAAGTTGGTTCCCGCTTTGAGATTTTGTGACCACGTACTCACGGTTACTATGCATTTGCGAAGTAGCTTACTTCGTTATCCAGTATTGCAGGACTAGAAAACCAATCTCGCTGTGCCTTGGAACTCCTGTGAATTAGATACGCATTGTATGAAGCTATCCCACAGTACTAAAACACTTGAAGACAAATACTCCTAAACCATCAGCTTGGGATGATAGAATGCAAAGCATGCTTGGAAGAGGATCAAAACAATCGGAAGCCGCACAGGAAGTACCTCGGCAAATTACTGGGGATAGTATGGGTTAATTTCGCTTATTGGAAACTGATAGATATGCCAGTTTTCTCGGTGCAAGCTCAAGTATTTCCCAGGGTATCGCTAATTATAAAAATGTCAACTTATTCAAACTGAGGTTTCCGCAGGAGCGAGAACAGTTGGTATCTTCTGTTTTGCAGATCCAAAACTCGGAGGACAAAATTAGACGGTCATCCATGGCATTGATCTATTAAAAAATGACCTCTTGGACTAATCTAGTTATATAAAAGGGAATGGCCCTGCTCCGGCCGTTGAGCAGTTTGTCCTAGAGCAACCGTCATTAGCCCCCCCTCTTTTCTCGGATTCAATCTCACAGCCTTTGACTGACGACAAGAACGACACCTCAAGTTTGTTAAACGATTTGAAATCTGTGTCGAATCTAAGGTGACTGGCCCGGGGCAGATTCCGCGGTAACTGACCCACCAAGGCCGACGCGAGCTATGGAAGCTAGTGGTGGATATTCCTTTCTCGGCCCGGATCAAGGCTACAGAAGGCAAGGAGAATTTCGGAGAACATTTTGGTCGCCTTACAAAGTTGCCAGCTACCTGATAGATGAAGTGATACCAGAAGAGTAGAGAATTGAGGGCAAGGTCTAGCTTATAATCGAACCTGTGATTAAGAAGCAAAATTGTACGGCAACTCTTGTTTACTTGGGCGACAAGTCTGATCTCAACACGATGTACACCTTGTAGACGATAATGTTTTGTATTCTATCTTAATTGCTGGCTATCTGGGCCGAATAGGCAGAACAAGGGCCGAGGCGACCGCAAAGCCAATTTCGAAGACCACACCAGTTACTTAGATATTCGGATGAGAATGGCCAGCAGCAGATTTCCTCAGCTCTTTCCCGATGACAAAGAACGAACAGGTCAAGTAGCAGTCGAACTTGAATTAGGCACGGAGGTGCCCGAAACACCAGCCCTCATCAAGCAGGGAAGCTGTAAAACCCCTTTGAGCAATACGCAGCCGAATGCGAAACGGGTCTGGAAGTCAGAACGCGATTGTCCGTGAAATGTCACCATACAATATTATCAAGTGGACGGCGGCATAAAACAGATAAGAACCTCTAATATGCGATCAGAGGGATTCAGAAAACGTGGACCGAATCGCGGCTTGAGATAACAGATCACGTGCGTCACGCAGGTCCAGAACAAGAATATGACAGATTGGGGCTTTGAAAGTGAACAAACAAAGTTTGGTTCGCGAAAACATACGATGCATAAAAACAAGCATATAGTCTGTTTGAGCGAGTAGTTTAAAAAAAACAGGAATTTGCTTTGTTTCTGGGGGATTTTTCACAACCGGTAGTTACGCGTGCCTTCTAGCTTGAGAAAGTAGCTTCTCAAGATCAACGAGACTGTGACACAGATCACGGGCTGATAGATTGTTCGAAGTTTCTCGGAGCTACAGTGAGTCAATGTTCGGCAATGGCGAAGACGGCTGAAGCGTATTTTACATGAAATAACAACTCACATCAGGGCAGCTTCCTAAGGGTAAACTAGAAGCTATCTTGAAGGTTTCACGGGCACACACCATCGATTATTATACCAGTTAGAAAAAGACAGTCCCGAGTATAACACTGAGCCGAGGTTGACTTGTTCAACATCACGGTCCACAAACAAGCCAGTAAATCTGGATCTAGTCAATGTGGGTGTGGTGACCCCTAGTGGAGTGGCTCAAGCTTCAGTCTTTTGAGTGATACCTTCACTGTTTTGCGACTTCTAAGCACCAGGGGAAACTTTGAACTGAGATAGAGCCTCTGTTCGCTGCACTTTAGTGGATTGTGGCAGTAACGATTTTTATGCTGACAATTATTTCGGTCCACCTGATGACATCTAAACGACTATAACACACTTGAAGAGTTTGACTTGTTGGCTAAGGAGCGGGCTTTACCTTGTGAGATGGATATCAAACTTTCCGGGAGTTCTAGGAGCCATCCCGCGCAACGAGAAAGCAGAAAAGTTTCGATAGCTGAATGGATCACCTCTCCCGATGGAAACGCACCTTGGAGGTGCGGCGCAGTGTCAAGACGAATGAGTGTGCTTCAGAGCTAAGTATTCCCTACAGTTCAGTTGCGAGCAGAGGAATCCTGTCATCCATCTCAAGTTTGTATTATCCCGCTTGATTGGTTTCATCTTGGTTGCTTCGACGGAAATTTCTGCGGCAAAAAGCTCTGTAAGAAGAATATCGATTGGGATTGAAAGCTTGAACTTGTGAAAGTAGTAGATCGGATATTGTTCAAAATCGCCCCAAAGAACTAGGAAAAATACAAATTCCGCGAATAATAACCTCGGGGGACACAAAAAAATTAGGAAACATGCCCATATTCTCTAATGCATCAGAAGTAGACTGAAAGGTGGTGGCATGCGGCAGCTAGACGAGAGTGAGTGGGCACAAGAAAATCAGATATTTATTCGCCAAGTCCAGTTAACCTACTAAAGACAGTGCCTAGCCCAAAGCTGGAATCGGCGGATGCAGCACTGTCCGGAAGGGTGGCCAACAAGTTGAACCAATGCACCACAGGAGTTATCTTTGACACTACCTTCTTCACCCACTTTGCTATAGTACTTTGATTCATCCAAAATGCATGCATCCGCTTCAAGACTTCCATGGCAAACAGATTGACAATTTTTTATGACTCGGCCAGAGTAGATCAATGTCATAGTGCGCAGCTACCTAACAACTCCATCGGCTTCCGCTTATGAGGCCCAAAGTAAATGGACAAGTTGTTATTTTCCTCGAATAGCTTCGGCTTTCTTGCTTTGGTTGAAAGAGATTGGCCGTTATTCTCGCCACTCAAAGTGAGCTATGCCGACTGAGAACCAAACTGCTTTGCGTTGACCATCAGTGTCATCGACAAAGTGTTGCTGGACAAACCATACTACTTTTCCTTGTGGATCAAAGTGCTCACAGCCGTGGTACGCTGGGCGAGATTCAAACAGCAGATAACGAAATTCGCGGGTATCAGACCGGGAAGTAGTTTGGCTCTTGGTCCGATAATCTCCAGCGAAGATACTTTTACCACAAGCACAAACATTTCACCCAAAGCATGCTGATCTAAGCAGAGAAAACTGAAATAAAGGAAGGATAGGTCTGGTTCAGATTCCGCAAAATAGGTGGTCCAGTTTTTGCTGACTGGCCGATAAGAGAAAGTGACAGATTGAACGGTTCGTACTCTAGCTCCGGCTTTGAATATCCGGCACTACTACCCAGCAGACAACACAGGACGGTTTTCTTGACTCGGTATTGTCATAAAGCATAAGAACACACTAGCAAAACTTTCTTTTTTCAACGATATCTGCCAACCTTTTTGGACAACGGCCGTAACAGCTCCAATAACTAGGGTTATTTCCAATTGCATCTGGTGCTGGCGGCAAAACAGTGGTGAAAAAGCAGCTAATGTCACCTTTACCGGTGTCCAGAATAACAGAGGGATGGTGACCGTTCTGAGAGAAACGTTTAGACTATTTTGGTTCTCCTGTAGTCAGGAGGCACAAGACTACTAAGAAAAGATACGGCTAAGTATTGGCTTGCTTTCAGGCGACGATACGTCATCTAGAAGCGGTACACACTATGAAAACTGGATCATTTCTGATAACCCACAGCCTTTTTTTGGGAGAAGTGGTATTTCTGCCAACACCTTTTCAGACCACGGATCATACCTCGTTGGAGCCCAGGCGGAAGTCGTGAATTGGTGGCTGATTTCAGACAAAGTTCACATTTAGTATAAAACTAACACCAAAGGAGTGTGCTGGTGTTATGTCCCTTAGCAAGCAAGCTATAGTAAGAGTTTATGACAAGTACACCTTTTGCAAGGAAAATATTACCGGCCCTGATAGAACAAAATCCTTTGGTTGGCAAGACCCCGAGTACAAAGCTCGTTAAAGTGAAATAAATTCTGAACAATGGGCCGTTGATACCCGTTGTCTCTAACAACACCAACGCGATCGCCCGACCCCGAACCGCTTGCTCATACGAGGACCCAAGGTAAGTGAGGATCTGACAGTGGCGGTAAGGTGTGCCGAATACCAAGGCCGGAGACAGGCCAGCCACCCTGCACAACAGTTTTCGAGATAATGGACACGAGAATGCCTGCCAACTCTACAGTCCGGACAAAAGTGGATCAACGGGGGGAGGTCATTCGTGTCGGATGATGTGGTACTCCCAGCCGAAGAACAAACTCACCGACAGAATGGTCTGCCCAGAAGTATCAAGTGGTGCAGTGCCTGATCCCACCGATTCGTGAGTGCGGTGCGACGAAAACAGGGAACGGAGAGTACTTCCGGGATGCCAGAAGGAGATGTCCGTTCGAGGGTGACGGCAGACTGCACGAGGCCAGAAATTTGGAACTCTGCGATACAGTATATCTCCCTGCAAGGCCGAATCCCTTCACTCTAACTTACAGTGACACACTCATATTTATTTTTCATAAGTGATTTGCTCGTCCCCACATAAGTTAAGTAGCTCCCTTTTTGAATGATTCTGCAGTTTGGTGTCAAAATCCACTTCATCACTCATCTTCAGATTTCAAGAGACGAGAGATATAAGTGTTAACCATTGTTCTCTCCGTGCACCCGGTCACGTTCACCTAACCACTCATACGCGCGCACATAGACATGAACGCTTTTTTGTTTAACACTGTCATTTTACCGGATTGCCTACACAAGTATACCACTGACGTCTGTGTCTCTAGACCTTTTGCGCCGTGGGCGAGGATTGCGAACAGTCGACGAAACGCGGATTGCTGATGGCTGTGAAATAACTAATGTGTTGCCATCACCGGTGAAACGTGTACGTGGCTCCACATGGTGTATATCGTAGCAGATTCTACCCTCCGTATTCGGTAGTATTCTGCACGGATAGCAGGGCATGTGCCGGTGGAAACAATGAGTACCTGAATTCCAACCATTTGAATTGTCTAATCTCGGACTGAACTCGGCAGGCGGCATAACCACCAGGTAAGAAAAATACCCCAACAGCACGAAAACGTTTTGGGTTCATGAAGATTTTCGGTCATATGCACCCTGTATCTTGCGTACCACCGCAAAAGCGACTTCAGGCCTTGATTTTTTATTGGGCGGTTACTCATCTGAACAGATACCTGTTGGGCTCTCATTTCACCATTACCTCCGATCACGAAGCACTGAAGTTTGCCCATATTCCTTACCGGTCGTTGGCTGAGACCTCGGCAGCCATGATCCAGCGCTGCAGTCTTGCTTTATCGGCGTACTCTTATGACGTTCAGCGTTGCAAAGCTAAGATACTCCGCTAGTGGACTACTTACTCCGCTCCGCCCCCTCCCCTTTGGATGGAACCTCCCCTGCCGGAGGCATGCTAATTCAACTACCATCCGTCAGCCAGCCAGATCTGTTTCGTGGGGAGAAGTACCACTACACAATTATACCCTTTGTCACGAATAGCAAGCCGATTTTTGGCGTCGATTTCCCGAATTCCACAGAAGACGAAAAGACACTCCGTTTACTTGAAAAACTGGAACCTACTGCTCATGTCGCTAGCTGGGGGCTAGAAATGAACGACGACGTTTGCCTCCTCACAAAAGCCTGTTGTGACAGTATGCATAGACTTCATACGCGACAACCAAAATGAAAGCCAGGGTCCATTTCCTCACATCATTAGCAACGTGTAAACTCCGGTTGTCGTGGTCCGTTTCGGGCAGGTAATGTGCCTTGATTATTACGGGTTCCTACTCCCGTTGATTGGAGTTATATTACGCCAGCTACGAATGCTGGTTTCCCGATTACATCTACGCCAAAAAACATTCAGTCCAGGATATGTTCCACGTGTGACTGGTACCAACAATGAAGGTGGTATCGCTGTGGGGAAGGTGACTGGCGGGTTGAAATTGTTCAGTAGTCTCCATATGCTAAATCCACCCCGACATATAATCCATTGGCGCACCTGGAGACTTTATTCGTACTTTAAGGATTGCGACAGCTTCTCTGCATATCAGCCCTCCACATACCGGACGAGAGTGTTAAAATATTTTCAAAAGAGTGCAGTAACCCCACCCGTCCGACAATTAACGAGAGTCCGGCCAAGCTGTTCAAAGCCAGACCACTGCGAACAAACATCCTCCCCCCGTTTGCAATCAGCTGGAGATATCCATTCTCGAAGGAATGAACTGAAACCTTCTCGTGGAAGTGTTCTCAATGAAATGCCCAAATTCCTCATTTGCAGCTCATATACAGCTAGTTCCCACAGAATCTATTTCTGAGGCCTCAGATGATCATTTCTCTTCCTCCCTTGAAAGTTGCACAGGCACCCCTCCTCCTACAATCAACCCTCCGCACCTCTGCCTCTCTTTTATCGAGCCCTTTCACCCATTTGGAGACTCGAAAGTCCGTTTCTTCTAATGCACCTTCCCCGAAACTGGACACAGATTATCTCCCACCGACCCACCTCTGTTTTGGTGGCCCTGACCTCTCATTACTGTTCCCTGTATACATCTGTTAGCCGAAATCTGGTCTCTCGGCATTACAAACCCTCTCCTCTCCTGGCTATCCTCGTATCTCTTTCAAAGATTACAAGCTATGCCCGATGATAGCCACCTATCTTCTATCGAACCCATTACTAGCGGTGTCATCCAAAGCAGTGTCTTAGTCCCATACTATTCCTTAAGTGTATCAATGACATTGTCTTTTCTACTCTCCACGGTACCCCTTTTCTCTTTGCCGATGATATGAAAATAGCGTATTTCTTCCTCCCTAATCAAGTACCCATGACCCTGTGCAACATATCGTGTGACTCAGTCTCTCTCTCTCCAAATCTGGTGCGTCTCGTGGCTCATGGAATTCTCCACGGAGAAAAGCTCCCTCCCACCTTACAAGTGCATTGTGTCGCCAGGCCAAATATTTTGGGCGGCCAACTCATCACCATACACCCCACGGTTACTGATCTCGGCCTAATCTACTCTTGTTCCTTTAACTCTTCAGAACAGACATCGTTCCAAATCGCTAAAGCTAAGCAAATCCTAGGCCTGATTCAACGGTATTTCTCACTGCCGGCCAGTCGCCTCTCCATGTATCTCCCACACGTAAGAACGCTCCTAGAACATTGTCAGATTTCCTCCAGTCTCTGGCCACGTTCCTCTATAGTATCTCTTGAGAAAGTGCAGCCTAACTTCACCAAAACTCTTTTGGGCTTATCCGTAGCCCTAACTTACCGCCAGCTCTGTGAGCTCCTACAAATTAAGCCTCCGTGGATTCGTCGCATTAAGCTCAACCTATATTTTCCTCTTTTGGCTAATCCACAACCAGGCCTACATCCTTTTTCGTATCCCATGCCCTGCTCTCACCCCGTCCGACATCACGCCTTCTCTTCCCCTGTCCCTCAATCTACTCTCAGTTTGAAGTCCCGAGTATTTCTGTCAGCCTGTTCCAAAATCTGGACTAAGCTCCCCCTACGTTTGTGCAGTGCCCCTTCGCAGTTCGCTTTTGTGCGCGCACTTGTGTTTCATTTAACAGTTTTCAATGCTATACTGCTCACCAATGAGTTCGCCTCCACCGATCTGGCCTTTGATAGATGCCCTACACTGTAACCCTATTACCTCTGCTCCACAGGTTAATAGGTATGCTCCATGCCCGCCAATTCTTTTCTCTTTGGTGCAGGAAACTATGACCACTGCCATCCCTGATCCACAGCAAACTTACCTCCTGCTTCCATAAGACGACCCAGTTGCTCACCCTTGTTCATCAACCATTTACATTTGTTATTCCCTTTCTCTCCTCAGTAGCCGTGACTATTCAGCTGGGGCACAGCCAGACTGCGCTTCTCCTTCCCTTTTCCCTTTTCAGTGATCCGCGATGACGGTCAGCCACCTTGAGCGCTGTAACGACCATCTCCCTGGTAGGTGCACCTAGATAATAATGCTGCACGGCCGTCTGCCACTCGCAGTTCCCGTTGGCTCTGCTGTCCATGGTCTCACAACCTGACCAATCGATCCTGGATAGCACATCCCTAAGGCGGCCTCTTTGACCCCGTACAGTTATCAGTGACCACCCGTGCCGCTCCCAATGGTGTGGGGCGCGGTCAGATTCACAGCTTTGGCCGGCGCACATCGGGCGTGCAGGCAGTCTGCAACGATGTGCGAGCAAAATTAGGCTAGTGGATCACACCTGTCGTGTTCACTTCTTGAAGTGTTTTTCAGGTTGGTTGCTCAGCTCAAGGCCAATCCCACCCACCAGCACCTGTTGTGGATCGCACGCTCTAAGTATCCTCGGACTGCTCCATCCAATAATGTTGGTTTAAAACTCCATTCTCCCCATCCTTGTTCCTCCACAGCAAGCTCGCCTTTAGTTTTTATCATCTTCTACCTCTTTCTAGTTTTTTCCGTTCAACCACGGTAACCAGACCAGCCCATTCTGTCCTTGCTCCTATCGCCTCTCACCATATCACCTCTCATTGCATGACGTCACTATCGTCCTACCCCCTCTTCTCTGCCTGGGCTCGCCCACATTTCTTTTTTCCACCTGTCGTCATTGCCAGCTTCTATTCTCTATTCTCTTGGTATCATCCTATGCCCATAATTCCTATCGATGGCATTCTTATACCTCACTGCCTGTCGTTTTGGTAAATCCCTCCACGTTCTCCCTCTTCATGCCTAATGCCATTAAGCACAAGCCACACCCACTTTCATGACCAATCCTCATATTAGAACTCGCCGCTCTAGACATTGCATCCTTTACAGTCGCATTTATTATCTGACCACCACAGGTGTATTTTCCTTTCTTGGCCCCGCAATTCCTCTCTGATTCTTTGCACTAGGCAGTGCCCCTATTAGCATCCTGCAGCTCAATCCACCTGTTCAATTGACTACTAGCAAGCACCTTTCCAGTTCTACTGTCATAACTCTGTCGCGCATTCACTTCTTGGGCCTTTTGTTCTATTACTGGTTCACCTATCTTAGTACTTCCTGCTACTCCTTCTCCGCCTCCCTCGTCTTTCACCTGTAATAAAACGGTCTGATCGATCACGTCTCACTTGTGCCTCTTTGGTCATTGCTCTCGTCTCCTATTCCATATATTGCTCGCCACGGACATTTCCCTTGTGCGTTTCAGCTTGGTCTCCCTTTCCAAGTCCCACCGATTGTAAAGGCAGCGTTCCGTCGTGATGTTCACTCACAGTTCCAAATGGTTTGACTTGCCACTACTCGAGTTTTTTGGTCCGTCACCACACGCAGCAGCTGCAATGATCGAACAATTAGACCCATTCTTACCTATTCTCTTCGATCCATTCTTCCTCTTACCTTGTTCATAATCTGCTCTTCATAGCCGGCATCGCTTCTGTGCTTCTCCAGTCTTCTCTCGCTGTGGATCCACCATATTAACCTGTCAAGATGAAATTCTTTCGAATTTTCCCAAGCCAATTTCGCACATTTCGATCTGGCCCTACCTACTTCTTCCAGTCACTTATACTATTTTTCTCCTAGCATTCCATTAATCTTCGCACCCGCTCCTCGCATATTTATTCACAAGCACATATAAACTTATGTACTTATACGTGCGCTCTGCATCCTGCACTATTTTGCCGGCCATTTCCCATGCTATGATCCCGCTGACCCTCATGATATGGATCTATTCTTTTTATATGTGCCTCAAAATTACAGTAGCAAATCCTTCCAAATCATTTTTGACATCTGTACCACCTTCCGCTTCTTCCAGTGCTGGCTACCCGTTCTGCGATGAGTTTTGCGCCTTATCCGCTGACCATCATCTGCAGTGTAGCACGACTCCATTGCTATGTAATCCCCAGTAATGGATTCCTTTTTTCTTCATTACCTCCCGCTACCACAGTTTCGACATCAATTTCCAGCCCCTTCCATGTTTATCTGTCGGCTTTCAGATATTCCCTATTGGGCCAGTCAGACTCGCCACCTGAACTCGAACCTCAAATCTACCGGGCATCCATTTTAATCAGCTCTTGGGTTCTTTCAAACTCTTCCCATTTTTCTTTGGTATTCATATATTCACCATGCATTTATCTCCCTCCTGGACCTACCCATCCCACTTTCGTCGTGTATATTTCCACTCTGTGACTAATTTTGTCTTTCCGTTTCATCGCTTGTAAAAACTTGATCATGCTTCTGGCATGCACTGGGCTTCTCCCAAATAGACCATTGATATTACTTTCATTATTTTTATTATTCATAGTATTATTATTATTATTACGGTGAGATTCCTCATTTTATTCACCATTCTGTGAATTGTATACAATCAGACCAAACTGCACACAACATCCACGCCATTCTAGCTCTCCACATGCACTCGTTCACTCAACCTCTCCTTATTCACAACACCTCCGAGCTCCCCGCACAACTCCTGACCAGCATACTGATGTCTGGTACATTAGTCAAAGCACAGCTTTAAAAATTAAGTCAGGTGACCTCTGCTCTGATGAAATCCCCGCACTGATAACCTTTGGGCTAAACCTTGCCTGTACTTGAGGAGGAATATAAACATGGTCCATTCATAGTTTACTATTCATAGCTTTACTTCCTCTGTGTTCCTCTGAATTTCGGGCACCTTTAATGTGCTCCACAAGGTCAGCTGTAGATATTTGCTGGGGTATTACCCCTTTGCGGGGCATGGATGCTTCATGACACAAGCCTCTCCCTGAAAAGCTTCGTTCTTTTCTTGTCTCCGACTTTAACCCAGTGGTCTCGCCGCCTTTCCTCTAAGCTCTCTACCCAAACTTAGGCTTCGCCATGCGGATTACTCTTCTCCAATGACCATCACTTGCTAATTTTGAGCGTATGCTCAGAGCAGGTAAAGATCCAACTACTCTTGTTTTTCGTACTCTTCTGCTTCGTCTCGGCACCATACAAGAAATGTTCCATCACAATTAAGGTATTTTTTCCTCTGCTACTTTTGTCTTCCTTTCCCGCAGCCGGTACAAAGATCAGACTGTCGCCTTCTCTTTCACCCTCCTTTCAGATCCTGGCGTTTTACTGACATATCCTTTTCCACCAGAAGGGTGATAGTGAACAACAATAACAATAATGGCGTATTTCTTGACCACAGGTAAGACATATGCACAAAACGTGATCATGGAATATAGCAATGTACAGCGATGTTAGATATTAGCAATTTTGAAATTTAAGATTCACACAGGCGCAGTAAAAAACACTAAAGCTGGACAGTGCTTGAAAGAACTGAAGTGGAGATGGTTACGGCGGCAATTACAAATCAGTTCCGAGTTCATGAAAAAGACAATTAAGAGGGCAGGGCAAATACGGGAATTTAAATGAACGTGATACTGGCAAACGCTAGATGTGCAGCATTGGCAAGAAACAATGAAGCAACAGGGTTCGGACATCGCAGAGTGGATAGGGAGGCGAGGCAGGAATGGTACACAATGGGCCTTATGGAATGCCGAAAATGGGCTGCGATGGATCTATTGACCGTGAATGGATCAAGCCGAAGTATAAAATTTAGTGCGCAACCGATTAGCATGAAAACAGAGAGAGAAAGAGAGTGTAAGAGAGATAAAAAAGGGGTTGAGAAGCGTAGGAAGGGAATTAAGAGTGCACCAACTGGATATGTGGAGGATCAATATCGAGTGACCTAGTGAGTGCTACCTCAAGACGGTTAAAAATAAGATCCACACGGGGTCTTCAAAAATCAGCCAAAGATCCCAGCGGGATATACCCATGTAGCGCACAGCCCGTTCGATGGGCTTGGCTCGGAACGGTTTTGGGACCCATTGGTTATTCACCGACTTTAACGGCAGAGAATCGCATAGATCGTCGTAATTTTTCCTTAGGAAATCAAGAACATAAATATTTCCCAGTCTGGTTGTCAGAGAATACGCTACAATATCAAAAGAGTTTGTCTGAATTGAAGGTCGGCTTTCATTGAGTAGTTTTGTCCCTTGGTAACGTACACAGCAAAAGTCTCCGTATTTTTTAACGTTATCTAAATAATCTTTCAAGGCGAGTAACACTATCCAGAAGATACACCGGTTGTGTGTCATAAAACGTTATTTTGGGTGGCGCTTGGGGCTTCGTTTTTGGTTAATGCGGCCTCGGTTGACCAACCTGGTTTGCAGCGGGCCTGGACTGGGTTTTGAGCGGGCTTTGGCCAGGTTCCGACCTCACCCGGCCAACTTCGATTGACCAGCAACCACTTAAGGATGTCAACCTCAACCACGAGTAGGTGATGCTCCCGTCCAAAAGTGTCACAGCATGATGGATAAGCGAACCCGAAATTCTCTAAGCGGTTCTTACATATATTGCCTAGTAAGGATGCAGAAAAGTCCCAGGAGACTAAGCAAAATAATATTTTTATCATTTTAACAGAGATGTCAGGCTTACTTCCAGGCAAACACCTTCGCTGTCTTCTCCGCTCCAACGTTCCTTTCCTCCTCGACGGTTTTTGGCTTACCAGTTCGTTCTTCACACCTGAGAACCCTCTTCTTCATCCGGCTTCTGATTCTTATCACCGGATTATACCTAAAATTCATGGCAGTCACTTCGCTGTGTTCACGGGATCTTGGTCCCTTTTATATTCATAAAAGTTCTCTTGCTCACACTTTTGCCGTTTTTCCAGTGTTTACTCAGTCCAATGAACTGGAGAAGGCACCCTCGATCATTTCTACGTCATCCCCGCCTACCACGTGTCTTCCGTACTCTAAGATAACATTCGTTCGAACTAATCCATGTCTTGCCGGTCCGTCACATTCGCCAGTGAATAAATCGAAACTGGCCAGTATTTACCAAGCAAACCGTCGTCGCTACATTTTGTTTAAATTCGGCTCAGCTTTACTCCCCTGTTGTCAAAGAGGCTGACTCTTTCATTTGAAATTTGCAATGCTCTATCCGCCTGGGTAA
This sequence comes from Fasciola hepatica, assembly GCA_948099385.1. Classification (NCBI taxonomy): domain Eukaryota; kingdom Metazoa; phylum Platyhelminthes; class Trematoda; order Plagiorchiida; family Fasciolidae; genus Fasciola; species Fasciola hepatica. The sequence continues at coordinate 2,701,889 of CANUEZ040000131.1, forward strand.
CCTTTTACACCCTGACAAGGCCGTCATATCTGAGTCTCGTGCAATGTCGAGAAATACACCATGACTATTTTCATTACCAGAATTATTATTATTGTGCCTATTTCTGGCTTCTCTTGCGAAAGTTCCATTTCTGATGCTTTTAGTTAAGTCCAGAACTGGTTGACTCCAGTGATCTGATAACAATCCAACTTTACGAGCTAGATGATCTGATATATCGCGCCAAAAAGGAGGGTTGAAGAACAGGGGACCGGAACATCATCCGGGCTTCGGCGTATATGATGACGGTTATTTACATTACTTTTGGTTGTCCCACTGCCTCCTGGAGGGCAAGTACTTAACAACTTTGGGGAGCATAATTTCAGATCTCCTCAGGTTCGACCAGTGTTCCTATTCCTTTGGTGCTATTAGTTCGGGTCGTACAGCTCAGCGTGTTCGTTGAAAAAGTGCTAGTTCTCGAAAGTATATATCGATTACAACAAAATATCAGTTGCACCCCTAGTAAAACGGGTCAAAAAACGTCATGGGTCACCAGGATGAAGGCCTTTGCCCCCATCCCAGTATCTTTCGATGAACGCTTTATTCTACTTACCCACACATGTCAACAGCATACTGCATTCTAACATACACCGGTTTCGAGTCTAATGGTTCTGAGGCGCTTGTGTGGTGAAAACCTTTTGTGATGCAGTGCGGGTAATATCCTCCATTATTTCTGTTACTTCAAAGGCATCCAAGGGTGGATTATGCGCAGCATGTGCAAGGCGCTTCTATCTCGTTTTGAGTGAATTGGGGGAAGTGTTCTGCCTAAACCTTATGGTGGCTGTTGTCGAATGGTTTAATAGCAGACAGGGTAAGTAACAACAGTCTTCAACATGCAGCTGGGTACAGTTCCCACTCATGGATGGAGCTGGAAATGGATACGGTTCCGCTTGATATCTCCGACTTTAGCCCACTCCACACCGGCAAACAGGGTCCTCGCTGCGTTACCAGCCGTGTTTTTTCCGTGGCCTTCTAATAGCCCAACGGAAAGAGTGGAGTTCTCGGGCCAACCTGGAAATCCTGCGGTGTCGTGGCATCAAGCACATCCGGTTTTTAGCCATATTCTGATATCATTCCATTTCATCATAGACCCAACATTTTTCTTGTCTGTCGTCAGTCATACCAATAACTTCATTCCTGCGGTCACCCATGTTTTCCAATGGCCTAATCGATATTGTTCTCTAAGGCCAGATTTATTCAACTCCACGATCTTAAGGAGGCGGCACACAAATAAGCTCCTCCTTATGCATTAACTTTCCAGTCACATATTCACTTTGGAATTCTTGGCAGCTGGAAAAAATTTGATTCAACCATCAGTAAGAGGGACAGCTGGCATTTTGCCTCCAGTTACAGACCTATAAGTCTGACTATCATCACCAGGGTAGATTTTCGGTCACTCTCTAAAGATTGTTGCCCTTCCCATCTGCATACAAATAGGATCCCCTTTCCCTCACAAAGTGCTCTACCGCCTGTTAGACCCGGCCTCACCAATAAGCCCACTGTCAGAAAATCCGACTGTAGCCTGCAATGCCGGCCAGTTCTCTTGTGCCCTAATCATAGATTTTGCTGAGACCTTCAACAAGGTCTCACTCCCCCGTAGGCCTTGTGAGATGCAAACAAACAGGGTTACAGGCCTTATACAAAGCGTCATAAGTGGCTTACTCGCCGGCCACACCCTTGTAATTTGGGAATGGGTGTCCCGTTTTGACCCTCCGGAGCAAGCTTCGATGTCCCACGGGGGTAGATGTTAGAATCCCTCCATTGCTGATCTGCGTGGGCTGTTTTCTGACAATCCTTCTGGTGAACACTGCTGCGTGTGCAGAGGGTGTAACTCTCTGGAGTTCAGGGGTTGAATACCCGCAGGTTGCTGCTGATAAAAAGTTCTGTTCCAGGATTAGAGCCTTTCAATTATTGAGGAAAAGAAGTAAGCCCAACAGGGGGCAGAGCCAACCGTTGCACTTTCGTCATCGTCGGACCATTTACACTGCAATGACTAGGCTGACACAAGGTTTCCGGGTGTTAGATTATAGCCTATCTCGTCATCACCAGCCTTGAAACAAGTCCACACTTGGTGTTCCAAATATGGTTGGGCGGTCTTTCCTGCACATTTCCAAGGCGGAGTGCCCCTCTACTTCCGGCACGTACACTCGAACCCCGCTGGAGCATGGTAGCTAGATCATGCACTCTAGACCTATCTGGGATCGTTGGATCCCAGAGAGGTTTCTGGAGGCAACCACCAAAGCAGTGCGAATTCTGCCCGACCTATCGTGTTCTGTCTGCGTTTCAATCCTCAACCACTATTCCCTCGACCCGAGGTGCGTCGGAACTGGCATTTTTGATGCGTCAACTGCATGAACCATGTCAAGAAGATCACGCCTCTAACTGTCGTCCATTTTTCGTCGCATTCACATCAGAGAGAGAGAACAAGGGCCACCTTAAAAATAGCTCTTTCTGCTAAAGGGTTGTCACTCTGTGGAACGTCATTCTGGAAGTTCGTCTGCATAACAGAACTGACTTTGAAAAGGGCTTAGACTTCCGCCCTAGTCTCCTCCAACTGTTCCGTGTCGGTAGACACAAACTTCAGCCTGATGTTCTTTTTCCGTACCTCGATCCCACCGTGCCTCTAATTTTCAAGCTTTCATTTCTGGTAAAGCACCGTTCACTGTGAGGCTCCGCTTGTATTAATCCACATTTTTCCGCATTTACCCTGGGTTTTTCTTTACACTCATTTAGCTTGTTGATTCCGAGAGAAGAACACAGATTTGGCAGGGACCAGGACAATTGAGCTCAAGGCCTAGAACCAAGGTTTTACTCTTATTATTCAAGACCGAGTTAGCTCAGCATACCAAGCTTGTTTTGTGGGACCACCTTGAGGCTTCCTACTTAGGATATATGTGGCAACCTCTGAGGGTTTCCGCCCCGCACAGAGAATTAAGCCTGACAATGGAACCCAACCAGTAGTGAAGGGTGGTCAAATAGCCTGCATCATGCCAACTATCCGCCTCTAGAAGGACGGATAGATGAACTCTCTATTCCTTTGTTAAAGAAGTCCTTGGAAACAACAATATGTCCTTTAGATTCGGAGGTTGCTGAGGTTGTTCCCACTCATGAGGGCATGTCGAGGAAGATGCAGTAAATTGAATACTAATAAGTCACTCATTGGTTACGCTGAAGGCCTTCAAAAGGATTACAAGAAATAACAGTCCGTCTCACTTAATGGGGGGGTGGTCTGTTGTCGAATAAGAAGCACGAGTTCATGATGAACCCATCGGGCCTCTCAAACCTACTTCCTTTCTTGGACGAAGTCGAGTCACGGTTGGGCAGGTGCGGACAGGTCGAAGTTTGATATCTAGACTTTCAGAGAGCCCTTGACTCCTTAAATCAGTCTTTTGGTAACCAAGTTAGGGGGTGTGGACATAGCCGCTAGAGTTTCAGGGTGGACAGCTCCCGTCCGAGTGATAAATTGTTCGATTTTACTGTTCGAGGCGGCGGGTGGAATCTGGCTGAGGCCTATTGCGAGGTACCGCGGGTGCCGGTGCTGGGGCTATTGCTATTCCTTGTCTGCACAACATACTCGACCCAAGAAATTACCATCCTTGGCTTTCCGCTTGCCGATGGCTCGATGTTTGTGGGCCACCCTCAAACTCAAACGTCCAGGGCGATCTGCTACATTCACGAGTGAAGCAGTAGGTGGCAGATACCTCTAAGAGCGGGAAAGTGTTAACATTGCCAGACACCAAACAAGAGGCAGGCGGAATGCAGATATGCCCGGCCACCACACAATCAACGGGGTGGAGTGGATATTGTACCAGAGAGTAACGGTACAAAAATTCATTCGGGCTACGCCGAAAACACTTTTGTGCAGCGGCAAAGCACCTAGAGCCCTGCATCAATCAGCCAAACCTTTTGGCCCCAGGGAGCCTGCATTACTGGCGCCTATCCATAAGGCGATATTTAGGCCACATTTGGAGAACCATATCTAAGCTTAGTCACCGCCAGCCATGTGCAGCGGGCAGGTGCTACAAAAGGGAGAGTGCAGTTACGGAAGTTTCTTAAGGGTTGATCACATAACCGCTGTATTCGGCCAGAATGTAACGGTTTGGCTTCTTTTCGCTGGAGTGAGAAAGGGAATGGTGACCTCATCAAGGCATTTAGGAAATTGGAGATCTTAGGGAATCTTTGCTCCACTGACTCTTAGCTGGGTCAGGTCGGATGGAGGGATGTGTGGCTCGGTCGACGAGAGTCCCGATCCTTGCGTGCGTTGGCCCCACTAGCTCGTATTGCTTCGAATGAAAAGTAAGTTCTTAGCACCATGAGGTTGTCTCAGTCAATTTCATAACGTAAAATCGGAAAAAGCAGGGACTCGCAATCTGAAGAAGCTGGAAGCTAAAAGAGCGCGAACACACTGGATTCAGTCGAGCAGAGCAAGATCTGACCCATGAAATGAGCTGCAGTGAAGAATACGCACGCACAATGAGAAACAGAAGATAAATAAATGTATGGAAGAGCAAGAGTTAGAGGCTAGTAGAGAGATGGAACTGGGGTTTGTAAGAAGATTGGAATGTGTGAAGAAGGCGACAGACTCAGTAAAATCTCGGTTTTAAAGGGGGTAGGGAAAACTGACGGTTAAACCTTTTGCTAGCTAGCCCTGATCTTCGAGGCGGCTTGCCCGGACGATACCTTTTCTGGAGGTTTATCCCATGCACTAACCAATCTAAAAGGAATCTAGCCCGATTACTCCGCAGTGCTCCGGGCTTCTTCAGCTTTAGGCCATATCCCCTCAGGGCTGAGTTCTCATTGATCTTAGGGAGAAGTATATTAGACAATAACGTACTTTTGGCCGTTTAAATGTTTCAATAAACTCCCCTTCGGTCAGTCTTACATCAAGGGAGAATAATCCTCAAATAGCCCGTCTTTCTGTATATGATAAAATTTGGGAGTCTTGGGTAGTCCTTGTGGATCTCCGGTTTACAGTCCGTAATGCCTTGCGATCCCTAACTAAGGGGAAGCTCGTGCTCACACCATGTATTCCAGATGCGGCCGAACAATGGCTGTGTATTTGGAATGCGACCCAGGGGTTTCCGGAATCTACTGTACCCCGGAGTTCATAGGCAGACCTATTGGCCTCGATGGTGGTAACGGTCATTCCGATCGGGAGTGCTGCTCAGCCCAATTACCGAGTCTTAATTCAGAACAAGATTGACTTGCTGATTCTACAGCACCGAATTAACAAATTATACGCATATAAATATGTACTAACCTCAACTTTACGACCACAATGTTTAGCAAAGGAGACCACAGTCCAACAAGGGTCACCCTCAGGTACCACCGTCATGGCCGTCCGGGTGCAAATCAGAAATATCCCACGGCAAATGAGCAAAATGCAAAAAAACGTTCACAAGTGGTGGTTGATGCAAGCTGCACTTGTCCGAGGGTCAACAAGATAAAGATCACAGCCCCAACGACACAAGTGACGACGGCTGTGGAGGACTTCAAAGCATGTACGTTGGAGCGGCTGCGGCGGCACGTTGGTCTGACGGTACAAAGGATTGGTGGTTGGGTACCCACGAATCTTTCGTGACGGAAATTAGTGTCATCTCATGGGGGTCATCTAAATCGAGGCATAGCTGAGCCAAAGCACCAATAGACAGCAGTTTTTTACACTCGTCTATTCCGAGTGGTACACCCTGGGTTTATCACCACGTGTGGTATCCATGACAGACTGTGCGTCGTTGTCGATTGGGTTTCCGACTACCTTAGCGTCGTCTGCAAATAAATGGCAGGGAGACTTCAGTTCTTTCCCGGCCGATTATGAAAACAGAGGCATATCAAGCGTATCGACCCCGGTCAATCCAGGCTACCATTTCCAGTGATAGAGTGACTTGGTGATCTGTCTGTATACTTTGCTTTCCCCAGGGTGGCGGTCAAAAGAAAGATTTGCGTGACTAAGATATAACCCGCAAGACCTTTACAAACACCACTGCCTCTGTTTCAGACTGAAAGTCTAAGTCTGCACACGGGCGTTATTGTCTGCCTGGTCCGAAACGAACCGCTTGGGCCTCCAAGGTGAAAAAACCCAAAAGCCAACATGACGGCGACTGTCAATGCGTGCTCTGTATCACTCTCTGATACATAAAGCGGGGACGATAATAAAGTCTGTGACATGTGGCAGAAGTTAAAAGACCGATTGAGGGTGCTTTTACAAAGATTTACCCACTGCCAATCGTTGTCGAGTCAACAGATCAAGCTGACTCCGAAATCCTATCCGAAGCCGGCCGTTATACTGATGCAATCGCCTCGGGGGCTCACGAAAGATTAAGGGAAGCTATTAATTCTATGGGGCTAAATGTTCCGAGCAGACCAACCACACGGTCTGGTAAAACCACTAACTTAAAGCAAGCTACACAGCTCATCACATCTGCCGTTTTACTAAGCTGAGAAAACGGTCACCATGATACCCCTGATCTCTGCCCTTTTAGTTTCCCAACCAGTTATCAGCAGATGACTTCAGTAGAAGCCATCAAAGAGCGGCTGTTGCTACTTTGTTTAAAAACACCTAAATACGGAACGACAAATCTCCTCTGCAAAGACAGGTGTTCCGCATGCAGAGAAGTAAACCTGCTCCACCCGCTGGCCCTGAGCCAGCAGGACCCGTAGATGCATCACAGCATACTCCTATCAGCAGGACTTCACCCAGAACCGCGACGGCCTCTATGACCCCTTCAGCATCAGTAGACCAAGGTCCATCTGGCCTCCTCTGGGATCCCTCGAAACTTTTGTGCAACCTGTCACAGTTTTTCGCACAGTATTCCACCGACACTCCTTAGAGGCCCTTGAAGAAAGATCCCTCAAAACCCACTAGGCGCAGGATGACTGCGGCAAAAAACCAGAACTGTAGATCTGTAGTGAAAAATGCATCGGCTCTACCGTCGGTGCACATGACTCCGTCAGCCACCAAGGACTTGGGCATATCGCCATTTGTATCACCGGCTCAACCCCCAGGAAACATCGGCACATTGCTTTCCCGCCTTCTACGTCTGCCAACATATATAGAGAAAGACAAATTCATCGAACGTCCAATCCTAGGTATTCAGGGTCACTTACAAATTCACCCGGCAATTCCTCTCCCCCGTTTAGTCACCAGTCAACTGATCTACTAGCAACACAATTTCTACAGCTCTGTAACCCACCTGGGCGCCTCGTGATACGAAAGCTTTAATACAGCCACTGCATATACCTGGAAACGTGACGACGGAACCCGGTCACCACCGTTCACCATGCGCGAAAACACAGCCCCGCTGGCCACTGCCAGTAGCTACCGCCCCCTCCTCAGCCAGCTGCCGTGTCATCATTTCCCTTCACGAACTGCATTATCTCGATGCCAGTCGTGAAGTCAAGGCGGGCACCTCACCTGGATTTCATCTGACTAAGAAGGCTGCACCAGTTATGAACCTACGAACCCCTCTCACATTGCAGCCTTTATCTAATCCACCGAGGCTAGGTCGGCTCCAGAAATTGCATGGCAAGCTCCCACCATTACCCAGATCCCTCTCCCGTGGACAACCTATCTAACTCCCCATGATAGTGGAGCGCCAAATAACGGCCGTTGTTTTCTTAAGCACGTTTCGCCACCATTCGCTTCTCATCTATGGCAACTTGGGAAGTCAACATAGCCGGTTATCAAACTCCTACCTCTACCTTGGTGTGGAAACCTGTATCCGATACCAGGCTTGTTAAAGTGCTACGGCCCTATGAAATTTCACATCATTACCCCACTATGGACAAGAAGAAATGTCAACGCCCAGGCCGTTCTAACTACCCCTTGCATCCTAATGGGTACATCCGTCTCGCTATTTAGCACAGCCCGACACCAAAGCATTACCAGCCCTTCTGTTTTCCATGGCGCACCATGCTACCTAACAAATTGCAGATCTTGTTGATTGCTTTTAAAATTGGATCCATCATTACCAAAATTCAGCAACCACGATATCTGGCCACTAGGTCCAACCATAATATCATCTTGGTTACTGAAAATATTTTAACCGAATACACCCCAACAGACCACATTTGTCTTGTGGGCTATAAAGCTTACAGGGCAATTAGGAAATCCCAGCATCGCAGAGGCTTCCTGATATCCATCTAGCAGACCCTAACTGTAACATGCCTTCAGCTCTACCCACTTGACTCCATCCTCAACGCATTTTGGCTTGCTGTCCACAGCCCGGTCCTCAGGTGGATGCTTTTACCATCCATCAAGCAAAAGTTTCCCTGGTTGTACTTCACTTAATTAACGCACTTGAATACATCTCCTAACTGCCCTCAAGTGTAAAGATTATTGCTGGTGACTTCAACCTACCTAGCACGGTCACCTTCATCCGCCCCGCCAATCTTTTAATATTTCTAACAAATATTAAGGTAGGAGGATGGGTACAGCATTATAGATCTCATTTTCACCCACAGCATCCCACCGGCAGATGTCTCGATCTCCCAAGATTTTTTGGCGGCGACCACAGTATTGTCAACTGCCGCCTTCCCACTCACCGGCAGCCTACCCCGAAATCACGCTCCATCAAGCTCACTTCTCTTCTTGACCGGAAGCTTCTCATTAACACCATTCGACAAGCATATTGCGGTGAGTAGTTTCTCTCTGGTGATCTACAGCACGCTACCGATATTTTCAATGCACGGTTCTCCATGTGTTTTGAGAAGGTTACCTGCCTCCCCCAGCAATGGGATAACTGGAAATCCCATATCACCCCTTTGCAAACAGAATAAGCCAAACTTCAAAATATTCATAATACCACACACGACTTCATAATTCCTATTCAGTTTATTTGCATCACTTCTACCATTCGAAGGCTTGAAGCAAACGCATTGCGTAACCAAGCACTGGAAGCTCTGCGGTGCCCTAATAGGTCTCTTCAACTGCCGTTACTGCACCAAGCCGGAAGCTCTCATACTAACAGAAACATCCTGCGGAGTTATTACGGACAGTTTGTCAGCATCTAACCCCCCCCCCCTCCAACTATTGCCGATGCTCTTAACCCAGACGCTGGCTCAACCGTAGCACCTGTCAGCAAAGAAGACCCTCCTATTACTCAGGTCACCGCTTCAACACCCTAGGTAGAGGAAATTGACTATTCAATTATCAACTCATTATTGACCACTCTTCAGCCATCACCTTGTCCGGGACCGGACGGCTTGCCGCTCACCACAACGGTCAAGCCCTGAACTGACTCACCCTACTTGCTACTCGACCTGTTTATCCTACCGACGAACTGTAGTTTCGCGCCAGCAAACTGGAACTGCTCAGTCATAATCCCGCAGTAACGACCGGTCGTAGGAAATCCCCCAAAAAACACCGCAATTTAATATATTCCTAGCATCACTCACTCGTTTACACTATTGGCCAGTTCCACGCACTGTATGTTTTTATGAACCAACTTTTGTTTGTTCGCATCCAGAGCGCTACTCTATCATATTTTATTCTGGACCTGCGTGACGCAAGCGCTTTTCCCCCGCAAGCGGCAATTTGGTTCTCCTTTTCCGAGTCCCTGCTATCGCGTAATTGAGGTTCGTATCTGCTCTATATCACTGTTCACTTGATAATCTAGTACAGTAGAATTTCACGGATAATCGCGTTCCAATTTCGGGACAAGTTTCAAATTTGGCTACGTATTGTTCAAAGGCGTTTACGTCCGCTTCGCAGGACAGGCACACAGCACGTGACAACAAAGTACCGTCCAACTGATCATACACCTATCCTCTCTCGGTAAGTAGGAAAAACCGTAAAAGAACTCTTTGTCAAGTACCTCTTCATATAGGGCATCATTAAGCCCCAACGAGACGGCTTTTTTTGGTCAGGATCTTCCGCCATATGCCAACTTGATTTTTTAAACGTAGTCACTGGGGCGGAAGATCACGGAATGGCTCCTAAAGCACTTTACCTGGATATGTCAAAGGCGTTTGACCGCGTGTCACACGATCTTTTGGCCAAAATTCGATGCTTTGGCATCGCCGAACTCCTAATTTCTTGTGTCAATTCTTGCCTATCTAGTCGCTTCCAGGTTGTTTCAGTAAGTGAATACCTCTGTTAGCCGTCCCCCGTTACAAGAGGTGTTACACAGGATGCCGTCTCCACCCCTCTGCTAGTCTCCAACTAAATAAACAATATATTCCTCTCAGTAATTCATGGCACCCCATTTTTTCTGATGACAATAAGATTGTCTAATCATTCGAGCTTGACTGCCTCGCCCCTGCTATCTCAAACATCCCTGAAGATAACTCTGCACTCGATAGACGGTGCTCAACCTGACAGATGAGTTTTTCTGCTGACCAGTGTGAAATATTCACATATGAATGCTACCTACCTCCGGGGTCTCCAGCCATTTGTGGCTCATCAGTTGTTAGCATATAAATTGTTCGAGATCTTGGCCTTAGCATCCCTGCAAGTTTAATTTCTCCGGATATTCGGCTCTCTAAGTTGCTAAGGTAGAAAGAGCCTAGGCCTAATATTTTACTCCATTGAACATTGAGAAAGCATTCTCTTCCTCTTCTGATCTCACGTCAGGCCTCTAATAGAAAACCTTCTGTTAATTTTTTCTAGTACGCGCAAGTCAGATAAAATTATCATCAAATTTGTCCAAAAGGTCCTACCAAAAGGCCGACTGGGCGGAGCCCACCCATCAATTAAAGAGAATGATGTTTATTTTTTAAACTGGGCCCTTTGTAGCTTCACCGTATGGAACTAAGCCTTATCCTTCTCCATTACGTCCTGCACAGCCGGTCACATGCCTCCAATCCTTTGCGGTTCACGCTTGTTTCTATCTGTCTGCTACGTTGTATGGCTCTCACCCTTTTTACACCCATCACCAACATCAGCTTACCTCCACACTTCTTCAACCCAGTGTACTCAGAATTATGGAGTAAACTAGCGTTAGGCGTAAGCTGTTCCAGTTGTAGCCATCAGCTTAAAATGCAATAGACAAGTTCCCCATGGTCACCCAAACCTTACTGCTCCATGTGCAAACGTGCCCGGTGACCAAGCTTACGAAAAGGACCTAGACATTTGAATTTTGCCAGCACCGGCTGTCAATGACTGGTAAAAGAGTAAACGTTCTTAGTTTGTGTCTGCCCTCTACAACCAAAATCCAGCCTTAGAGGTCCACTGTCTAACAATCCTTCTTTTGCTATCGATGGCCGTTGGTCTCCAGATGGGAACATTCTAAACCTCATTTCTGCACTTCTTCATTTTCCGACTAACTTTCACCAGTATCTTTCTCCCGATGACTTTCAACACCCTGTAGGCCACACTGGCCACTGACCTGTCGATCGGCTATTCGCAAGTTACCCAGCTGATTCTCCCTTGGTTAAGTTGCACGATCCCATGAAGCCCAATTGCTCAATCGTGGACTCCCTGATTGTTACATTTATTTGGCCTCATCAAGAAAATCCGAGCTAATCCCAAAGGTGCGGAGAGCCGTCGGATCCGCCGCTTCGGCGGGTTCATATCGGGCTTCCGGGCAGTATTAAACGATGTGCTGACCCAACCAAGCTGGCGGATTGCAACTCTTGTCCTCAGCAGTGGTCTTCAGGTTGTGCGTCCACCAACCAGCAACAGTTGCGGATTCAAAAACGCCGTGCCCTGCATCGTATTGTCGCTCCCCTTGTCTCCTTCAAGGTCCCCGGACAAGATCCACCATAAGTCCAGACAAATTTTAACTCGACTTTCGCGCACTTTTTCGTTGGGCTCATAAAAATGCTTCCTTAACTCCTAGTACTGACACTGATCTCCGTCCAATTGCCTTCTCCCTATTTAAATAGATCCCATTGTCAACTTTAATACGCTCTGTCCATTTACCAGACTCTACCCCGAAGCATGCAATGGTCTTACAGCTTAGACATCCTTAGTATGAATGTCAGCATTCCTAATCAACTCTTAATGAGATCATCCACCCAAAGAGCAATTTGTATGTAACCACTCGATTTATGTAGGCAAACCATATCGTTCCTCTTGCTTGCCAATAACATCACTAAGCATAAAAAAGTCATCCTTGCAGCTCTTCTTTGGCGCGACTCAGGCTCTCCGTTCCATTGTATCATTCTCTTGCTTCTCCAGCCTGTCACTTGCGCTTCCAGGCCGCCGCCCTGGTAATGAATTATCCACGATCCAGGGTGTCGGTCGTTATACTGCTTCCTTGGTGTCCCATATCAGACTTTTTTCGGCGTATCTAGCTATGCAATCCCCTGCACTTCCTAACACTTTCTCTCATGAATTACCCATATATGACTCTATCATTCCCCTATATTTTCGTCCTTCACTTCAAATTTTAAGGCTCTCATGCTATTCATCGATGAACCGATAGAAATCCATGTTTGAACATCTCACGGATCTAGAACCACTTGTCAATGTTCTACCAAATTATCATGATCGGACACCTGTGCCACGGTCCAGTGGGAGTATTGTCCCCGTCTTTGGCTGGGAACAAACTACCTTTAATCCAGGTTACCGTCAACCATTTTGTTTCCCAGTGATCTCAGGTTGCCCTTTCCTCAGGGTACCCAGCTGCTCAGTCATCTACGCTTTTTGAAACTTTCGTTATTGCTTCACTTCTAGTTGATTACGTCTGATACCCCACCTACACAACACTACTATTCTTACTTTTTGCAAGTTTGTTGTCCTGACACGTCAACCTCGAGGCTACCTCATATAAACCAAGAGATGAACCCCTCTTCATTCAACTTTTAACTACTTCCACTCCTCCCATCAACTTTCCACGGTTAAACATCTTCGCGGAATAGTACTTCGAAGACCATTTCTCTAACTCAGTGCTGAAAATGAGCTGTATGTACTACAGGCTCTTGACCGTTCCTGAGTTCCCCCAGTGCCCCGTGTCAGACTCTTATCAGCACATCCAGTTGTGCAGTCTTCTGCATGTTTTGGCAGTTCCGCTTACGCACTACCCTCATATTATTTCATAGGACCAACATTTATCATCCCTTCGACCACCTTGTTATCAACGTCTGTTCACTTATTATTAAAACAAACAATTTGGTCGACTTAATTTTCACTCTCCCGTTAACTTTCATCACTCTGCTCCATCAAACTTCCACGATCGGGCTTCCACTCCACACCCCACTGTGAGTGTTTCCTCCACGACCCCCGGCTGGATACTAAGTACTGATGTTGTGGTGAACTGGACCTTCGGTTACATTTACGCTCCTCCTCTTCCCACAGGGCACTCGACAACTCCTTCGGTATTGAACTTCTACTGTTTCTTGGGTAAAGGGAACTAGTGGTTCAAGCGCGTATCGGTCACCAATAATTTCCCAGTTTTCCGTCAGTTCTATTTTCTACAGTTTTTCTGTCAGTATACTCGCCTTCTCGACGTCAAACTGCTACTATCCGACTTCCCAAGCAGCCTTCTTCCATCTCTGCCTTACATGAATGTGCATTCTGACAGTGAAGCCCACTTCGCTCATTTCTGGGCTGTGTCCATCCGATCTCCAAGTTCAATTTTTCCAGGCATTCATTCATGCGACCAATAAACCCTCTACACTCTTTTTGCTGCACACCCAGGTGAGTACCTGAGAATCTCTATGGTGACTTCTCTTGTACCATATGATCATGCGATCAAGCTCGCTTCAGGTGTCCTCAAAATAGACCATCATTATTGTTGTTATGATTACGACGAGGAACGTATCTGGTCCTAAGACAGATCTCTGCAGAACCCTACTATAAACGTTCGCAAAGGGTGAGGCAATGTAATCTACCCTAAAGCAGAATCCTCGGCCTCCCGGGTAATCCAATAATCAAGCCACCACCCGGGGTGCTACCAGTAACACTGCCAGTTTAGAGGTGTGAAGACGGTGGTTTACCGAGTCAGTCTCCTTACGCCACTTGCAAACGACTCTTCGAGTTCTCTTAGATGAGCTCTTCTTTTCTCTTTCTTTTCCGTTCGTTTTCTGACATATATCTTTCGGTTTATTCGGAATTTCTAATGTGATTATTTCCGGTACTAATTACGCTTGTAGTCCTCCTTTTTAAACGACCCGAACCCTCAATATTCAGGTCGTCTTTTTGGCCTTGACGTTCAAATTTGTCGGACATTATCCCAGTTTTAGTCCACTCTAACACTCCCTAGTACTCAGTGCGTACCTGTTGTACTCCTTTGAAAATTCCGATTCTGACATCAATTGAATCATCTGATCGTCTACACTAGCACTCTTTGGGAGCATCCGAAATATGCCATTGTCATGAGTCCGGGTACCGCACCTCGACCTGGTCACCCCTTTCCAAACTTTATGTACTTTTATCTAGGGAAAGCAATTACTTCGTGAGGCGTGATTCACCCCTGATGAGCCATCAGCTCCACTCCCGGCAGGCCATGGCTATTTAGGTGGCGAGCAATCTTGTTCCCACCGCATCGCTTCATGTCTTGAATAAAACTGGTAGAAGACATACGGGGCCGTAATTACAGATCCGGCCGCTTTGTGTAGACTTGCATATCGGGTAAACCTGTATCACCCTTCAGTCTCCTGGTATCTTCCTAACTTCGATGGAAAGGTTGAATAACGCTGGCAGGTAAGATACAATGAACTAGGCTAGAAGCGCCAGGACGGCGGAATAGGCACCATTGGGTAGCGCGAATTTATGCCAACAAGCTGCCTTCAGGGACATGTACTGAAACTGACCACGCCACTGATATGTCTTAGTTTTATAGCAAAGTGCCTTTCTTGTCGTGTGGTCAACCCCCAGAATTAGCTCTCAGGGGGTGAGGTGGCCATGAAGACGGTGGTGGCGTTCAAAACCGGCTGGAAAGTCGCTGACCAGAAATCTTCCCCGGCTGCCCATACCACTGTCCCCTCGAACGTATTCTTTCGGTTAGCCTTGAAACGTGAGTCTCCACGGTATTTATCCCCTTTTTGTTTTCCGGCAGGTAGTTGATTCCCGGCTAAACTTTTTCGATGTTCCACCTTCTCTCATGGTTTCGATCTTCCTGCACTTCATTTTACCCCCGACACCTTTAACCTTCTGATGTTGGGAAGATCGTCTGTCGGGGAAGGCACACTGAGGTTATAACTAAGTAAGCATATCTCAAGGCAGTCACTTCTGCCGAGGGCAGTTCCGATTCGTTGCTCGATTGCTGCGGCTGAACAACTCATGAAGCCATAAACGGGGTATTGAATGTCTCTACACAGTGACGTGAAGATGCGAGGAGATCGGGTTTTCGAGAGAGAAAAAAACAAAGGTGGGGAAAGACGGGAGATATAATCCGTGAAAACTTGCGAAAAAGGGAAAGATGTATCATTCTGTTATTATGAGTGGATAAACTGAAATGTGTGCAGACTTTCAGTTTATTGCCTGCGTAGGATACCACCTCACGCTTTCACCGTGCATTTTGCCGCTTTTTCAGCCTGATGACCTGCTCTGTCAGTTTCAGCTTGTCAACTTGCAGAAAGACTCCTTTACTCGCTTGCTTCTTGGTTACTACTTCTCAGCATGAGTAAACAACGTGCTCCGGTATTCTCTGGTGAGAATAAACAAAGGGTGGCATGAAGGAAGCTAAATGTGAAAACAGGCGATACGCGTGCAGTCCCGTCGATAAGAGCGGGATCATTTGTGAAATATATCACATAGTTTCACGTGGGATGTGAAGGTTTAGCAGGGCGGCACTACTCAGCCTACGGCAAGTACCAAGCATTGACTTGGATATGCCGATGGTCTAAAAGCTGGCCCTGGTGGCATCTTGAGCCGCACTTAGACCGCAAGGAGTTCAGGGCATAGCATCAGGTATCCCAGGGCTAGAAGCAGGGGGAGTTGTGACAGCCAGAAAATTTACAGAGTGTGGTTCAAACGTCATCCGAAGAGTAGCAAGAAGATGAACCACAAGCAACGAATACTAGGATAGCAGCAGGGGATTCTAGGCTACCCAGAGAAGAAGAACAAAGCGTGCGCATAACCGAAGCACCGGTTGGTCAATTATAGAAGCCCTAAAAACGTTTGAAAGGGAAGGTCAAGGAGCATAAAATGATACCGTCAGAATAGGAACTAGTTTATGAACTTTGAGAACGGGTAGCTTCCTTCGAAAAATTCCCAGTGAAAACTGTAGAGGACTTTCGTAAGCCAGAGAGCTCAGGTGGAAGATCACGGGCGGAACAGGAAAGTAGTCACTGGAAGTACATCAGTACCCTATATGAAAGTGGGTAGGCAGCTCAGGAGGGCTGTGAGGTACCATAAAGTGAGTCTGGCGACGGCGGATCACCCCGGACACGTGGCTTGCACAGGGGCAATGCTGCCGGGAAAGTGGGCTTGGACGTAAGAGGACGACTGCGAGAGGCTCCTCAAACCTGTCGAATTTTGCCAATCCGCGAAGTAGAGGCGGGTTCCTCAGCATGGCCGAAATCATAAGGGGTGGAACGGGTAGGACGATTTGTGCCGCACCCGTTGATAAAAACCAAAGAAGATGCAGAAAAGGCCTGAAGATATTCAAGTACCAGGATATGACAAGGCCTTGGTGAGTTCATTTCACGTACGAGTGCGGAGGATTGATCTGCTAGGATCAGCAATCAAGAACTCGAAGGCAACCACTGCAAGCCAAAAGGTTGCGGTAAGAATGTGGAACATGGCGGTGCGAAAGGTGACCCAAGTTCCACCGGAGGCGAGCACCCAGTGGAATGCTAAGTCAGCTAGTAAAAGTGGGTTGAACCGGAGGGGTAGGGTGAGGAAGAAGGCTTTGCAAAACACGGCCTGTTTCCTCGGGCACCAGACCCGAGGGTCAAAACTCTCTCTCTGAAGGGTCTTAGGCCGTTCAAGGAAGGACGAGGCTGCTTGCAGCCTACCCCAAGGCAGCAAGCGTAGGGGAAAAGTGGCCAGGGCTGCGGGCTGGAGCAGAGAATGAGGATACCATAGAGCTCACCAAAACATGGTTACAGCTGAGTGGATGCGTCGATGAACTGTGTCCGAAACAATACAAGATCAGGATGACAGTCGTATGGGAGGTGAAATTCCAATACCTGAGGCAGACCATCACAAAGACTGCGAAGTCGGGCGGCTTGCCTTGTCGCACGTACAAGCCGTAGGGTGAGTGGTCACGACAACGAGACTTGAAAAATTATTAGTCTGTGCGTATCGAAAATCATAATCTCGCCAAAAGGAAGATGAAAAATTGCCGTCACATCACATAATGAGGTGGCATATGTAGGGCATAAAGTACTTATACTAAGTTATTTTATGGCATCTTGAATAGGCTGGAAACCGGGACGGCCCCGGAGGGAACTTTCGGCGAGAGATTAGATTTTGCTGAACCGAAGAATCCGCATCGGCATGTGGAGCAGGCAACTGAGTGGAGCTGTGGCCAGGCACCGTCACTCGTTTACTTACAGATCACAAGGGCTCCCAACGGTCTAGAAACACTGGGGGGTGGAGGGCCCGTTTGGAAAGAGCGACCACGGCGTCCTGAGGGTGACAGCGAACGCCAAAGTAGTAGGGGTGCCTGAAAAACCTGAGAACTTTCTCTGTGCTGAACGCGTAAAGGCTGCGGGAACTCACACTCCAGGTCGAGGGGTATGTATCACACGAGGAATAATATGCGGAGACGGCGGAGGCGCTTCAGGGAGAAATCCTTGGAAACCACCAATGCAGCGGTTCCCTCGAAAAAAGTGAAGAGAGAAGTCTCTGCCATGGTGGGGCAATTTGGAAATAAAAACTGTAGAGCTGAAGCAAATGGTCTGGCGAAGGTATTCTCGTACTAATGGGCACTGGGTGTTTGTGCAGTACAGGGGGCCTGGAGCGGAGCCTCGAGAATGCCGCTGAAAAGCAGGGGCAGCTACGAAAACGGGATAACAGAGAACGGCAAGGTTTATCCTTGAGTTTAATGTATTCAGGTGTAATTAAGGGCTATTCCTCGAAAATCAGCGGGGGTAGGTAAGTTTGAAAACAAAACAGGGGCTTGCGCTGAGCACGAAAAGGATGCCGTCCACCGTGATTATTTCAGCGGATGTATAGCCTGGATCAGGGATAGTGCAACAAACCTATTAGGAACAGCACTTATGGATCTGACACGGTAAGCACCGAAGTGAGGGCCAACTTTACTGGAACCCAAGGCTCTGTACGCCAAAAGAATCGCAGTTCGAGCAGCCCGTAACCTGATCAGGCGAATCCCAAAATCACAGCCAGGTTTATTCGCGAATTCCACGGTACTGAACTATAAATTTAACAAGCACACATCATATGCAAACCTCAAATGTGATTCCAAACGACTCAGATCGAGAGCCAAATTTCAATGCAACAAGCGTGTTCAGGCGGTGTCAGGCTAACCAAAACGAAGTTCAGATTTGCAGGAATGCATCACATAAACAAACAGGTGGGTTGCAAGCACTTGAGTCTTATGATTAACAGATTCACCTTGTGAGAAAATGAAAGTGCTGTACTACAGAAAGATTTTGTAAACATCGGATTCATCGCCGGCCAGGATAATTTGGAGTAGATCTTAGCTTAAGTTTAATTTGAGGCTACATTCCTCGGCCCACCAAAGTAACCTCACTGCTCATTAACTTATGTGCGTGCAGTTACCTTTACTGTTCTACAGTCCATAATTTTGAGAGGTGAGTTTGGCGGCCCGAAACCTTCCACTTTCAACTTTTTCGTCAGTTTCGGACACCACTTCCGCAACCTCTTCCGAATCCTCTTCAAGCATCCCCTTTTGCCGACCACGTCAGATATGTCTGCCAAAAAGTCGAGTTGCACTCTCTTACAAATGTTTAGATTATAAAAGCTCTCATAAGAGGAGGTCTGCTGCAAAAGTGCAGGTCACTTATTTGAAGCGGAGAACCAACGGCTCCATCAGTGGTTCAAAGTAATGTTATTTACACTGCACAAAATGATAGAACGCTAAGAGGGATATCAAAATAGCAATGAAACGTTGATCAAACAAAAAGGTGGCAGGTAATTGTGTAACTGCGGAGAATTACCAACCGAATTTTTGGAAGAATGAGAATCCGGTCTGTGGCTATAAATCAGCATCAAAATTTATCGTGGGAGGCAGAGTCATGACTCACATATTACCACTGAAACTGATTGATTTCTAGCTCAAAGTGGAGTATTTCATCTTTCTGTTCTGTATAGAGGAAGTAAGAAGGAAAATCCTGTAAACTGCGAATAAATGTTTTTCTCTAAATGCCCCAAAATCTTCACAACAAGATCTTCAATTATAAGCATCTCCTAAACCGTTCGGGCAAAACTTTGAGAAATTTCTCCCTTTGGCTACTCTGTGAGAGCTCCAGGAGAATAAAACCGCGTATTTGTTCGAGATCGCCGAAGAAAAATACACCAACTTCAAGATGCTTACGGGACAAAATGGATGGGAAAGGGGAATCAATCGCGCGAGGCTCCCTGCAATATTCCTCACGTTTCTTTTTCCTTGGTTTTTACTTCAGCGGGTGTACGAGGTCCGTGGTCTCCAGAAGGTACTCTTTAACACTTAAAGGACAATTCGCCTAATTTTAGTTACGCTTTCTGTACGCCGGTCGTAGATATCAAAGCTTGCCGCACATCGGACTTTTGCTTTTCAAATGCGGAGAAGGAATGTTCCACAAAGGGTGTGAAGTAGTTGAGCGAACAAGAAAATAAAGAACTGTGACTTTAAACTCGCAAAACAGGTGTGAATTAGGGAGCAGTCAAGAAGCCGAGGAGTCATCCATAATCTATCACCAGTCAGAAACAATTTAATAATTCTACGTGCAATATGCATGTTTGACAAAGACTTGATATCGATAAGGCCAGAATAAAGACAAAGAAATCCTCACGTAATATCGGGCACATGTGACTGCAACTTACAAATGAAAATGAGCCGATTGTGGAAGAGGTTTGGTTTTACCGGGCGAAGGTGCCGGACAACACCAAGTTCACTAGACAAGTCCCAGAAGGGGGGCAGATCCCGTGTGGAAACGCGCGTTTTTAGCTGGGTATCCAGGAGGGTTTATACTGCGATATTTGCCCAGACTGGTTTCATCGAGAAAGCAGCAAGATAGCGGAGAGGGCTCTGTTGGCCTACCAGGACAGTAACAACCAAACCTGAGCATGCATTGGGTGCATAGCACACGGAGGGAAACTGCCCAGAGAATTATCTGCTAAGAGAAAGAGGATCAGCAAAAAAGCCATGCTCGGCACCGGATTGTGCGCAGAGACCGGTGGGGCTAATGATGTCGCGGACCTAGACAGCAAAAGCACGGGGGACACCTCCTTCCTGCCTCCCGCAACTAGACCGTTCCCCGCCAATCGTAAAGCGTAAGGGGCGAAGTCAAAGCCAAGGGTGACATGTCGAACCTTCAGAGTTACAGTTCAAAGGGAGATAAGTCGGGTGGCAGGACTTATCCGGGAACAGTCCAAGCAAATGGAACAGAAGTTACAGCGAAACCGTCCAAATCCTAGGCCCACATCGAGAAAAGCGCAGGGGCAGAATACGAAAGTAGTGATAAAGTGGTTGGTTGAACCGCTCTGCAGAAAGACATGGGAAAGACTCAGAACTTAGGACAACCAGTGCCGGATCTTCTGAGGCACTTAGGATTGCAGAACCATGTACTTTTTAGGAGGGTGCTACGGCTGGTTAGACGGAGGCTCAGTGCTGACGGGCTAGAGCCAAGAAGGCCAATCCGGGTCGAGTTTGGTAATCCCAGACATCGGAATGCAGTTCTTGCAGCTGCAGACCAGGGAGACAGAAAATCCAAAGGCAGAATAACCACTGAACCGGGCGACTGGCCATCACGGAGCCTCGTAATACTTGGCGAGACACTAGAATTTCCACACGGTCCCAATTAGCATTATCGGCAAGCCCACCAGGTACAGTTTCGTCCCTGTTGTGCCTGACTCCGTTGGTTGCCCACAATGCCCAGCACAGTCAGTAGTTCAGTGTCGGAAAGAGGCCTTCCACCCCCAGCACAGTGCCTAACATCAACAGATAAGAATTAGGGTCAGTGGAACCAAAGCAGCCCGGTGATTTTAAGAACTCCATGGAATGTTGTAGCTAGCAGCAGCACCACCGAAGAGCAACCGCGAAACTAGGATGTGGCGAAAAATTAAAGCATGCGGCCGGAAGTCTCGGGTGCAAAAATAAGGCGCCACAAGCTATTAGGTTACCAGTGGACGGGGGCATATCAGTGCTGCAGTTCAAAGCAAACTGGGTGGGGAATAAATGGGTGAAGATAGGGGAAGAATCTAGGTGTGGGGACCGTATTGCCATCACGTAGCCGTGGTTAAGAGAAGGGGAAGGAGCAAGTCCGGCTTGCCCGACAGCAGTTTGTGCACAGAGCAGAAATATGACGGAAGAATGTGACGAGAGAGTGCTAGTACTAGTAGCGGAACAAGTAACTCAAAAGAAATGCGTTAGGTATTCCGCTCCAAATATACGGGCGGCCTCAGTGCGGATGAAGGTTCGGTCACGACTGGTGGCAGTAGTGTGCGTCCACTTGAGACTCTCATCGATTCCTGAGGAGGACTGAGGTCTGCTGGAGTATCTAGTGACGGTAACCAGGAGTGCAGAGCGACGTCTAATGCTCGGGGACTTCGACATCCCCGAGGATGACAGTAATTCGACGTGGGCACCTGCGGGGTCTTTTGAGCAATACCTGACAGACCAAGTTGAGGATACTGCGCTGGTGCAGCACACTCACCAGGCCACGCGATGCAGAGAGAGCCAAACTGTGGGGCTACTGAACTCCTTATCACCAAGTCCGCCGCAGAACTAGGCGAGGTGAGAATAGGTGCTCTACTTGGTAAAAGGCTACCATGGGATCATCAGGTTCCATTTCCAGGGGCAGAGAGCAAAAACACGGGACAAACGGTGAAGATGACTCAGGGGATTGGAGGAGGATAGGTTACTGCCGACGCACCATTTTTAGCTTGGGACTGTGTAGTTACGGCGAACAAAATGCGGCCAAGCACTAAAAATAACTTTATGCTGCTGACCGAAGAAATACGGCCCCTCTCTCAGAGTCCGTAGAAGACTGCCACCTCGGTGGAAAGGCAGCACGACTTAGGCATTGAAGGGGAAGCTACAAGCTTGGAGGAGGCATCAGGAAACCAAGAGACATAGACAGCTGCTGGCATACCAGAGAATGGAAAGACTGTTTGGTAAACTACAGAAGATGAGCAAACTGACAAGGGAAGTTAGCATAACCGCTGCGGTCAAGCAACACTCAAAGGTGTTCCTTAACGAACTTGCTTTGCTTTTTTGATGAGGCAACCAAAAGTGTGGACAATGGAATGAGAGTGGAAGTATGTCATCTGGACTTCCGTAAAAAGCTCGATAGAGTGAACCACAGGTTGATTCTGTGTAAGCTAGGGGGATTGGCATGGCAGCAGATCTAATAGAATGGTTGAAAGCTTACGTAGCTGACCGCCTATTGTAAGTCAAAATTTGGAACGCGAAGTCCTTGATGGCAGTAGCGCCTAGTGAGGCCCCTCCAGGATTTAAACTGGGTCCGTTATGTTCCTGGTTCATGTAAACGAATTATTGAGGGCTATGAGGTTCTTCTGTGTCATGTTCGCAGACGACGCAAAGGTTCTTCGAACCCCAGAATCCAACCTAGAAGCCACCTGCCAGTGGTCAGTGGCATGTAACTTTCCTCGAAACCTGGCAAAATGTAAAACCTGGTTGGCGAGGGAACTCGCGGAACACGGTATTTGAACCCGGCGTTACCGTTATTCTGACTGTGAGTGATGCGTAGCTAATTCAAAACGAATCCCAAAACCAGAACAAGTTCGAGTCATAGATTCTACTGTACTGTATTAACAAGTTATGCTCATATAACCTCAACTGCACGGCCACAGCGTCTAACAACGAGGACGAGAGTTCAACAAAGGCCAATGTCAGGTACCACCGTCACGGCAGTCCAAGTTCGAGTCAAAATCATGCCACTTCACGTGAGCAAAATATAAACAAATTTTGAAATGTAGTGATTGATGCATGCTGTATTTGTTGGAGGATCAATGAGGTAAAGAACGTATTCTCAACAAAGCAAGTATGTGACAACGGCTGAGGAGAATTTCCACACATGTACGTTACGCCGCCCACCAAATCCTCCCATGAAAGCATCAACATCCAAGGAGTAAATAGGGGTACTTATCCGCCCTAACCCACCTAGGCCCTAAGTCAGTGCATACGCAGGTCGCTATGGATTTCGTCTATCGTCAGCCAGCCGCAGACACGCTTGAGGGCTTCTTGAGGTTATGCGCCATCTCTCGACGTCTCCGAGTTTCTTCTGAGGATGACATGACATTATACGTATAAAAAAGGGGGCTTCGATGTGATCGGGATGCGTAGACGGATTATCGATTGTGGAGGAAAAGGCTGCCAAACAAGAGTAAAGTACTTGGCAAGATGAAGACTGAGGATTTCTGATGAAAAATAGAGATGACTACAGGTTACTCGAACATCAGGGGGATCAGCGTGTGTTGTTATCAAATAAGATGTTCGACTCAAAACTTATGTACACTTGCACACAGGTTGAATAATAACACAAATAGGTCACGGGAGAAGAAATGGTTTTACAAGCCGTCAGAAAGTGCTTGTTCAAGAGTCTTCGCTTCTTCACAAACAACGTCGTGTCGTGTGATAAATCGGGTTTTCGACAATTAACTCCATGGCAAATCGTGAACGCCGTAGGAAATTAAACACAAATACACTTCAAGGACTGTGTGAAGGGTTGGGACCTACATGAGAAAGCATGGGGGATGAGTAAATAAATTCGGCTTCATCTGGCATCAGCAGACCTGGTTTTACCTAGGTCTGTAGTGTCGACTTTGCTCTCGCCATTGCCACCTTCAAGCAAACAAATCTCACGAATATCTCGCAGTACGTCTCATTTGTTCGTTCTCACCACCACCGTGCGCACGAGACTATCCATTTCTGTACGGCAGTCCTTGATCACTCCAACCGGCCAATCGTCTTTATGTAAGTGGCTCTTCACGAGAATGACGACATCGCCACGTCTGAACGACCTCTATTTGGAGATCCACTTTTGCCGAAGCTGCCGGCTTGGTAAGTGCTCCCCCGTCCAAAGTTACCAAAATGCCTGTGCCAGGTGGTTCACTTGCTTCCATCCTGTGACGTACGCTCCACGTAAGTTTTTCCATGTGATTGCTCCTACTTTTTGCCGAAATAATAAGAGGTCGTTGAAAGTGAGGGCCGGTTCACCTTCCGGGCCTGAGACGATCGGCACCAGGGGTCTGTTGCTCAATATGCGTTCTACTTCTGTTAGTAAAGTAGTCAGAGTCTCGTCATGGAGGGTTTGTTGTGAGATCAGGGCCGTGAGTATTATCCTAGTCGATCGTATCAGACTTTTCTAAACGCCACCATGATGACTGGAATAGGATGGGTTGGAGTGCCATTCTATCCCTTTTGTTAGGGTTTTATTTCGTATTTCGGTGTGGTCCAGGGGTTCACCCGTTCCTCTAACTCCTTATGGGCTCCAAAGAAGTTCGAGCCACTTTCCGAGTATACGTTCTTGGGGACTCGCCGCCTCGCGACGAACCTCCGAAAGGCCATTGGAAATGAATCGGTGGTCATATTATGCACTACTTCGGGATGGACTGCTCTGGATTGTAAACATGTTACCAGGTAGATGTACCACTTTTGGGTGCCCCTCTGCCGTCGTACAAGTAACGGGCCAAAGCCGTCGACGCCAATTTCCACGAACGGGCACCATCCCGGTTGAACTCTCACGGCTGGAAGGACGCCATCCTTTTTGGCCTGCTACTGCACCCCGGCGACGACAAGTGATGCAGTTGCCTATGACTCGCCTAACCATCGCTGGTCTCTTTGTCACCCAAAATCGTCGACGTATATTGTTCAACAAGTGGTTCAAACCTGCGTGTCCCTCTTCTCGGTGTAAATGGCCTATCATACATCTCGTTATGTAGTGGCCACCAGGGACCATTACGGGATATTTTATTTCGTACTCTAGGTTTGAATTCGTCGGCCATCCCCCCCCTAACTCAGTAGCCCGTTGGTCCGCATAGGGTTTAGTCTTCGGATACTGCTATACAACAGTCTGCTTCCTTTGGTGATATCATCTGTCCTGGCCGCTCGCGGATCTCAAAAGGGAAGGCGTCTGGTTGTAGTAGGCGTAGAACGTCGAGTTCGGCTTGGTTCAGCTCGTCCGGTAGTATCGTTCCCCCATTTAACATTTTCTGTGGTAATGTACCCCTCAAAATCATTAAAAGTACCTTGCATCGCGTCCACCAGACCATAGCTCTTAACATTTTTATCCAGTTTGGGAAACTGGCACAGTTTTTCTATTAGGCTTACGTTTCCCGTGCAGTTTGTAGCCAGTCTCAGTCTTTTGGTCCAGATATCGCCATCATCAGCCTTATGCATTATTAGCGTTGGTCACATCTCTTTAGCTTCAGTTAGGAAGTCCGGTCCCATTGTCCACATCCGCAACCTCTCTAGTGTTTTCAGGCCCCTTGAGCAGAAGTCGGCCGGGTTGCCGGCGGATTGTACATAGTGCCATTGATCGGTTTTAGTACACTCATGAGTAATAGTGAGCCTGTTGGCTACGGAGGTGCTAAAACGAGTGGTAATGTTGTGTGTGTAATGTAGTACCGTGGCTGGGTCCGTCCAAATGTATGTTTCCCAGTTTATCCGGTCGAAGCATCTCCTAATCAGCGTCGCAGCTTTCACGGCCAGTACTGCTGCCGTCAGTTCCAGCCTCGGAATGGACATCGTTTCCAGTGGAGCCACTCTCGACCTTGCGAATAATATCTGGCTGTGCCGCCCACCATTTGCGTCTACACAGCAACCGTAAGCCACTATCCCATAGCCTATTTCTGATGCATCAGAAAATAAGTGGTGTTGGACGTCATTTATGCACTTGATTCCCGTCAAGCATCTTTGTAATTTGATCTCACCAAGTTGATCCGGCTGTGCGGCCAGTCGCGCCACCACTTATCGTCGTCATTCTGGAGAGGTTCTTCCCGACCCGTCCCTCTCTGGCACAGCGATTGCAGCAAGCACTTCCCCGGTAATAACCATGGCGGAACGAAACCTAGGGGATCATAGGGGCTTGAGACTGATGATAGGATTCCTCTCCGTGTGACTGGTCGTTTGAATTCGTCACCTCTGGGTTTCCGCTGAAGACCAAGCGTGCGCTCCATTTGTGAAGAGGATCCCAGAAGCTCTCTCGCACACTCCATTTTATCGGACTTCAGGATAACGTTGAGCACCTCTTGGCTGTTTGAAGTCCATTTTGTGAGGTTGAATCCTCCGGCCCTAAGAGTGGCGATCGGTTTGGTCATATAAAGAATAGCAGTATTTGGGTTGTCAAGGGAACACAGAAAATCGTCCACGTAGAATTGGTCCATTGCTCTTCCTAATAGATTTCTGGTGCCACCGAGACGCTTGAGGGTTTTCCGGAGAGAAAAACAGCACCCAAAGAGGTTGATACCGTCCCAAAGGGGTGAACGGTCAGCCTGTGCTCGTCTAGTGCACAATTTGCGTCGCTTTCAGGCAACCAGAGAAGACGAAAAGCGTCCCTACTCTCAACGGGCATCTTCGCTTGTGGAAACATTTCACGTATGTCCGCAGAGACAGCCACTTTTCCTAGCAGAAAACGACATAAAACCTCGACTCATGGTGTTGTCCAGTCTGAGCCTTGTAGCATATGGTCGTTGAGTGACACACCCCGACATTTCGCGGCGCAGCCGAAGCCCACTCTGACCTTCCCCGGAATTTTTGGGTTAACGACCGGGTGATGAGGTTGGTACCACCTCAAATTTGCGCTGATTATCGCAGTATCCACTCTTTCTATATAACCCAAGTCGGTGTTATGTTGCATGGCTTGCATATACTCCACCCATGGTTGTGGCTCTCGAATTAGCCTGTTTTGGGGAAGCATAATCTTTTCAGAGCCATTTCTCGGCCGTTTGGCATAGGCTTCATGTTGGGTCTCCACGGGACAGGAACCTCGAAACGATCTATTACATACTTGACTTTCTGGGCTACCATTTTCAGAGCCGCCCTATCTTCTCGTGATGGGGCATCTCTATTAACGACCAGGTCGGCAAATTCGGTGTTACACAGCTGCTGGAATGCTTGTTCAATGTTCTCCCTTTTCACTGAAGTGCATTTGATTTGGACTTGTTTGCCGCATCTTCTATCTGTACTACCGTATAAAGTCCAGTCGAATATAGTGCGTGCTGCATAGGGTGCTTTGCGGCTTCCTATTCTTTGATCCAGGACTCAATGCGCTTCCGGTACGTCACAACTGACCAGCAGACCAATTTCGTTATTCTGCCACTCCTCGATCGTAACCCCGTCGAGATGCGGCCACTGAGCCAGAACCGATTGCACTGATTGAGGTGCCCCCATCGGCAGATTTTTTATGGTGAATGCTTGTAGAGTTTCTGCTCTGTTGTTGTTGACCAAGGAAATGAGCTGAAGGCTCAGTTTGGTGGACTGGATGACCTGGGTGCCACTCACTGTGCTCACCGCAAATAGAAATTTATTCTCTCTGGTCCCATATCGCTCTGCAAACTCCTTCCTTACTAGAATGGTATCCGATCCACTATCTACGAAGGCCAACGCTCTTATAACCCCAGCTGGAGTTTCTACGCCAAATGCCATTGCCACCCAGGCGAATGGGTTTGTTAGTGGAGCGAGACACCGAGCAGACCACACTTGGCTTCGGGATTTCTTCGGCATTCGATTTCTTGGATTTGTGCACTAGGCAATGGTGCTCCTCACAGCATATGGCCTGACTACAACTGGGTTTCGTTCGGCACATCGCTGCTCCATGTGAATCGTTGAGACAGACGAAGCACGCGCCCAGCCTCTTAGCCATTTCTCATCATTCGTCGACGTCTACGTTGCGGATGCGAGGGCATTCCACTGGGCGATGAGGCGCCCCACAAGCTTTACACACCGGCAAATTTTCACCTTCACGAGATAATGCGTGTGTTTGCCCATGAATGGCCTCTATTTGGTTCCCTGGTCCAGCTTTGTGTCGTCGTGATCCTAGGTAATTTGCTCGTCTCGCGCACAAGTTGACCGAAACGACTATTTGTTATTCGGGCACGACGATCTATAAACTGTGTCAGGTCTTAGAACGTGGTTTCTCGCCCAAACCTGCTGATCCTTTGGGCTTCCTTGGCCCATCTACCCCGTAGTTCTGTGGGTAAGTTGAGCACTATGGTCTCCAATGTATGCAGTGCATTTAGGTCTTATCGATAATCTAGGTGATTCAGTTCGATGCTGCAGTTCTGCATTTTTATCGCCAGGCTGGCTAGAGAGCCCGACTCTCATTTGGAGATTTTTGCCTCTGATAGTACAACATCGATCAAATTTTGGGCGACTTTAAATGGTTGCCCAAATAGGTTTTTCAGAATTTCACGTGCCCGAGCGTAACCGTCTTTGGGATCCAGCGTCGAGCACCCGTCGATTGCTTCCCTGGCTCTTCCACGACAGTAACTTAGTAAATACAGCAATCTCTGTCCTGGATCGGATACTCTCCTTTATGCAAAATTCTTGTACCGTTTAACGAACTCAGTATTATTCGGCACTCCCGTCGAATGGGGACAATTCCACTCTTGGTTATTCAATAGCATGGTTTACACTGGTACAAGTCGACTTTGATCGTTCCACGGAACTGCTAGACTGAATGGCTGTGTGCTCTGTGGTCTCCAAAGTCGCCTCTCGCTCCCGTCTCTGGAGTTGATCCTTCCTGACAGCTTCGGCTTCTTCTCTAGCCTGCCTAAGCAGGGTTTCTAATTCAGCTATTCTCCGTCGGTAGATATCATTACCTTCATATTCTATACCACTAGCTAAGGTACATGAACTTGCACTGACAGGACTGGCAGACCTAGCGATGTCTAAGGAATCAATATCACCCAAAAATACCCCAGGGACTTGCCGGGTTACTTCCCGTGCAGCTTCCGTTGGTCTGTGTCCTCTTCTTGGCATTTCTGATTGATTTCCTCCTGGTGATTCCAAGTTGAGTACCGTATCGGTTATTCCGACTGTGAGCAAAGCGTAGCCAATTCAAAACGAATCCCAAAACCAGAACAAGTTTGAGTCATAGATTCTACTGTACTGTATTAACAAGTTATGCTCATATAAATAAGTACAAACCTCAACTGTACGGCCACAGCGTCTAACAACGAGGACGAGAGCTCAACGAAGGTCAATGTCAGGTACCACCGTCACGGCAGTCCAAGTTCGAGTCAAAATCATGCCACTTCACGTAAGCAAAATATAAATCAATGTTGAAGTGTAGTGATTGATGTATGTTGTGTCTGCTCCAGGGTCAACAAAATAAAGAGGATAGTCTCAGCGATACAGGTATGTGACAATGGCTAGGGAGGATTTCCACGCATGTACGTTACGCTAGCAGAGCAGGGGTTGGTTTAGCTGAAGCCTAGTAGAGATCAAGGAAACTGATCGAAACAATGAAGCAACTAAAAGGGTTGTTAGCCGCCAGATAGCTGCTCTTTACCCGAGACGGATACTCCGCTCTTCATGGACACCAGATTGATCTAATCAAGCTGAGGGACAATGAAACCATCACAATCCAGTTGTTTGCTTGCGTGATGAATGACAGATGGAATAAACTTCCCGATGAGGTGGTGAAGGCGAGCACCATGACAGTGTTCAAGAGGAAGCTGGCCTCTCTGTAGACACGTGCCTTTCCGGACCACCCTTGAGACATCAACTCCAGCCTAGTTGTGGCATTCCGGTCAGCTTCAGCATTCCCCTTCTTCCTCCTCTTTTTGTTCTATTTCTCCTCCTTCCTCTTATTCAGTCCCCTTCATTCTGCCCGCGTACCTTCACTGAATACTTTGAAAAGTCTAGCCACCGGAACTTTCGGGCGACCCGTAGCATCCAATTTCGACAAAATTCAAGACAAAGCCGATTTCAAATAGCTACACTACTATATACAATAAACTAAGTAACTTTACAATAATCAAACCTCAGTAGTGTCCTTTCTGAGCCCTAAGCTCCTAATTGAACAAAAATGAACAACTGCGGCTAAATTACTGCGAAAGGTTAGATACAGATGAGATTAGTTAATACAGCCACAACGAAGTTCAAGCTGAGCGACTTACGCTCTAGGCACTGGTGAGAGTCCAGTTTGTGACAAAGATTTAGAGCCATGGAACAAACAGTGGGAATTCCGGCAGAGATATTTCATAGAAATGAAGTGTCGTCTGTAACACAGATGCTAATGAATGGAACAGGGTTTCCTGAACATTTTTACATACTTGTTTATCTTCCTTGGTCATTTTCCACCAATATTTGCCAGAGCTGATAGCTAGAGGACTTAACTGTTGCATGAAGAGCAAACCTGCTGGTTTCAGAGGCCCACCCTATAAGGATGTCGCTCTTTGCCACTCTTTCTAACAGCCATCCTGAAATGTGCCCCTGAGAGACAGAGGATTCCAAGTTGTCGAAGCACTTTGAGATCCGGGGTTTGACAGTTGCAAGGAACTGGACTATCATTTGCATTGGCCGCCAGTCTTGTGCTCTGATCTGATCGGATCTGATCTGATCGGATCTGATCTGATCTGATCTGATCCGATTCGACCTGGAGAAGTCGTACGAAGAAGGCTCCGGATGGTCTAAAGGGGACGATGTGGCCAGGGTCATGATGGTTTATTGTTAAAAACGCCCGAGAGGCCACTGTGCGATAGAAAGAAACTGATGAGTATCGGGGGATTTCAGGTCTCGTCAAGGGGGCAGATTCCACTTTTCACCCTTCTTCACAGTTTTCGTGGGGGCTTGCGACGCTAACTTATTCGCCGCCTTTACCGCTTTCTTTACGTTCTGCTAGGGCGTATGTTAATTGTTCCTAGCGCTTTCTGCCACGTGATGGTCCACCAACTTTTGCGGGGCCACTTCCATGCCACCATGAAAATCTCAGTGCGCCGGGCCCTTAATACGCAATCTTTCCACGAAGGCTTCTGATATTTTGAGGCGCGATTGAAAATAATTCGAACCTTATCCTGCTTTTTCCTGCTTATCACACCAAAATATGTATGATTGCACAAATAACCCCACTTTTCAGCCAGTGCTCACTTTCCCTGCCTATTTCAGACGAGCACCTGCGTGCAGCAAAAAACACATCCCCTTCTGGGTAGCGGTTTGCCGTGAAGTTGCTTTTTGGAGTAGTTCTACTCCTCCAAAGCAAACCCACTGTCATCTGATGAATTACTCACACAAGCCTTTCCAGTACAGGTGCGTCAATTCTTCTGTCGTGTCGAGTCATTGTCTGAACAGTGTCCGAAGCAGCGGAGTTTTCGCTAGAGACATTCTCGGGGTGGTCATCTACGTCTAGAATGCCACAATCGTCCACGAGGCTCGGCCGAGACCCATTACGAATGCTGGTGCGATTTAGAAAACTAGCTGGGCTAGTCCCTGAACTTCGCCGCATACTGGGCCGCACAATGTCTATCCCAAAACGATCCGAGTCGAGTACAGTTCTTTGGGTCCTCCAGTATTTCCGTCAACTACCCACTGGGCTTCAGGCACCTCACAGCCGGCAAGTATATCAACCTATGTGTCTGTCACTTCCTCAGATGGGGCCGTTCTCGGATGAGACCACTGATTGGCCGTTGCCGTGACAGAGCCCACTGGCTGTACTGGCAGACTTATCTATGATGTGCGCCTCTGGCTCTTCAACCGCTTCTGAATCCACCGGAGACCCCAGCTGTAATTTAACCTCTGCCAACCCAGTGGTACGCATACTTCCGACAGCAGCAATACTTAACAAAGTGGTTTTGCACCCTAGGCCAAGTAGTTTCACTAATTTTGCGTGATGTGATGTCGTGCCCGATCTAGCACCCAAAAATGTCACGGGGCTTACCAATGCTTTGCTCGCCATGACTCCTGCTGGGATGACACCTAGCCCCACTTGTTTATCTGGAATGCTCATGAGAAAGCGCGTGCTTCTCAACTCCGGAAGATCCGGCCTACCAGAACCTTTATTGGCTTGCAGCAAAGAGTGATGGTTGCCTCTGCAGTCTTCATGGCGACACCTAGTTTCATTACGACGGTCGACCGTAAGGTTCGATACATTCGGGCGAATAAAGCAAGCGCCATCCTTTCCGGGGATAGTCCATCTATCAGTAATACTCTGATACAGAAAATTCGGGCCCTCTGACAGACGACGGAGTTGCTTCACCGTGCCTATAGGCCACTGGTCTCGCCCTCTTATGGGGATGGCATGTGTATTTACTCGCGGTTTGGTTCCGAGCCACTGCTTTGTCTCCACTGGTTGCGCGTTGGAGCTCGGCCTAGAGGTTTCATTGCTTTCCCGCATAATTTGCCCAAATCTGCTACTTGCAATGTATGATTGCCGGTCGAGGCACTCATTGTGGTCTTCCAGCGTGGCTCAGGGTCGGTTCCACCAGATGCGTTCTTTATCCTTGGCACAGCGGCTCTGCTTCTCAGCGGGTAGACGAAGGACCGCCGACTCACATTTATGCAAGGCTTTCAGATCCGAAAATTATTTCAGGTGGTTGAAGACTTTGCCACCGCTTTGCGTTTTCATTACCAGGTTTGATAAAGAGCAAACGCCACCCGTGGCCTGCCTTGCTTCCATCTATACACATCCAATCGGATCTCATGCCATCATGGACGGTTGTCCAAAATGCGCTCTAGGTGCTTTCCGAACTCTGGTGTAGCCCATCCCTGGGTCCGGCGTGGTACATCCCTCTATCGACTCCCTGGCACATCCATAACTACAGTGCATTAGGTAATGGAGCCCCTGTCCGTAGTCTTACATCTTGAGCCTAGAAAATCTCGTACAGTTTCATGAGTCTGCCATATTGTTCCGGAAAGCCATTGAATCTCACGAGTTCCATCCCTCGGAATATCCAAGCCAAGTGAATTCCCCAAGATCTGACTCACTATCAGTTTTTGTACTTCTCTACCGTTATGGGTATCTGAATCTACAATTTTTCCGGCGGAAACTTCGTCAGACTTTTTTTGATGGAATCTCCTTCGGCACGGTGTACACGTTCTTCCGCCAACTCAACCTGGTGTTCTAGTTCGGGCTTTCTAAGCTTGTAGAAACCAATACCTTTGTGTATACGGTTACCTGGTAAAGTACATGACATGGCAAAAACAGAGCTAACGAATCTAGCAGAATCAAGAGAATCAAGAGCGCTAGAAACCATCCTGGAAGCATGCCACGTTACTTCCTGCTCTTCTCCAGCCTTCCTGTCCGACTTTCCCGGCATTTCAAAGTTTTGCTTGTTTCAAGCTCGCATGTTTCTGTCCTGCTAATCGCAAGAATCGTGATTCGATTAGCCCGTAACTTGATCAGACGAATCCCAAAATCACAGCCAGATTTATTCGCAAATCCCACTTTACTGGACTATAAACACAACGAGTACACATCATATGCAAACCTCAAATGTGATTCCAAACGACTCAGATCGAGAGCCAAATTTCAATGCAACAAGCGCGTACAGGCGGTGTCAGGTTGACCAAAACCAAGATCAAATTTGAAGGAATGCATCACATGAACGAACAGGTGGGTTGCAAGCATCTGAGTCCTATGATGAACAGATTCACAGTGTGAGAAAATAAAAGTGCTGTACTAAAGAAATAGCTTGGATAAGTCAAGTACAGGCACCTTCAGACAGCAGCGAAACCTCTAGCCAATCTATTGGCCAAGCCGCTTGTGCCTCTACTCAAGGCTTTGCCAGAAGGATGTGAGGTATCACACAGCCGCTCCAATCCAAAAAGGAGGCGGCAGGGAGGCACGCCCTAATGATCGACCGGTAAACCTCACTCCAGTATTGGAGAAGGCTGATCCGGACCTATAAAATCAAGCGCTTGGAAAGTCACCGGTAGACATCACCTCGCCACCATGGATTCCTCCGCTGAAGTTCAGGCTTGTCTGAACCGAAGCACTACTTAGATGAAGTTGCTAGGAAACCAGACATAGGGAAAAGCAGAAGTTTGCTTTCTAAAATTCCAGGGGGCATTTCCCTCTGTAAATCACAGGTTGTTGGCGAGCAAGCTGAAGGAATTCAGGCTGAGTCCATTGGCAAGGAAGCTGATAATCAGAGGGCTCACTGGAGGGCAGTTTCAGATGAAGGTGGAGAGAGCTTTTGGGGCACGGGAGGGTAGGACGGTGGTGTACGCAGAGATCTTTCTTGGGCCCCCAGCTGTTTGTTCTGTTCGATAAGGACAGGGAGAAAAAACTGGAGGGTCACCACTACAAAATTCAGGATGACATCAAGCTGCCCAGAAGGGCTGCAAATGACATGATGCAGAAAGATCTGGATGGCTTTTTTGCGTGATCGGTGGCGTGTGATCTCTCTCAAAGTAAAGAGAGGCCAGCACCTCTCTGATGAGAAGGGACCATGGCCCAGTAGACATCCAGGCTGGGCTTGCCAAAAGAGTGCACATTAGGGGTAGGGAAGTGGTAATTTAAGCCGCCCTTGAGCCAGGTACGCGGTGCGAGAGTTCCACGCAATAATCCTAAGGCGCTCTTTGCCAAGTAAAGCTTGCCGTGCGCCCTAGGAGACCAGACATCTTGCTACCAATTTGAGGCTCCAAGGGAAACACTGTTCTCGGGTCTGCACTCAACCCCTCGTGCCGGATAACACAAGTCCCCAGCAAGTGCAGCAGCGATCCATTAGTTGGTTTGTATAATGACTGGAACTAGGCCATGAGAAACGGTTAGGCAAACTAAGCCTATTCTTGTTGGCAAAAAGAAGATTGGGGGGCCTAACGGCAATGTTTAAATGTGCCCAAAAAGATGGACAAGTCAGTTGAAACTGGGGGGTTCCTTTTTAGACTTTGGGGGATGACAAAACGCGGGGGTACAGATTCCAGCCTGCTAAAGGCGGTTGTAACAAACGTGTTTTGAAATCCTCCCCAGCCGTTGTCACATACTTGCTTTGTTGAGAATACGTTCTTTACCTCATTGATCCTCCAACAAATACAGCATGCATCAATCACTACATTTCAAAATTTGTTTATATTTTGCTCACGTGAAGTGGCATGATTTTGACTCGAACTTGGACTGCCGTGACGGTGGTACCTGACATTGGCCTTTGTTGAACTCTCGTCCTCGTTGTTAGACGCTGTGGCCGTACAGTTGAGGTTTGTACATATTTATATGAGCATAACTTGTTGATACAGTACCGCAGAAACTACGCATCAACCTTGTTTTGGCTTTGGGATTCGCTTTAAATTGGCTACGAGTTACTCACGATCGGGCTGGGGAAGCCGAGGGGATTAGCATGTTTGGGCCAGAAGTTATGCAGTTTATAGACCGTAGTGCCCGAATAACAAATAGTCGTTTCGGTCAACTTGTGCGCGAGACGAGCAAATTACCTAGGATCACGACGACACAAAGCTGGACCAGGGAACCAAATAGAGGCCATTCATGGGCAAACACACGCATTATCTCGTGAAGGTGAAAATTTGCCGGTGTGTAAAGCTTGTGGGGCGCCTCATCGCCCAGTGGAATGCCCTCGCATCCGCAACGTAGACGTCGACGAATGATGAGAAATGGCTAAGAGGCTGGGCGCGTGCTTCGTCTGTCTCAACGATTCACATGGAGCAGCGATGTGCCGAACGAAACCCAGTTGTAGTCAGGCCATATGCTGTGAGGAGCACCATTGCCTAGTGCACAAATCCAAGAAATCGAATGCCGAAGAAATCCCGAAGCCAAGTGTGGTCTGCTCGGTGTCTCGCTCCACTAACAAACCCATTCGCCTGGGTGGCAATGGCATTTGGCGTAGAAACTCCAGCTGGGGTTATAAGAGCGTTGGCCTTCGTAGATAGTGGATCGGATACCATTCTAGTAAGGAAGGAGTTTGCAGAGCGATATGGGATCAGAGAGAATAAATTTCTATTTGCGGTGAGCACAGTGAGTGGCACCCAGGTCATCCAGTCCACCAAACTGAGCCTTCAGCTCATTTCCTTGGTCAACAACAACAGAGCAGAAACTCTACAAGCATTCACCATAAAAAATCTGCCGATGGGGGCACCTCAATCAGTGCAATCGGTTCTGGCTCAGTGGCCGCATCTCGACGGGGTTACGATCGAGGAGTGGCAGAATAACGAAATTGGTCTGCTGGTCAGTTGTGACGTACCGGAAGCGCATTGAGTCCTGGATCAAAGAATAGGAAGCCGCAAAGCACCCTATGCAGCACGCACTATATTCGACTGGACTTTATACGGTAGTACAGATAGAAGATGCGGCAAACAAGTCCAAATCAAATGCACTTCAGTGAAAAGGGAGAACATTGAACAAGCATTCCAGCAGCTGTGTAACACCGAATTTACCGACCTGGTCGTTAATAGAGATGCCCCATCACGAGAAGATAGGGCGGCTCTGAAAATGGTAGCCCAGAAAGTCAAGTATGTAATAGATCGTTTCGAGGTTCCTGTCCCGTGGAGACCCAACATGAAGCCTATGCCAAACGGCCGAGAAATGGCTCTGAAAAGATTATGCTTCCCCAAAACAGGCTAATTCGAGAGCCACAACCATGGGTGGAGTATATGCAAGCCATGCAACATAACACCGACTTGGGTTATATAGAAAGAGTGGATACTGCGATAATCAGCGCAAATTTGAGGTGGTACCAACCTCATCACCCGGTCGTTAACCCAAAAATTCCGGGGAAGGTCAGAGTGGGCTTCGGCTGCGCCGCGAAATGTCGGGGTGTGTCACTCAACGACCATATGCTACAAGGCTCAGACTGGACAACACCATGAGTCGAGGTTTTATGTCGTTTTCTGCTAGGAAAAGTGGCTGTCTCTGCGGACATACGTGAAATGTTTCCACAAGCGAAGATGCCCGTTGAGAGTAGGGACGCTTTTCGTCTTCTCTGGTTGCCTGAAAGCGACGCAAATTGTGCACTAGACGAGCACAGGCTGACCGTTCACCCCTTTGGGACGGTATCAACCTCTTTGGGTGCTGTTTTTCTCTCCGAAAAACCCTCAAGCGTCTCGGTGGCACCAGCAATCTATTAGGAAGAGCAATGGACCACTTCTACGTGGACGATTTTCTGTGTTCCCTTGACAACCCAAATACTGCTATTCTTTATATGACCAAACCGATCGCCACTCTTAGGGCCGGAGGATTCAACCTCACAAAATGGACTTCAAACAGCCAAGAGGTGCTCAACGTTATCCTGAAGTCCGATAAAATGGAGTGTGCGAGAGAGCTTCTGGGATCCTCTTCACAAATGGAGCGCACGCTTGGTCTTCAGCGGAAACCCAGAGGTGACGAATTCAAACGACCAGTCACACGGAGAGGAATCCTATCATCAGTCTCAAGCCCCTATGATCCCCTAGGTTTCGTTCCGCCATGGTTATTACCGGGGAAGTGCTTGCTGCAATCGCTGTGCCAGAGAGGGACGGGTCGGGAAGAACCTCTCCAGAATGACGACGATAAGTGGTGGCGCGACTGGCCGCACAGCCGGATCAACTTGGTGAGATCAAATTACAAAGATGCTTGACGGGAATCAAGTGCATAAATGACGTCCAACACCACTCATTTTCTGATGCATCAGAAATAGGCTATGGGATAGTGGCTTACGGTTGCTGTGTAGACGCAAATGGTGGGCGGCACAGCCAGATATTATTCGCAAGGTCGAGAGTGGCTCCACTGAAAACGATGTCCATTCCGAGGCTGGAACTGACGGCAGCAGTACTGGCCGTGAAAGCTGCGACGCTGATTAGGAGATGATTCGACCGGATAAACTGGGAAACATACATTTGGACGGACCCAGCCACGGTACTACATTACACACACAACATTACCACTCGTTTTAGCACCTCCGTAGCCAATAGGCTCACTATTACTCATGAGTGTACTAAAACCGATCAATGGCACTATGTACAATCCGCCGGCAACCCAGCCGACTTCTGCTCAAGGGGCCTGAAAACACTAGAGAGGTTGCGGATGTGGACAATGGGACCGGACTTCCTAACTGAAGCTAAAGAGATGTGACCAACGCTAATAATGCATAAGGCTGATGATGGCGATATCTGGACCAAAAGACTGAGACTGGCTACAAACTGCACGGGAAGCGTAAGCCTAATAGAAAAACTGTGCCAGTTTCCCAAACTGGATAAAAATGTTAAGAGCTATGGTCTGGTGGACGCGATGCAAGGTACTTTTAATGATTTTGAGGGGTACATTACCACAGAAAATGTTAAATGGGGGAACGATACTACCGGACGAGCTGAACCAAGCCGAACTCGACGTTCTACGCCTACTACAACCAGACGCCTTCCCTTTTGAGATCCGCGAGCGGCCAGGACAGATGATATCACCAAAGGAAGCAGACTGTTGTATAGCAGTATCCGAAGACTAAACCCTATGCGGACCAACGGGCTACTGAGTTGGGGGGGGGGGGATGGCCGACGAATTCAAACCTAGAGTACGAAATAAAATACCCCGTAATGGTCCCTGGTGGCCACTACATAACGAGATGTATGATAGGCCATTTACACCGAGAAGAGGGACACGCAGGTTTGAACCACTTGTTGAACAATATACGTCGACGATTTTGGGTGACAAAGGGACCAGCGATGGTCAGGCGAGTCATAGGCAACTGCATCACTTGTCGTCGCCGGGGTGCAGTAGCAGGCCAAAAAGGATGGCGTCCTTCCAGCCGTGAGAGTTCAACCGGGATGGTGCCCGTTCGTGGAAATTGGCGTCGACGGCTTTGGCCCGTTACTTGTACGACGGCAGAGGGGCACCCAAAAGTGGTACATCTACCTGGTAACATGTTTACAATCCAGAGCAGTCCATCCCGAAGTAGTGCATAATATGACCACCGATTCATTTCCAATGGCCTTTCGGAGGTTCGTCGCGAGGCGGCGAGTCCCCAAGAACGTATACTCGGAAAGTGGCTCGAACTTCTTTGGAGCCCATAAGGAGTTAGAGAAACGGGTGAACCCCTGGACCACACCGAAATACGAAATAAGACCCTAACAAAAGGGACAGAATGGCACTCCAACCCATCCTATTCCAGTCATCATGGTGGCGTTTAGAAAAGTCTGATACGATCGACTAGGATAATACTCACGGCCCTGATCTCACAACAAACCCTCTGTTACGAACGTTTGAGCAATGCGTAGCCAAATTCGCAACGGATCCCGAAATCAGAAGGCGATTATCCGTGATAATTCTACGATACTAGATTATTAAAATAAACAATGACATAAACAATATACAAACCTCAATAATACGATCACAAAGACTCAACAACGAGAAACCGAATAGCAGCGTGTGAGCAGACAGCACGTGCGTCACGCAGGTCCTGAGCAAGGATGTGCCAAAATAGCGCTCTCGGCGCGAACAAACAACAATTGGTCCAGAAAAACAACCAGTTCGTAAAGACAAGTCAATAGTGTATGGAAATGAGTGATGTTGGGAAAAAACACTGAATCGCGAGGGAAAAAAGGGGATTTTCCACGACCGGCCGTTACACTCTCCATGACGAGACTCTGACTACTTTACTAACAGAAGTAGAACGCATATTGAGCAACAGACCCCTGGTGCCGATCGTCTCAGGCCCGGAAGGTGAACCGGCCCTCACTTTCAACGACCTCTTATTATTTCGGCAAAAAGTAGGAGCAATCACATGGAAAAACTTACGTGGAGCGTACGTCACAGGATGGAAGCAAGTGAACCACCTGGCACAGGCATTTTGGTAACTTTGGACGGGGGAGCACTTACCAAGCCGGCAGCTTCGGCAAAAGTGGATCTCCAAATAGAGGTCGTTCAGACGTGGCGATGTCGTCATTCTCGTGAAGAGCCACTTACATAAAGACGATTGGCCGGTTGGAGTGATCAAGGACTGCCGTAC
The DNA here is from genome assembly GCA_948099385.1 of Fasciola hepatica. Classification (NCBI taxonomy): domain Eukaryota; kingdom Metazoa; phylum Platyhelminthes; class Trematoda; order Plagiorchiida; family Fasciolidae; genus Fasciola; species Fasciola hepatica. The sequence continues at coordinate 2,741,769 of CANUEZ040000131.1, forward strand.
AGAAATGGATAGTCTCGTGCGCACGGTGGTGGTGAGAACGAACAAATGAGACGTACTGCGAGATATTCGTGAGATTTGTTTGCTTGAAGGTGGCAATGGCGAGAGCAAAGTCGACACTACAGACCTAGGTAAAACCAGGTCTGCTGATGCCAGATGAAGCCGAATTTATTTACTCATCCCCCATGCTTTCTCATGTAGGTCCCAACCCTTCACACAGTCCTTGAAGTGTATTTGTGTTTAATTTCCTACGGCGTTCACGATTTGCCATGGAGTTAATTGTCGAAAACCCGATTTATCACACGACACGACGTTGTTTGTGAAGAAGCGAAGACTCTTGAACAAGCACTTTCTGACGGCTTGTAAAACCATTTCTTCTCCCGTGACCTATTTGTGTTATTATTCAACCTGTGTGCAAGTGTACATAAGTTTTGAGTCGAACATCTTATTTGATAACAACACACGCTGATCCCCCTGATGTTCGAGTAACCTGTAGTCATCTCTATTTTTCATCAGAAATCCTCAGTCTTCATCTTGCCAAGTACTTTACTCTTGTTTGGCAGCCTTTTCCTCCACAATCGATAATCCGTCTACGCATCCCGATCACATCGAAGCCCCCTTTTTTATACGTATAATGTCATGTCATCCTCAGAAGAAACTCGGAGACGTCGAGAGATGGCGCATAACCTCAAGAAGCCCTCAAGCGTGTCTGCGGCTGGCTGACGATAGACGAAATCCATAGCGACCTGCGTATGCACTGACTTAGGGCCTAGGTGGGTTAGGGCGGATAAGTACCCCTATTTACTCCTTGGATGTTGATGCTTTCATGGGAGGATTTGGTGGGCGGCGTAACGTACATGTGTGGAAATTCTCCTCAGCCGTTGTCACATACTTGCTTTGTTGAGAATACGTTCTTTACCTCACTGATCCTCCAACAAATACAGCATGCATCAATCACTACATTTCAAAATTTGTTTATATTTTGCCCACGTGAAGTGGCATGATTTTGACTCGAACTTGGACTGCCGTGACGGTGGTACCTGACATTGGCCTTTGTTGAACTCTCGTCCTCGTTGTTAGACGCTGTGGCCGTGCAGTTGAGGTTATATGAGCATAACTTGTTAATACAGTACAGTAGAATCTATGACTCGAACTTGTTCTGGTTTTAGAATTCATTTTGAATTAGCTACACGTTACTCGCAATCGGAATAACCGTTACAGCTGTGTATGAGCTATGACTAGAAGCCACTGGTTTGCTGTGAGATCTGTCAGCTGATGGAACAAACGGAGGGTAGAAATAACTGAAGTAACTTCCGTGGATGCCTTTAAACGTCGACTGGATAAGGTCGGAGAGGGCTCGTTTAAAGACAGCTGCTATTAAAATCCTCTCTGTCGTCCATCAACCCATCTGTTTTTGCGTCTCAATCATTCACCTCCGTGGGACGATTGGTCCAGCAGAGTTCATGACTGACAGCTTGATCCCAGTCCACCTCCTGCTGAGGCAATGCGGCAGGCCGCATCCGAAGTATCTTGTCCCACCCTTCCCGGAGGCGCCTGCGAGGAATAGACTGTTCTTCATAAACTCCAAGCATCTGCAGATCAAAGAGCTCACTAGCTCAAGAAATTGGACGACCTGGCTGGCTGCTATCAGGTCCCGGAAGCTGAACTGAACTCAACTGACGGCAGCGAGATTCACTTGAAGCTCGCTGATGCAAGAACCTTGACTCTTCACATAGGCTAAAGCTGCAAGTCCTGTGTCCTGGCCAGACCGAATATGGTCGCAGCGAGACCACAAGGACAGTGATACGTAAAGCAACCCAGGAATTAGAAAGAGTAATAATCTATATTAAAGCGCGAATTTCGATTGTGGTACGAAAAACAGATCGGGTTCTCGGTTTAGGACTTGAGCACCTGCAGCTTCTCTCCGGTAAAAGCAGCAAGTTAGAGGGGGGTTGTGATGCTCGTGGCCTACAGCAGTGCCGCAGCTGTGGGTGTTGAATGGCCAGAGCTAAAGACGACGATAATAGAAGCAGATGCGGTAGCAGTCACGGAAACAAGGCTAAGACCAGGCGAAAGCAACAATGGACTTATCCGAAACCCCTGCTCAGCCTTTGGGATGGATAGAGAGGATGACACAATAGGAGGTTATACAATGGTTCTCCTAGCGGAAATGTATGACGGGCTTGAGGGCAGTCAACTTTTCGCACACAAGATATGGACGGAAGATGTGGTCGTAGCTAACGGTGGAGAGAGAGCATCAGTTTCCTGCACGTATTGCGGCCTAGAACGGGAAGCTGATAAGCACAGCGACCTTCGTGTCTTCACCACTAAGGGTGCCAAAGCGGGACGGAGGTTAACATTTATGGGTGATTTCATTGCGCCTGTACCAGGCTGGGCCTCGGAAATCGCTCCACAATACAAACCTGGGGTGAGTTTGATCCAACACGACAACCAAGTGACAAGAGTGAGAGTCTGCCAGTCAATCAACCCTTTATCTTATGATGACTGGAGCTCCAAGTGACATGGAACACCTGCAAGCTGGGGAGCCCATAGGCAAAGGTGATCATGGAGTAATACGGTTTAGGTTGAACCTCAGCGGGACAGGCGCTCCTGATAAATTTAGAAGGAACCTAGCAGCTACGGACCAGAATAGCTCGGTAATAAACGGCCCGCGGATAGACTGGGAAATGGTGGACGATAACTAAGACGTAGAACACCAATGTGGCTGGACGGAGAGCTAACCGTTAGAAATAACAGAAGCCGTAGCGCCACTTAGAAGGTTCAAAGGAAGCGGATTGTCTCCCTGGTGGACAAACCTAGTAAGAAAGATCCTGGAGCAAATTAAAGGAGCTTTCGAGCGGCACAGAAGCACTAGCAACTATCGAACCTCCCGCGGTTCAAAGAAGCAAGAATCAAACTATCTCGTGGGCAGAAATGGTTAACCAGAACCACGAGGAAAATATTGAGCGGAAGGCCAATCTATTCCAAGGCATATCGCGACTACTTTCGGTCTAAGACAGCAATGGTAAAGCCGTAAGTGGTGCCAGGGATCTAAAGTAAAAGCGAGCAATATCTAGGCAGGAAAAGGAAGCTACGTAGCTGGAACCGCAGCAACAGGTATCAGGGCAAAACCGCGGTGCTCAAGGGTTACCTACGCCTAGGGGCAGCGAAGCACTGGAAATGCAGGGCAAAGAAATCAACGTAAGGATGGTGCCGAACAGTCTGAAACAACTAAACGTATCGGAGGAGGCAGGGCTAGACTACACCCTGGAAGAACCGCTGGCTGAGCTTTTCGAGGAATCATTGGTCAAGGGTGTATCGCCAAAAGGCCGGCTGGTATCGACCGTCACGCCCGTTCAAAAGGGTGCACACAGAGAGACAAGTGCCGGTTGCGGCCGGTTAACTTGATACTGGAGGTGATTAGAGCCCTCGAGAAAATACTAAGAGATTGATTATTAAGTCATGTAAGGAGGAACACGCGAGTAACTATCAGCCACCATGGGTTCGGGCACAGGTGTTCTTGTCCCTCGAAACCAACAAGTATCTTGGATGAGGCAACTGGCAGAGAGGAGCGAGCAGAGCAGGTGGAACTCTGTTAGCTGGATTTCCAGAAGGCCCTTAGGCAAAGTCCGCTCAAAGCAAAGGTGCGATCATTCCAACTCACTTCGACAGTACAGAAGCGGATTGCGTGAGACCTAAAGGTGAGGGTTTTCCGAGAGGGAGTGGAGGGCAGCTTCTCAGACAACGGGAGACTGCTTAGAGGTGATCGCAAGGGTCAGTCCGGAGACCCCTGTTGTTCATGATGTGCATTACCAACCTCGAAGACGGGTTGGAAAACCCGTACTTCTCCTTTGCGGATGACCCGAAGGTGGTGGAGGCATCGGGTGATGTGACTGTTCTGTGCGTTCCAGACGAGGAGTACAAGTGGATAAGAGCGTGGTTGCTTCCGCCCAATCTGAGCAATAGCCAGCACCTCATCAGAGATGAAAGTACAGGGCCCATCCGCTACATGGGTCTATCAGACGACCGGGAGGCACTAGCTCAGACCGTCGAAACCCGGGATCTAGGGTTGGCGGTAGTTGCTGAGCTTAAGCTAAATCTTCAGTGTCAGAAAGTTATGCAAGAGGCACGCAGGGCCCTACGCCAGCTAAAGAGGGCAGTCATCTCTGGAAAACAATGAGCCATGTTGCCGCTCTACAGGGCTTTCGTAAGATCCAATCTTGAAGAATGTGTCCAGGCGTGGAGGATATATTCGGCGGGGGAAATTAAGGCTATCAAGCAGCCACAACAGCACCTAACACGAGTTCTCGCGAAACGCGGGCAATTGAGCAATAAACGGATGTTCGTCTTCTTTAAGATGAGCAAAAAGGCGAGAGGGAGTAGCCGCCCAAGAGAGAGCACACTGACGGTCAAGTGAAGGCGAAATGAGACTGGAACAAGGAGCCAGATTCTGCAAAGAGGCTGCCAAAGGCTGGAGAAAGCTCCTACGGGACGTAGTATTAGCAGGCGCAGAGGTTGAGTCCAAAAGGTGGCTAGGTAAGATGTGGATGACCGTACTCGGAGAAGTATGACCAATGGCCTGTACTACCGAGTTCGTCAGACAACCGACTCACTCCTTTCACATCAGTTCCTCGTGGCACCCTCATATAGTGTAACTGCCTGATACGATGCTTTTCCTATTACTGAGGGGAAATGCGGTGAGGGGCTTGTGACTAGCGGCTGCGATGAGAAAATATGTTTGAGGGGACGGAGCTTGGAAGTCTAACCTGAACATCCACAAGTTATAGCCAAGTATTGGGGAAGAATCGTTTCTTCCAATTGCTGAAGCGCCGGGGGATCCAAAGAGCCCACCAGTGCCAGGAATCTGGAAATTCAGGCACCCTGCCACCAATTCCTGGGGCCGAATTTAAGTTCAAAGTCACGGTGTAGCGCAGTTCAGGTAGCACGGGAGGGTAGCTCCCCCCCCACAGTTCGACGTGGGCAGATACACTTCGCACTAAACAGTGGGCAGGTTTAGATCTGCCGGAGCTACCTTACAATTTATAATCAACTAGTTCTCCCTGGTGCGATGCTTCGGATGTCCCGTTGTTTTACTACCTCACAAGTGACAATCGGGCTCTAGATTCGGTCGCTGTGGGAGCGTGCAGCGAGTATTCGTTCTAGTCGCACATTCATTGGTTAGCATTATGGTGCGCCAGACTCGCTCTGAGTGGAAGGCGGATTATTTCAAGAAGTTGTCCAAACACCTTGGAGACTGCGAGAAATGTTTTGTCGTCGGCGTGGACAATGTTCGTTCCAGGCAAATGCAGCAAATTCGAATGGCGCTTCGCGGCAATGCAGAATTAGTGATGGGGAAAAATACTCTGATGAAAAAAGTAATTCACTCGCAACTGGAACGGAACAGCAGCTTGGAAAAGCTGGTACCGCACATCAGAGAAAATGTTGGACTGATTTTCACTAAGGGTGATCTACTGGAGATTCGCGAGATCCTGGAGGCCAATCGCGTCGAAGCCCCGGCAAAAGCCGGAGCTATTGCTCCGTGCAACGTCGTTGTCCCAGCCCAGAACACTGGATTGGGCCCCGAAAAAACCTCTTTCTTCCAGGCTCTCAACATTCCAACAAAGATTTCAAGAGGAACGATCGAAATAATCAGTGATGTGCCTTTGATCACCAAAGATCATAAGGTTGGTATGAGCGAGGCTACTCTACTGAGTATGCTCAAAATTTATCCGTTCAAATACGGTTTGGTCATCACACAGGTAAGGCTTGCGAATTTGAGGTGATACCTCGGTAGGTCTTTGATCAAGGAGCTGTGTACGATCCTGCCGTTTTGGATATCACCCCAGACATCATTTTGGAGAAATTCATGTGCGGTGTTGGCAACCTTGTATCGTTCAGTTTAGGATCCGGGTACACAACCATTGCTAGCATACCGCACATCTTGGTGAATGGTTTCAAAGATTTGTTAGCCATTTCACTTGCAACGGAATACACTTTCCGCGAGTCCGAAAAGGTAAGATTCGTTTCACTACACTTTACATGAATTCTAACTATGAGTTGCTGTCTCTGATGTATCAGACCAGGTGGTTTGCATCACTCGTAGACCGCTGTCTGGAATGTTCACTTCCCACTAGCAGGGATCCTACCTACAGCCATGTATTCAGTTGCGCACACGCCTCATCCAGACTTGAATGTATATGAAACCATGGCATACATGTTTATTCTTATTTAGTCCACAGCCAGTAATTTGGCTCTTTTTATTGTCGAGCACAAATACTTTAGTACTCGATGCTTAGCATCCACTGATAAGATGTTCACAGTCAAGTAGATCTGGGGATTACTCATCGGGCCGAATACGGAATATGGGGCACGCACAAGCGTGAAACGTGCGCATCTAGCTAGAAGGCGGCGGGGTCATTTACGAAAACCAATTGGTCACTGGCGCACCTGTTTCAGTTGACAGTAATGCCTTATCCCAAGCTGCAGTTAGACGCATTTCGTGCGTTCAAAAACGTCTCAACTTCGTTCCGAACTGACCGCAACTTCAGTGAGTCATGCAATGCAATTTGGTTAGTTAATTAAGGAATCCGCCGGCTCATTGACTCACTTTCAGGGACGTCGTATGGAGCACTTCAAGAACCTATTCAGTTGGCCCACTTAGCGCTGGACCTTCCTAATATACCTTCCAACGAAACGATGCAGGTAGATATCAGTCCTCCAACAGAGATGGAGATTATGTGAGAGATAGTTCACTGGGAAAGGTACAAGGGCGCTGGACCGAATAGGGTGTCTCCATCTTTCTCCAAGGATGGGGCGAAGCTTTAGTTTCGGAGTCAATAAAACTCCCGTATTATTTGGGATGGTGTGAATCGGTAATTGTGCCGATTTACAAGAAAAGTGACAGGTCCCCTTGTGAAAACCACAGAGGTACCAGCTTGGTAATTATCGCGTCTAAACTGCTCACCGGTCTTATTCTCCACCGATTATCCAGTGCCCGTGAAATGTGTACGCGTGAGAATAAAACCGGTTTCCAACTCGATCGAAACCGCCGATTACATCTTTACTCTTCGACGATCCTTAGAAAACAGACACGTCTTCCGTTGGTCCACAATCTCATTCTTGATCTGAGAGCGGCGTCCAACTCAGTCGATCGCAGTTCTCTGGCGCTGCCTATCACTGAAGGGTGTGCCAGGGAAGTTTATTTCTCTTCTCCACTGCTTGTATGCGAACAGCCGAAGCCGAATTCCTGCTTACGGCGATCTTTCCCCCGAGTTCACCACGGAGCGTGGTGATTGAACTGATTCTTGAGATAGCCCTATCCTCGTGTGAGAATAGCGGCGTCGACCTTTGCTCAGGCAGCAAACTGTCTGGCATATGCAAACGATATTGTTCTTCTGGGTGAAGATCCAGGTAAGTTGCAAACTTCCGTAGGTACCCTCAACAACAGTGAAGCAATGTGTGGGACGAGTTTTGTACCTTCAAAGTGTAAAATAGTGTTGCACGACTGGGTTGGATCAACGCCAAACCTTGTGTTGGCAAGGGAAACTCTAGCTGAAGTGGATGAATTTTGTTGCCTGGATAGTTACACCTCACCGGGTGGACAGATACTGGATGAAGTTTCTTCACGTATGCAGGAGACGTGTTTGGCTTATGCCAACCTCCAGCATCTGTGGCGTTGGCGTGACATCCGATTGTGTGTTAAGGGTAGAGTGTACACTTCGGTGGTTACGTCCGTTCTTTTATACGGTTCGGAAACATGGCCGTTGAGGGTAGAAGAAAAGTGAAGACTGCTGGTGTTCCAGCACCGTATCAGCAATGCTGGAGTCAGACGTAAGGTGTTGGGAACCAGAGGTCAGTCTTTGGATCAAGTATTGAATCTAAACAGGTTAAGGTGGTTGGGACATGTGTTAGGCACGCCCACAAGTAGACTTCCTCAGAATGCGCTGTTCCCTGAGGCAAGTGGTGATTGAGGGGTTAGTCGAGGTGTTCAGTCCATGACATGCAAAAAAGGTATGAGAACCTTGACCAATTGACTTGGCCGAGTAGGACAAGTTAGACTTCCAGGTTGGGTTCCACGTGATCCGCCTACTGAATGGCTGGAGACATTGAGTGATACGGCTGTGCTGCGGTCAGTGGCGTGGTTGCATTTGGACTCTTTCCTTGTTGTCTTGATTTACCCTTGATGCTTTGACATTTTGGATCTTTGTCACTATGCTTTTATTCTTTTCCCGTTTTACTGGACGATGCTGGAAGCTAGCTACCGAAACTAGAGCACAGAATTGCGAGAGTAATGGTTGATTTAACTAAAGTTGTTGATCGTAATAAGTGCTCGCCAATAGAGGTTATAGCCATACAACTTCAGCCTGTCATCAGATAAGTTCTGACATCCTATTTGACAATGATTCATTTTCAGCTAGTGGGCCATGGGTGCTTTACAGCAGTGATATTAGTCGAGTCATGGCCACAGAAGCAGGTCTGCGTATTGCTAACTGACGTTCGTCAAGCTGTTGTTAATGGTGGGATGCGTATGTGCACAAAATAACCAGCTAGTCATCATCATCGTACAACGGTGAAAGGTAGGGCAAGCCCCACTGACCAATGCATTTTTTATCATGTTTCACGTTGAATTAGAAAGTATGAATATACAAGGTGGATAGGGAGTGCACCTACACCGGAGGGAAAAGAAGGAACGCCCTAACAGCCAACACACGGAATATACAGCCTAACTACAATCATTCTGATCTGACGAAAAGTGGCAACACAATGGCCACTGTTCACGGTTCGCTGCCACATCCTTCAGTGTCTCCAGCCAACTGGTTGAGAGATCTTTCGGACCTCAACCAGTTAGTGTTTGGCACTGGGGAGCCTTGCTGCGACTGCTGACTAGCAAGTACTCGTTTATCATCGGTATTGGCCGATTGTTTTTCTCATCAAACATTAGCCGTAACAGCAGCATCATTTTGGTGTGAGACAGTGGGTCCCATTGAATTGGATGTATGGCAATGCCCGCATTCCAGTCGATCCCTGTTAGCGCTTCTTTACACTCGACAGACTGGTTTCATCCCGGTAAGCACATGAAGGAAATGTGAACACTACTGTGTTTCGATTGAGAGCATTTATCAACCCTACAATAAATTGAGTCAGTTTTTATGTCAACTTCCCAGTAGACCCCGGGATAGCATCTAGTGTTTCCATAGTGTTGTGTTTAACTGGTATCGGATCGTCAAACTGAATGAATTTAGTAGATGCATATTTGCGATGGTCCGGGAACCACCAACTAGCTGCTAATAACTCAGGCACTGAATTTTCCCGATTGGGCAGGTTTATTGATGTATGACTACAAGCATATTTCAACATTACATTGTTATCTGATCGTTGTGTGCGTCATTTTGCTGCTGGGGTGGCGAATCATCTTAGCTGCTCGCAGTCCTTTCCGTTCTAGCAGGCTCTCAGGCCCTCACTGCATTGGTAAATAGGCCAAACGAGTTGGTTCGGTCATCGATTCCAGTTTCTAGAGCCTCAGTCAATATAGGCAGATCACTCACGTTCTTTATGCTGTAACAGAATAATCCTTCATTTAAAATTTTGCACATGAACGTACAATGAAGCAATTTCATACCACTAAACGTTTTGCAGTGTCGCTTTTCGTTCCCACGTGCATAACAAAGTTGCCTCAACTTTTTGTACCGCCCTACTTTGCAATTGCAGATCAAAGAATATCTGTCTGATCCCTCCAAATTTGTCGCGGCAGCCGCACCTGCCGCGCCAGCAGCTGCAGCTCCAGCTGCTAGTGCCAAGAAAGAAGAAGCGGCTCCCGCCGCACCCGCGAAAGAGGAGAGTGAATCTGATAGTGACATTGGAATGGGTCTGTTTGACTGAAGCCTTTAATAAATAATCGGTCCGAATGGAGTCCTGCTTGTCGTGTGCCTTCTGTTTTTGGGCTGGTATGTCAGCGGTCATTGCATTGCGAGTCACTGCGATACGGTCAGTACGTTGCATTGGATCTATGTTCAAGGAACACAGCAACCGCAGGCTTACTAGTCGCTAATTATGATTGGTTTCAGTTACTTATTTTCAAATCCCTTGGTATTTACAGTTTACCTTCCGAATAATGTTTTTTCAGGTGCGGGGGTTTTGGTCATTGCCAGCGGCACCTAATTGACAAGCTTAAGCACAGGTGCGATGGCTCGGGCAGTCTGTTTAGTCGCTGATCCTACTCGAGAACCCCAGGTCTACCTTTCCATCCGTGGTTACACTGGCTTCTTCACCACTGTCAGCTTAGCCGATCAGTGAACCCAGGATGAAATAGAGTCTTCATTATCACCAGACCCATAGATCATATTTTGCCGCATTGAGGATCGAGTGTGCGAACGTTTTGTCAACGCCCATGGTTGCATCAGTGTAGTTTTCAAACCATCTTAAGTATCAGGTACGAATGAACCTCCTCAACGTTTCCGTCTGTGAATGCCGTTTGGTTTAATTCTCAAGATATGTGGGCTTGTGTTCACATGACGTCTGGAGGCAGTCGTAGGTAGTATGAGACTGATAGTGTTGAAAGCGGCGCAGCGGTAGTTGATAGTCGCAATATCTCCCATTGAGGATCCGTCTTCGTAAAAACTGTGCAGGTTAGCTAACGCATCCCGCGGAGCAGTTTGCTCAATCTGTCTACCGCTGAGGTGGGAAGTGACCAGTTAAGCCGTCGGATGGATTATCTTTTCTGAGGATGGCTAAGATATGAGCTACTTCACCAAGCGTTACCTCTGTCCCTCACCCGTGGTACCGGAACCGACGATGACCAGAGTTGCCGTAGAAGGACAGTTCTCCACATGAGTGCGCTATGAAATTTCGGTTTTTACAGCACCATAGTCGCCTGTGGAGAATGTTCATCGCCGAATGTATCTGGCATACACAACTTTGGAGATGTCTTTGGGTCAGTTTACGGTCTTATAACCCATAAACTTGTCCTTAAAATGGCGTTATCGCTAGAAATCGCTGGTTCAACTTTCCTGGCATCCCATCAAGAGGCAGATTCTGTTCTCCGGAGGACATGTCGGTTTCTAGCCAACCAAGGTCCCTCAGGTTTCACTATGAGATGGTATTCTTCAGGATTACCTTCCCACGCTTGTTCATTTTCGTCGTATACGGCCTTTGAGTCCGCTCTGACTGCTCCTGCGGGAATTCTTGTACTATTTCCAGTGGTTTATTTGCATCTGCGATTTCACTAGCTGCCATTCTTGGACGGCAATTGGTCGGAAGTTTGGCTACTGAATTTCACTGTATAGGGCGTGATGGGTTTGTCTTAGCTCTGCGAGGCTGACGGCTTAGTTGTTGGAAACAAGTTACTGCTGAGTGCTACGGCCACACGCTTTATTTCTTCAAATGCTGATTGTAGCACCCGAACACTAACAAGCATACGTATTTGGTGTTTTTGTCCTCAGTCTCTTGGAGGAACAAACTTCCGCACGTTGTGTATTCGCTCACTTACAATTGGTTTTCAAAATCAGGATCCACAAAAGTGGTTCCGACGGTTTTCACACCACGCTCCCCATTTAGCTAATTCTCGATACATAGGTTGGCCTACATGTCGGTCAGTTTTTTCAGAAGGTCACTGTCGTCTGTTTTCTTTGTAACACGAGTGCAGCAGAGAAGGTGTTTCCCATTGCCTCGAAAAGGTTTGCCATGTGTGGTAACGAGCCGGGCGACAGTGGCTTGCTCTTCACCACCGAAGAGACCGGCGGAGTCGGGATTCAAATCGGTGACCTCTGAGGTGACGAACAAACTCGACCACCACTGGTCAAGGTGGTGGAGTCGGTTGACAATATGAAATACCTCATGAGCTTGACTACAGCTGGGGGTGGTGTTGGGGAGAATTTCATTATAAATAGCGAGAACCAGAACAGCTTTCACCAACCCGTAGCACCTGTGGCGCCACCGTAATATTTGGCTCTATCTTAAGAGGTGGTTGTACGTCGCTGCCGTAGTGTTTAATTTTGCGGTTGCGAGACCTGGCCATTCCGCGTTTAGGATGCTCGACGTCTTTTTGTGTTCGGCAACTGATTTTCCATCGGTGTTGGCCGAGTGGTTTAGAGCGTTTGCTTACCAACGCGGAGGTGTAGTATGCTGGATGCAGTGTCTTCTATGAGGGTTGCACATGCACGATCTGCAAAGACAGAAAACTCGGTGAACCGGCTTACTAGGTGCAAAAGCAAGCATCAACACTTGCACCGATAAAGATGGGAGTGGCGATCTGTCTGAGCGCGTTACAGAGGTCGGAGGTTTGAATCCCCGCCACCACTTGTTACTTTCGTGGTAAACTGATACATTCGTCTGGCTCATTACCGTACCTGATCTATTGGGACCTTATGTGGTTCTTCACTCCAAGTTCCATAGTCCAGTTGCTGGTTATCTGTAATAGTGCAGTGAGGTATACCCCTTCCATGGCACTCATGCGCAGGCATGTAATAACAAAGTTGCTCGCGTCTGGTGGAGTGAGTAATGACGGGGTGCGCCGTCATGTGTTAGACACGGATAGCCACCCTCTTAACGAAGTGATCGCTCTACACCGCCTCTGGTCGTTCGGCCATGTCTTCCGAACGCTTGTCTATCGTCTGCCCTCCCGTACTCTAATCGTACTCGCTTGACAAGGCTAGAAGAAACGACGCGACAGTCAGGCCATGGCTTGGCGCATTGTTATGACGAAGCTAGCATCGGCACAAGCTCCGGTTCGTGCTTCCCGCCTCCCTGATTGGGGCCCAAGGGATGAGAACTATCGTCGGTTAGAAACGTTGAGGTACATGGCTCAGGGGAGGGGGTGTATTGGGTATTTGCGAGCAGTAGCGCCTCTGAGTTTGTGGACTGTCGTGTCCCCTGGGGTATCTACCATCTCTTTAGCCTCCATCATCTACCCAACTTTCACCTGTGGCTCCACGAAGCTGGAGCATGCATCAGCGGCAAACCGCGTGACAGTCGGGCCAAACTAGGTGGGGGGTAACCAAAGCATGGAGACCTCGGTGAGACGGTGCGCAGCATGCGAAGATCAAACTTTCCGCATGGGTGAATGAGATCTGTTAGATCCAACGACTACCAAGCGTTTTCTTCCGTCGCACTAGCTCTAGTGAGAACTCAGATCTGCCTCAGAATCATATCGGTTTATTAGCACGAAACACAGAATATATAGGTTGTTCTCACATTCGCCCACTCGTTGCGCACAATGCATTGGCCCGACTGGTGTGGGCGACCACGCCTTGAGGCTTAAACAACGCTGACAAGATTCGTCTCTCATTTGTTGACCCACTCCAGCGATCGGTTGTCTTGTCACCCGAGGTTCCGTTCTCTCAAGCCTTGGGCTTGGTACCTCACCAGTGTTGACTGCCGACGCAACTTGGCTGTCCGCGAACGATAGGTTGACACGTTCCTTCACACCAAGTAAATATGTCCAGTCAACAGGGTTGCATTGATCCGTCGGTCTAGGTAACCTCTACCGAATGGAAAACGAGTTCCAAGAGAGTCGCCGGCAACAATGCATCACGATCGCTTGGACGCTTTGGGCATCCCGAATTGGTAGACCACCATCCAAAAGGCGTATAAGCCGCCCATTCGGCCACCGGCTCCCAACACAAAAACTTCGTTTTGCCTTGCAGGTAGCACTTGGCTGTGCATGGGTAACAGATGCATCCGCGAACAAAAGCCGAGAGGCACTGGGGACGCCACTTCGTGTTAAGTTCACAAAGCCTCTTCATGGATTTTCTCTCTTTATTATTAGCTCTGGTCATGCCACGGCCTCCCCTGTAAACGACGCACCCTGTGCTCCCTCAGCGGCCGGGGTGACCCAAACACGAAGTGGGAACCTGAACCTGAACATAAGGTCACCAGTCCACGTAGCCTGCTGGGACGTGGTAACTCTTCTAGGTGCAGGTGGCTAGTGCATTACCATGCGTGCACTACGATTTCGGAATTGACATAGCTTGTCAATCCGAAGTACGCTTACTCAACTCCGGCAGCCGACATATTCAAGTACCCCAAACGGACGCACTCTACTGGATCTACCACAGTGGGCCAGCAGATAGTTCTGAGCTTCATAAAGTTGCGTCCGCAATGAACAGTGAAGCACACAACGCCCGGAAGTTGTAGAGCTTGTCTTGATTTTACGCGCCTCCATCAGAATTGTTTCCAATCGCTATGTTTGGCCGAATATGAATAAAGATGTTCGTGTTTGATCTAGAACGTGTATATCCTTTCAACGGAGCATGATTTACCAGCATGTACTTTCCTCCCCCGTGCGAATACCTACAGAAAATTCACGTCTTTCTCATATCCACTTGGATATTGTTGGTCCCTTACCACGGGCCGACGGATACGGTTTCCTCCTCACATGTGTAGGTTGTTTTGCGCGTTGGCCCATGGTTGTCACCATACCTGGCACGTCCAGTGAAACAATTTCCAAAACGTTTCTACGCCACTAGATTTCTGTGTTTGGTGTTCCATGTACGATCTCCACGGATAGAGGTGCACAATTTCCGTCCAAACTCTTCCGTGATTCTACTTCTCTCCTTGGATTATAACGGCATATCACCCGTCATCCAATGGCTTAGTGGAACGCTTTCATAGACAACTAAAAGCTCTCGCCTCGACCTCTCATTCAGTTAAGTGAGCGTGCACCCTTCTGTTAACCATTTTGTCCATACACCCTACCCTAAAGGAAGATTTTGGGTTCTGTCCCGCTGATTCGGTGTTCGGCACACCCCTACAAGTTGCCCGGTGAGTTTTTCGGACGCAGCCATGATGTTATTGACCGCTCCAATTTTGTTCGGCAATTGCAGTTGTACATGAAGTCACTCCGTTCGCTTCCAACTCGGTCCTCCATTCGTCCCACTTACATTACTAAAGACTTGACTACGTGCTCTCATGTTTTTCTCCGTTGTGATGCTGTTAACATCCCCGTTGCATCCAGCATACGCAGGCCCGTTTCGCGTCATTTCCCGTTGATAAGGCTGGTCAGCCAGACACTCAGTACTGATCGCCTCAAAGTAGCATACCTTGATTCGGACTACATGGCTTCAGTTTCCTCCATGTAAGCTTCTACTTCTGTTTCCAGCCTTCATGTTTCCAACGATCTGAGTACGCCGATAGAGACTGTCACCATTGCTTCTCTCACAACCCGTTCTGGCAGCAAGATTGTCAAGCCTGAACGTTTGCAACCCCCGTAGTTTTCTTTTCCACGAGCATCTATACACATTTAACCGATGCCCTGGGAGGGGGGCACTGTAGAACTTGTCTTAATTTTTGCACCTCGGTCCGGACGTTCACCGATTTGAATTTTTCTCTGCCTGGCTATACCGTCTACTCTCGTTTGCTTCGTGTGCCTGTCTATCCGCAGACAGCTGACTCTACGGACGCACGTACGGTCCTTCCGCGGAATGGTTTGATCATTCTTTTTTGGAGTGAACGCGTCAGCCTTTACACTACAATCGCCCGGAAGACAGTTTTTCCAAGAATTGCTGTGGCCTGGTTCAGGAGTACTGTTTAACGTGGCTGCGATTGCAGTCTACGTCCCAACGCTACATGCGGAGCCAACCATTAAAGATGTCTTCAACAACGAACTTCAGAATTCAGTCAGTCGGGTTCCCGGGCGAGATATCCTGCTAATTGCAGGGGATTGGAACGTCCGCACTGCACCAGCAGACGAGTATACTCAACATGTCCTGGGGAAATTTAGCCTCGGCGTGCAATGCGAAGGCGGCGACCGCCTGGTCACGTTTGCAGATTTCAATCGACTGGTCATCCCCAATACCCGCTTTCAGCATCCAAAAAGACACCTGACCTGGTATCCAACGACGGTGGGACAGCGCCTCAAATCGACAACATCTTGGTGCCCTCTCGTTGGGCATCATCAGCCGAGAAGTGTTGGGCATACCGGGGCGGCGTAGCGGGAAATGTCAACGGCACAGACCACACTGGTACGCATTCGTCTTAAGCTTCACCTTTCAGTACGGCAAAAGTCTCGACCTCACTGCAGAATAGGTACTTCCGAGCTAGCGATCTCGGACAAAGTTTAAGCCCTGTAAAATACAATCTCGTCCAGACTAACTGCGATCGACGAGGACGGTAGCGTAGATGGGCAATGGACGGGGCTAAAAGTATCCATCACCGGCGCCTCCGTTGAACAGCTAGGCAAGCCAATGTGGCATAGGAAAGATTGGATCTCTACAGAAACCCTTAACCGCTGCTCTAAGGTTGGGGATGCGAAACTCCGCAATTGACCTGATTACCATAACCTCCGCCGCGAAGCTACACGCTCAGCGAGGAGCGACCGTACACGATATTGGTCTGAAATTGCAGGCCGGATGGAGGCAGCAGAAGCTGTAGGAGACTGGGAGGCTTTTCCAACTCATATTCTCCTCTTTGGGGAAGGCGCAACCTACTCCCGCGATACGCGACGGTAGAGACTACATCATATCGGGTTGCGACCAGAAGCTTCAAAGATTGGTCGAACACTTCAGTCAGCTGCTCAATCGTCCTCCCATCCAGTCCATCTGTATAACGAAAGCAAGCGACATAGAACAATGTGATCGACCTCGAGCCTCCCAGCGAATCGGAAATCGTCTCTGCAGCTCGAACCATGCAAAACAAAAAAGTCACCGAGGGAGGATGGCATACCACCTGAGATCTTCAGATCCTGTTCGCCAATTCTGTTGAACCCACTAAGCTTTCTGTTTCGTCGTATCTGAATCACCGAAGTTTTCCCAAAGACTAGTCAGCCTCTATCCTACTCCCTTTGCCAAAAAAGGCAGATAAAACTGTCTGTGCGAACTAAAGGGGTATCGGCCTGATTAATATGGAGGCTACATTGTTTGCAGCCATTCTGCTTAATCGCTTTGTTACTGTTCGGGATGCGCGAACACGCTCCAACCAGTGTGGTTTTCATCGAGGAAGAGGCTATATTGACCAGATCTTCACGCAACACCGAATTCTGGAAAACCGCTATGAATTCCAACAACTCACCACAGCGTGCTTCATTGACTTTCGGGCAGCATTCGACTCCATTGACGGGCAGTCATTGGAGCGTACTGCAAAGTGACAGAATGACCGAAAGTACATCATTGATAAAACACTACTCGGCAACACAGGTGCGCATCCACGCTTACGGCGAAGAGTCTCAAGAGTTCCCAATCGAGGCCGGCGCCCTCCAAAGATGCCTTCTATTGCCAGTCCTAGTTAACTACGCTATTGACTGGATAATGCGTCGCGCCCTCAACAACTTTCGAGGAATACAACTTGGCCACAACTCGGGTTACAGTCCTCGAATTCGCTGACAACATTATTATTCTAGGAGAGGATCCCGCAGCTCTGCAGCCGGTCCTTGAACGTATTGTATGTGAAGCTAGGGCTGTTGGTCTGAAGATAAACGCTACAAAAACGAAGCTCTTCACGAATTCGCAAGGCTCAAGGCACTACACGCGTCAATGGCAAAAATCTGGAACAGGTACACCGTTTCAAGTGCCTCGGTTCTACTATCCAGCCAAACGGTCAGGTTAGAGACGAAGTTAAGCTTTGTGTGGACTGCGCAACGAGAGCGTTCCTGCAACTCCGCAATACATTGTGGTCTCGCAGTGGAATAAGCCTCCACACGAAGCTGCGCATATACCGAGCTGCCGTCCGCCCAGTTCTTACGTACGCGTGCGAAACTTGGCCGTTGAGACTAGACTACACGAAAATACTGGGAAGCTCTGACCACTAATGCCTCTGCTACACAACCAAAATCAAGTGGTATGATCGCATCACAAACTTCGCTGTCCGTCAAAACTGTGCGAACAAAGAACGAATTTTCTCCCTCCTCCGAGCGCGTTGCCTACAGTGGTTTGGTCATGTCCTACGACGACCCGAAACGGAACTTACAAAGAAGAGCCTACTACCATCGCCATGCTCAAATTGTAAATGCCGCCTTGGTGGCCAACTGAAGACATGGGCAAGCACTATCAAGGCGGACATGGATCGCCTAGACCTCCGGTCGGTCTCGGAGTAGGTGACTGGCGTAACAACTGGATTTTTCGAAGTGTAGACCATGCCGCCGACCGGAACCCGTTGATAGCTACCATCACAGACATACAAGAATCCGACTTATCTCGCAGGGCGTAGTTGCATGGAAGTAAAGTAAGTACCCGAACAGCGGGATGGCTTTCTTAAGCCGCAGATGCAATCATGCCTGACAGGTCAATGGGTAGAGGCCAGTCGAAGTCCAATCTCTGAACCAGGTAATGGGCAACATCTGGTTCTAACCACTATGCTCCCTAGAGAGGACACTCCAGGGAATAAAATTAGAAAGAAGCAGTTTACCGGTCTAAAAACGTCCACTACACGGGCGTAGGAGTGGAGTACGTGCGGCTCTTCATCTCGGCGGTGGGAGAAATGATCGCACTTCATTGGGCAGCTATGGTCGCCTAAGCTGGGCAATCCTCTTTTCAAAGGGTGTTGCCCCGTCCACGTTCTACTTGCTCCATTGAAGCTGAGGAATTAATCCAAAAGACAGATCGATGATAAAGCACAAGCGAAGACAACAGAATACTCGCAACAATCAGGTCTCACGTGACAGACCAGAAGAAGTCCCTTCACAGGTGCTTCGGTCACGTTCCTGTTCTGGGTTAACGCCCCACTGCCTTCGGGGTCAGACTTTTGAGTCAAGGGCTCCGGTTAGGGTTTCCAAAAAACCCGTTCTGCGGTGTGTGCAGCCGCGAAGTATGATTCGCCCAGAAACCTCCAGTGTCTTTCCTGTAAAGGGCGTTACCAATTTTCCTTCTTTTAATTTAAGGTCGATGCAAAACGCCACGGATCATTGCGGCTGTGATGCAAGCAGTAGTTCAGGAGTTGGGCGTAAATCGAATGCACTCCTCAAGCATAAATGTTCACTTCATTTGGCTGCCTTCAACGTCCGCACACTGTCGGAAGAGGCAAAGGGCTGCCCTCGTCGAAACTTTTGACGCCTTCAAAATACGTGTATGCTATGTTTCAGGAATGTTCATTCGAAACACCACTCCTGTGATAACTCGCCACACCCCGAATACAACCTCAGTCTCTTTCTTCATTCTTCGCGTGTTTGGTGATTCGGTGTCTGGAGCTCGTGGACAGGCTGGCGTTGGAATTGCTTTGAGCATGTGAGCTGAGCGTGTACTGCTAGATTAGATTCCTGTCAGCAGCCGTTTGTGTGCAGTTCGGTTGGACGGTTCTGTTCTTGTCAACAACAACAAACTGAAGCGCCGATGCTTCATCGTCGTGTTTGTGTATACACCGACTGACTGCAGTTTATCTGAGGCCAAGGACGAATTCTATCAGGATTTTTCTCAGCTGCTTCGAAGCGCACATTCAACGGACGTGGTGTTCATTGCTGCGGATTTCAACGGCCAAACTGGCCGTTTGAGAGATTCCGAAAGGCATATCAGAGGCTCATTTGCTATTCCAGCCGATGGTACCGATAACGGCGATCGCCTCATTCAGCTGTGTTCTGACTACGGATTGTTTCTGCCAAGTACAAACTCCTGCCATACGAAGCGGCATAGACTCACATGGCGCTCTTCTTCGTCTTCACAACGTTAAACTCAGATTTACCATATTGTGATTGGTCACCGCTGGCGTGGATCAATTGAAGATTGTCGTTCATTTTGGTCTACGCATGTGGACTCAGATCACGCCTTGGTACGTGCTCAATTCCGTTTACGTCTCGTCCGTGGTCACACAAACGGAAATGCCATGCGTCCCGCACAGTTGCTTTTAGACGATAACAAGCGACACAGTTTCCAGACGGAGTTGTCTACGCAGTTATCGATGCAACCAGATGTTCGGGACCCAAATGAATGCTGGAAACAGATCAAAGATACCTCGTATGCCACTTCGAATGCCATTCAGGACTCTGGTTCAAGTCGGTCTCACAAAAGATGGATATCTTCGACATCAGTTTCTCTGTTGGATGCTCGCAGATACGTCCCTCCGGATGCCACAGTCAATGAAGTGCTCAAATCTTTGAGACGCCAACTGACTAGGAGCCTGATAGATGACCGTGAGTAGTGTTGGATTGCGAAATGCAAGGAAATGCAAAAGGCTGCATCCCTTGGCCATGCTCTCAACGTTTTCCGCTTGATTAGAGGTAGCGGTCCACGGAAGATTGGTGTTAGTGAGTTAATTAAGGAGTCCGACGGCCCTCAGGGACGTCGTCTGGAGCGCTAGGCGGAGCACTTCAGGGAACAATTCAGTCGGCCCACTTCAACGACTGACCTTCCAAATATACCTGCCAGCGAAACGATGCAGGTGGATCTCAGTCCTCCATCAGAAATGGAGATTATGTGGGAAATAGGTTACCTGAAAAGGTACAAAGCCACTGGTCCGGACGGGTTGTATCAGCCTTTTTCAAGGGTGGAGGCGAAGCTTTGGTTTCGGAGTGAAGAGAACTCCTCTGTATTATATGGGATGGCGAACAGATTCCCAGAGAATGGTGTGAATCAGTGATTGTGCCGTTCGACTTAGTCAACCGCACAGTTCCTGGCGCTGCCTATCACTAAAGGGTGTGCCAGAGAAGTTTATTTCTCTTCTCCACTGCTTGTATGCGAACAGCCGAAGCCGAATTCCTGCTTACGGCGATCTTTCCCCCGAGTTCACCACGGAGCGTGGTGATTGAACTGATTCTTGAGATAGCCCTATCCTCGTGTGAGAATAGCGGCGTCGACCTTTGCTCAGGCAGCAAACTGTCTGGCATATGCAAACGATATTGTTCTTCTGGGTGAAGATCCAGGTAAGTTGCAAACTTCCGTAGGTACCCTCAACAACAGTGAAGCAATGTGTGGGACGAGTTTTGTACCTTCAAAGTGTAAAATAGTGTTGCACGACTGGGTTGGATCAACGCCAAACCTTGTGTTGGCAAGGGAAACTCTAGCTGAAGTGGATGAATTTTGTTGCCTGGATAGTTACACCTCACCGGGTGGACAGATACTGGATGAAGTTTCTTCACGTATGCAGGAGACGTGTTTGGCTTATGCCAACCTCCAGCATCTGTGGCGTTGGCGTGACATCCGATTGTGTGTTAAGGGTAGAGTGTACACTTCGGTGGTTACGTCCGTTCTTTTATACGGTTCGGAAACATGGCCGTTGAGGGTAGAAGAAAAGTGAAGACTGCTGGTGTCCGAGAACCGACGTCTCGGTAGCACCGCTCGAGTATGATGGGAACACCGTATAACCACTGCTGGGTTTAGTCGAGGGTGTTGGGAACCAGAGGTCAGTCTTTGGATCAAGTATTGAATCTAAACAGGTTAAGGTGGTTGGGACATGTGTTAGGCATGCCCACAAGTAGACTTCCTCAGAATGCGCTGTTCCCTGAGGCAAGTGGTGATTGAGGGGTTAGTCGAGGTGTTCAGTCCATGACATGCAAAAAAGGTATGAGAACCTTGACCAATTGACTTGGCCGAGTAAGACAAGTTAGACTTCCAGGTTGGGTTCCACGTGATCCGCCTACTGAATGGCTGGAGACATTGAGTGCCGCGGTCAGTGGCGTGGTTGCATTTCGAGTCCTTCCTATACAGTGTGGCCGCGGATGCAATCATCCCTGATAGGTCGATGGGTAGAGACCAGAGGATGTCCAGTCTCGGAATCAGTGAACGGAGAACATCTGGTTCCAACCACTATGTTCCTAGAGAGGACACTCCAGCGAATAAACACGGAGAGAAACAGTTTACCAGTCTAAAAACTTCCACTAGACGGACGTGGGAGTGGAGTACGTGTGTATACTCTCGACGGTGGGAGAAGTGATCGCACTTCATTGGACAGCTATTGCCCACCTAAGCTGGACAGCCCCCGGCCTAAAAGATGCTGCCCCGTCCACATTCCGCTTTCTCCATTGGGTGCATGCGGCTAAGGATAGAATCCGAAAATCGGGTCGATAACAAAGCACCAGTGAAGACATGACGTGACAGACCAGAAGAATTTTCTTCACGAGTGCTTCCCAAACAGCACGCCCGACGGGCGCCCAAGTGGCAGCGCGTTGGGCTAGCTCAACGTTGGAAAAAATCACGGGGAATGAGTATCTTTATTTTCCTAGTAAATCTTAACTGCCTGTTTCTTTGTCTATCTGCCGATTACCCATCCTTTCGATGGAAGCCATTAGCTTGCCACTGACGAAAAGGCCTTGTTTATGAAAATCAGATGGTCCAGTATAAAAGTGGTATACTGGAAACTTGAAAAACAAAATATGCCGTTTTTGTAACGCAGATACACTTCAATAAGTATTTCGGTACTTTTATTATTACATTTTTTGCAAAATTCCACGAACTTCTGTACAGTCTTTGAAGGCACATGTTACGAGTCATTTTAGCCCAACGTTGGGTATTGTGCTGCTTGGGTTCGGTCACGATCCCGTGCTGGGTTCATACCCCACTGCCATGTGGGTCAGACTTGGGAGTCAAAAGCTCCGGTTAGGGTTTCCAAAAAAAACCCGTTCTGCGGTGTGGGCGATCACGAACTATGATGCGCCCAGAAATTTCCAGCGGTCAAACGGGAAACATTCCTTATCTCTCTGCTCCTTATCCTCTACGTTCCAATTCTAAATGCGTACGAGGGGTCACAATGAGTCGTGACTGTGAACCTATAGCTCACGAGGAAAGTAGCAAATTAAAGACAGGAAGAAAGAGCATCCATTCTCCGACCTAAGAATCCTCTTCACTTGGCTGCTTCCAACGACCGCACACTTTGCCAAACGAGCAACAGGCTGCTGTAGCTAGGACTCTTGGAAACTATCATGGACGTGTGTTGTGTATCCGAAACACGCATACAAGACCTAACTTCAGTGTTAACACTTCGCTCTCTAGATACAAGCACGGCTTCTCGTTTCAACCTTCGTGTGTCGGGTGATTCGGTGCCTAGTGCTCGTGATTAGGCTGGCGTTGGCATCACTCTGAGCGTGCTCGAGTGAATTCCAGTCAGCAGCCGTCTGCGTGCAGTTCGGTTGGATGGTTCTGTCCATGTCAACTGCACCAAACTGAAGCGCCAATGCCTGTTTGTCGTTTCTGTGTATGTCCCAACTGACTGTAGCTCCCCTGAGGCTAAACACGAATTCTACCAGGGTTTGTCTCAACTGCTCCGCAGCGTGCGCTCTACGGACATCATGGGGTTGTTGCTGGCGGTTTCAATGCTTAAGTCGGAAGCCTAGACCAGACGGATAGGAATAGGTGAGGTCGATATTGCGTTCCAGCCGATCGAACTTATAACGGTGATCGACTCATTCAATTATGTCCCGATCATGGAATATTCCTAGCCAGTACAAATTTCTCGTACATAAAGTGACACCGGATAACCTGGTGTCCTCCTGCGCCTTCAAGCGACGGACTCAGATCGACCATATTGCTGCCGGCTACCGCTTGCGTGGATTAATTCAAGACTGTCGGTCATTCTGGTCCACTTCTTTAGACACTGATCACGCTTGTGTCCGCGCGCGCTTCAGCTTGCGCCCCGTCGGTGTCCGAACCAACACCAGAGCGAACCGTTGCCCACAACTGCTACGGGGCGATAACCAACGATCTGCTTTCCGAACAGAATTATCCACCAGGTTATCGATGCAGTTAAGTGCTCAGGATCAAGAAGAGCGATGGACTGAGACAAAAAAGGCTCTACGCGGGGATGGTGACGCTACCAGAGGTCCAACAATTAAACACACAGAAACGATGAATAACTGCATCCTCAGTTACGCCGTAGGATGTGCGCAGATCGATTCCTCCGGATTTCGGATACGATGATGCACGAAGATACCTTGAAGGCCAACTGATTCGAAGCCTGAGAAATGACCGTGAGCAGTGGTGGATTGGGAAGTGTAGGGAAATAGAAAAAGCTGCCGCGATTGAAAACAGCTGCAACCTTTTTCTGTCTAGTCAGGAACACTGGTTTTCGAAAATCAGACTTAAGCGAGTTGGTCAAAGAGGCGAACGGCTCACTGATACAAACTCAGGAGCGTCGTCTAATTCGCTGGGCGGAGCATTTCGAAAATCAGTTCAATTGACCTTTATCCTCGACAGACTTGCTAAATAGCACCGTAGTCACAACTCTTGTTCTAGACACCAGTCCTTCATCAGAAGCGGAGGTTCTTCGTGAGATAAGCTATCTTGAAGGACAAGGTTGTTGGACCGGATGGGTTGCCTCCGTCTATTTTCAAAGACAGCGGCTCGTTATTTATGCTGGAGGTAAAAACTCCTCGGTTTGATATAGGAGAAGGAACAAGTTCCAAAGAGTTGGTGTGAGTCGGTGATCGTACCGGTCTATAAGAAAGGGGATATGTCTTCCTGTGGAAACCACAGGGGAATAAGTTTGGTTGGCATTGCATCCAAACTACTCGCTGGTATTATTCTCCACCGCTTATCTAACGCTCGCGAACAGTGTTCGCGCGAGAATCAGGCTGCGTTTAGACCTGGTCAAGGTTGCATTGATCATATCTTCACTCTTCGACAAATTTTAGAACACAGACACACCTTCCATAGGCCCACTATCTCTGTTTTTCTTGATCTTAAAGCGGTCTCCGACTCCGTCGTCCGAACAGTTCTGTGGCGCTGCCTCTTGTTGAACGGTGTACCAGAGAATTCGTTTCCATCGTAAAATCCCTTTACACGAATAGCCGAATCCGAGTTTGAGCTTACGGTGATCTTTTCCCCGAATTCACCACGAGAAGCGGTGTACATCAAGGTTGCCCTCTATCTCCTTTTCTCCTTAACTTCGTGACTGATATGGTCCTAGAGACCGCACTTTTGTCAGGTGATAGTGGCGTTGAACATTTTCTGGGTGGAGAGGTTTCTTGCCTTCAATATGCTGGCGACATAGTTCTTCTAAGTGAAAATCGTGGTAAGTTGCAGGCTTTTCTATGCAGCTTGACGGTTTGTGTAGCAATGTTTGGTATGCGTTCTGCATCTTCAAAAGTGCAAGGCGCTGTTGCAGGACTGAATTGGTCCAAATCCAATCCTTTCGGTACCTGGGGAGATCATAAACGTGGTCATCATCATCGTACAGCGTTAAAAAGTCCGGCAAGCCCCATTGACCACCGCTTTTCTCACCATGTTGCACGCTGAATTAGAAAGTATGAATATACAAGATGGACAGGGACTGGACCTTCATGGGCGGGGAAAAGAAAGAATGCTCTAGTAGCCAACACACGGAATACATAGTCTAACTGTACAAACAGACATTGATCAATCATTGTGATTTGACGGAAAAAGACAACACGATGGCCACTGTCCACGGTTTGCTGCCATATTCTCCAATGTCTCCAGCCAACTGATTCAGGGATCACTTGGACCCCAACCACGAAGAAGCACCTACTTTTCCTAAGTCTGCTGTACATTTTCTCATTCCTCGTCGCCACGTCATCTGTTGACCTTCAAGTGATTTTTCCACTCCTTAAGAGGATCAGAGAATAAGGCACGGTACACTGTAGACGTGTGTTTGCCATACGCAACACGTGCCCCAACCAATGAAGTCTTCTAAGCTGTATACGCTATGACAGAATGTTCTCTAAATTAGTACCCAGTACTCATTTTCTGACCTCATCATTGATCACTCAGCTATTCCACTCAATCTTAGCGATACTGTGTAAACATCGGTGGTCGAAAACCTCAAGACGACGAATGTCTTCCGCACGCAAACCCCAAGTTTCGCAACCATACAACAAAACTGAACGCACCGCGACACAGTATACATGACCTTTTAACTTCAGTGCAACATCAGATCGACGCCACAAGTGCTTCAGTCCAGCGTACGCCGCTCGAGCCTTGGATATCCGCGTGCTCACCTCTACTACAGTGCTCCCATCCGCCGTCACGCTGCTTCCGCGGTAGGTGAAGTGGTCGACAACTGACAGCGCCTCCCCATCGAGCATCAAGCTTGGAATCAGAAAACAAGGCGTAGGCGAACATATGTTTTCGGTGATTTCATTCTCAAGCCAATTACAATCACATTTATATGAACCGAATTAGGGGAAGGAAAAGGACAAATTTAATCTGTTAGTCAATCAGATATAGGACACTAGCGACGGCTGAGGCAATCAGCATCCGGCTATTGCGGCCCAAGCTTTGTTCACAAAAGAAGCTGGTCCAAGCACTTGAACTTCCCTGGCCGAAGGTCAGTGACGTCATGCTCGAATGTGA
Source organism: Fasciola hepatica (assembly GCA_948099385.1). NCBI lineage: Eukaryota > Metazoa > Platyhelminthes > Trematoda > Plagiorchiida > Fasciolidae > Fasciola > Fasciola hepatica. Next base: position 2,767,922 of record CANUEZ040000131.1, read on the forward strand.
TGCCGATCCAAGCCTCTGACGACGACACGTGATTTTACCATGTCCTCTGTTCATCTATCGATGAGTCGGCTAACCAGTCGAGTGACTGACGGACTGATTGACTAACAGATTAAATTTGTCCTTTTCCTTCCCTTAATTCGGTTCATATAAATGTGATTGTAATTGGCTTGAGAATGCAATCACCGAAAACATGTGTTCGCCTACGCCTTGTTTTCTGATGTTAATCAAGGGCTTTTTCCGTTTACTCAAGCTTGGAATCGTTGACGTCCAGTCTTGTAAAATCACCTTGCACTTTGAAGGTGCAAAGCGCATGCCGAATGAAGCTACAGCTCTTGAGAGTCTATCTAGTGCATGTTGACCGTGTCCCGTGGATTCGAACAAGCAGACAACGTCGTCTGCGAAATCTAGGTCACACAGCTTTCCACTATTTCCTAGTTCGATGCCTACATCCTGAAGATTTTGCAGCGCATTCTCCATTATTTCGTCCATGACGAAGTTGAACAGGAATGGAGACATGGGACATCCCTGTCGAACACCACTGGTCGTTTCGAACCGACCGGATAGTTCACCGTAAACTCTAACGCGGCCAGAAGTATGAGAATACAACGATCTCAGTAGGTTCACGAACTTCTGGGGCATACCTTTTCGATGAAGAGCACTGAAAAGCGCTGTTCGATCAACTGAATCGAGGACGCCTTTCAAGTCTAAGGAAACCATTATTGTCGGTCGACGTTGTGTGACGCGTTTCAAGTAGTCGGCGAAGAGTAAAATTCTGATCGGTGCATCCTCGACCTGGGCGGAATCCGGCCTGTTGTTCGCGGGCGTTCCTCTCGCGAGCGGGTGTAAGACGGTGCAGTAGAATGGAGGCTAATACTTTGGTGACTATCGGAATTAAGCTAATCCCACGATGGTTACTACAGTCATTGCGTTTTCTCTTCTTGAAGGTGGGAACAGTCAACGACTCACTCCATATTAACAGGATACGTTTCTCGATCCAAATGTCACGGAGCAAAGCGGTAAGTGATTTTATCAAAACGTTTCCACTCAGTTTGAAAAGAACTGGGGCAAACTCGTCGGGACCTGCCGCTTTCCCTCGCTTTAGTGATCGAATGCATGACTCTACTTCTACTTCCAATGGGGGCTCAAGTGATACCACCCAAGGAATCGCAGTTGTTGAGTCCGGAGTAACTACACTAGCGTGCGGCCAGCTAAACTGTTCCTTGAAGTATTCGGCCCAACGGTCAAGCCTTTACTTTTTGCCCTTAATGGGTTCTCCATTTCTATCGCAAATAGTTTCACAGACCTGGATGCGCCGTCCACCGGTGTCACGATTAAGTTTGAACAGTCTTTGACTGTTACCTGAAAGTGCTGCGTTTCCCATTTCTTCGGCTACCTTGACCCACCAATTTTCGCGATCCTTCCTAAGGCTTTTAGTAACTTTCCTTTCTAGCTTTCTCCGCATCTTATTCATCTCCTTTCGCTTCGAAAGCTGACGCTTTTGCTCTGTTATACTCAACGACGCTTGCGAGATCCAGTGTCTTTGATGGACAACGGATCTAGGACCACAAGCAAAACCTGCTGCAATGTGCATCGCCTGTTTGATATGGGCCCAATGCTCATCTACATTACTGTTCGTCGTGGATCCTAGCTCATGTGCTAACTTCTGCTCGTAACGGGTGCGTACTTCTGCATCAGACAAACGTTGAACGGCTAACCTGGTTTGCGGTTTGCGACGATGACCATGGAGCTGGAGAGATAATCGCATTAAAACTAATGCATGGCCAGACTCTACGTACTTGCACCAGTAAGATCTACAGTTCTGAACAGAACCGCGCCAGCGGTAGCTTACGGCGATATGATCAATCTGACTCAAAGTACCTGCAGAGTTAGACCGCCATGTCGCTGTGCGACGCGAGCTGTGTCGGAAATTGGTGCTAGACAAGAACAATCGATTGTCTGCACAAAACTGGAGAAGCCTATCCCCGTTATATGTACTCTGAGCGGGTAAAGCACAACGCCCACATAACAGGCTTCTGACACACTAAGTTTGCCAACTTCTGCATTAAAATCACCTGTTAGCACTACAATGTCAGAACCTTTGCTGCTGAGAACGAGGGTGGTGAGTTCATCATAGAACTCATCTTTCTGCTAGTCTGAGCTGCAGTCCGTTGGGGCGCACGCCGAGATCACAAACAAGTTGCGCTTAACACAACTATCCTTTCGAACGCCGACTAACCTTTGGAGTCTCACAGCACATAAACGACTGTTAATCGAGATCCAGTCTAAGAGGCCAGTCTCAGCTTTGTCAGTCAAGATTACTTCGACGCCATGCTAACCCACAGCTCTGGCTGCTTCGTATCCTAAAGCGCGCAGGAAAAACCTCGATTAGATACCACGAGCGGTTAGTTGAATCACACTGCTCGGATCCTGGATACACGCTTCACTTACGCAGCAGACATCAATCTTTAGAGAGTTCAAAGAGAGGGCTAGGTACGCCTGCTGACCGGGCTGCATGAGTGTACGCACGTTGAAAGAGCCGAGATTCAGAGGCTGACGAGGCTTGAGAAAATGTAAGTTACTAGACAGAGCATTATTCCCAACACTATTTGTCGATGCGCTGTTGCGAGTATCGACCGTGTGAAAATAAACACTTCGATTGCAGTATGCACCTCGTAAAGATGCAGGATGCATCGTGCAATCTGTGTATTTGACTTCTGTTTTCCAATACTTTTTTTACTGATTACATTGATAGTTTTGTGACCCTTCTGGTGTTCGGATCGTCACCTAAATGATTCCAGTTTAATTTACTAATTGCCTATTGGTCCGTGCATATTGACAACCACGAGGACTCGCACACACGCACAACGAAACTGAACCATTTAACTAATCCCGGTACACCACGAACGGGGCGGTCTTTGTTGCCCGTGCCGATTGCTTGCACGCATGCGGCGCTTGCTTGATGGCACACCTGCTTACCGTGGCAGTTATGAAGGGATTTTCGTGCAATGTTCTTTTTAAATCCGGATGCAACTTTGGGAGACTCAATCCCGTGCGCCTTAAGCCGACTACAGTCAAACGTTCCTGTAACAAACACCACTGAAGCCTGTACTTACCATTCCTGATTCTTCACCACAAACTATCCTACATTCTGGCAGGAAGATCACTCGACCCGTTCACCTTGTCATTCCGTAATTTATTTGTTTTTTTCTTTCCCCGGAGCATCTACATCCAATCGACCGATGCTTCGGGAGGACGGTATTGTAGTGTAAATACTGACTTTTGGAACAATCACAATTGTCTCGTTTTTTGACGTTCAGTTAACCCGCCTTCATGTTCACGATTCCTGATCAATACGTCAATGCGTCAGCCTATTCGCTCACAGATAGCCAACCGATCGTACATGCTCACATACGATCTTATTTAATTGTGACGGTTTTGCTCCATACTCCCTCACGTGCAAATGTTTTGAATTCAGCGTTTGAACTAAGCACACTTGGGCCCGAACAGCCGACACAATACAGGTCACAAACTGGCGGATTCCGCTACGAATCCCACCCACGCACAAAGCAGCTGAGAACTTCGTTCGGACGTTAAATAATGCAGTTGCGTAAGCGTGTGGCAATATATTCGACGAGCAAAACGGATTTGTTGGCAATTTCCTAATACATTAAGTTAGTGCTGCTTATTGGACTACAAGCAACACCCCGGCTATTCTATTTAAGAATCGAGTCCTGAAGAGAAATTTATTGGGTTTGCAATCTGCTCAAGTTGTTTATCAACAGAGAAATGAACTCAGACCATCGAGAACTATTGGACTGAATCGGATGAAGCAATGATTTGTTTATATTCTTGACCTAGATTGCGTTCCTGTACATCTTAGACATTTAGACCAAATTACTTTCAATGTGCCGTTTTGTGAACTTATTTCTGACCGTACTCACTCCGACGTTTCTGAGCAGGTTTCAGACAAAATTCATTGCGGCGATTGAACAGAAGTTCGAGAGTCCAAAAGACTAAGTAACAAAGAATCACAAAATTACACAAGTCCCAAACTTCCTTCAAGCTGTGGCAGATGCGATGACTGCAAATAAAGTGCGAACTTGTTTGTAGAACCGTACTACAGATCCCTCGTACTTTTACCTTCCGCTGAGCACTATTCCAATTCGGCTTCGTTATTTCGTGTTTTGCTGTGCGGTGCAAAAGCATAGCACTCTTCTCATTTTCCAGCTTACTCATCCGCTAATGAAATCGTATCTGATCCGAACGACCAAATTCACGGTACCACACAGCATAACAAATTTTAGAGCAAATCTGAGCACTGCGCTAATCAGAGCATGAAACGTGAAAAACGAGGGTAACAAAAGCATGGGCCCCCTAACCCGGTGCGCTTTCAGGTCCTGTAGTTGCCGCTTGGTCAATATCCACCTATTCTCGCTCAAGAGCGGATTATAACTTCACTTTTTTGTTGATAAGCCATGTAATTCGAGTGAGTATGTCCCAAATGTTCTCAATCGGGTTCAAATTCTGGGCTGAAGGCTGGTCACTGCATGACCTCGATCCCATGAAATTACAGTAAACATTTCGTAGTTTATATGTAGTGAACAGAAACATTATCACGTTGGAATATGGCACCATCTTGTAATTTGTTGGCCACTGGCAAAAGCGGGCTAGTTATACTTGGGGGCATATGATGTTCAGCATCGTGCATTCACACTGGAATCCCGTAGTTGTTTCTTTGACTAAAAATTCTCTTTCATAATATCATGTCAGTAATAACTCCAAGCATCCGGTCCATTTAAGTCATTGTTTTCTCTCCGTCATCAAAACATACATCTCCTCACGTATCTGTCCATGCTACGTGTGTTCCAGCCTACGATAAGCGTTGTTCTCTTTGCAGCGGGTGAAAGCATTTTTCCCATTTCATCCACAATACTGTTTTAGGCGTTCTTCCTAACGTCTGTTTCGAAAGGCTGCCCCGCTCAAAGCTTTCAACTTCAACATGGAGCTTGCTATTGAATGCCAAGCAAATTATTCCACGTTGGTCCAATTTCGTTGGCTTTTTGGGATGAACCATTCGTTTTTTATGCGCACATAGCACGATACATCTCAGATACCACCGTAAAACGTTTCTCAACCCCTTGCGTTTCCTGGCGACGTCATGGAAACTGGGTTCCACTTGATGGATGGAAGATATTTCACACTTTTCGAAATGATAGTTTTTTTACGTGGCATTGCGCAGACAAGTTTCAGTATTTAAAGATGTACAAGTGTACCCACTGTGAATGAAGATCACCGGGAGTGGCTAGACAACTAGGGCGCATAACGCTCCAGTGCATAAGATTCACGTGATCTCGATTCTCATGGGTTTTTCGGTTGATAAATAAATCACCTCTTTGCCATGCTTGATAGTTTGTCCGGGTTTTCGAAATTTTCCTTGCTAATGCGCACCGAAAAGAGGTCCTGTTTTCAACCCCAGCACATGGTTTTGTTCTGAAACTCGGTAGGTGCGTTCGGTTGTTCTAACCAGATATGAATTTGCCAGAGAATACAGAAGCGGAAGAATAAAGCGATTGTACATTTTCGTCGCTTAATTAAATCTGGGTTACAGGTACTGTCAAAATTCTAATGAAAAAATAGTGTCTCCGTCATAAGCCTTACGTCAGTAAAATCCTTCATATAACATCAAACAAAATTTGGAAACATGAAACTCCGTGCGACTGAAAATTATTCACGTTATCTGTGTAATGTTCTGTATGAAGTTGAAATTGTAGCTGTAGTGAATCAGCAGGCATCACACTTGACACAACCAGGTACAGCCTTGTGGCTAATTACGCGGAGCTTCGACCAATCGCAATCGCCGAGGACGTGCAGCAAAAGCTCCCTGTGATTAGTCAACTTGTGATCTGCCATTTACTTTCTTTGATTTGACATATTCAGACAAATCAGTTCTGTAATACAATCAACGGGCTATTCTGAAGCCTTGGTCTTCTCATTGTCTTGGTTTACGTAGTGCCGGGTGGGAGTAAGTTCATTGCGTTCTGTCAGTTCGGGTTTTGCGAATACTACAGTGATCTGGGTTACCATGATAAATTTCGCTGATACGTGACATACGAAATTCAATGAGTGGCCGAATATGAATAGTTTTTAAATTCACAAAAGTACAATTTACAGCATGTGGCTTTTACCCCAGAGGCATAATTAGTTCCCATCAGTGGTAATTTCGTATGCTGATCATAATTTTGCTACAACTAAACGCAGTGTTTTCGCAATGAACAGGTAATTCTCCTTCACACCAGGAGCAATCCAACACGCTAGTAAATAAAAGTGTGATAATGCCATGGGAAGACATTTTGTAGGTTTTTCTGGCAATGACTTTTTCAGAAGCTTTTCACAGAATAACAAGCATTTTTTGCATTATTCATATAAAAAGGGTGCCACCGCAATATGCCGTGTGCAAAAACCGACACAATGCGCATGGGTAATGACGTCTTATAGTTTCTTAGAAAAACGTCCGAAGAGCAACGAATACTTGCAGAGAGTATTTATGTGTTAATTTCTGCATTCTATTACTAAGAAGGATGATGCCAAAGGAGCTGCTTGATCTTTTCGCTGATCAAAAGCCAGCATTACACGGTCAATAAGGGCAGCCACTTGATGCCATTGCGGAGAAATTCAGATTTCATGGACTTGTCTTGACATCCGAATTACTTTCTGTGCCCCATAGTGAGATTCGTGCGGTTACAAAAAACGTTATCCATGATGAGAAATTCGAAGAGAAACGCATTCCGCTGACTTTTAAGTTGTAAATCGTACTACCCCGGTTGAGATGAGGTGGCATAAATCACGGCCATCCAAATTGGAGTGATATTATTTAACACAATAGGAACAACAGAAAACTAAACGGACTGTAACAATACTTTTTTCAGTCCGTCAAATTGATATTTCTTCGAGCGAGACTACTCTGCTACCAGATACTGTCTCCCGTGGCAATGTCAATCCCATTGCCATCGAAATATCTATTCATCTGCTATATGCTTTTACAGTCGTGAAATCGCGAAAATTCTAGAAATTCAGTTACAACAAATGCCCCGTAAAAGTTCCAATGTGACTTTAGTGGCAGGTATTCTCAAATGTCACGAAATAAGTTGGTACAATTGCTACAAACAGACAGTCGTTTACCACCCCGTTCGTGTTATTCCGTTTTCCGCATTTTGCTACCGACTACTTTTTCAGTAGTCAGATTCTATGACTGAAACACGCGTTGTCTTTTATTGGTCAATTCCCCTGATCTTCGCTCTGACTGGTCGGTCATCTTGAATCTCGCCATTTTTACGTTTGGACCAACAAGAGACAGTGTTTTCTGCTTGAGGCCGCTGGTAGTTCCCCTCGAACAAAGGTTTTACCCCCGTTACCAATTTTCTCTTGTTTGCTGCGCCATACATCACTGATGTAATTATTTTCATTACAGAACCACTAACACAAAACTATATACCAAGAATTTTGACTGTCTTTTGACATTGTATCGACTTCGGCTGCGTCTGTTCGGGTGAAAAGCCAACGTACGCTGCGAAAAAGTGATCTGCCGAGCACAAGTTGTAACGCCTAATGTGGATGACATTAATTACCAAAACCACACTTTCATTCTGATTTCGACAATAACTTTAGAGCATTACTGCGTGAATCCAATGTATTATGCACTACCAGCAATATTGCTACGTAGATCAATAAGTCAACTTGATGCCGAAAACAAAGCACGCATCTGAAACCTTAACCAGTGGTCGCACAACGTTCGGGCTTTGTGTCAGGATACAATAACGAGCGCGCGAGCATACAATCTGGATCACCCATCAGTCCAGATAGAACACAATCAATGCATGACTTAACGCATATTGGCAGCACAGCAGGACACGAATCGGATACGCGAGGACATTACATATCCTCTGATCAATAATAGGTTAATATACAGCAACTCACTGATGCATTGAAGAAGTGATGTGACATGTGACGGATAGACATACTTTCCAATAACGCCGTCGAGTCCTGGTTTTTTATTTCATTGGAATGACGGTCGAGGTAGATGTTTTTGAGAAAAAAAACATTTCCTGAACTAGCAACTATCGCGAACGATACTCCTGATTCAAATAGCGCCACTTCAGTAGTGAAACAACCGTGATCACATGATAAAAATGTGGTATCGAGGGCCGGTAAAGCGTTAGACAGAAAAATAGACATAGGGCAACCATGAGGTGTCCCACTTCTCGTCGTGAGGTCGACCGAAACATCACCATAGACACGAACTCGGTTTCGGTTATCGGCGATAAAGTACTCAATGGAGAAAATAAATCTCACTGTTCACACCAAAGTTATTACATCCTTTCCTGCAAAAACAAGGCACCGAAAACGCGAACAATGGATCTGCACAGTAATATACGCTTCTTTCGACAAGCAAGTCACCACGAAACATCGACGTAAATGCGTATGACGCAATGCATAACTCACTGACAAAGACAAGATAGACGGTAATTTTGATTCTGTACAGATTCTGCAAGGCAATGCACGGATGCGGCTACACGACCTACAAACTTTGGGTGCAAGATCAGAAGGAAGGCAATAATGCCCGTGGGGTTCGCAATCTCAGGGGACCAGCTGACGAATCAACACCTCCGGCTGATATTCCACTGTGACGGTGGCGCCATTTTCTCGACTGACTGTGCGAGGTAATGCGCATGACGCAGAGCAGGTAAAAACGTATAGAGATCCAAAATCAGGTGAAGCTGAGCCTAATTGATCCAACTTCAAGTAATTTAACAACTGGGGTGTTACCTGCAATCAACAAGACGACCAAAAAACGGTGAACTTGTGTGCTTCTCATCATATATGAACGATGTGTTATGCTAAGGTTTGAGATGAGACACTCTCAATTCCAGGCGATAATAGATACACTTGGACTACCAGCAATCGAGCTAATAAACACAGGCGTCCCGTTTCGATATCAATTCCGGCGAAACTGTCCGAGCTGCTTATTCAAAGAAACTCAACAGTGAATGCCCAAAGTACATGGTCGTATGCATTATAGTACGGAATTTGGCCATAATAATAAAATGGTGAACATGAAAGTGCCTGGGTTCGTCACGGATATGAAATAAATGGGGACAGGCGCACGTGTGTGAAAGACAGAACAAACGTTTAACACATTGATAAACCAGGAGTGAACTTACCATAGAACTAGTGTTTGCTGGATCAGAACGAAAGGGTGTTGTAACATGCAGCTCAGTTTATTCAACCGCTAACCTCGTAGGAGTAGGATGCTAGAATACCGACAATCTTCGCCTATCTTCTACCCTCAACGGCCATGTTTCTGAGCTACATAAAAGAACGGATCAAACCACCGCCGTGTACAATCTACCCTTAACAGACAAACGGATGTCACGCTAACGACACCGATGACGGAGGATGGCATAAGCCGAAAACACCTGTTTACGCGATGACACTTCATCCGATATCTTCCACCTGGTGAGATGTAACTATCCAGGCAACAAAATTCATCCACTTCAGCTAGAGTTTCCCCTTCCAACACAAGGTTTGGCGTTGATCCAACCCAGTCGTGCAACAACATTTTACACTTTGAAGGCACAAAACTCATCCCACACATTGCTCCACTGTTGTTGAGGGTATCTACGAAAGCTTGTAACTTGTAACCTGGATCTTCACTCAGAAGAACAATATCGTCTGCATATTCCAAGTCAGACAGTTTGTTGCCTAAGCAATGATCGACGCTGCTATTCTCACACGAGGATAGGGCTATCTCAAGAATCAGTTCAATCTCAAAATTGAAGAGTAAGGGTGAAAGAGGGCAACCCTGACGAACACCACTTTCCGTGGTGAACTCGGGTGAAAGATCGCCGTAAGCACGAACTCGGCTTCCGCCGTTTGCAAACAAGCATTGGAAAAGAGAAATAAACTTCTCTGGCACACCCTTCAGTGAAAGGCAGCGCCAGAGAACTGTGCGGTCGACTAAGTCGAACGGCGCTTGCAGATCAAGAAAGGACCTGTCACGTTTCTTGTAAATCGGCACAATCACCGATTCACACCATTCTCTGGGAATCTGCTCGCTATCCCAAATAACGCAGAGGAGTTTTGTTAACTCAGAAACCAAAGCTTCACCTCTATCCTTGAAAAAGGCTGATGCAACCCATCCGGACCAGTGGCTTTGTACCTTTCCAGGTAACCTATCTCCCACATAATCTCCATCTCTGATGGAGTACTGATATCCACCTGCATCATTTCTCTGGCAGATACATTGAGAAGATCCACTTTTGAAATGGGCAAACTGAACTGCTTCTTAAAGTGCTCCACCTAGCGGTTAGACGACGACCGTGTGAGTGGATCAGTGAGTCGTCGGATTCTTTGACTAACTCACTTACACCAGGCTTTCGTGGAACGGTACATCTAATCAAACGGAAAAGGTTGCGAGCATTGCCGATGGACACAGCCTTTTCCATTTTCCTACATTTCGCAGTCCACCACTACTCACGGTCATTTATCAGACTACTAGACAGTTGGCATCTCAGGGATTTGCGCACTTCATTGAATATGACATACGGAAGGACGGATCTGCGAGCATCCAACAGAGCAACTGATGTCAAACATATTTCTCGTTTGTGAGAACATTGGAAACGGCATACAAGGCTTAGCTGATATCCGTACAGCGTTTACCTGGGTCTCGTACATCAGGTAGCATCGACAACCGTGCAGACCGCTCCGCTGGGAAAACAGATCGTCAGTTGTCGTCTAGCATAAAATGCGCGGGACTGGTGGCACTTACGTTGGTGCAACCATGGACGAGACGTAAGCAGCAGCGAACACTTGTTAAGGTGTGATTTGAGTCCACACCCCGGCACGACGAACAAGTATGAACACTTCAGTTTGTTGTTGTTGACAGAGCAGAACCGTCCAACCGAACTGCACACAAACGGCTGCTGACAGGAATCCTGTCTAGCAGTGCACGCTTAGCTCACATGCTCAAAGCAATCCCAACGTCAGCCTGTCCACGAGCTCCAGACACTGAATCACCAGACACCCGAAGACTGAAGCGAGAGACTGAGGTTGCATCCGGGGTGTGGGGAGTTATCACAGAAGTGATGGGGTCTTGCATGCGTGCTTTGGAGACACAGCATACATCAATTTCAGAGGCTTCCATTGTTTTAGTGAGGGCAGCCTATTGCCACATCTGAGACAGTGTGCGGACGTTGAAGGCAGCCAAATGAAGTGAACATTTACGCTTAAGGAGTGCATTTGATTTACGCCCAACTCTTGAACTACTGTTTTCATCACAGCCGCAATGACCCGTGGCGTTTTGCATCGATCTTAAATTAAAAGAAGGAAAATTGGTGAGGCCCTTTACGGGAGAGATGTTGGAGGTTTCTGGGTGAATCATACTCCGCAGCTGCACACACCGCAGAACGGCTTTTTCTTTGGAAGCCCTAACCAGAGTCCTTGACTCAAAAGTCTGACCCACAAGACAGTGGGGCAATAACCCAGAACAGGAACGTGACCGAGAAACCTGTGAAGGAATTTCTTCTGATCTGTCACGTGAGATCTGACTGTTGCACGCATTTCTTCCTGTCTTCGCTAGTGTTTTGTTATTGATTCGCCCTTCAGATTCAGTCCTTAGACCCATGCACCCAATGGAGCAAGCGGAATGTGGACGGGGCAAAATCCTTTGAAAGGGCGGCTGCCCAATGAAGTGCGATGACTTTCCCACCGTCAAGAGAAATCCCACGTACTCTACTCCTACGTCTATCTAGTGGAAGTTTCAAGACCGGTGTACCGTTTCTCCCCGAGTTTATTCGCTGGAGTGTCCTCTCTAGGAGCATATTCTTAGAACCAGATGTTGCCGACCAACTGGTTCAGAGGCTGGACTTCGTCTGGTCTCTACCCATTGACTTGTCAGGGATGATTGCATCTTCGGCTTAAGGAAGCCATCCTGCATAACTCTTTGTTTCATGTACTTGTGGTTGTAGACAGTAATCCATTGTCGTCCGGCTCGTCATCACACCTGACCTATTGGGACTTTGTGTGGTTCTCCACTCCAAGTCCCAGGGTCTGGTTGACGGTTTTCACTAATAATGCAGTGGGCTTCTGTGGCTATGGGGTATGTAGCCCATCCACCGCATTCATGCGCAAGCATGTAGCAAAAAATGGAGGCATGCAAGCCATCAGATCAAGTCAAGGTGGTCTCGTTGTGCAACATGCATGCCCGCGGATTAATAGTCACCGGAGACCGCTTACTGACTATTTCCGAACATCCAGTTGTCTACTCGAGCGGCAACTCATTCTTTACCGATACTAGTCGAATAAAAAACGGTTTTCAGTTAACTTTATATTTCGCAGTCAGTTTAATTATTACAAAAACGACCGAGTTAACTGTTGATACCTCATGAAGGACCATGTCGGAAACCACTCAAAGGTCCTACATAGCAAAGCCCTATGGGTGGTTGAAGAATTCTTCATTCCACTCATACCTCGATTGTGAAAACATCTGTGATAGAACAGTTACCAAAGGGACTTGATGAGCATCCACAGCTGATGATACTTAGTAAGACAGAAGTAGCTGCCCCATGATTTTCAATGGTGAATTGAGCGTTGATACTGTATGAAGAATACTTTTGGTCACTGAGCACAAAATCACGGACGCGAATGTGCTTTGAACGGTTCAAGAAAGGAGACGTTGCATCTTTAGAATGAAGCGCGTGAAAAGAAAAACAAATCACTATTGATCTTTTGTACAGCGGTATCATGTCCATTGATGGTTTAGCCTTCAAGAACACTTTGAACCTGATCATTATAATCTAAGTGGTGTTTCCACCTTGCTTCTAAATACACTGAACGTTACTTTTGTTGGATTACGGAATGACCCATTACAGGTGATACCTCGTAGTATCCTTCGCAGTCAGCAATGCTTGAACTTTCCATCGGCGAACTTTTGCGTTGTCATAAAGAAATAACGGAGGTAGTTTTCGTCTATTCAATGAACACTCTCTCAAAAAGCTGTTAATGGTTTCAGTGCACATTCTTGAATGGCATTCATAATGAAGCGTAGCGAGCAGTGAACAAAAAGTAATAATACGGGAATGGTGTAACAGTATAGGAAATCCACTTACTGGATGCCTAGTTGCCATTATCAGTGGCATACTCACATTGGAATTCTTTCTGTCTTTGATGGTAGACAGTAATTCCCTGTCATCCGGCTTGTTACTACACTCAATCTATTGGGATCATTTGTGATTCTCCATCCCAAGTCTTAGGGTCAGGTTGCCGGTCATCTTTAAAAATGCAGTGGGCCTTTGTGGCTATAGGGTATACCCCTTCCACTGCACTTATGCGCAAGCATATAATAAATGAATTACTCTCACTCGTAACTTCCCAAGCGGTGGAATCTATATCTTTTCAAACAGAAAGCGTTATATGTAACGTCATGCGTGCCACGATCAGACTCGCGTGCCGTTTATTTAATAATATATGAACGGCGACGCCAGCTCCATCTGTAGCGTACAAATAAAGCAGAATAATCTTGAACATAAACCATGCAATATTGTGATCCTAGCTTCTTTATTCAACTTCACTTTTTGTTTTTGGCGTTTTTATGCTTCCCTCTATTTTACTTTCGACTCTAACCTATAATTATCGAAGACGAGTGCGGCAGTACGCCGTGCTAGTTTAGCAGTAACACTTCACACTTTACCGGTGAATTACACATGCAAGGCAAAGGGACAAGCGGATTTGGGAATACTCGAAAAGATGTAGGATACTACTCACCTGGAATTCAAATTGTCTTTTGGCCCCACATATCTCACAATTCGGCACGTCCGGCGGACTGTCCGATAGCCAGATGGGTTTGCCACCACGCTGAAGTCGTATAACCTAAAAAGTCAATAAAGTCCATGCTAATTCGGCGGAAATCAAGAGAATAAACGTATCCCACTGTCAGTATTTCCGTTGAAACATGAACGGTACGGTGAACGGGCCATGTTACTCTTGGTTTACACGTGATTCAATACCAAACGGGTGTAATGGCTAGAATTGGAGCCTATGAAGCAAGGGTACATATATTTCTAACAAGTTCCTCGACTTACTTTCAAGTTTACGACTGAATTGTAACGCTAGCGTATCCACTAACAAACATCGCGAGAGTAATATATACTGTGATGTTTGGCAACACATGATTGTAGGAAGTGATTGTAGTCAGTCAACGGTTCGATTGTAAACCGGTCTGAAGAAAGGTTACCGAGACAACCTAAACACCAACTGATTACCATTATTTCAGACAACGCTGTGCTACCGAACATCAAACGCTTACATATTTCATATCATTAGGCGCATAGTTTTTCGATACATTATCAGCAGGGAGCTCCCACTTTCGATTCCTCCAGTATTTGAGAATTTACTGGACACATTTTACCACTGAGGAGAACTGGCAATCGTCACACCGAAATCCGGAATGACGTTAGTGGGCGGAGTAGTCAGTCACCTGATGCTGATCGATAGAGTTAAGCTCCGAACATCAAGTACAGTAGTCACTTGGAAATATCGATCGACCGTCTAATTTTTATGGTCGACCCATATCGAGAAGACACCATCCAACAAGATCAGTTATCTATGAGTAATGGCCTCCAAGTGATTCTGAGCTAGCACGAAGCACGTACACAATCGCAAACCTTTCTGTTAGAGTGGTGTAAGAACGACTTGATGGACATGCGGCATTCTTGTTTCCCGTGAGCAGACCATTTACAAATGTCTTCATGACGATAAGGATCCGTGGTCGTCCGAAAAAATGATGTGGCTCACCCAAAGCTCACTTATCGAAGAAGCACATCGACTCCTTCAAGAAAAGAACGCCTACCCCTGTACACCACTGTTCAATTACCAGTAATAATACCAAGCAGCTTTTGGAAGAGTGTGGATACAAGAGCACCACTGGTCGCCAAACCTAGTCGTATCTATTTTTTAACCAAGTGAGTGGATTCCTTGGACCACACTCAGGAGGCCTGACACGACTTACATGACCAGTTCTTTCATCATACTTCTTTCCGATCAAGGATAAACCAGCCTTATCTCCCAACCTCTACCCTCTCTATCCGCGGACAATGGTAAAAAATGTCCCAACCGACTTAGCCCGTAGAACGTAATTCGTGTTCCCAAAGTACCCAAACGTTTGAGTCGAGGAACAACGCAGGATGCCGAATCAGTTGGTAATGTGTATTGTCTGGGCTAGTCAACGGACAGGCGCATAGAGCATGAGTGTGCGGCATACGCGAGCACAAGCATACCAGCAGAGACGCAAACACAAGTACGTGAGTCAGTCGCATGTCAGTGGAAACACAAGCCAAGTAAGTATACAGTCGCACCAGATCACACAAGGGAGTAAGATACGTGACAAAATATGACTGGTCAACGAAGCCCGGAATGGAGCATGTAACCAACCCTGTATGGATGCATACGTGCATCTGACTGCGTATGAGAGATATGGATCAATTGTCTGCAGCGTGAGTGCAAGACTGTCTGAGGCGAACACAACAGATTTAAGTCACAAAAGAGTGTGTGGGTATGTACGATCGACTGATAGTCCCAGTGAATAAGTTGACGCGACTGTGGTCATATCGATCGGGAATCGTGGACGGAAAAGCCAGTTGGTTGGATGTCAAAAATGGGACAGTTGAGATTGCCGCAAAAATCAATATTCACACTACATCTCGTGAGCGTTGGTGTTTCATTTATTGACTAGTTTCGTGTGTCTAATATTCTAACTCTAACCTCAGCATTGTTCCCATTAGAATCGGGAGATGCTACGAAGATATCAATGTACAAATACCAACAATCGTCGTTCATTCTCCGTCCACATTGATCATGGTTTCGAACCGCGTGCACTTGATCTGTAACAGACAAACTGAATTCACGTCAACGCCACGGATGATTAAATTTGGTGAAAGTAAAACGTGCCTCCTGCATGCGCGAAAAGACATTTCAGATGATATCCAACCTCCAAGTAAAATGCGATTACATAGATAACACCACCTATCTGTCTGGTTTAGTTTTCCCAGAGATCATAATGTTGGGTGTTGGACCAATCTAGTCCTGCAGCAGCATGTTGCACTGCGAAGGTAAAAAACGAACCCCAACACGTCTGTTAGGTTATCCATACTGTTCAGAAAACCTTGCAGCTTACTTGGGTCTTCACTTAAAATAACTATGTTGTACGCGTACTCGAGGTTCGACAATTTCACCGGAGAAACGTCCAATACTACCAGTTATAATCCACAGGACGTGTCGGGTAGAAAGGTTGTTTACTGGAAATCGCCGAAATCAATCAACTGTTACAATAATCCTAATTTGCTTAATAGCTGTCTGGTACACTTGAAGACGGTCGCTATTCAGTCGGAGGATACAATCACGTGATTCACACGCCTCTCTCTTCCTTACTGCGTTCGGTACGTCTGACGTAGTCGTGTTTATTGTCAATCCACAATTGTCCGTAATCATTTTGAGCAATCAACTACTTACTTATTCGGTAAGAAGCATGCACACTCCACCACTTTATCGTTACAACAACAAAAAACGTTATCTTCAGGACTACATCAATAATAAAGTTAAACAGAAAAGGAGAGGAGGAAGCCCTAATTTGCATTATTTCTTTTGGTGGTCAAAGTGCAGTTGAACTCAGTTTCGACTTATTACTTACTTACAGAGATTTAATGATGGAAAATTATTCGACAAGAGTCAGTGTTGGAAAATTCTTCAGTGAAAAGTTTCAAAAGCCGCGTTTAGATCAAGAAAAACAGAGATGGTGGTAGTGTTAAGTAAGAACGATCGAAAAACAAGTAAAACGCAACCATCACATACTGATGAACGTGTGAAAGCGTTTCGTGTTATATGCCGATAAGATAGAAACAAACTATCTTAGTAGAGGAAGCCACTCTTCATCAACCTGGAGGCCTAACAACGGATAACCCAGCTGAGCCCACCGGTTGAGGATTTTGTAATTTATCGACACTTTATCCACCGATCACCTTTATCTCAGAAAATTTAGGTTAGATTGAAAAACCACTAACGATGCAAGCTGAGAATTTCTCTGTGAGCACCTGTAGTAGCACAAACTTCCCTCTTCGTAACCTAATTATATAAGGCGTTGTGCCACAAGACTGACTAACAAAGTAGAAAATGAACGAACCCAACCACATATGACCCACCTGTTCGGGTTCATCAGCCATTGCTTCACGAAATCGCCGGAATCGGGCTTCAGCATCTGTTTCCTTTTTAGCGATTGATTCCAACACAGAGTCTTCACTGTAGATAGCATAAAAGAGCAGGAAGATATATGAAAAACATCTACCACATCGTATGGCAGAAAAACCAACGGATCGTTGATCGATTACCCTATTCTATGAATGCACAACTTGTTGGTGGGAGAGATCAGTCCTCCTAGTGCCAGAGAGAATAAATTTGACCACCAACGCAAACTGAGGTGGATGACGGGAGGGGGATACATTTGAAGGCGAACTCACAAATCACAAAATTTAAATATCAAGATAATGACTGTTGTCCGAGACACAAGACGGACACAGGACATTACATCCTGACAGTGTGATGGTATGGCATGGTGCATTGTTTGATTGGTGGCCTAGTCATGCCAACAGACAGCACGTTAGCACCTGTCTAGAATCTAGGGCAAGGTTTGAGCCAAAGTATTCGTGATCAATAGGATGGCGGATCGAAAATACGAGAAAGGATTTCCGTCAAGTAGTGGCTGGTCGTATCACCAATCAACCAATCAGGAGACTACTCAGTGCAAGCTTGAACTAATTGATCTGTGTTGCAAAGACCGGTGGCAGTGACTCTTTCTTCTCATATAAAGAGTGTTCTGAGTCAATAAATCAAGACGAATCGAAGGCAAAAAAAGTCTTCTCATCAGAACTAGTTGGACGGAACAAAAATGGACAGCCTCCAGAAGTGCTGATGAAAAGCAAATTTCTCCACGATTGGGAACTTTAGATGTTGGTGAGAAAATTATTCCTGCTCAAGATGTCAGGTAATTCAACATTTATAATTTATACTAAATTTGATTTTTCCACCATCGTTGAATTTTCCCATTCCGCTCCTTTGAAGTTCTACCACTTATTTCGGTCGCTGACTATCCCATTTTTGGGTTCTTGTAAGGTCATTTAAGAATACTTCATAGACAGAATGTCAGGATATTGGCTGACACGTCGCTTATACACGGCCTGATTCAGTTAGTGAACAGCACATGACTGGTTGCCCGGAATCGAGGACAAGCTTGGGACCAGCGAAGCGGAACAATGAATGGATCGATCAGCGGCCAACATCTGCCTTAATCAGCCGCAGTTGAGTCAATCAGTTCAGGTGCAGACAAACCAGCTAGGTGGGCAGTTCGAGATTGCCGATGGATCATTGGGTTTTTTACGCAAGTTTTGGGATATGATTGCCACACATCTTATATGAACGATAAATTCTGTACCAATGAACCGTGATTATTAAAAAAAATAGAAAATTCTTCCCATCAGGGCTAATGGACACAGTGTCACATAAGCTCGACGAGTTCCGCAGCAATCTGACAATGAACACATTCATATATACATATATATATATATATATATATATATATATATATATATATATATATATATATATATATATATATATATATATATATATATATATATATATATATATATATATATATATATATATATATATATATATATATATATATATATATATAGCTTGAAATCAAGCATGGCGTAAACGCAGTAACAATAATTACAAAAAAGGGGAAGGGGGTGAAATACAATAAACAGAGAGAAATAGCTAAAAAAAGAAACAGAATGCCCACTTGGTAAAATTTTATCGTTTGATAACACAACGTAGTGGAAATCGCTGGTAGTTGCTGACGTATCGGTCACCACGGGTAACCTTTCACAAGACTGGCTTTACAATCGAATGAAACTGGAAATCCGATTTTCCAGCATGTAAAACCAGTCTTGAGAAAGGATACCCGTGGTAACCGAAACGTCAACAACCTATCAACCATTTCGATTACGCTGTTATTGAACAATAAAATTTTACTAACTTTTCACATGGCGCATCGATTTTTTGATACACGCCGAACTGATCTCGGTTCTGACACAGAATGCTGATTTTTTCTTTCCACCATATGCTTTTCGACGTTTTTTGTTGTTGTTACTTTGTTTGTCTGAATGAAATCTTTGTGATTACAAGGCGCTAGAACTCGACAGACAGAATTAGCACCACTGATTTATTTTCTCAGCCATGTCCTTCAACGTTTCTAGCCAACGACAGTGCTCGCCCCTAGGGCTCCAATCAGAACGGCGAGAAGCACCAACCGAAGCCAATGCTGATGCTAGTTTCTCCATACCTCTACACCAAATCACGACCTGGTCGCCACATCGCTTCTTCCAGTCTAACCCAGCACGTGCGAATAGAGTACGAGAGGGTAAACGATAGGCAGGCATTCGCAGAGGAATGGAGACTGTGGAAGCAGAGGTATAAAGATATCGTTGTGCTCACGCGTCTTCATTCCGAGTCAAAGGAGTGTCAGACGACGATATTACGCCACTGCCTGAGAGAAGAAGCATACCAGGTTTTGAGCGCACTCGTTTGATGTTGGCAAAGACCAGAAAGACCTCGTGATAGTGATGCAAAGTAAAGATGACTACTGCCTGAGTCAGTCAAACTAAATGTTCGAATGGTTTCAGTTTTTCGCAGAGAACCGTGAAAATAAAACTTTCGATGATCTCATTATTGCACCAAAGGCTCTAGTCGAATCGTACAATTTTTGCAGCCCCAGGAAAAACAGTCTAATACGAGACAAACTGCTGACCGGCGTATGGAATAATGTTACCACAAACAAACTCTTACCGAAGCACCAATTGGATTTGAAAACTTGATTGATATTGACAAGAGCGGAGAAGCCACCAGTTTAGAAGAAGCATCTCACAGAGCACTTTACAACGACTGAGTTGAATGCCGTAACAGGAGGCACGCGCAACACGTGCATCCTTTGCGACTACAGACCCAATTATTGACCGCCTAGTTTGCGAGAAGGCATGTTCCACTTGCGGAAAGCTGAATCATTTTTCCGAAAGTATCATTCGCTCTCCAAAAAACCTGTCAACAAGCCAGTACATCCAAAACCAAGCATCAACGGTTTCCGTTGTTGCCACGCGAACAAAGGGCTATTCGTGAACATATCAGTTGACGGGAAACGGTGTCGTTTCCGCCCTAATTCCGGCGCATCGGTGAATATCATTCCTGATTTCTACGATGACGAAGTAAATTATCCGTCTGAGAAAATGGAATGGAACAGAAACAAACATCCTAGGCGAAGTAGATCTCGAAAATCTAAAGCATGATGCTATACACAAAGTCAAGCTTTTGATCACCGAAAAGAAATTGTTGTTATTATTCGAACTTGATGCTATTCAGCAACTGGATTTCGTCACAGTACACGAGAGTAAATTTGTAAATAGTTAGGAGATAACTAACATTTTTGTTCAGTGTGCATCAGTTTTTCATTTTCCGCTGAGATGTCTCTCCAGTGATGGACAGTGTCGTACCTGTTGCATTACTGGCCAGAGGTGTCCCTGAAGCCTTATGAGAAACTGCGCGATGCGAATTAAATTGTTTATTGCCGAAGTGGATGAGCCAACAGACTAGGTCTGCCAATTTTTGATTGCCCTAAAAAGGTTTGGAGCCATTCGCCTTTGAATGGGCCCAAAACTCCTGAACATCACTATCAAGAGGGAGAAATACAGATTGTCGATACATCATGATAGTTTAGTGGGTCTGCACAAAGTAAACATCGTTAGGGAAGACGAGCTATTGTCCGCTTTCTGGCAACTGGAAATGGATCACCTATCCAGTTTTCTTATCACCTTTACTACCCCTTTCGATCACTTTTGTTTGCTTCGACGGCCTTGCTAGGTGATGATCCAGGTGAGTCGCAAGCTTTCTTAGTTAGCTTGACGGTTTGTGTGGCAATGTTCGGTATGCGTTCTGCACCTTCAAAGTGCAAAACGCTGTTGCAGGACTGGGTTGGTACAACGTCAAACTTTTCAGTGTCTGGGGAGAACATAAACGAAGTATACAAGTTCTGTTATCTGGGGAGCTGCACTTCACCCGTAGGCTGGATATCGGATGAGGTGTCTTCACGCATACAGAAGGTCTGTTTGGCATTTGCTAACCTGAGTCATCTGTGGCGTCGACATGACATCCGTGTACATATCAAAGTCAGAGTGCACGCTGCAGCAGTCGGGCCCCTTGTTTTTGTAAGGTTCGGAGACGTGGCCACTGCGGATGGATGACATACGAAGATTGTCGGTATTTGAATACCGATGTCTTCGTAGTACCAGTCGAATCTGGTGGGAATACCGTGTGAGCAATGCTGAGGTTCAGCGGAAAGTCTTAGATTTAAGGATCAAATCAATAGATGAAAGACTTAAGCTCATCAGGCTAAGATTGTTGGGACATGTGTTACGCGTGTCCCCTGACAGGATTCCTCGGCGTGCTATTTTTCCTGAGGCGGGCACCTATTGGAGCTATCACGACGAGACTGCACCTTGATGTGTTGTGATTCTGTGCGTGCGTCCATGAACCAAAGAGCTGTACAAGATGGCTTCCTTAAGCCGAAGATGTAATCATCCCTGGCAGGTCAATGGGTAGAGGCCAAACGAAGTCGTCTCTGAACCAGTTGGTCGGCAACATCTGGTTCTAAGAATATGCTCCTAGAGAGGACACTCCAGAGAATAAACTCGGGGAGAAACAGTACACCGGTCTAAAAACTTCCACTAGATGGACGTAGGAGTGGAGTACGTGGGATTTTTCTTGACGGTGAGAAAAGCCATCGCACTTCCTTGGGCAGCTAAAGCCCACCTAAGCTGGGCAGCTCCCTGTCCAATGGGTGCTGCCCCGTCCACATTCCGCTTGCTCCATTGGGTGCATGGGTCTAAGGACTGAATCTGAAGGGCGAATCAATAGCAAAACACTAGCGAAGACAGGAAGAAATGCGTGCAACAGTCAGATCTCACGTGACAGATCAGAAGAAATTCCTTCACAGGTTTCTCGGTCACGTTCCTGTTCTGGGTTATTGCCCCACTGTCTTGTGGGTCAGACTTCTGAGTCAAGGACTCTGGTTAGGGCTTCCAAAGAAAAAGCCGTTCTGCGGTGTGTGCAGCCGCGGAGTATGATTCATCCAGGAACCTCCAACATCTCTCCCGTAAAGGGCCACGGGTCATCGCGGCTGTGATGAAAACAGTAGTTCAAGAGTTGGGCGTAAATCGAATGCACTCCTTAAGCGTAAATGTTCACTTCATTTGGCTGCCTTCATCGTCCGCACACTGTCGGAAGGGGCAAAGGGCTGCCCTAGTTAAATCACTTGACACCTTTAAAGTAAATGCATGCTGTGTCTCCGAAACACACACACCCCGAATACAACCTCAGTCTCTCGCTTCAGTCTTCGAGTGTCTGGTGATTAGGTGTTTAGAGCTCGTGGACAGGCTGACGTTGGGATTGCTTTGAGCATGTGAGATGAGCGTGCACTGCTAGACTGGATTCCTGTCAGCAGCCGTTTGTGTGCAGTTCGGTTGGACGATTCTGTTCTTGTCAACAACAACAAACTAAAGCGCCGATGCCTAATCGTCGTGTTTGTGTATGCACTGACTGACTGCAGTTTGTCTGAGACCAAGGACGAATTCTATCAGGATTTTTCTCAGCTGCTTCGAAGCGCACGTTCAACGGACGTGGTGTTCATTGCTTCGGATTTCAACGACCAAACTGGCCGTTTGAGAGATTCCGAAAGGCATATCAGATGCCCATTCGCTATCCCAGCCAATGGTACCGATAACGACGATCGTTTCATTCAGCTGTGTTCTGACTACGGATTGTTTCTGCCAAGTACAAACTCTTGCCATAAGAAGCGGCATAGACTCACATGGCGCTCTTCTTCGTCTTCACAACGTTAAACTCAGATTTACCATATTGTGATTGGTCACCGCTGGCGTGGATCAATTGAAGATTGTCGTTCATTTTGGTCTACGCATGTGGACTCAGATCACGCCTTGGTACGTGCTCAATTCCGTTTACGTCTCGTCCGTGGTCACACAAACGGAAATGCCATGCGTCCCGCACAGTTGCTTTTAGACGATAACAAGCGACACAGTTTCCAGACGGAGTTGTCTACGCAGTTATCGATGCAATCAGATGTTCAAGACCATGAACGTTGGTAACAAATGAAGGAAACCTTGTCTGCCGCTTCGAATGCCACCCAAAACTCTGGTTCAAGTCGGTCTCACAAAAGATGGATATCTTCGACATCAGTTTCTCTGTTGGATGCTCGCAGATCCGTCCCTCCGGATGCCACATTCAATGAAGTGCTCAAATCCCTGAGACGCCAACTGACTAGGAGCCTGAGAAACGACCATGAATAGTGGCGGATTGCGAAATGCAAGAAAATGCAAAAGGCTGCGTCCTTTGGTCACGCTCGCAACCTTTTCCGCTTGATTAGAGGTAGCGGTCCGCGGAAGGCTGATGTAAGTGAGTTAATTAAGGGGTCTCCCGGCTCACTGATTCATTCTCACGGTCCGCGTCTGGAGCGCTGGGCGGAGCAACTCAGGGAACAATTCAGTCGGCCCACTTCAACGACTGACCTTCCAAATATACCTGCCAGCGAAACGATGCAGGTGGATCTCAGTCCTATATCAGAAATGGAGATTATGTGGGAGATAGGTTATCTGAAAAGGTACAAAGCCACTGGTCCAGATGGGTTGCATCAGCCTTTTTCAAGGATAGAGGTGAAGCTTCGGTTTCTGAGTTAACAAAAATCCTGTTATTTGGGATAGCGAGCAGATTCCCAGGGAATGGTGTGAATCAGTGATTGTGCCGATTTACAAGAAAGGTGAGAGGTCCTCTTGTGAAAACCAAAAAGGGATTAGCTTGGTAAGTATCACGTTTTAACTGATCACCGGTTGTATTTTCCACCAACTATTCAATGTCCGCGAAATGTGCACGTGTGACAACCAAGCCGGTTTCAGACCCCATCTTGACTGTATCGACCACATTTTTACTCTTCGGCAAACCTTAGAGCACAGACACATCTTCCGTAGGCCCACAATATCTGTCTCTTTCGATCTGAAAGCGCCGTTCGACTTAGTCAACTGCACAGTTCTCTGGCGCTGCCTTTAACTAAAGGGTGTGCCAGAGAAGTTTATTTCTCTTCTCCAATGCTTGTATGCAAACAGCCGAAGCCGAATTCGTGCTTACGGCGATCTTTTCCCCGAGTTCACCACGGAAAGTGGTATTCGTCAGGGTTGCCTTCTTTCACTCTTACTATTCAATTTTGAGATTGAACTGATTCTTGAGATAGCCTTATCCTCGTGTGAGAATAGCAGCGCCGATCATTGTTTAGGCAACAAACTGTCGGACTTGGAATATGCAGACGATATTGTTTTTCTGAGTGAAGATCCAGGTAAGTTACAAGCTTTCATAGATAGCCTTAACAACAGTGGAGCAATGTATCTTCAAAGTGTAAAATGTTGTTGCACGACTGGGTTGGATCAACGCCAAACCTTGTGTTGGAAGGGGAAACTCTAGCTGAAGTGGATGAATTTTGTTGCCCGGATAGTTACATCTCACCAGGTGGAAAGATATCGAATAAATTGTCATCGCGTATACAGAAGACGTGTTTGGCTTTCGTCAACCTGAGCTATTTGTGGCGTTAGCGTGACATCCGTACACTGCGGTGGCTAGATGCGCTCTTTTATGTGGCTCAGAAACATGGCCGTTAAATGTAGAAGATAGGCGAAGACTGCCGGTGTTCGAGAACCGATGTCTCCGTAGCATTGCTGGAGCAATGCTGAGGTTAGGCGTAAGGTGTTGGGAACCAGAAGTCAGTCTCAGGGTCAAATACTCAATCTAAACAGGCTAAGTTGTTTGGGACATGCGTTAGGCATGCCCACAAATAGACTTCCTCAGCGTACGCTGTTCTCTGGGGCAAGTGGTGGCTGGAGAGTAATTCGAGGTGGCCAGTCCATGACATGGAAAAGGCATGAAACCCTTGACCAGTGGACTTGACCGACTAGGACGTGTTAGACTTCCAGGTTGGGTTCCACGTGATCCGCCTACTAAATGGTTGGAGACATTAAGTGACATGGCTGTGTCGCGGTCAGTGGCGTAGTTGCATTCGGACTCTTTCCTTGTCGTCCTCATTTCCGCTTGAGACCATGACTTATTGAATCTTCATCACTAAGCTCCTATTTTTTCGCCCTTTACTCGACGTTGCTGGAAGATAGCAACCGAAACCAGAGCACAGAAGTGCGAGGTCATTGGTTGAATAAATTGAACTGAAGTGAACCTACTGGAAGATGAGTACGGGTGGTCAGTCCATGACATGGAAGGAATGTATGAAAAGTCTTACTAATGGACTTGACCATGTAGGGCGTGTTAGACATCTTAATTGGGGTCCAAGAGACCCTCACACAATGGTTAGATACGTTGAGGGATATGGCTAGATGCCGCGATCAGTCGCGCTCTTGCATTCACAAACTTTCTTCATAGATTTAATTCCATTATTGTAGTCCTTCTCTTACTCCCTCCATACTCTTTTCTCCTTCATCATTTCCTTGAGATTGCCGCTACGAGATAGCAACCAAAGCCACCGCAACCAGAGTGTGATTAATGGTTGTCTGAACAGAACAGAACAAATTGCCTTTCGGACTGAATGCGGTTATCACAACACCGATATTAACCTACTACTGATCCGACGTCCTTTTAATAAACCAATGTGACAGAAACCAGTCCAGCCTCGGAGCAGTGCTTCAACAAAGCGGGCGGCCTGTTGATTATCGTAGCCGCGGTTTTTTTCCAGCCGAGAATAACTATGCTCCGAGTGAAAAAAATCCTCGCTGTGCTCCTTACTTGGGAGCGTTCTGATACGTACGCATACGGCAGGAAGACGGTCGTCCAAAAAGATCCCAAGCCACTTATATCTATCGCTACAAAACCGCATAGTGATATTCTTTAACGTTTACAAAGGATGCTGACTAGGCTCCAAAAGTAGGACTATGAACTAGTTTATCTCACAGGGAGTCAAACGCTTGTCGCAGACACCCTGTCTCACGTGTGCGTCGCGGATAGCGAGGGTATGTCATCGGAGTTCGAACACATTCAAATGATTGAGTGGAGTACAATAAACAATGCAGACCTCATTGCGATACAAGCAGCCACTGCCGGTGACTCGGTCGTTTGACAATTGATGGAGCTAATCTCCAACAGATGACCTACGACCAAAGAAAAGCTGTCAAGGCGGTTAGTCTCGTTCTTCAACAGTGGCAAATTCCTCTCTGCGAACAACGGACTCATTTAAGGAAGACGGATTGGTAGGCTGCAAACGGTTTCGAAGCGAGCTGATGAACAGAATCCATCTGTCATATCCTGATGTGAAATGTAACGTTTACAATGTGACAGAATTTTTTTATTGACCAGGAATGACTAGTCAGATAAAAGACTACATTTCTAAATTGGAGCTATGTCGTACCTGGGAGAACAGGCAAGGTAAAAAAAAATGTTGCTACGGGAATTGGTTATCTGCCCCTGGCAAACTTTGACCACATGCATCTTGGAGCACGGCAGCAAACACCACTTGGTTCTGGTCGATTATCAGTGGTGTTTTGGAGACTGATCTCACGCATACCACAACAACAACAAACGTGGTTAACCGTTAGTGTGCTTATTTCTCCCAGCACGGCTTTCCTGAGACGTTATTTTTCGACAATGGACCCTAATTCACGAGTGCGGAATTCCAGCAATTCTGTCACAAATGGAAATTCAAACATTGCACTGTAGTCAGTATTATGGTAAGACCGATTCTGCAGTGAAGATAGCGAGAGGAATATCAAGGTTGGTGACAAAATCCGGGGATGACCCCTAATCGATGCTTCTGGAAAGAAAAAACATACCGAGTGCCACTGTGGAATACAGCCCGGTTCGGGGACTATTCCGAAGAACTCGGACATTGCTTCCGAAAGTTGGCCTTTTGGAGCCCAAAAACAGCACCCGAATGAAATACAGTGCCGCCAACAACATAGAACAGATATAAGAGTTGCACTACGACCATGGAGCACAAGACCTATCAGATGTGAAATAAAGGGAGGGAATGTGGCTTCAGGATATTCCAGCAAGGCCTTATCAATGGAGACGATAGGTTTAGGATACTTGGGAAACTGGCCCAACGAGGTAAACGTGGATAAGACATTCGAATGAAGAAACGGAGGATATACTTATTCGAACGGCCAGCGTCCAACAAAACAGAAGTCCATAAGAATTTGGGGGAACGAGGAGCGGCCGTCCTTATCAAACGATAGACGGTGTGAGCGTATTGACTGATATGCCGCTTATGGACAGTTCAGTTCGGTACAACCAACTATTAACCTCATACTTCTCTGCTCTGGTTTCCGTTGTTACCTCCCAGCATCGTTGACTCAACGGCAAAGATAAACAGCAGCATCAGGTGAAAAAGAACCAAACGTAAAGTAACAAACGAAAATCACGAAGAAAAAGAAAGAGTTCGAGTGCAACCAAGCCACTGACCAAAACACCTACTCATATCACTTATCGTCTCCAGCCATTTGCTATGCGGGTCACGTTGACCCCCACCCAGAAGTCTAACACGTTCTACTTGGCCAAGTCCATCAGTCAAGGTTTTCATACCTTTCTGTCATGTCGTGGACCGACCACCTCGACCCACCTTCCAATCACTATCTGCCTCGGAGAGCAGCGCACTCCCAGGAAGTCCATCAGTGGGCACGCGCAACACATGTCCCAGCCACCCTAACCTGCTTAAATATGGTGCTTGTTCTGATGAACGACCACTGGTTCCCAACATCTTACGCCTAACCTCAATACTGGTAATACGGTGTTCCCACCATATTTGAACAAAGATACGCAGAGTAGGATGCTAGAACACCGACAATCTTCGCCTATCTTCTACCCTAAACGGCCATGTTTCTGAGCCACATAAAAGAACGGATCAAACCACCGCAGTGTACAATCTACCCTTAACAGACAAACGGATGTCACGCTAACGACACAGATGACGGAGGATGGCATAAGCCGAAAACACCTGTTTACGCGATGACACTTCATCCGACATCTTCCACCTGGTGAGATGTAACTATCCAGGTAACGAAATTCATCCACTTCAGCTAGAACATTCTTTCCCAACCTTATCTTGCAGCATCATTTTACACTTTGAAGGTGTACAACACATCCCACACATTGCTACACTGTTGTTAAGGCTATCTATGAAAGCTTGTAACTTACCTGGATCTTTACTTAGAAGAAAAATATCGTCTACGTATTCCAAGTCAGACAGTTTACTGCCTAAGCAAAGATCGATGCCACTATTCTCACACTAACAAGAGCACAGTCTTCATGCTTGTTGAGCGACGAACCGCTGAAATATGCTGTTTACGAACTTCTACGCTTTCGTGATAGATGCCTCCCAACAACACAGTTCAGTCCGGTTCACACACCATTCTTAGATGAGTACTTGTGTCGCATGGAGTTGTTCTCCCACGGATTAAGTACATACTTAACATTTGATCAACGTTAGATAAAGCAATTATTTTTTACAAGTTACCATCACGCTAAGGACGAAAACCGGTTGAAATCGCACTTGTGGTGTGATGCTCATTGATTTGCCAAGACTAAAGATTACACTGCATCATGCATGTCATTCCATGCTTATACATGAATTCAGTGAAGAAAGTACACCCACAACCACACGGATCCATTGCACCACGACAACCAGGATCTTGAGAGTTGGAGAAGAGAACCACGAGGTCGCCAGTGGTCAAGTGGTTTGGAGTGTTTGCATATCATCTCGAAGGCAAGAAGTTAGATTCCTGCCACCACTATTCACTTTGGGGGTATACAGCAATGCGCTATCGCCCGTTTCATTGCGAAATTATGTGGTCTCCAACATTTATTTTCGGGGTCAGGCTACCGGTTATCCCTGAAATTACAGTGAGCCTTTGAGACTACGGGGGTATACCACTCCCACCAAACTCATATGCAAGCATATAATAAAAACAGGAGACAAGTTGCAAGCAGCTACAGCAACAGGTATCAAAAACTAACTCATCCTGAGCAACATCCACTTCGTCTGCCGCGTTGTCATCATCCGACTCCTTCAGAATGTCGGAACATTCTTCTGCCATTTCGGAGCAAATTTTATACTCGGGCAACAAAATCTCGTTTTCCGTGAAACAAGGACCATCTTTCACGATAGCTGGCAAACCTGGATTGCACAATGGTTTGTGGTTTAACCTCCAATGAATAACCTAGAAAACTCCACAGAAGGAAACCATTACAATGATGTGGATGGGGAAGACCCCGGAGTACCTGATGAGCCCTGGAACAATAGCGAACCTTTTTACATCTCGCACAAGCCTTATCCGCAAGACAGCCACAAACCGGACAGATAGAGTTAAACTTCTCCGCGCACGGAAGATTACCGGAATCGACAAGTAATTCAATCTGATCACGTGTAGGTTCTTCTGTTTCTGGTGGTTCAAAACTAGATCGAGTAATGATTTTAGAACTAAAAGAAAATCGGAGTACCAACTTACCTATAGTATGCATTTTCTCTAGCCAACTGCGATCGAAAAACCACAAATGGGTGTGGGCGCTCCACTCTGTGACACTGACCATTTCGACACATGAAGACAAATAGGAAACGATGGAAACAATCTACTCGTTCATCCAAGGTTGAATAGACCTGTGCATGTTAATAAATTGTGAGTTAACCTACCTGGAGGAGGAATACCATAGGCTGGGAACAGGTCGGACAAGAGAGCTCACTAGGTTTAGGTAAGTACTGCAGAGCGAGCCAAGCAGGTCGGCCGCCAATTTTATCCGGAAACAAGGGCGAAATAAGATGCCAAGCGGGTGCCGGAGAAGCGAATCCAAGCGCCAATCCCGGACACATGATAAAATGTGAGACGGATTGACTCACTGGATGAGTATGTGGTCGACCGAAGAAAAGGAAGTTTAAACCGATCACTAAATTTTAGAAGTCAATATTTCCAGTGTTTATCAAACAGGACGACAGCGAAAATGAGACCATTAGATTACGACAACAAAGGAAAAATCCAACCACAGACGCCATCTGTTCTGTTTTGTTCAAACAACCATTAATCACACTCTGGGTGCGGTGGCTTTGGTTGCTATCTCGTAGCGGCAATCTCAAGGAAATGATGAAGGAGAAAAGAGTATGGAGGGAGTAAGAGAAGGACTACAATAATGGAATTAAATCTATGAAGAAAGTTTGTGAATGCAAGAGCGCGACTGATCGCGGCATCTAGCCATATCCCTCAACGTATCTAACCATTGTGTGAGGGTCTCTTGGACCCCAATTAAGATGTCTAACACGCCCTACATGGTCAAGTCCATTAGTAAGACTTTTCATACATTCCTTCCATGTCATGGACTGACCACCCCTACTCATCTTCTAATAGGAGGTCGCTTCAGGAAAAATAGCACGCCGAGGAATCCTGTCAGGGGACACGCGTAACACATGTCCCAACAATCTTAGCCTGATGAGCTTAAGTCTTTCATCTATTGATTTGATCCTTAAATCTAAGACTTTCCGCTGAACCTCAGCATTGCTCACACGGTATTCCCACCAGATTCGACTGGTACTACGAAGACATCGGTATTCAAATACCGACAATCTTCGTATGTCATCCATCCGCAGTGGCCACGTCTCCGAACCTTACAAAAACAAGGGGCCCGACTGCTGCAGCGTGCACTCTGACTTTGATATGTACACGGATGTCATGTCGACGCCACAGATGACTCAGGTTAGCAAATGCCAAACAGACCTTCTGTATGCGTGAAGACACCTCATCCGATATCCAGCCTACGGGTGAAGTGCAGCTCCCCAGATAACAGAACTTGTATACTTCGTTTATATTCTCCCCAGACACTGAAAAGTTTGGCGTTGAACCAACCCTCCTGGATGTTCACTTAGAAGAACTATATCGTCCGCATACTTAAGGTCTGATACCTTTCTACCCGGGAAAAGTTCAGTGCTTTCATCTTCACTTGAAAAAAGTACAGTCTCTAGGATCATATCAATCACAAAGTTAAAGAGAAAAGGAGATAGAGGGCAAACCTGACGTACACCACTTCTCGTGGTGAACTCAGGGGAAAGATCACTGTAAGCCCGAACTCGACTTCAGCTATTCATGAAAAGGGATTTTACAGTGGAAATGAATTTCTTTGGTACACCGTTCAACAAGAGGCAGCGCCACAGAACTGTGCGAACGACTGAGTAGAAGGCCGCTTGTAGATCAAGAAAAACGGAGATATGGGGCCTATGGAAGTTGTGTCTATGTTCTAAAATTTGTCGAAGAGTGAAGATGTGATCGATACAACCTCGACCAGGTCTAAACCCAGATCGATTCTCGCGCGAACACTGTTCGCGAGCGTTAGATAAGCGGTGGAGAATAATACCAGCGAGCAGTTTGGATCCGATGCTAATCAAACTTATTCCCCTGTGGTTTTCACAGGAGGACCTGTCGCCTTTCTTACAAATCATTGATTCACACCAACTCCATGGAACTTGTTCCTTCTCCCATATAAAACCGAGGAGTTTCGTCGACTCCAGTGAAAATGCTGGGCTGCCATCTATGAAAGTAAACGGAGACAACCCATCCGGTCCGGCAGCCTTATGTCGTTTAAGATAGCTTATCCCACGAAGAAGCTCCGTTTGTGATGAAGGACTGATATCTACAACAAGAGCGGTATCCGTTGTGCTAGTGAGAAAACCTGATTAAGATAAAGGCCAATTAAACTGCTTGTCGAGGTGCTCTGCTCAGCGAATTAGACGACGATCCTGAGTCTGAATCAGTGAGCCGTTCGCCTCTTAGATCAATTCGATAAAGCCTGGTTTATGTGGACCGGTTTGTCTAATCAGACGGAAAAGGTTGCGTCTGTTTCTAATCGCGGCAGCTTTTCCCATTTCCCTACACTTCGCAATCCACCACTGTTCACGATCATTTCTCAGGCTTTGAATCAGTTGGCGTTCAAGGCATCTCCGTGTCTCGTCGTACCTGGAATCCGAAGGAGCTGCGTACATCTAACAGTGTAACAGAGGATGAAGATATCCACCGTTTCTATGTGCGTCAGTTGGATCCTCAGTAACATCAGAAGCCGCACGTACAGCCTGTTTGACATCTGTCCATCAATCCTCTGGTTCCTTAGCATTTAACTGCATCGATAACCTGGTGGATAATTCTGTTCGAAAAGCAGATCGTTGATTATCGCCCAGTAGCAGCTGTGGGTGACGGTTCGCTCTGGTGTTGCTTCGGCCACCGACGAGGCGCAAGCTGAAGCGTGCGGAAACGAGCGTGATCAATGTCCAAAGACGTGGACCAAAATGACCGACAGTCTTGAATTGATCCACGCAAGCGGTAACCGACAGCAATATGGTCGATCTGAGTCCAGCGCTGTGAAAGCGCAGGAAGACACCAGGTTGGAAGGTGTCGCTTTTTGTGCGAGAAATTTGTACTCGCTAGGAATAGTCCATGATCGGGACATAATTGAATGAGTCGATCACCGTTATCGGTTCGATCGGCTGGAACGCAATATTGGCCTACCATATTCCTCTCCGTCTCGTCTAAACTTCCGACTTGAGCCGAGATTCGGAGGCTGACGAGGCTTGAGAAAATGTGAGTTACTAGACAGAGCATTATTCCCAACACTATTTGTCAATGAACTGTTGAGAGTATGGGGCGCGTTATCAGTGGGTGCATTATTGGTGGATGGAGGGGGCAAAGAGAGGTGGTTGGAGACAAAAAACAAAGGCTGAATAAAAGACGGAACTCTGAACAGTAGCCCACTTATCACTACCCACCCCCCTCAATGCAATGACCAGCGAGGTCCTGATTATCCTGCGCGACGACCGATGCAGTATGGAATTCTCTGTAGTCGTGCAGTTTATGGAAGATGTTGGACGGCTACTGCCAGGGTGTCCGGCCGCAAAGCGGGAGGACGATTAGGGTTCTCAACCAAAGCCTTAAGTTTTAACGAGAACCTATCCGCAAGGCAGCGGTGTGGCTGAGTGGAAGCCCATTTGCTTGGATCAGTTATTCTTCCACTGATTTTACCGACTGAGTCGCAGGCCACGATCAACCCCCAACCTGGAGGACCAGGAGAGTGGACTTTGTCTGGCCTCTACCCATTGACCTGTCAGGGATGATTGCATCTGCGACTTAAGGAAGTCATCCTGTATAGCTCTTTAGGTCATAGAGGCACGCAAGTCATCACACCACGTCAAGGCGCAGTCTCGTTGTGACGGGCAGTCTCGCCACATAAAACATGGTGCAAGTGTGGAGGAAAGGGTACAGAGAGTCCCATTCCATGATTTGTTTGCGGGCGCCATTCCGCCAGATTGCCCAACCAGAGCAGGTGGTTTTCCTAGAGGTCCACAATGAAAGCATTTAGCTATCATAAGCTTAACCCATAGGGCAATGCGACGGAGTGTGAGATCCGTAACCCACTGCGAGCTGATGACTGATTGGTCAGCCCATACGCCTCTCGGATGAGGCCAGACATCCAGGGTACCCAAGACACTCCTCTGCCACAGAAGCCGGTGAGCATGCCGTCGTACGCATTATAGGACACGTGGTTGGTTTGAAATCAGGGTTTAGCCACATTCCCTGGATTGAATATCAGTCAGTCAACCCGGTGTAGAGCGCCAGGCATTTGTTTCCGCTCCTTCATTTTAGTCGGAACATATCTGTCACGAGAAGGCAGCCAGTAGGACTTCGTCAGCAGAGGCTGCGGTGGATGTACGGTCATTAGGGAGCATTTTGAGAGCCGCTCAGAGCGAGTAGCCATCTTCGAGCCCATCCCCGACTACACTGAGTCATTTAGAGGCGTCCAGTCTTTTAGCATACCTTTACACTTTAAGGGTGCAAAATGCGCATTGAATGAAACTACAGTTCTTGTGAGTCTGTCTAGCGCACCTTGAACATGTTCCGTATTTTCGAACAAGCGGATGAAATCGTCGGCGTAGTCCAGGTTATATTACTTTTCACCAATTGCCAGTTTCACGCCCACATCTTGAAGATCTCGCAAAGCGTTCCCAGTATCTCGTCGACAGCGAGGTTAAACAGGGATGATGAAATGCGAAATCGCTGGCTATTCCGCATATGTAGCGACAATCATCTTCGTTCGCGCTTAACCGTGAACAGTGGCGATCGTGTTGTCAATTTCTGCCGATTCAGAATGATTGGTAAATGTATGTTTGTACTGTTAGATCGTGTATTTCGTGTGCTGGCTATCAGGGCATTCTTTCCTTTGCCCTCTCGTGTAGGTACACTCCCTGTCCACTTTGTATATTCATACTTTCTAACTCTACGTGCAACATGGTGAAAAAGGCAGCGATCAGTGGGGCTTGCCCTGCTGTTCAACGTTGCAGAACGATGATGACGTTCAAGCTTTTAACACGTTCATTGTTTACCTGAACGCTGACTGCCAAGCGCGGAGGCCATTTGACCGTTACTCTTGCTCACGCTCTCAAACACACGCTAACCATTATTTCTCCTAGTCGCCTTCTCGTTGTCTCGGGTCGTGGGGATTACCGTTTCGGTTGACGTATTGGTACAGTTCCGGGCGTTAGAGTAACGTGCGAGTGGTCCACATAGTAAGAAGGGCCGAAGAACGCGTTTGATAAGGAAACCACGAAGTAACATTTAGCGACCTCACAAACAGAACGGAAAGTTCACTGTAAACCCTTACGCGATCAGAAGTACGAGATTATACTATCCCTAGATTCACGAACTTGTATGTCATACCTTTTCGGTGAAGACCACTAAATAGCGCTGTTCGTTCATTTGGACTGGTGGCGCCTTTCAAGCCGATCCGAAATGACAGAAGCACAGAAACTCCATGATTGTTAAGCTCAGTAAGTGTCTCAAAAGCTCCCCAAACATTAGTTGGACAGCAATATTGTAGTGCTACCGACATGATACAGTTACAAATACTAACAAATTTGTTTATCTGGCGTCACTTCCTCTGCCTGTGTACACCGTCTGCACGCCGTCGCGTATATATATATATATATATATATATATATATATATATATATATATATATATATATATATATATATATATATATATATATATATATATATATATATACTTTTTCCGATATATAAACGGTAGATCCCGACTTTTGCTACAACCCCCTTTTTATATTTTTTCTTACATCGATATTATAAGTGTCGCTTCACGGTTGCTCAACGGACCTTTTTACATCCTATTACATTTGATATACTATTGCACGTATGGTTAGCAACGACCGTAAACCTGATCCGGGACCGTCCGTTTTGACAGTTTCCTTTGCCGTCCCTGAATTTTTATTGATGACCTTCAACTCTGGTTTCATATGTTAAAGGCAGAGTTTGAGACCCATAGAATCACTTGTGGATTATTGGTTGTCTCCCATGACGTTGCGACCCAGATACGCGACGCGATATTGAGTAACTATTCTTACACAGCAGTCAAAGAAGCAGTAGTCTCTTGCGTTTTGCCGTTGGAATCTTCAAGACTAAAGCGGCTGATTCAATGAAGAGTTAGGTAGTAAGGAGCCCTCCGCATTACTGAGAGAAATGCAGCAGCTGGCAGGGCAACTTTTAGAAGAGAAAGTCCTTGAAGAGTTATGGGTACAGCGATTATCACCCGATATTCGAGCACTGCTCGAGATTTATAGCCATCTTAACCTCCCAAAAGTGGCAAAACTAGCGGACGGAACCATCCACAAATTACTGCCGTAACAAACTCAAGTAGCCTCCAGATCTACGCTCCCACCGTAGGAACACACTCCGAGGACACTCTGATAGCTGCTTTCGAGTGGGTTTTCAGACGCTTTTTCACTCTTAGTTGTTCTTACTGCAGAGACCATAAACCTTATCACAACTCTGACCGACGTAAGCGTATCAGAAGCCCTTCTCCTGACCGCCCCGATGTCCATCTCGATCAAAGTACTGTCGATATCACAAACGGTTTGAGGAGAAAGCCCGGAGCTGCGAAGCCGGTTGCACTTTCCCAGGTGCCAAACACGGAAACTAATATTCTGACGCGTTCCGACGATTGACGCGGTCAGCAGCCACAATGGCGGTTATCTGCTGCACTTTTGAGATTTAATTCCTAGTAACGTGTTCCTGATTGACCCCGGGGCAGCAGGTGTCGTGTACAAAGGAAGCAGACTATGCAACGATTCCATCCCGCCGCCAGCGGCATTCCTATTGCCGCCTACGGCCGAAAGTCACTCACGCTCAACTTAGGCCTACGTTGCATCTTCCGCTAGGTGTTTATAGTAGCAGACGTCTCCTATCCCATACTAAGTGTCGAGTTCCCTAGCCATTTCGACCTACTGATGGATACACGATGCCGGAGAGTTGTCGACCGACAGACTTCTCTTTCCGTAATCGGTTCGCTTTACCCCGTGGATTATATCACGCCCCTATACATCGAACTTCAGGCCAAACACTCCTACGCAGACGTCCTTTCAGCTTACCCGGCAATGCTAAGGCAATCTGGACCCCTTCTCGTGGTGACAACCAACGTCACTCACCATATTGTTACTAAAGGGCCCCCAGCATTTAACCGACCCCGTCGCTTGGCACCAGGCAAGCTCCGCGCAGCACAGGCTAAGTTCGAACATATGCTAGAATTAGGCATAATACGCCCGTCCAGTAGCCCTTGAGCATCGCCTCTTCACATGGTTCCTAAACCACAGGGCCTTCAATCAAGCTACTGTTCCAGAAAGGTACGGCATTTCACTATTCAAAATCTAACTTAATCCTTATTCGGTTGTTCTGTTTTCAGCCGCATCGACCTAGTTAGAGCCTACCACCAAATCCCGGCAGCTGAGGCTGACAACCCCAAAACCGCTGTCACAACTCCGTTCGGACCATTCGAGTTTTTGAGCATGCCGTTTGGGCTCAGCAATGCAGCCCAAACCTTTAAAAGCTTTAGGCACGAAGCAACACGCGGTTTGAAAAATGTCTACATGTACTTAGGCGATATTTTGGTGGCACGTTCTTCAGAAAAAGAGCATATGGCACACCTGCGCGCTCTTTTTAAGCGCCTTAGCCAACAAGGTATAACCATTATTCCTACCAAATTCGAATTAGGTAGGGCAACCATCACATTCCTAGGTCACAAAATCTCAGCTTCGGGCATATAGCCCCTGCCTGACAAGGTTGCGGCAATTCGCGACTATCCTGAGCCCCATTCTTACCTGCAGTTGAGCCAATTTTCGGGCATGGTTAACTTTTATCGCCAGTTTATTCCCCACTGTGCCGAAATAATGCAGACTTTAACAGACCTTTCACGGGGAGGTAAGCGGAAATTCATTTTTCCCGACAGGACACAGGCAGCGTTTACTCCGATCAAGGAAGCTATCGCCAACACAGCACTCCTTTCAGATCCCGATCCTTCTGCTCCCCTGACATTAGAGACAGACGCTTCGGACACAGCTGTTGGAGCAGTGCTGCAACAATTCATCAACAATTCGTGGCAACCAGTGGCTTTCTTCTCTAAGCGTCTTCAGCCTGCGGAATCCCGATATAGTACGTTCAGCAGAAAACTACAGGCTATTTATTCGGGTACCCGCAGTGTACTACGGACATTCGACACGTCTATGGGGCACACAATCCCGTAGCAGACGCACTCTCACGCGTCCACAATATCGACAACCCACTACTCATGGGCACAGACCGAGAAGCAATCGCCGCAGCCCAAACAGCAGATTCTGAGGTACAGCAACTCAGAAACAGCAGCTCCCTGCATCTAGTGCCAGTTACCCTTCCAATTTCGGGGTTAACTATTATTTGCGATGTGTCGCAGAGTCGACCCCGACCATTAGTTCCTGCCAGTTTTCACCGACAAGCTCTTATCGGCCTCCACAACTTATTGCACCCTGGTATAACCGCCTCGGTGAAATTAGTCACCGAGCGATTCGTCTGGCCTTGCGTCAAACGTGACGTGCGTCTTTGGGCCCGCGCTTTTCTTCAATGCCAACGCGTTAAAATACATCGTCACACTGGATCTTCGTTAGGCACATTCTCTGAGCCGGACGCACGTTTTCATCACGTGCATGTGGATCTCGTGGGGCCCCTTCCACTATCCAACGGCTGCGCTTACATCCTCACATATGTAGATCATTTCACTCGCTGGCCACAGGCCATACCTATGACCCGCCCTACCTCAGAGGAAGCTGCGAAAGCGTTTCTAACTAGTTGGGTAAGTCAGTTCGGTTGCCCTGCTATCGTGACCACTGACCGCGGTTCTCATTTTGACAGTGCCTTCCACGAGCTACTGAACGCATTGAATTTCAGACATAAAAAGACGACGGCTTATCATCGTCAGGCTAACGGCATAGTGGAGCGATTCCATCGCCAGCTGAAAGCTGCCCTTCGTGCTCGTGATAACCTATTATGGAGTGAAGTTTCACTGATGGCTCTCTTAGAACCGCATAACACCGTTAAAGCCGACATGGGCGTTACATCGGCTGAACTGGTTTATGGTTGCACATTACGACTTCCAAATGAGTCGGTTTTTCCATTACCACCTGAGTTTTAATTACGGGGATTACGCAAAACGGTTGTCACGCCAAATGCTGGTGCTAAAGCCCACCCCGCCACTAGTACAAACTCAGTACTTGCAAACCTACCACCAGCTATGCCTTCATTCGTGCGGATGCAGTGCAACCACCACTACAAGCGGCTTACTCTGGCCTGTTCCGCGTAGTCCAGCAAAAGAAAAAGAAATATGTGGTAGACGTTAAAAACAGGAAACAGACCATCAGCATAGGCCGTTCTAAACCAGCCTTCGTCGGGGTAGAACCCATACCGAACAACCCACCCAATGCCCCCGCCTGCTCACAACCTCCAGTTAGTCGTCCTGAGTTGGCACCTGTTACTCCCATTACCGGTTGCATCACCAAACTCCACGGAAGATGAAACTGCATCCGTCAACAGGAGAAACGGATGCGGCCGTGAGCTGCGACAGCCAACGAGGTCTTCTGAATTCGTAACGGTTGTATACATTCAAGTTTGCTCTTCATATTCCACTTGCACATAGTTTAGTTACGCGCGACTGCAGGACCACGTAGTTTATCACGACAGGAGCAGCGGCAGTCTGCATTGCGCCGGTATGCCTCCCTCAATCGAATATCCATCCGCGCCCCGAGGTACACTTTTCTTGCATTTCTTGCCTTCTAGCTCGTCCCGTCAGACAGAACCACATGGACTTCCAGGATCTCACGTAACTCAAACACAACGCTCATCGGACTCATTTGACGCCGGACGCTGGCTCGATTACGAAGGCAATAACAACCAAAGGCAAACAGAGCTTTGGGATATGTCGACAACAAACCCTAAAACACAACCACCACTGCCGAGTCACAAGCAGGACCTACTCAGGTCGGATTTACTGTTAAGGAGGACGCAATTTTGCGGTCGACGCACAGCTACCAGTGTGAGTCATGGAGAACGGCTTGTGCTGGCATCGTTGTTGCGTTCGATCGCTGCGGGAGGTATGGAAAAAGTCTCTCGCCACCGAAGCCGACGTACCTGTAAGGTTGGTTGGACCTTACTTCGTGGTTTCTTTAGTAAACGCGTGCTTCGGTCCTTTGTACTGCGTGGACCACCTGAACGTTACTCTAATGCTCGGCACTGTAGGAATATATTATCCAGAACAGTATTCTCCACGACCCGTGAGAACGAGAAGGCGATTGGGAGATAGTGGTTAGCGTGTATTTGGGAGCGCGCGTGAGAGCGTGCGCAAGAACAACGGTCAAATGGCAACCGCGCTTGGCAGTCAGCGTTCAGTTAAACCATAAACGTGGTGAAAGTATGAACGAAGTGGGCCACCGCTACATACCCATCACGGACCGAAACCCAACTGCGTAAGCCTTCTAGAGAGAGACCCCTGTAGTGCTATTGATATGACACAGTTACAAAGACTAACAAATTTGTTTTTCTGAGCAATTACTGAACGCCGTCGCGTTCCTTCAATACACACGTTGTCCCGCTCCAGCGTTTTGAGTTCTGCTCTTTTGCGCGCTGCCGAGTATATTCTTTAACGTGTCGCGAACCGAGGACAAGGGGATATAGACTCTATATGTGAGCAGGTCCCGACTTAACTGAGAAGAACCCAAAATATGGCTGTCTACAGTCTGAGTACTACACTGCCAACCCCTTCCACCCTCAACGAAAGACACTGTTCACAATGTTACATATTCTCATTGCACACAAACCAGGAGTATTCGGTCCACCGGGGCCACTCACAAGATTATCGGCCAATGTGCTTCAAATCAAGACCTATTTCACTCGATCCCATTGGAAGGGTCGCCAAAATGTAACGTGCTGTTATACCACAAGACGCGCATATTTGGCACAGAAGGTCTCAGCTCGCTGAGATTCGATATCACAAGTTAGTTGGCGTTAAGATGCCACACCCGATGAAAGCTCGTGGCTAAGAAGACATACGTATCTACGACGCGATACCAAATGGACGGGTTGAACGGGAAACATAGGGCACGAGGCCACGTACACTCACGACACAGAACACAAGACTCAAGCCAAGTATGCACACGTGACACAGGACACAACCAAGGGCGATGAGTGATATCTACGGCCTCGCAGGATTAAAAGCACAGGTGGTCGCTTGGGTCAAATCTCCCAGGCTCGTAGTTCAGTTCAGTTCAGTTTGCACAGGACTTGGTGTGGCTAGAGCCAATCGTGTGTCCAGATAGTTGTGTTGTCGGCGCGTTTCCGTAGCTTCCAACACTGCGCGATCTTCTTTTTCTGAAAGGCAGGAATTTTGTGCAGTACCAGCCTTGGCAGAGTAAGGTGGAGATAATAAGTAGATTGCGTCAAACCCTAAAAGCTGCTTAACATAACTCGGGGTATACTGCCATCCAACATAGGTTTACTGCTTTCTTAAAAGCCCTCACTGTTGTTGCATTTATGACCTCTTCCGGGAGCTTATTCCAATAGGGTACCACTCTATTAGAGAAGTACTTCGCCCTAATTTGGAGCCTCGAATGCTTCCTTTGTAGTCTAAGGCTACGCCCCTTGTGCCTCTCTCGGGGATCAGAGAGAAAAGGTCTTCTCTTCTTATTCCTGACACTCCCTTCATTACCTTGAAGGTTTCTATCAAATCCCCGCGAATGCGCTGTCTTTCCATGGAGGACAGGTCTAGGGCACGGAGAAGCTCTGTGTAGCTAACCCCCCCTTGCCCAGCCACCATTCTAGTGGCTAGTGTAGGTACCTGTACATTTCCGACTTTTTCCATGATTTTCAACGTCCCTTGGTGCGACACTCCTTTGTTGTACCGACGTTTTAATGTAAAACACACACACCTTTTGGTCGTCACCACCGCGCAATACAAAAAGGCTGTAAATAAATCTTTTACTCTGGCTCGATCTCATCTTCTGGTTTTGAGTGTCTTGGAATCATATCGGTCGGAACTAACTGTGTGAAACAAAACATTTTAGAAACTTCAACGGCGTCTCTTGGCACTTCGCTCAATACCATCCGGTTCTGTCCAACGGATGGCTGTCAGACCGAACTGAACTGAAGACATTGTCGGACATTGGCTCTTTGACGCTCATTTCCTGATCACAAGAACACTGAACAACTGTGAGTTTGAGTCACACCTATTGTTTCATTTTTAATTCTTAATGTACATACCATTTTGGCCTTTTTATCACCGCACGCTCCTCCGCCCATCTTAGTTTGCTAGTGTCGTCTTAGATATTGTTGACAATACTTTAGTGTACCACATAGACAAAGTAGTACGCTACACTAGCCTTTGCACTCTCTCATGACAGTCTATATCCTTCTGGTAGTACGGTGCCCAGGCCTGCACGCAGTACTCCATATGCGGCATAACTATGGCCTCATATATCGGGACGAAAATCTCCGGCTCTCTACACGACAATTATGGATCTAACTCGAAAGAGTTCTCTCATTGCCGTATTGGCTGCTGAGGTGCACTGCTTCGACGGCTTGAAGCTGTTGCCCACTATAACGCCCAAGTTTTTGACCTGCGGGACCACTTGCAACGAACCCACACCATTCCCACTAGCCCCTGTATTTGTGGTCAAGCATTGACACTTGGTGAGGTTTAGTGGAAGCTCCCATTTGTGTGCCCAGTTTTGTACTGTTAACATGTCGATTTCTATATCTACTCCAGCTATCTTGACGTCATCGGCAAACAAAAAGGTGGGTTTTGTAAGCCCACGTGCTAGGTCATTGATGAAGATGAGGAAGAGCACAGGGCTGAGCACCGTAGCCGCACAACGAAGCCTTGTAGTGTAGTGCACGTGGGGATCCGGAGGTCAGTTCAGTTCAGTTCAGTTCAGTTCAGTTCAGTTCAGTTTGCACAGGACTTGGTGTGGCTAGAGCCAATCGTGTGTCCAGATAGTTGTGTTGTCGGCGCGTTTCCGTAGCTCCCAACACTGCGTGATTTTCTTTTTCTGAAAGGCAGAAATTTTGTGCAGTATCAGCCCTGGCAGAGTAAGGTGGAAACAATAAGTAAATTGCATCTGACCCTAAAAGCTGCTTAGCATAACTCGGGGTATACCGCCACCCAACATAGGTCTAGTGCTTTCTTAAAGGCCTTCACTGTTGTGGTATTTATGACCTCTTCCGGGAGCTTATTCCAATAGGGTACCACTCTATTTGAGAAGTACTTCGCCCTAATTTGGAGCCTCGAATGTTTCCTTTGTAATCTAAGGCTATGCCCCCTTGTGCCTCTCTCGGGGATCAGCGAAAAAAGGTCTTCTCGACTTACTCCTGACAGTCCTTTCATTACCTTGAAGGTTTCTATCAAATCCCCGCGAATGTGCCGTCTTTCCATCGAGAATAGGTCTAGGGCACGGAGACGCTCTGTGTAGTTAAACCCCCTTTGCCCAGCCACCATTCTAGTGGCTAGCCCTTGCACTTTCTCCAGACAGTCGATATCTTTCTGGTAGTACGGTGCCCAGGCCTGCACGCAGTACTCCATATGCGGCCTAACTATGGCCTGATATATCGGAACGAATATCTCCGGATCTCTACACGACATAATGGATCTAACTCGAAAGAGTTAGATCCATAGTTGTGTTGTCGGCGCGTTTCCGTAGCTCCCAACACTGCGTGATTTTCTTTTTCTGAAAGGCATAAATTTTGTGCAGTATCAGCCCTGGCAGAGTAAGGTGGAAACAATAAGTAAATTGCATCTGACCCTAAAAGTTGCTTAGCATAACTCGGGGTATACCGCCACCCAACATAGGTCTAGTGCTTTCTTAAAGGCCTTCACTGTTGTGGTATTTATGACCTCTTCCGGGAGCTTATTCCAATAGGGTACCACTCTATTAGAGAAGTACTTCGCCCTAATTTGGAGCCTCGAATGCTTCCTTTGTAGTCTAAGGCTACGCCCCTTGTGCCTCTCTCGGGGATCAGCGAAAAAAGGTCTTCTCGACTTATTCCTGACAGTCCTTTTATTACCTTGAAGGTTTCTATCAAATCCCCGCGAATGCGCTGTCTTTCCATCGAGAATAGGTCTAGGGCACGGAGACGCTCTGTGTAGTTAAACCCCCTTTGCCCAGCCACCATTCTAGTGGCTAGCCCTTGCACTTTCTCCAGACAGTCGATTTCTTTCTGGTAGTACGGTGCCCAGGCCTGCACGCAGTACTCCATATGCGGCCTAACTATGGCCTGATATATCGGAACGAATATCTCCGGATCTCTACACGACATAATGGATCTAACTCGAAAGAGTTCCCTCCTGGCCGTATTGGCTGCTGAGGTGCACTGCTTTGACGGCTTAAAGCTGTTGTCCATTATAACGCCCAAGTCTTTGACCTGCGAGACCACTTGCAACGAACCCACACTATTCTCACTAGCCCCTGTATTTGTGGTCAAGCATTGACACTTGGTGAGGTTTAGTGGAAGGTCCCATTTGTGTGCCCAGTTTTGTACTGCTAACACGTCAAGTTCTATATCTACTCCAGCTATCTTGACGTCATCGGCAAACATAAAGGTGGGGTTTGTAAGCCCACGTGCTAGGTCGTTGATGAAGATGAGGAAGAGCAGAGGGCCGAGCACCGAGCCCTGTGGCACCCCACTCGTTACACCTTCCGGTTTTGAAACATGGTTCCCCACCCTAACACTAAAGGTTCGCCCTGCTAAGAAACTACTTATCCATTGTCTGGCCTTTCCAACAATTCCCATGGACTGCAGTTTGACGTCCAGAAATCTGTGGTTCACGGAATCAAATGCCTTGCTGAAGTCCAAGTAACAGACCGCAATCGATTGCCCTTCGTCCAGACGCTTGGTTACCTCATCGAGGAACAGCAGGAGATTCGTCAGACAGGTTCGCCCTGCCACAAACCCATGCTGAGCATTTGAT
This sequence comes from Fasciola hepatica, assembly GCA_948099385.1. Taxonomy (NCBI): domain Eukaryota; kingdom Metazoa; phylum Platyhelminthes; class Trematoda; order Plagiorchiida; family Fasciolidae; genus Fasciola; species Fasciola hepatica. The sequence goes on from CANUEZ040000131.1 coordinate 2,812,489, forward strand.
ATGAGGTTGTGTTGAACCAAATGCCTAGAGATCTGCTTCCTGACTATTCGCTCCAGGCACTTACACAGTACCGAAGTCAAGCTAACCGGCCGGTAATTTTCCGCCTTTTGCCTGGGCCCACTCTTGTATATGCCTACCACTGTTGCTCTCCTCCAGTCTCCCGGCACAGTTCCCTCTCTAAGTGACGTTTCATACAGCTTCGTCACCGGAGCCTTCAGGACCTCGGCCAGAGGCTGAACGATTGCTGGATGAATCCCGTCTGGACCTGCTGCTTTGTTCCTATTCAAAGTTTGCAACTCCGCGTACACTTCTTCTTCTCCTACAGTAAGTTCGGGTATTGGAGGCGCTTGTGGGCCCTCCATTCTTTCCTCTAAACTATTTTCTGGTCGATATATGCTCTTGAAGAATTCCAAGAGCGTGTCAGCCTTGTCTTCGTCGTTTAGAGCTAGTCTTCCCTGTGCTCCTTCCAAAGTTGCTACACTTTCTCTCATACGTTTTTGAGATTGCACGTAGGCGTAGAATCGCTTTGGGTTTGTGCGGACCGACGCCGCTAACCGACGCTCGAAAGCATATTTCTCCACTCTTTGGATCTCTTGAGCCCTGTTCCTAGCCATCTTATAGCTATTCCATGCCCCCTGAGTTCTGTACAGCTTGTACGCCGCCCATCGTTGCCTGCGAATAACTATGGCCTTGCGGACCTTCGACTTCCACCATGGGGGTAGACTTCTACTGCTCGCCACCATCAGGGGTGCAAACTCCTCTGTAAGTTCGAGTAGCCCCATCTTGATGGTCTCCCAACGTTCCTCTACGGAGGCATTTGTGTGTCTCGGTGTCCACTGAATTTCCTCCGCCGCCTTCTTCAGTTCACCTATGTTGATTCTCCCATAGCGCCGACGTAACACGATTTCCTTCGGCGCCTTGCTTAGTCTTAGTGTGACCCTTAGGACTACATGATCACTTTTTCCAAGTGGCTCTTCCCACTTAATTTCCTTAACGTCCTGATGGTGCCGCGTTATGATTAAGTCAAGGAGAGACGGGTGCTGTCCACCTCTGTGTCTAGTGGCCTGTGTCACATGCTGCGTAGATGCATGTAATTGGACCCACTGCAGAAATTTGTCGCCCGTTGATCCCCTTGGTGCGATCCCGTTTTCCCAGTTAATTTCGGGTAGATTGAGATCCCCTAATAAGATGAACTCCTTTGTCTGTGCCAGCACCGCATCCAGCATTTGGAAAAGCTCAACATCTTCCTCATCTGTGGCTAGCGGTGCCCTGTAGATACAGATAATGCATACTGTACGCCCCTCGATCCTAATAAAGCAGGATCTGACCTGTACATTACCGGAGACTAAGTTGAACGGAGCCTCCCAATGGCCTATGTCGGTCCGTATTAGAAGTGCCACTCCGCCCCCCTGCCTTCCATCTGTTCTATCCTGTCTGTAGGTCTGAAAATAGACGCACAGATCAGCACAACTGGTTACAGCACGAGGTCCGTCACAACAGAAGGCGAAGCTCGGAAAAACAATGGACTTTTATTGGCACAAGGCGACGCAGTAACTGGTACAGGTCGAAACCGGAAGTGGGGTCAAACGGGGGCGTCCATGGGGGGCTTTATACAGTTTTGAGGTCGGGGTCAAGGTCACTGTTCGGAGGGAGAGGGATGTGAGATGCCTGTCGCACTGGATTGCTCCGCCTCGTGGTTAACGACGGCACCTGGAAGATAAAAGGAAAGGAGACATGATTATGTACAATCGGAAATGCACTACACAGCCCCCTCTCGTGAAAGGGCTGTCCCCAGCCCTTCTGTGTGCACTTCAACCTCCTCAGCAACAAATGGAATGCTGGGGGCCTGCTGCTAACTATTCCATCGTTGTGTGTTGCGGGTTTCAGCCGGTTGTAATGTACGATTTGGCTCTGGGTTTCTGGGTTTTCGCCGAAGCGAGCAACACGGCACGTCGTGGGGCTCAAGGTTTCGATCACAATGAAAGGTCCTGTCCAGTCGTACTTAAACTTGGAAGGTATTTCCGGGACCCGCGTCATCGACTTCATCCAGACCTCTTCACCCGGCTGTACTGGCGTTCCGTGAGCTTTGCGATCGTAGAACTCTTTTTGGTGGCTTCTTGATATCCTCCAATGTGTACGTGCAAGACGATGGCTGTCGCTGAGGGTTCGGCAAAGCCTAATTGCATAGTCCGTTGAGGTCCGTATGTCGTCGGCGAGCCGTGGCACCGTAAGATCGGTGGGTAACCGAAATGTGGCGATTGCCCTGTCGAAGTCTGCACTGATGCCCTGTATGCGAGCAAACATGTGGGTAGCGCACTGTCCCAGTGTCGAGTGGTGTCTCTCTATGAGGGCCTTCAGCAAGTTTTTTAAGGTTCGGTTTGTTCGTTCCACAAGTCCATTCCCTTGCGGGTGGTACGGTGTCGTGCGGTTTTTTTATCCCCAGTAACTGACACATGTCGGCCAATAACATACTTTCGAAGCTAGAGCCCTGGTCCGTGTGAATGGATAGTGGTGCCCCCCAAAGTGCGATGCAGGTATTAAAGATTGTCTGGGCTATGGTAAAGGAATCAGTGCGTGGCATAGGTTCTGCTTCACACCATTTCTTGAAGTAATCTACCATGACCAGAACAAAGCGACTTCCTCTATTGGACTCGGGGAAGGGACCGACAATGTCAATCCCCAACCGTTCGTTTGGGTATTCCGCCCAGATGGGTGCCAAGGGTGCCCGGTTAGTGGTCCGTGGCGCCTTGAAACGCATACACAGTTGACAATTGTTACAGAAATTCACTATATCTCTCACCTGGTGCGAACGGCTGCCCACATCTTCCGTTGTCCGGCATGTCCCAGCTCACGAAGCAATTCCGCCAGCACTGTCTCGACAGCACCCTGGGGTACCACTATCCCCCTCGTATAGGTAGGTCCATATTGAAAGTACGGGATGCCATCCACGACCGTCAAGTGTTCCCACAGATTCCACGAGCACAGGGTTTCCCAACTCTGGCCAGCCATTTCTTCTCGTGTCGGTTTGGTACTTTTATAGCGGTTTCCATCTTCGTTCATACTTTTACCACGTTTATGGTTTAACTGAACGCTGACTGCCAAGCGCGGATGCCATTTGACCGTTGCTCTTGCGCACGCTCTCACGCACACTCCTGATATATACGCTAACCAAAATCTCTCCCAATCGCCTTCTCGTTCTCACGGGGTGTAACAGCCGGTCGTGGAAAATCCCCCTTTTTTCCCTCGCGATTCAGTGTTTTTTCCCAACATCACTCATTTCCATACACTATTGACTTGTCTTTACGAACTGGTTGTTTTTCTGGACCAATTGTTGTTTGTTCGCGCCCAGAGCGCTATTTTGGCACATCCTTGCTCAGGACCTGCGTGACGCACGTGCTGTCTGCTCACACGTTGCTATTCGGTTTCTCGTTGTTGAGTCTTTGTGATCGTATTATTGAGGTTTGTATATTGTTTATGTCATTGTTTATTTTAATAATCTAGTAACGTAGAATTATCACGGATAATCGCCTTCTGATTTCGGGATCCGTTGCGAATTTGGCTACGCATTGCTCAAACGTTCGTAACAATACTCAATAGATCTATTTGGAACGAGGAAAAATCACGCAAAATGCCAAGAAAAGGATCAAAAGCAGTCGAATCCGGACAGGAAGTAATACGGCAAGTCTCTGGGGAGGTTTTGGGTACATATGATTCTTTAGTTAATGCTAGATCGCCTAGTTCTGTCAGTGCTAGCTAATGTGTTATTGAAAGCAATATTGATCGTAAGGATGTCGATTTATATAAGCTGAGAATACTAGAACTAGAGCAACAGTTACTTTCGGCTAGACTACAGGCGCATGAAGCAGAGAAGTGTACACAGAAACAGCGAGAGCATGAGACCAGTGACTTCGACACTTCCGATAGGTTAGAGTGCAATAAGGTAGGGAACCCCACGCAGGTCGCCGACTACAAACCACCATCGATCGATCTGCCTAGAGTGGAGTTAACGGTTTTCGACGGGCGAGCTGAGCAATATTGCAAGTTTGTCAAACAGTTCGAGACGTTCGTTGAAAACAAGGTAACCGACCCTGGGCAAAGGCTTCTTTACCTTACTCACTACTGCCGAAGTCGAGCGCGAGAAGCTATCGACGGATGCACCATGCTCGATCCAGAACAAGGCTACACTAGGGCAAGAAAGATTCTGAGGGACTTGTTTGGCCAACCTTTCAAAGTAGCCCGTAACCTAATAGAGGGCGTGATGGCAGAGGCAAAGAAAACCAAGGGCGACGTCTACACCATGGCCGACCTGGTGATCAAGATGCAGAACTGCTCAATAGCCCTCGACCATTTAGGTTACAGGGCTGACCTAGACGCCATGCACACTTTGGAAGGCATAGTCCGTCACCTCTCTCCCGAACTACAGGGTCGGTGGGCGGAAGAAGCTGAACGGATAAGCCGAAGCGACAGAGAAGCCAACTTCGAAGACCTGACTGAATACTTAGACAGGCAAACGAAGATAGCTGACAGCAGATTCGGCCGACTCGTCCGGGACAGCAACCGAGCAAACAAGCCCGGTACTAGCAAGTCCTGTCCCTGTACGGGAACATCCAAAGTACCAGCCTTGGACCAACACACACGTCATTTCACGAGATGCTACGGCGACACCAAATTGCAGGTCCTGTGGTACTAGCCATGGCCTACCAGAATGCCCCAAGTTCGGCAACGCCACAATAGACGAACGGTGGGGAATGGCGAGGATGGCAGGAGCATGTTTCATCTGTCTCAACACCACGCACCGGGCAGCAGCCTGTAGAACAAGGAATCGATGTGGTTACGAGGGCTGCACGGGCAGACACCATCGGCTGCTGCATCAGGCGAGAATAACCATATCCGAGGCGATTGCCAAGCCCAGCGTTATTTGTTCAACTTCACAATCTGCCAGTAAACTGGTACGTTTAGGCGTAGTGGCCGTGGGAGTAGCGACTCCGACTGGGATAGTCAAGGCGTTGGCTTTCGTTGATAGTGGATCCGACACCACTTTAGTGAAAGAGCGGTTTGCCGACAAACACCAACTGGCTAAAGGTGCGACGTCGTTAGCAGTGAGCACGGTGGGCGGAACACAGGTAATGACTGCCGGTAGATTAAGGCTGCAACTCATCTCTCTAGACACTAACGAGGAAATTGAACCAACGGAGGCATTCACGTTAGCGGATCTCCCCATGCGAGCACCAAGGTCGGTGGACGCAATCTTGACTCGGTGGCCCCACCTGCAGGATGTAACCGTCGTAGACTGGGAAGATGATGAGGTGGATCTCCTCATCGGATGCGACGTGCCAGAGGCGCATTGGGTGCTTGACCAGAGAGTGGGCGACCGCCAGGCACCTTATGCCGTACGCACGGCACTGGGATGGATGTTATACGGTCCAGTAGGGGTACGCGGTTCCGTGAATTACTTATCCGCCGAAACGGACCGCATAGAGTATCATCTGCAACGGCTGTATGAAAAGGAGTTTCATGACATTGGAGACGAAAGACGGACGTTGTCTCAAGAGGATCACTCCGCTCTACAAACGGTGCGGCAAGGCACTAGAGGCCTCAAAAAACAGTTCGAGGTTCCCCTCCCATGGCGCACACCGGTCGACCCGTGGACTGACAACAGAAATTATGTTCTCCAACGATTACTACGACTAAAAGAACGCTTCATTGGAGACCAGAATCTGTGGGAACGATACGCGGATTTGATGAAGCGAAACGAGGACCTCGGTTAAGTTGAAAGGGTGCCTGTTAACACCGACAGCAAAAGGGGTATCTGGTATCTGCCTCACCATCCGGTTATCAACCCCAAAAAACCCAATAAACTGCGCGTGGTTTTCGACTGTGCGGCCAAGTTCCAGGGCAAGTCGTTAAACGATCGCCTACTACAGGGGCCTGACTGGACCACAACACTGATCGATGTTCTGTGCCGTTTCAGAGTGGGTAAAGTGGCTTTGTCCGCTGACATTAGGGAAATGTTCCATCAGGTGAAGATTCCGGTAGGAGAACGAGATGCTTTGCGTTTCCTGTGGTGGGAAGGGAGCGACCGGGACAACGCAGTGGTGAATTATAGGATGACCGTCCACCCCTTCGGAGCCATATCGTCACCATTTTGTGCCAACTACGCCCTCCGACAATCAGCGAACAAACATGGCGATCTGGTACATCGGACGGTGGTAGAAAGCGTCAGCAGGAACTTCTACGTCGACGACTACCTTGGGTCATTCGATGATGTGGAATCAGCTCTAGAGCAGTTCAGGGGTCTGACGAGATTGCTGGAAGAGGGTGGCTTCCATCTAACTAAATGGATGTCGAACGCTTCAGAAGTGCTGAAGGTCATCCCGTATCACGAAAAGGCCGAAAGGGTAAGGGATTTGGACGGCTCCCCACTTTCTATCGAGCTCACTTTAGGGATACAATGGGACGCGGAAACGGACGATTTTGTTTTCGAACTGAACGTTCCCAAGCTGCCAATAACCCGTCGTGGCATACTATCTGCCGTCTCAAGTTTGTTCGACCCGCTCGGTTTCGTCTCACCGTGGCTGCTACCCGGAAAGATCTTGCTGCAGCGGCTGTGCCGTAAGAAAGTTGATTGGGACCAGGCACTGGACCAAGGGGACCGGCTGGACTGGGAAGAATTTCTGAACACCTTGAAGAAGTTAGGGGACATAAGAATCCCACGATGTTTGACTCCTGGCCATACGACACGGACTGGAAAACTACATGCCTTTTCCGATGCATCCGAAGTCGGTTATGGAGCTGTGGTGTACGGACGATGGTGCGCAGGAGATGGACAATATACCACGAGGATCCTGTTCGCCAAAGCCCGCGTTGCCCCACTGAAGTCGGTCTCAATCCCACGCCTCGAACTCAGCGCAGCCGTGTTGGCAGTCAGGGTGGTGCAAGCTGTGAAGAGATGTTTCGATCTCTACATCTGGTCGGTGAGCTTCTGGACGGATTCAACGATAGTACTTTACTACATTAACAACGTACGGAGCCGGTTTAGTACTTTCGTTGCTAACCGGCTCACGATTATCCACGATGAATCAGCCACGCACCAGTGGAGTCATGTCAGGTCTGGCGATAATCCGGCCGACCTGTGCTCCCGAGGTGCGAACAACTTCAGGCAACTGGACACGTGGACGAGAGGGCCGAACTTCCTGCAATTGCCCAAACAGGACTGGCCCGTGTTCGAATTAAAACCCCCTACGGAATTGGAACTGGAGATCAAAGGCGTAGTGATAGCAACCAACGTCGTCGAAGCGTCGTCCATTCTATCGCGACTGGTCAGGTTTTCTTCCTGGATGAAGACGCTCCGTTCGCTAGTTTGGTTAACCAGGTTCCAGAGAAATTTGCTAGTCATGAAAGGGCTACGGCCCTCAGGTCGGATACCGGTCGGCCCGATAGGTCCCGATGAGCTACAAGCGGCAGAGTATGATATTTTCAGAATGATACAACGCGAGGCTTTCGCCCAAGAACTCAAGAGGGCGGAAGAAGTGGGGCCTACCAATGAAGACATGCCATCTCCAAGAGGCGAGCTGAAGCGTTTAAACCCCAAACTCATCAATGGACTGCTGCGGGTGGATGGTAGGCTGACCAACGCACACCTGAACTTCGACACAAAGTATCCTATACTGCTGCCTGCGAGACAACCCGTTGTAGAGCTAATGATTCAACACGTCCACGCCATAGAGGGACATGCCGGGGAAAGTCACGTGACGAGCGTCATCTGAAAGCGTCTTTGGTTGTTGAGAGGACGAGAGACTGTAAAACGCGTGATCCGACGGTGTGTGCAATGCAGGAGACGCAATGCCACAGCAGGCAAACAACTCATGGCCCCGCTACCAGAATGCAGGGTGACTACGGGCTGGTGGCCGTTCAGTGACACCGGGTTGGACTATTTCGGGCCCTTGTGGATCAAGTGCGGGAAAAGATTAGAAAAGCGATACGGATGTATCATGACGTGCATGAAATGACGTGCGGTACACCTAGAAGTCGCACATTCGATGACGACCGATTCGTTTCTACGGGCCTTGCAAAGATTTATCAACCGAAGAGGCGTACTGGCCGATATATACTCAGATAATGGATCGAACTTTGTGGGCGCTCAACGGGAATTGCAGCGTTGGCACAAGAACATAAACAGGGACGAACTGCAGAATCGAACCGTGGCCTACGGCATACGCTGGCATTTCAACCCCCACAGGCCAGTCACCGAGGCGGCATATGGGAACGCATGATCCGGTCCGCCAGACGGATATTGCTGTCAATCATGGAGCAGCAGCCGCCCGACGACGAGACGCTGAACACCGTCATGACTGAGGTGGAGCGAATCCTGAACAACCGCCCCCTGGTTCCAGTATTGAACGGCGACCCCACCCACCTGGCGCTCACCCCGAACGACTTATTGACGCTAAGGTCGAACGAGGGTTTCCAAGGGCCGGTAAACCTTCGTGGGAGCTACCTCCATGGGTGGAAGCAAGCGAACTATCTGGCCAAGGTCTTCTGGAGGCGATGGCTACGGGAGTACCTACCGGCTTTGCAGACTCGACAGAAGTGGATGGTGAAAACAAGACCATTCAAAGTTGGGGACGTGGTTATGATCGCCGACGAACGCGCACATTTCAGCGCTTGGTCTTTGGGAGTAGTTACGGAAACCATCAAAAGCACCGACGAAATGATAAGAACGGTGAAGGTGAAGACAGCTAACGGAGTGCTCATTCGTGACATACGCAGTATTAACCTACTCGAGAGCGAAGACGGAGAAGCTGATAACCCTGAGGCCTAGTACACCTTTTCACACCAGTAATCGAGGTGGATAAAGAAACACCATATATACCACACAATCTCCGTCAAACACGTTAAGGTGCTCGCGGTCCTTTCGTTGACATTACAGAAGGCTCTTTCCGATATGTGGTGATGAGTGCGATTCCATTATACATCCCGATACATACACGCATGCACGACGCACTCTACATCCCGTAAACCCATGATACATGTGACAGTGTTCTTTGTTTGCCTTTTGTTGACGCTACCGAATGCCCCTTGCATATGTGGAAGTAGCGGAGCTCAGGTCACACACACATGCTACATTTACTCGTTTTCTTGCCACGCGGTCTTTTGTTGACATTGCAGAAAGTCCTCCTTTGATGTGTAGTCATACCTGTGATTTCATTGTAACCCCGGCACACACACACACACGCACACACACACACACACTCAAGCACGTACATCCAGGACCGGACGGCCCCTTACGAAGACAACGTCTATGTGACCATTCACGCCCGCCATCGGTCATTTGGTCTTGTGGAAGATGTAGACTAGCCTCACGTCTATGTATCCAATGGGTTAGGTGCGACCAGTAGTAGAACGTCGACGACGAGCATTAGACGCGCGCACTGACAGCAGGGCCTAGGCAGGTAGGAAGAATCAGTACCTTTATACCGAACCTTTGACTTTGCTAAGGATCCAGGAGGATTTTGGTGGGCGGTGTAACAGCCGGTCGTGGAAAATCCCCCTTTTTTCCCTCGCGATTCAGTGTTTTTTCCCAACATCACTCATTTCCATACACTATTGACTTGTCTTTACGAACTGGTTGTTTTTCTGGACCAATTGTTGTTTGTTCGCGCCCAGAGCGCTATTTTGGCACATCCTTGTTCAGGACCTGCGTGACGCACGTGCTGTCTGCTCACACGCTGCTATTCGGTTTCTCGTTGTTGAGTCTTTGTGATCGTATTATTGAGGTTTGTATATTGTTTATGTCATTGTTTATTTTAATAATCTAGTAACGTAGAATTATCACGGATAATCGCCTTCTGATTTCGGGATCCGTTGCGAATTTGGCTACGCATTGCTCAAACGTTCGTAACACGGGGCGCGGAGAATACTGTTCTGGTTAACATATTCGTACAGTGCCGAGCATTAGAGTAACGTGCAGGTGGTCCGCGCAGCACAAAGGACCGAAGCACGCGTTTACTAAGGAAACCGCAAAGTAAGGTCTAACCAACCTTACAAATTTGTGAGATCGACGTGATCCCCAGGTCACGTGAGTTTCCTTGTTTTCTACCGTTTAAGGTCCCGTCTGCGTACGTTTTTGTGTGTTTTATTGTTTCCCTATCTTGATTTTTTTTTGCTTGGTTTACCACATAATTTGTTTTCGTCCATACATATTTTGTGTGTCTAATTCGTCGTGATTTTTTTTCGCGAAGACTATAGTGCCCCATTGGTCGTTGATTTCTTTTCCCGTCTGTATTCCATAAAGTAATCGCTATGTCTGCCGAACGGAAATCCTGCTCAGACCCCACCGTTGGGGCGATCATGCTGCACATACCGGCATTCACGCCTGCTGATACAGAACTGTGGTTCACGCTGGTTGAGTTAGAATTCGAAAACTGCCGTATAACCAGTGACGCCAGCCGTTTCAGGTGGGTAGCAGGCCGCCTCCCGCCGGAGGTCACGCCGCATATAAAGGACGTAATAATCTCTTCCCGAAGCTATGAGGCCTTAAAGGAGGCCGTCATTGCCCGCACGACCCCAACGCAGGACCAACGTATGCAACAACTTCAAAACGTTGAGCTTGGAAGTAGGAAGCCCTCCGGACTGCTGCGTGAGATGCAGCGCTTGAGAGGACCGACGGTAGGTGAGGACCCGCTCTTAAGGGAACTTTGCCTGCAGCTTTTGCCGCACAACATCCCAGTTTTACTAAGTGTCACGCGCAAGTGTTCACTGGAGGAAACTGCAGCAATAGCTAATGACATTATGTCACGATAGAACCCCGCTGTAGCTGGAGTAACCAGGTCCTCCGTCACAACGGTGCCTGCCCTGCCAACATCTAACGACCTCGCGTCAGTTTTGTCTAGAATTGACGCGAGCCTGCAACGCTTAGCAGTAAGAAGTGGGTCACAGGAGCGGCGCTGCGCACGCTCACCTAGACGCCATAGTCCGTCATTGCGACGACGTTTCGGCTCTTCAAAAGAGGGGTATTGTAAATACTACAGTCGTTTTGGTGAGGGAGCCAAACGATGCGAACGAGGGTGTACGTTTCCCGGTGCTCATCAGGGAAACAACCCCCGGCCCGTGGTGGCGACCCACGAAGCCGGGTATCAGACCAACAGTCGTCTTTTGAACGTAAGGGACATCATTTCAAATAACCTATTCCTTGTAGATACCGGTGCCGAATTGAGCGTCCTCCCCCGAGCGAAAGACGACAATAGCACACCGCAGGCCCAAACACTACGCGCTGCCAATGGCACGGCCATCCCAACGTTTGGCCAGCGGCCGCTCACCTTAAACTTGGGTTAAAAGCGTGATTTTCGTTGGGTATTCATCATCGCCGACGTCCCGTACCCAATTCTTGGCATTGACTTCCTGCAGCATTTTGACTTGCTAGTTGATGCACGGCGCCGCAGAGTGGTGGATCGTCAGACCACTCTCGCTGTTGCGGGTTGTAATTCGCGAGTGAACCACGTCACGCCTTTTTACGTCCAACCACCGGCACACGAACCTTATAGCGAACTCATCGCCGCCTACCCAGCCATGTTTCGGCAGGCCGGGCCTCTCCCAGCAGTGACGACCAGTGTCACCATATCGATACCAAGGGACCCCCAGTGTTCAGTAGGCCGCGTCGGTTAGCACCAGACAAGCTTCGTGTTGCACAGGCTGAATTCGAACATATGCAAGAACTGGGTATAATACGCCCTTCTAGTAGCCCTTGGGCTTCCCCTCGTCATATGGTCCCTAAGTCTAGCGGCGACTGGCGACCCTGTGGTGATTACAGAGCGCTTAACAAATTCACCGTCCCTGACCGATACCCGATTCCCCATATACAGGATCTTACTTCGTCTTTATCAGGTTGCTCCGTCTTCAGCCGTATCGATTTAGTTCGTGCGTACAACAAGATCCCGGTAGCAGAGGCCGATATCCCTAAAACTGCCGTCACTACGTCTTTCGGGCTGTTCGAGTTTCTGAGAATGCCGTTTGGACTCAGCGATGCAGCCCAGACCTTTCAACGGTTCATGCACGAGGCAACTCGTGGTTTGGAAAATGTCCACGTATACCTGGATGATATTTTGGTGGCGAGTTCTTCGGAGCAAGAGCACGCTACACACTTACGAGCACTTTTCGAACGCCTTAGCCAGCACGGCGTTACGATCAATACCGCGAAATGCGAATTAGGCCGGGCTGATATCACCTTCATAGGACATTCTATTTCATCCCCGGGTATCCGCCCTCTGTCAGATAAAGCTTCCGCTATTCGCGACTACCCTGAACCCCAATCCTTTCGCCAGTTGCGTCAGTTTGCCGGCCTGGTGAATTTCTACCGCCGATTTGGTCCTCACTGTGCGGAAATTATGCAACCCCTCACCGACCTGTTGCGCGGAGGTAAAAGGAAGTTCGTGTTTCCCGACACGGCACAAGCCGTATTCGCCTTGGTCAAAGATGCTGTCGCCAACACAGCACTCCTTACACACCCCGACCCTTTGGCTCCTATTTCGGTAGTGACGGATGCCTCGGACACAGCGGTTGGAGCAGTACTGCAACAGTTCGTAGATGACTCTTGGCAACCTTTAGCATTCTTCTCCAAGCGCCTACAACCCGCGGAATCTAGGTACAGCACGTTCGGTAGAGAGTTATTAGCCATCTACTTGGGAATCCGTCATTTTCGACATGCGCTCGAAGGCCGTTCGTTCACGGTGTTTACAGACCACAAGCCTTTGGTTTACGCACTAAAGTCAGCTTCGGATCGATACTCACCACGCGAGATTCGCCACTTAGACTTTGTCTCACAGTTTACTGTGGACATACGACACGTCTCTGGGGTACTTAATCCCGTCGCAGACGCCTTATCGCGCGTATATCAACTAAGTCTGTCACAAACGCCTAACATCAACTTGGACGGAGTGGCACAGGCTCAAACTATGGACCCTGACATCGAACAACTTCGACAAAACGGTTTTTTGAGTTTAACCACAGTGCCTATCCCAGCCTCCCAGAATACCATCGTGTGCGATGTGTCACAAGGTCGCCCTAGGCCAGTAGTTCCTGCTGCCCACCGTTATCCTACGTTCCTGACACTCCATAATCTGGCTCATCCGGGTTTGACTGCCTCGGTGAAACTGATAACTGAGCGTTTTGTTTGGCACAATGTCAAACGAGATGTCCGTCAATGGGCTCGTGCTTGTCTGCAGTGTCAACGTGTTAAGACCCATAGGCACACTAAGGCGGCGTTAGCCAGGTTCCCAGAACCTGAAACACGTTTTCATCATGTGCACGTCGACCTCGTAGGACCGCTCCCACCTTCGCTTGGGTACGTTTACATACTCACATGCGTGGATCGTTTTACTCGCTGGCCGCAGGCCATCCCTATCCCTCGTCCCACCTCGGAAGAGGCCGCGAAAGCTTTTCTGACCGGTTGGGTTAGTCATTTCGGTTGCCCGGCCATAGTGACCACCGATCGCGGTCCACACTTTGACGGCGCTTTCGGCAGCCTACTCGCTACGCTCGGTTGCCAACACGTTAAGACGACAGTTTACCACCCTCAGGCCAATGGTATGGTTGAGCGTTTCCACCGGCAATTGAAAGCCGCCCTTTGAGCAATCGGTAACCCCCTTTGGAGTGAAACACTACCATTAGCACTCTTAAGCCTGCGTAGTACCGTTAAGAAGGAGTTGCACACAACACCGGCCGTACTAGTTGTAACAGCCGGTCGTGGAAAATCCCCCTTTTTTCCCTCGCGATTCAGTGTTTTTTCCCAACATCACTCATTTCCATACACTATTGACTTGTCTTTACGAACTGGTTGTTTTTCTGGACCAATTGTTGTTTGTTCGCGCCCAGAGCGCTATTTTGGCACATCCTTGTTCAGGACCTGCGTGACGCACGTGCTGTCTGCTCACACGCTGCTATTCGGTTTCTCGTTGTTGAGTCTTTGTGATCGTATTATTGAGGTTTGTATATTGTTTACGTCATTGTTTATTTTAATAATCTAGTAACGTAGAATTATCACGGATAATCGCCTTCTGATTTCGGGATCCGTTGCGAATTTGGCTACGCATTGCTCAAACGTTCGTAACAATACTCAATAGATCTATTTGGAACGAGGAAAAATCACGCAAAATGCCAAGAAAAGGATCAAAAGCAGTCGAATCCGGACAGGAAGTAATACGGCAAGTCTCTGGGGAGGTTTTGGGTACATATGATTCTTTAGTTAATGCTAGATCGCCTAGTTCTGTCAGTGCTAGCTAATGTGTTATTGAAAGCAATATTGATCGTAAGGATGTCGATTTATATAAGCTGAGAATACTAGAACTAGAGCAACAGTTACTTTCGGCTAGACTACAGGCGCATGAAGCAGAGAAGTGTACACAGAAACAGCGAGAGCATGAGACCAGTGACTTCGACACTTCCGATAGGTTAGAGTGCAATAAGGTAGGGAACCCCACGCAGGTCGCCGACTACAAACCACCATCGATCGATCTGCCTAGAGTGGAGTTAACGGTTTTCGACGGGCGAGCTGAGCAATATTGCAAGTTTGTCAAACAGTTCGAGACGTTCGTTGAAAACAAGGTAACCGACCCTGGGCAAAGGCTTCTTTACCTTACTCACTACTGCCGAAGTCGAGCGCGAGAAGCTATCGACGGATGCACCATGCTCGATCCAGAACAAGGCTACACTAGGGCAAGAAAGATTCTGAGGGACTTGTTTGGCCAACCTTTCAAAGTAGCCCGTAACCTAATAGAGGGCGTGATGGCAGAGGCAAAGAAAACCAAGGGCGACGTCTACACCATGGCCGACCTGGTGATCAAGATGCAGAACTGCTCAATAGCCCTCGACCATTTAGGTTACAGAGCTGACCTGGACGCCATGCACACTTTGGAAGGCATAGTCCGTCACCTCTCTCCCGAACTACAGGGTCGGTGGGCGGAAGAAGCTGAACGGATAAGCCGAAGCGACAGAGAAGCCAACTTCGAAGACCTGACTGAATACTTAGACAGGCAAACGAAGATAGCTGACAGCAGATTCGGCCGACTCGTCCGGGACAGCAACCGAGCAAACAAGCCCGGTACTAGCAAGTCCTGTCCCTGTACGGGAACATCCAAAGTACCAGCCTTGGACCAACACACACGTCATTTCACGAGATGCTACGGCGACACCAAATTGCAGGTCCTGTGGTACTAGCCATGGCCTACCAGAATGCCCCAAGTTCGGCAACGCCACAATAGACGAACGGTGGGGAATGGCGAGGATGGCAGGAGCATGTTTCATCTGTCTCAACACCACGCACCGGGCAGCAGCCTGTAGAACAAGGAATCGATGTGGTTACGAGGGCTGCACGGGCAGACACCATCGGCTGCTGTATCAGGCGAGAATAACCATATCCGAGGCGATTGCCAAGCCCAGCGTTATTTGTTCAACTTCACAATCTGCCAGTAAACTGGTACGTTTAGGCGTAGTGGCCGTGGGAGTAGCGACTCCGACTGGGATAGTCAAGGCGTTGGCTTTCGTTGATAGTGGATCCGACACCACTTTAGTGAAAGAGCGGTTTGCCGACAAACACCAACTGGCTAAAGGTGCGACGTCGTTAGCAGTGAGCACGGTGGGCGGAACACAGGTAATGACTGCCGGTAGATTAAGGCTGCAACTCATCTCTCTAGACACTAACGAGGAAATTGAACCGACGGAGGCATTCACGTTAGCGGATCTTCCCATGCGAGCACCAAGGTCGGTGAACGCAATCTTGACTCGATGGCCCCACCTGCAGGATGTAACCGTCGTAGACTGGGAAGATGATGAGGTGGATCTCCTCATCGGATGCGACGTGCCAGAGGCGCATTGGGTGCTTGACCAAAGAGTGGGCGACCGCCAGGCACCTTATGCCGTACGCACGGCTCTGGGATGGATGTTATACGGTCCAGTAGGGGTACGCGGTTCCGTGAATTACTTATCCGCCGAAACGGACCGCATAGAGTATCATCTGCAACGGCTGTATGAAAAGGAGTTTCATGACATTGGGGACGAAAGACGGACGTTGTCTCAAGAGGATCACTTCGCTCTACAAACGGTGCGGCAAGGCTCTAGAGGCCTCAAAAAACAGTTCGAGGTTCCCCTCCCATGGCGCACACCGGTCGACCCGTGGACTGACAACAGAAATTATGTTTTCCAACGATTACTACGACTAAAAGAACGCTTCATTGGAGACCAGAATCTGTGGGAACGATACGCGGATTTGATGAAGCGAAACGAGGACCTCGGTTACGTTGAAAGGGTGCCTGTTAACACCGACAGCAAAAGGGGTATCTGGTATCTGCCTCACCATCCGGTTATCAACCCCAAAAAACCCAATAAACTGCGCGTGGTTTTCGACTGTGCGGCCAAGTTCCAGGGCAAGTCGTTAAACGATCGCCTACTACAGGGGCCTGACTGGACCACACCACTGATCGATGTTCTGTGCCGTTTCAGAGTGGGTAAAGTGGCTTTGTCCGCTGACATTAGGGAAATGTTCCATCAGGTGAAGATTCCGGTAGGAGAACGAGATGCTTTGCGTTTCCTGTGGTGGGAAGGGAGCGACCGGGACAACGCAGTGGTGAATTATAGGATGACCGTCCACCCCTTCGGAGCCATATCGTCACCATTTTGTGCCAACTACGCCCTCCGACAATCAGCGAACAAACATGGCGATCTGGTACATCGGACGGTGGTAGAAAGCGTCAGCAGGAACTTCTACGTCGACGACTACCTTGGGTCATTCGATGATGTGGAATCAGCTCTAGAGCAGTTCAGGGGTCTGACGAGATTGCTGGAAGAGGGTGGCTTCCATCTAACTAAATGGATGTCGAACGCTTCAGAAGTGCTGAAGGTCATCCCGTATCACGAAAAGGCCGAAAGGGTAAGGGATTTGGACGGCTCCCCACTTTCTATCGAGCTCACTTTAGGGATACAATGGGACGCGGAAACGGACGATTTTGTTTTCGAACTGAACGTTCCCAAGCTGCCAATAACCCGTCGTGGCATACTATCTGCCGTCTCAAGTTTGTTCGACCCGCTCGGTTTCGTCTCACCGTGGCTGCTACCCGGAAAGATCTTGCTGCAGCGGCTGTGCCGTAAGAAAGTTGATTGGGACCAGGCACTGGACCAAGGGGACCGGCTGGACTGGGAAGAATTTCTGAACACCTTGAAGAAGTTAGGGGACATAAGAATCCCACGATGTTTGACTCCTGGCCATACGACACGGACTGGAAAACTACATGCCTTTTCCGATGCATCCGAAGTCGGTTATGGAGCTGTGGTGTACGGACGATGGTGCGCAGGAGATGGACAATATACCACGAGGATCCTGTTCGCCAAAGCCCGCGTTGCCCCACTGAAGTCGGTCTCAATCCCACGCCTCGAACTCAGCGCAGCCGTGTTGGCAGTCAGGGTGGTGCAAGCTGTGAAGAGATGTTTCGATCTCTACATCTGGTCGGTGAGCTTCTGGACGGATTCAACGATAGTACTTTACTACATTAACAACGTACGGAGCCGGTTTAGTACTTTCGTTGCTAACCGGCTCACGATTATCCACGATGAATCAGCCACGCACCAGTGGAGTCATGTCAGGTCTGGCGATAATCCGGCCGACCTGTGCTCCCGAGGTGCGAACAACTTCAGGCAACTGGACACGTGGACGAGAGGGCCGAACTTCCTGCAATTGCCCAAACAGGACTGGCCCGTGTTCGAATTAAAACCCCCTACGGAATTGGAACTGGAGATCAAAGGCGTAGTGATAGCAACCAACGTCGTCGAAGCGTCGTCCATTCTATCGCGACTGGTCAGGTTTTCTTCCTGGATGAAGACGCTCCGTTCGCTAGTTTGGTTAACCAGGTTCCAGAGAAATTTGCTAGTCATGAAAGGGCTACGGCCCTCAGGTCGGATACCGGTCGGCCCGATAGGTCCCGATGAGCTACAAGCGGCAGAGTATGATATTTTCAGAATGATACAACGCGAGGCTTTCGCCCAAGAACTCAAGAGGGCGGAAGAAGTGGGGCCTACCAATGAAGACATGCCATCTCCAAGAGGCGAGCTGAAGCGTTTAAACCCCAAACTCATCAATGGACTGCTGCGGGTGGATGGTAGGCTGACCAACGCACACCTGAACTTCGACACAAAGTATCCTATACTGCTGCCTGCGAGACAACCCGTTGTAGAGCTAATGATTCAACACGTCCACGCCATAGAGGGACATGCCGGGGAAAGTCACGTGACGAGCGTCATCTGAAAGCGTCTTTGGTTGTTGAGAGGACGAGAGACTGTAAAACGCGTGATCCGACGGTGTGTGCAATGCAGGAGACGCAATGCCACAGCAGGCAAACAACTCATGGCCCCGCTACCAGAATGCAGGGTGACTACGGGCTGGTGGCCGTTCAGTGACACCGGGTTGGACTATTTCGGGCCCTTGTGGATCAAGTGCGGGAAAAGATTAGAAAAGCGATACGGATGTATCATGACGTGCATGAAATGACGTGCGGTACACCTAGAAGTCGCACATTCGATGACGACCGATTCGTTTCTACGGGCCTTGCAAAGATTTATCAACCGAAGAGGCGTACTGGCCGATATATACTCAGATAATGGATCGAACTTTGTGGGCGCTCAACGGGAATTGCAGCGTTGGCACAAGAACATAAACAGGGACGAACTGCAGAATCGAACCGTGGCCTACGGCATACGCTGGCATTTCAACCCCCACAGGCCAGTCACCGAGGCGGCATATGGGAACGCATGATCCGGTCCGCCAGACGGATATTGCTGTCAATCATGGAGCAGCAGCCGCCCGACGACGAGACGCTGAACACCGTCATGACTGAGGTGGAGCGAATCCTGAACAACCGCCCCCTGGTTCCAGTATTGAACGGCGACCCCACCCACCTGGCGCTCACCCCGAACGACTTATTGACGTTAAGGTCGAACGAGGGTTTCCAAGGGCCGGTAAACCTTCGTGGGAGCTACCTCCATGGGTGGAAGCAAGCGAACTATCTGGCCAAGGTTTTCTGGAGGCGATGGCTACGGGAGTACCTACCGGCTTTGCAGACTCGACAGAAGTGGATGGTGAAAACAAGACCATTCAAAGTTGGGGACGTGGTTATGATCGCCGACGAACGCGCACATTTCAGCGCTTGGTCTTTGGGAGTAGTTACGGAAACCATCAAAAGCACCGACGAAATGATAAGAACGGTGAAGGTGAAGACAGCTAACGGAGTGCTCATTCGTGACATACGCAGTATTAACCTACTCGAGAGCGAAGACGGAGGAGCTGATAACCCTGAGGCCTAGTAAACCTTTTTCACACCAGTAATCGAGGTGGATAAAGAAACACCATATATACCACACAATCTCCGTCAAACACGTTAAGGTGCTCGCGGTCCTTTCGTTGACATTACAGAAGGCTCTTTCCGATATGTGGTGATGAGTGCGATTCCATTATACATCCCGATACATACACGCATGCACGACGCACTCTACATCCCGTAAACCCATCATACATGTGACAGTGTTCTTTGTTTGCCTTTTGTTGACGCTACCGAATGCCCCTTGCATATGTGGAAGTAGCGGAGCTCAGGTCACACACACATGCTACATTTACTCGTTTTCTTGCCACGCGGTCTTTTGTTGACATTGCAGAAAGTCCTCCTTTGATGTGTAGTCATACCTGTGATTTCATTGTAACCCCGGCACACACACACACACGCACACACACACACACACTCAAGCAAGTACATCCAGGACCGGACGGCCCCTTACGAAGACAACGTCTATGTGACCATTCACGCCCGCCATCGGTCATTTGGTCTTGTGGAAGATGTAGACTAGCCTCACGTCTATGTATCCAATGGGTTAGGTGCGACCAGTAGTAGAACGTCGACGACGAGCATTAGACGCGCGCACTGACAGCAGGGCCTAGGCAGGTAGGAAGAATCAGTACCTTTATACCGAACCTTTGACTTTGCTAAGGATCCAGGAGGATTTTGGTGGGCGGTGTAACAGCCGGTCGTGGAAAATCCCCCTTTTTTCCCTCGCGATTCAGTGTTTTTTCCCAACATCACTCATTTCCATACACTATTGACTTGTCTTTACGAACTGGTTGTTTTTCTGGACCAATTGTTGTTTGTTCGCGCCCAGAGCGCTATTTTGGCACATCCTTGTTCAGGACCTGCGTGACGCACGTGCTGTCTGCTCACACGCTGCTATTCGGTTTCTCGTTGTTGAGTCTTTGTGATCGTATTATTGAGGTTTGTATATTGTTTATGTCATTGTTTATTTTAATAATCTAGTAACGTAGAATTATCACGGATAATCGCCTTCTGATTTCGGGATCCGTTGCGAATTTGGCTACGCATTGCTCAAACGTTCGTAACACGGGGCGCGGAGAATACTGTTCTGGTTAACATATTCGTACAGTGCCGAGCATTAGAGTAACGTGCAGGTGGTCCGCGCAGCACAAAGGACCGAAGCACGCGTTTACTAAGGAAACCGCAAAGTAAGGTCTAACCAACCTTACAAATTTGTGAGATCGACGTGATCCCCAGGTCACGTGAGTTTCCTTGTTTTCTACCGTTTAAGGTCCCGTCTGCGTACGTTTTTGTGTGTTTTATTGTTTCCCTATCTTGATTTTTTTTTGCTTGGTTTACCACATAATTTGTTTTCGTCCATACATATTTTGTGTGTCTAATTCGTCGTGATTTTTTTTCGCGAAGACTATAGTGCCCCATTGGTCGTTGATTTCTTTTCCCGTCTGTATTCCATAAAGTAATCGCTATGTCTGCCGAACGGAAATCCTGCTCAGACCCCACCGTTGGGGCGATCACGCTGCACATACCGGCATTCACGCCTGCTGATACAGAACTGTGGTTCACGCTGGTTGAGTTAGAATTCGAAAACTGCCGTATAACCAGTGACGCCAGCCGTTTCAGGTGGGTAGCAGGCCGCCTCCCGCCGGAGGTCACGCCGCATATAAAGGACGTAATAATCTCTTCCCGAAGCTATGAGGCCTTAAAGGAGGCCGTCATTGCCCGCACGACCCCAACGCAGGACCAACGTATGCAACAACTTCAAAACGTTGAGCTTGGAAGTAGGAAGCCCTCCGGACTGCTGCGTGAGATGCAGCGCTTGAGAGGACCGACGGTAGGTGAGGACCCGCTCTTAAGGGAACTTTGCCTGCAGCTTTTGCCGCACAACATCCCAGTTTTACTAAGTGTCACGCGCAAGTGTTCACTGGAGGAAACTGCAGCAATAGCTAATGACATTATGTCACGATAGAACCCCGCTGTAGCTGGAGTAACCAGGTCCTCCGTCACAACGGTGCCTGCCCTGCCAACATCTAACGACCTCGCGTCAGTTTTGTCTAGAATTGACGCGAGCCTGCAACGCTTAGCAGTAAGAAGTGGGTCACAGGAGCGGCGCTGCGCACGCTCACCTAGACGCCATAGTCCGTCATTGCGACGACGTTTCGGCTCTTCAAAAGAGGGGTATTGTAAATACTACAGTCGTTTTGGTGAGGGAGCCAAACGATGCGAACGAGGGTGTACGTTTCCCGGTGCTCATCAGGGAAACAACCCCCGGCCCGTGGTGGCGACCCACGAAGCCGGGTATCAGACCAACAGTCGTCTTTTGAACGTAAGGGACATCATTTCAAATAACCTATTCCTTGTAGATACCGGTGCCGAATTGAGCGTCCTCCCCCGAGCGAAAGACGACAATAGCACACCGCAGGCCCAAACACTACGCGCTGCCAATGGCACGGCCATCCCAACGTTTGGCCAGCGGCCGCTCACCTTAAACTTGGGTTAAAAGCGTGATTTTCGTTGGGTATTCATCATCGCCGACGTCCCGTACCCAATTCTTGGCATTGACTTCCTGCAGCATTTTGACTTGCTAGTTGATGCACGGCGCCGCAGAGTGGTGGATCGTCAGACCACTCTCGCTGTTGCGGGTTGTAATTCGCGAGTGAACCACGTCACGCCTTTTTACGTCCAACCACCGGCACACGAACCTTATAGCGAACTCATCGCCGCCTACCCAGCCATGTTTCGGCAGGCCGGGCCTCTCCCAGCAGTGACGACCAGTGTCACCATATCGATACCAAGGGACCCCCAGTGTTCAGTAGGCCGCGTCGGTTAGCACCAGACAAGCTTCGTGTTGCACAGGCTGAATTCGAACATATGCAAGAACTGGGTATAATACGCCCTTCTAGTAGCCCTTGGGCTTCCCCTCGTCATATGGTCCCTAAGTCTAGCGGCGACTGGCGACCCTGTGGTGATTACAGAGCGCTTAACAAATTCACCGTCCCTGACCGATACCCGATTCCCCATATACAGGATCTTACTTCGTCTTTATCAGGTTGCTCCGTCTTCAGCCGTATCGATTTAGTTCGTGCGTACAACAAGATCCCGGTAGCAGAGGCCGATATCCCTAAAACTGCCGTCACTACGTCTTTCGGGCTGTTCGAGTTTCTGAGAATGCCGTTTGGACTCAGCGATGCAGCCCAGACCTTTCAACGGTTCATGCACGAGGCAACTCGTGGTTTGGAAAATGTCCACGTATACCTGGATGATATTTTGGTGGCGAGTTCTTCGGAGCAAGAGCACGCTACACACTTACGAGCACTTTTCGAACGCCTTAGCCAGCACGGCGTTACGATCAATACCGCGAAATGCGAATTAGGCCGGGCTGATATCACCTTCATAGGACATTCTATTTCATCCCCGGGTATCCGCCCTCTGTCAGATAAAGCTTCCGCTATTCGCGACTACCCTGAACCCCAATCCTTTCGCCAGTTGCGTCAGTTTGCCGGCCTGGTGAATTTCTACCGCCGATTTGGTCCTCACTGTGCGGAAATTATGCAACCCCTCACCGACCTGTTGCGCGGAGGTAAAAGGAAGTTCGTGTTTCCCGACACGGCACAAGCCGTATTCGCCTTGGTCAAAGATGCTGTCGCCAACACAGCACTCCTTACACACCCCGACCCTTTGGCTCCTATTTCGGTAGTGACGGATGCCTCGGACACAGCGGTTGGAGCAGTACTGCAACAGTTCGTAGATGACTCTTGGCAACCTTTAGCATTCTTCTCCAAGCGCCTACAACCCGCGGAATCTAGGTACAGCACGTTCGGTAGAGAGTTATTAGCCATCTACTTGGGAATCCGTCATTTTCGACATGCGCTCGAAGGCCGTTCGTTCACGGTGTTTACAGACCACAAGCCTTTGGTTTACGCACTAAAGTCAGCTTCGGATCGATACTCACCACGCGAGATTCGCCACTTAGACTTTGTCTCACAGTTTACTGTGGACATACGACACGTCTCTGGGGTACTTAATCCCGTCGCAGACGCCTTATCGCGCGTATATCAACTAAGTCTGTCACAAACGCCTAACATCAACTTGGACGGAGTGGCACAGGCTCAAACTATGGACCCTGACATCGAACAACTTCGACAAAACGGTTTTTTGAGTTTAACCACAGTGCCTATCCCAGCCTCCCAGAATACCATCGTGTGCGATGTGTCACAAGGTCGCCCTAGGCCAGTAGTTCCTGCTGCCCACCGTTATCCTACGTTCCTGACACTCCATAATCTGGCTCATCCGGGTTTGACTGCCTCGGTGAAACTGATAACTGAGCGTTTTGTTTGGCACAATGTCAAACGAGATGTCCGTCAATGGGCTCGTGCTTGTCTGCAGTGTCAACGTGTTAAGACCCATAGGCACACTAAGGCGGCGTTAGCCAGGTTCCCAGAACCTGAAACACGTTTTCATCATGTGCACGTCGACCTCGTAGGACCGCTCCCACCTTCGCTTGGGTACGTTTACATACTCACATGCGTGGATCGTTTTACTCGCTGGCCGCAGGCCATCCCTATCCCTCGTCCCACCTCGGAAGAGGCCGCGAAAGCTTTTCTGACCGGTTGGGTTAGTCATTTCGGTTGCCCGGCCATAGTGACCACCGATCGCGGTCCACACTTTGACGGCGCTTTCGGCAGCCTACTCGCTACGCTCGGTTGCCAACACGTTAAGACGACAGTTTACCACCCTCAGGCCAATGGTATGGTTGAGCGTTTCCACCGGCAATTGAAAGCCGCCCTTTGAGCAATCGGTAACCCCCTTTGGAGTGAAACACTACCATTAGCACTCTTAAGCCTGCGTAGTACCGTTAAGAAGGAGTTGCACACAACACCGGCCGTACTAGTTGTAACAGCCGGTCGTGGAAAATCCCCCTTTTTTCCCTCGCGATTCAGTGTTTTTTCCCAACATCACTCATTTCCATACACTATTGACTTGTCTTTACGAACTGGTTGTTTTTCTGGACCAATTGTTGTTTGTTCGCGCCCAGAGCGCTATTTTGGCACATCCTTGTTCAGGACCTGCGTGACGCACGTGCTGTCTGCTCACACGCTGCTATTCGGTTTCTCGTTGTTGAGACTTTTTGATCGTATTATTGAGGTTTGTATATTGTTTACGTCATTGTTTATTTTAATAATCTAGTAACGTAGAATTATCACGGATAATCGCCTTCTGATTTCGGGATCCGTTGCGAATTTGGCTACGCATTGCTCAAACGTTCGTAACAATACTCAATAGATCTATTTGGAACGAGGAAAAATCACGCAAAATGCCAAGGAAAGGATCAAAAGCAGTCGAATCCGGACAGGAAGTAATACGGCAAGTCTCTGGGGAGGTTTTGGGTACTTATGATTCTTTAGTTAATGCTAGATCGCCTAGTCCTGTCAGTGCTAGCTAATGTGTTATTGAAAGCAATATTGATCGTAAGGACGTTGATTTATATAAGCTGAGAATACTAGAACTAGAGCAACAGTTACTTTCGGCTAGACTACAGGCGCATGAAACAGAGAAGTGTACACAGAAACAGCGAGAGTATAGGACCAGTGACTTCGACACTTCCGATAGGTTAGAGTGCAATAAGGTAGGGAACCCCACGCAGGTCGCCGACTACAAACCACCATCGATCGATCTGCCTAGAGTGGAGTTAACGGTTTTCGACGGGCGAGCTGAGCAATATTGCAAGTTTGTCAAACAGTTCGAGACGTTCGTTGAAAACAAGGTAACCGACCCTGGGCAAAGGCTTCTTTACCTTACTCACTACTGCCGAGGCCGAGCGCGAGAAGCTATCGACGGATGCACCATGCTCGATCCAGAACAAGGCTACACTAGGGCAAGAAAGATTCTGAGGGACTTGTTTGGCCAACCTTTCAAAGTAGCCCGTAACCTAATAGAGGGCGTGATGGCAGAGGCAAAGAAAACCAAGGGCGACGTCTACACCATGGCCGACCTGGTGATCAAGATGCAGAACTGCTCAATAGCCCTCGACCATTTAGGTTACAGGGCTGACCTAGACGCCATGCACACTTTGGAAGGCATAGTCCGTCACCTCTCTCCCGAACTACAGGGTCGGTGGGCGGAAGACGCTGAACGGATAAGCCGAAGCGACAGAGAAGCCAACTTCGAAGACCTGACTGAATACTTAGACAGGCAAACGAAGATAGCTGACAGCAGATTCGGCCGACTCATCCGGGACAGCAACCGAGCAAACAAGCCCGGTACTAGCAAGTCCTGTCCCTGTACGGGAACATCCAAAGTACCAGCCTTGGACCAACAAACACGTCATTTCACGAGATGCTACGGCGACACCAAATTGCAGGTCCTGTGGTACTAGCCATGGCCTACCAGAATGCCCCAAGTTCGGCAACGCCACAATAGACGAACGGTGGGGAATGGCGAGGATGGCAGGAGCATGTTTCATCTGTCTCAACACCACGCACCGGGCAGCAGCCTGTAGAACAAGGAATCGATGTGGTTACGAGGGCTGCACGGGCAGACACCATCGGCTGCTGCATCAGGCGAGAATAACCATATCCGAGGCGATTGCCAAGCCCAGCGTTATTTGTTCAACTTCACAATCTGCCAGTAAACTGGTACGTTTAGGCGTAGTGGCCGTGGGAGTAGCGACTCCGACTGGGATAGTCAAGGCGTTGGCTTTCGTTGATAGTGGATCCGACACCACTTTAGTGAAAGAGCGGTTTGCCGACAAACACCAACTGGCTAAAGGTGCGACGTCGTTAGCAGTGAGCACGGTGGGCGGAACACAGGTAATGACTGCCGGTAGATTAAGGCTGCAACTCATCTCTCTAGACACTAACGAGGAAATTGAACCAACGGAGGCATTCACGTTAGCGGATCTTCCCATGCGAGCACCAAGGTCGGTGAACGCAATCTTGACTCGATGGCCCCACCTGCAGGATGTAACCGTCGTAGACTGGGAAGATGATGAGGTGGATCTCCTCATCGGATGCGACGTGCCAGAGGCGCATTGGGTGCTTGACCAAAGAGTGGGCGACCGCCAGGCACCTTATGCCGTACGCACGGCTCTGGGATGGATGTTATACGGTCCAGTAGGGGTACGCGGTTCCGTGAATTACTTATCCGCCGAAACGGACCGCATAGAGTATCATCTGCAACGGCTTTATGAAAAGGAGTTTCATGACATTGGAGACGAAAGACGGACGTTGTCTCAAGAGGATCACTTCGCTCTACAAACGGTGCGGCAAGGCTCTAGAGGCCTCAAAAAACAGTTTGAGGTTCCCCTCCTATGGCGCACACCGGTCGACCCGTGGACTGACAACAGAAATTATGTTCTCCAACGATTACTACGACTAAAGGAACGCTTCATTGGAGACCAGAATCTGTGGGAACGATACGCGGATTTGATGAAGCGAAACGAGGACCTCGGTTACGTTGAAAGGGTGCCTGTTAACACCGACAGCAAAAGGGGTATCTGGTATCTGCCTCACCATCCGGTTATCAACCCCAAAAAACCCAATAAACTGCGCGTGGTTTTCGACTGTGCGGCCAAGTTCCAGGGCAAGTCGTTAAACGATCGCCTACTACAGGGGCCTGACTGGACCACACCACTGATCGATGTTCTGTGCCGTTTCAGAGTGGGTAAAGTGGCTTTGTCTGCCGACATTAGGGAAATGTTCCATCAGGTGAAGATTCCGGTAGGAGAACGAGATGCTTTGCGTTTCCTGTGGTGGGAAGGGAGCGACCGGGACAACGCAGTGGTGAATTATAGAATGACCGTCCACCCCTTCAGAGCCATATCGTCACCATTTTGTGCCAACTACGCCCTCCGACAATCAGCGAACAAACATGGCGATCTGGTACATCGGACGGTGGTAGAAAGCGTCAGCAGGAACTTCTACGTCGACGACTACCTTGGGTCATTCGATGATGTGGAATCAGCTCTAGAGCAGTTCAGGGGTCTGACGAGATTGCTGGAAGAGGGTGGCTTCCATCTAACTAAATGGATGTCGAACGCTTCAGAAGTGCTGAAGGTCATCCCGTATCACGAAAAGGCCGAAAGGGTAAGGGATTTGGACGGCTCCCCACTTTCTATCGAGCTCACTTTAGGGATACAATGGGACGCGGAAACGGACGATTTTGTTTTCGAACTGAACGTTCCCGAGCTGCCAATAACCCGTCGTGGCATACTATCTGCCGTCTCAAGTTTGTTCGACCCGCTCGGTTTCGTCTCACCATGGCTGCTACCCGGAAAGATCTTGCTGCAGCGGCTGTGCCGTAAGAAAGTTGATTGGGACCAGTCACTGGACCGAGGGGACCGGCTGGACTGGGAGGAATTTTTGAACACCTTGAAGAAATTAGGGGACATAAGAATCCCACGATGTTTGACCCCTGGCCATACGACACGGACTGGAGAACTACATGCCTTTTCCGATGCATCCGAAGTCGGTTATGGAGCTGTGGTGTACGGACGATGGTGCGCAGGAGATGGACAATATACCACGAGGATCCTGTTCGCCAAAGCCCGCGTTGCTCCACTGAAGTCGGTCTCAATCCCACGCCTCGAACTCAGCGCAGCCGTGTTGGCAGTCAGGGTGGTGCAAGCTGTGAAGAGATGTTTCGATCTCTACATCTGGTCGGTGAGCTTCTGGACGGATTCAACGATAGTACTTTACTACATTAACAACGTACGGAGCCGGTTTAGTACTTTCGTTGCTAACCGGCTCACGATTATCCACGATGAATCAGCCACGCACCAGTGGAGTCATGTCAGGTCTGGCGATAATCCGGCCGACCTGTGCTCCCGAGGTGCGAACAACTTCAGGCAACTGGACACGTGGACGAGAGGGCCGAACTTCCTGCAATTGCCCAAACAGGACTGGCCCGTGTTCGAATTAAACCCCCCTACGGAATTGGAACTGGAGATCAAAGGCGTAGTGATAGCAACCAACGTCGTCGAAGCGTCGTCCATTCTATCGCGACTGGTCAGGTTTTCTTCCTGGATGAAGACGCTCCGTTCGCTAGTTTGGTTAACCAGGTTCCAGAGAAATTTGCTAGTCATGAAAGGGCTACGGCCCTCAGGTCGGATACCGGTCGGCCCGATAGGTCCCGATGAGCTACAAGCGGCAGAGTATGATATTTTCAGAATGATACAACGCGAGGCTTTCGCCCAAGAACTCAAGAGGGCGGAAGAAGTGGGGCTGACCAATGAAGACATGCCATCTCCAAGAGGCGAGCTGAAGCGTTTAAACCCCAAAATCATCAATGGACTGCTGCGGGTGGATGGTAGGCTGACCAACGCACACCTGAACTTCGACACAAAGTATCCTATACTGCTGCCTGCGAGACAACCCGTAGTAGAGCTAATGATTCAACACGTCCACGCCATAGAGGGACATGCCGGGGAAAGTCACGTGACGAGCGTCATCCGAAAGCGTCTTTGGTTGTTGAGAGGACGAGAGACTGTAAAACGCGTGATCCGACGGTGTGTGCAATGCAGGAGACGCAATGCCACAGCAGGCAAACAACTCATGGCCCCGCTACCAGAATGCAGGGTAACTACGGGCTGGTGGCCGTTCAGTGACACCGGGTTGGACTATTTCGGGCCCTTGTGGATCAAGTGCGGGAAAAGATTAGAAAAGCGATACGGATGTATCATGACGTGCATGAAATCACGTGCGGTGCACCTAGAAGTCGCACATTCGATGACGACCGATTCGTTTCTACGGGCCTTGCAAAGATTTATCAACCGAAGAGGCGTACCGGCCGACATATACTCAGATAATGGATCGAACTTTGTGGGCGCTCAACGGGAATTGCAGCGTTGGCACAAGAACATAAACAGGGACGAACTGCAGAATCGAACCGTGGCCTACGGCATACGCTGGCATTTCAACCCCCACAGGCCAGTCACCGAGGCGGCATATGGGAACGCATGATCCGGTCCGCCAGACGGATATTGCTGTCAATCATGGAGCAGCAGCCGCCCGACGACGAGACGCTGAACACCGTCATGACTGAGGTGGAGCGAATCCTGAACAACCGCCCCCTGGTTCCAGTATTGAACGGCGACCCCACCCACCTGGCGCTCACCCCGAACGACTTATTGACGCTAAGGTCGAACGAGGGTTTCCAAGGGCCGGTAAACCTTCGTGGGAGCTACCTCCATGGGTGGAAGCAAGCGAACTATCTGGCCAAGGTTTTCTGGAGGCGATGGCTACGGGAGTACCTACCGGCTTTGCAGACTCGACAGAAGTGGATGGTGAAAACAAGACCATTCAAAGTTGGGGACGTGGTTATGATCGCCCACCCTAACACTGTCACTGGGTTGGCAAATTTCAAGCTGCTTTGGGTGACCTGCTGGTGTCCTTTTTTGAGATATTTCAAAAGCCTCCGGGCAACTTCTCCTTTTCTCAATAAGTGACTTGACGGTGGTCTCTCGGGTATAGCAACTTCATGTTGCCCACTGTGAAGTCCCGTCTTTGAATTCGCCATCAAAAGCGCCGACTGATCCTTCGAGTGAACTTCGCTTTCCTGAGATGGACCGTTGGATTCAATATCGAAAGGCTGATCGTGTTCTACAGAGGCACTTCTCTCAGCAACATTTGAGCAATTTATTGATGCCGATTGTTGAAGTTCGCTCGTCAGGGGTCCGAGAAGTGTCCAGCCTAGTATCGTTCGCGTAGCGAATGGTTCTTTTCGATTGCTTATGCTCTGTTCAAGCACCCAGTGAGCCTCTGGTACATTGCATCCAATTAGTATGTCGACTTGGGGGCTAGAAACTTCTTCGAACTCTATGTCCCTGAGATGAGACCATCTCTTGGCGATCGATCTAACAGAGTCGACTGGTCTCATTGGCAAGCTGTCTATTGCAAAAGCTTCCGGAATTTCTACGGTCCCCTCATCAGATAAAGACGTTAACTGCAGGGTCAGCCTCTTAGAATTTCTAACATGACCCCCTGCAATCGTGCTGATAGTGAGCGAGGTAGGCTCGCCTACTAGTTCACAGCTTTCTACAAGCTCGCGAGTAATCAGCGAGGCATCCGACCCCGTGTCCAAAAATGCATTGACCCTCCTCAGTCCTTTAGGTGTCACGATACCGACAGGTACGATGCCTAATCTTCCCGGTTTGAAATCATCATGTCCCGTTGAACAGACAATTTTTGGTTCATCTGGATGAATAGGTCTATTGTTGAGAAGGCCATGCAGTAACGAGTGATGATTACCCAAGCATCCGTCTTGGTTGCATTTCACTCTTAAGCTGCATTCAGATGCTCGATGAGAGTTGTTCAAACACATAAAGCATGAGCCAATCCTTTTTACCGCGCACCACCGATCGGGTACACTCATCCCATGAAAGGTCGGACAATCTGGTAACCGATGCAGAAAGTTGCATAGCTTGCATTCAGCTGACCTCTCGGGTTCTTGACTTATCATGTGCATGTTAGCCAAAGACTGGGTTTGGTTACAGTCCTTCTCCACAATTCGAGATGTTGGTTCCCTTCGCGCCAGTCTGCAACTCTCGCGTACGATATGTCCTAATCGGCTGTTGGCGATACGGGATTGACGACCTATGAACTCCGTCAAATCGTTGAACGTAGATTCCCGCTCAAGCATATTTATTTTTTCAGCTTCCTCTGCCCATCGGCTCTGTAAATCAATAGATAGACATCGGACAATGCATTCCTGTGTGTGCAATGCATTCAGATCAGACTGGTATCCTAAGTGCTCCAGTGCTATACTGCAATTCTGCATTTTTATCACCAAACTCGACAGTGATTCAGCCTTGCCCTCAGTCCTTTTCGCCTCCAATAAAACACTATCAATTAGGCTTCTTGCCACCTTGAATGGTTGTCCAAACAAATCTTTCAGGATTCTGCGCGCCCTGATGTACCCCATCGGTGGATCAAGCATCGCGCAGCCTTCGATAGCACTTTTGGCTCTCCCACGACAGTAATGTAATAAATACAAAAACCTTTGACCAGGATCTGCAACTTTGCACTCAACAAAATTTTCGAACTGTTTCATGAATATACAGTATTGCTCGGGGTGCCCGTCGAAGTGGGACAGCTCCACTCTCGGCAGGTCAAGAGCCAAAACCTCGGTAGTTTCAGGCTGTCTCAAGGGTTTATATTCGTCGATCACAGTGCCTTTTCGTTGTTGACATTGTGAACTACGTGGACTCTTTGCTGGCTCTTTGAGACCAGTTCCTTGTGTAAGGGGCTCTGCTTCCTTTCTGGCTAACCGCAGCTCGTTTTCTAATTCTATTACTCTCATTCTATAAGTACTAATATCGTCAAACGCATCGCGGTTAGAAATACATGACCTGGCACTGACAGAGCTAGTAAACTTAGTATTATCTAGAGAATCAATAACACCCGAACCATCCCCAGAGACTTGCCGAGTTATTTCCGGTTGTCTCAAAATGTCCTTGCTTCCTCGTCTGGGCATTTCCAATGAGTTTTCCTGTCCAGGTTCCACTTGAGTACTGTAAGTCGAATCTCGCAAATCGAGCAACGCGTAGCCAATTCAAACGAATCCCAAAACCAGAACAAGATTGATTCGTAGTTTCTACGGTACTAAATTGAAATGCACAAAGGATACAAATATATACGAACCTCAAGTATGCGGCCAAATAGACTTCACAGTAAAACCCAAAGGTCCAAAGCCCCGTGGCTCAAGCACGACAGACAGAAACGGTCCAAGGCCAAATTCAAATGTCTCACATGGATAAAAAAACGTGAAAATGTGTGGTGTATGAGCGAGCTTTCCAAGATAATGTTAAATATAGTCAAATTCACAAAGCACGTTGAACATTTAGAAGGATTTTCAGTATTCGTTCGTTACAACCGTTGCTCTTGCGCACGCTCTCACGCACACTCCTGAAATATACGCTAACCACTATCTCTCCCAATCGCCTTCTCGTTCTCACGGGGCGCGGAGAATACTGTTCTGGTTAACATATTCGTACAGTGCCGAGCATTAGAGTAACGTGCAGGTGGTCCGCGCAGCACAAAGGACCGAAGCACGCGTTTACTAAGGAAACCGAAAAGTAAGGTCTAACCAACCTTACACTTTTTTCGTTTAACCGCATATATATCTGCTCCAATTCCGGATCTTTTGCTTGGCGTTTCCTCCAAACATCCGACGTCGCCGCCTGCAGAGTGACAACCGTTACGTGAGTGCTGGAACACGTGGGACACTCTCCATGTGCCCTGCAAGGTCGTCTTGATAGGGCATCCGCATTTTGATGGCTGCGCCTCGGGCGGTGGATACATTGAAACTGGTACTCTTGCGTCTTTTCCTTCCATCTGGCAACTTGACCAGCAGCCTCCTTGAACGACTGACACCAAACTAGCGCCTGGTGATCGGTTCGAACGATAAACGCCCTTCCCAATAGGTAATGGCGGAAATGAGACAAGAAATATACTAAAGCCAACATCTCCTTCCGTGTTGTGCAATAGTTCCTCTCGTGTTTATTTAGACATCGATTGCCATAAGCTATGACTCGTTCTATACCGTTCTGATTCTGAGACACTACTGCACGAATTCCCGTTTCACTTGCGTCCATGTCCAAAACGAGGGGTTCAGCTTCAGGAGAAAATACCGGTGGGGCTAGGACAGATGAGTTGGTCAGAGCCTCTTTAAGCGCCTGAAAGGCATTATTACATTCCTCCGTCCAAAGGAATTGACTCTTTCTCAGTCAACCGGTGTATTAGAGCTGCATCCGTGGAAAAGCCGGGTACAAATCGTCTGTAGTATGAGGCTAAGCCCATGAAACTTCTTACTTCATCCAAATTACTAGGGGTCGGCCATTGCTGGATTTGCTTAACATTTTCTGGATCCGTATGAACCCCCTCGCGGCTAATGACGTGTCCCAAATACTGAGCCCGTACCCGTAGATAATGACATTTGCTCGGTTTCGGCCTTAAGCCTGCCGCCTTCAACCGTTCAAATACACACCGTAAATTTCGATTTGGTCTTGGAACGTCTGACTATGAACGATAATGTCATCCGGGTATATCAGGCATTTTGTCGGCGTAAGAACACTCAGCACTTTCTGCATCAGGCGCTGAAACGTAGCGGGGGCATTGGTTAACCCGAAAGGCATGGTTTGAAATTCATACAATCCGGACGGAATCACAAAGGCCGTTTTCTCCCGGTCCTCCAAACTAACCTCTACCTGCCAACATCCCGACGCCAGATCCAGGGTTGAAAAGTACTTGGATCCTGCTACGGCCTCCAATGTTTCTTCGATACGGGGTATGGGGAAGGCGTCTTTCTTTGTAATGGCATTCAGTCGTCTATAATCCACGCACAACCATAGGGTTCCGTCCTTTATTTTACAATCACTACTGAGGAGGCCCAGGGTGAAACGGATGGACAAATGACTCGATTATCCAGCATTTCTTTAACTATGTTATCTGCTTCGTCCCGATAATATGCCGGGATTCGCCTGAATGGTTGCTTGACTGGGGCTGCGTCTCCCGTGTCGATATGATGTCTAACTACCTGCGTGCGTCCCAATTTTTTTGAAGACCAGGAAAACACATCTTGGTTGCCAGTCAGTAATTCTGTCAGTTTTTTTCGTTCCTCGCAAGAAGCAATCTCCGACTCATTCCCTAGCCGGTTCAATTGTTCCGGACTGGGCTGCTGAGCCTCCCTAAATGCACACACTTTGAAGTCCTTCGGCCCGTGTATGTTGGCTGCAGGTCGATACTCAACCTGTTCCCCTGTTATAAGCAAAATCCCGGCGGCCAAATTTATGAGACACTAATGGAGGGTTAAAAAGTCAACACCAAGGATAGCGTCCCAAAGTAATTCTTTTACGACAATAGCTTGGTGGGCAACCTCCTGGTGCCCTATGCGAAAGATGAGGTTGGCAGCACCCAGTGTCTGGATTTCCTCATTATTAGCTGCCCAAAGACGTTGCGGCACCCACTCCCCCAGAGTTATCATAGGAGCCTCCCGAACTAGCGTGCAGCTAGACCCAGTATCGATCAAAAACGTGCCCTTTACCCCATTAATGAAGCCATCGACTTTGGGTGAGAAATTACCAAAAACTTTGGAAACGTCTGGTACAGAACTAGCATGGAAAGATTTACTGATAGCTGCACTATATTCCTTCCTGTTCATGTTTGTGTCCTTCCGTTCGTTGGCCTGCAACCAGCGTTCCGGTTGAAAACGTCTCCCTCGGTCCCGGCGGTATGGACCTCTCGTCGGTTGGTCACCGGGGCGGCCGCTAACGTTGGGCATGCCCTGTGGGCTCTTCGGAGATAGTTGGGTCCCAACCGTTGCTTCCCTTTTTGACGCCCGTTCGACAGCCTCGAGCAGGTTTCCCGGCTGGTCAAGCTAGAACATTTCTCAAACAGCTGCTGAGTTCACGCCGTCTATGAACCGGTGTAGTGTCAGCATCTCCCTCATCAAGGGGTCATACCCGACGAGGGCTTGACGAGCGATCTTTTCCAGCTCCACGGAGTACTGTCGGACACCTTCTCCCGATTTTTGGGTGCGATACCGGAACTCGTCTCTCAGCTCGCTCATGGTTTTTTGGGGCGTTAAAATTTTCCGCAAAATTGAGAAGGCCTCCTCACTGACTTTCCCTTCTGGGATCTCCTGGTGAACCAAGGTAAACGCATCCTGGCCCAATAGCGACAACAAGGTATACCGGCGATGACCAGGCTCACGTAGTTCAAAATATGGGCGCACTCTAGCCTCCCACATATCGAAATTATCGCCAATATCAAATTTATCTGGTACTGGTAAGGACACAGGTGTTGGTTTATTTGCGGACTGTCCTAACCGCATCAGGGCATCGATCAATATGTTAATCGTATTAGCGGAGGTATCAACTTCCGGTTTCCCAGGATTTGTGTTGTCTGCCACTTATTGACATCCCACCACTGTCACCAAATTCGTAATGCACGCGGGATCCGGAGGTCTGAAAATAGACGCACAGACCAGCACAACTGGTTACAGCACGAGGTCAGTCACAACAGAAGACGAAGCTCGGAAAAACAATGGACTTTTATTGGCACAAGGCGACGCAGTAACTGGTACAGGTCGAAACCGGAAGTGGGGTCAAACGGGGGCGTCCATGGGGGGCTTTATACAGTTTTGAGGTCAGGGTCAAGGTCACTGTTCGGAGGGAGAGGGATGTGAGATGCCTGTCGCACTGGATTGCTCCGCCTCGTGGTTAACGACGGCACCTGGAAGATAACAGGAAAGGAGACAGGATTATGTACAATCGGAAATGCAATACAGTAGCTGTACACGAGCTCCGTTCAGCTCAGTTCAGTTCAGTTCAGTTTGCACAGGACTTGGTGTGGCTAGAGCCAATCGTGTGTCCAGATAGTTGTGTTGTCGGCGCGTTTCCGTAGCTTCCAACACTGCGTGATTTTCTTTTTCTGAAAGGCAGGAATTTTGTGCAGTACCAGCCTTGGCAGAGTAAGGTGGAGATAATAAGTAGATTGCGTCAAACCCTAAAAGCTGCTTAACATAACTCGGGGTATACTGCTATCCAACATAGGTTTACTGCTTTCTTAAAAGCCCTCACTGTTGTTGCATTTATGACCTCCTCCGGGAGCTTATTCCAATAGGGTACCACTCTATTAGAGAAGTACTTCGCCCTAATTTGGAGCCTCGAATGCTTCCTTTGTAGTCTGAGGCTACGCCCCTTTTGCCTCTCTCGGGGATCAGAGAGAAAAGGTCTTCTCTTCTTATTCCTGACACTCCCTTCATTACCTTGAAGGTTTCTATCAAATCCCCGCGAATGCGCTGTCTTTCCATGGAGGACAGGTCTAGGGCACGGAGAAGCTCTGTGTAGCTAACCCCCCTTGCCCAGCCACCATTCTAGTGGCTAGCCTTTGCACTCTCTTATGACAGTCTATATCCTTCTGGTAGTACGGTGCCCAGGCCTGCACGCAGTACTCCATATGCGGCATAACTATGGCCTCATATATCGGGACGAAAATCTCCGGCTCTCTACACGACATAATTATGGATCTAACTCGAAAGAGTTCTCTCATTGCCGTATTGGCTGCTGAGGTGCACTGCTTCGACGGCTTGAAGCTGTTGCCCACTATAACGCCCAAGTCTTTGACCTGCGGGACCACTTGCAACGAACCCACACCATTCCCACTAGCCCCTGTATTTGTGGTCAAGCATTGACACTTGGTGAGGTTTAGTGGAAGCTTCCATTTGTGTGCCCAGTTTTGTACTGCTAACATGTCGATTTCTATATCTACTCCAGCTATCTTGACGTCATCGGCAAACAAAAAGGTGGGGTTTGTAAGCCCACGTGCTAGGTCATTGATGAAGATGAAGAAGAGCAGATGGTCGAGCACCAAGCCCTGTGGCGCCCCACTTGTTACACCATCCGGCTTTGAAACACGACTCCTCACCTTATCAATAAAGGTTCGCCCTGCTAAAGAATTATTTATCCATTGTCTTGGCATTTCAACAATTCCCATAGACTGCAGTTTGACGTCCAGCTATCTGTGGTTCACAGAATCAAACGCTTTGCTGAAGTCCAAGTAGCAAACCACAATCGATTGCCCTTTGTCCAGACGCTTGTTGACCTCATCGAGGAACTGCTGGAGATTCGTCAGACAGGATCGCCCTGCCACAAACCCATGCTGAGCATTTGATATGAAGTCGTGTTGAACCAAATGCCTAGAGATCCGTTTCCTGACTATTCGCTCCAGGCACTTACACAGTACTGATGTCAAGCTAACCGGCCGGTAATTTTCCGCCTTTTGCCGGGGTCCACTCTTGTAAATTCCCACCACTGTTGCTCTCCTCCAGTCTCCCGGCACAGTTCCCTCTCTAAGTGACTTTTCATACAGCTTCGTCACTGGAGCCTTCAGGACCTCGGCCAGAGGCTGAACGATTGCTGGATGAATCCCGTCTGGACCTGCTGCTTTGTTTCTATCCAACGTTTGCAACTCCGCTTACACTTCTTCTCCTACAGTAAGTTCTGGTATTGGAGGCGCTTGTGGGCCCTCAATTCTTTCCTCCGAACTATTTTCTGGCCGATGTATGCTCTTGAAGAATGCCAAGAGAATGTCGGCCTAGTCCTCGTCGTTTACAGCTAGTCTTCCCTGTGCTCCTTCCAAAGTTGCTACACTTTCTCTCATACGTTTTTGAGATTGCACGTAGGCGTAGAATCGCTTTGGGTTTGTGCGGACCGACGCAGCTAATCGACGCTCGAAGGCATATTTCTCCACTCTTTGAATCTCTTGAGCTCTGTTCCTAGCCATCTTATAGCTATTCCATGCCCCCTGAGTTTTGTGCAGCTTGTACGCTGCCCATCGTTGCCTACGAATAACTATGGCCTTGCGGGCTTTTGACTTCCACTATGGGGGTAGATTTCTACTGCTAGCCACCCTCAGGAGTGCAAACTCCTCTGTAAGTTCGAGTAGCCCCATCTTGATGGCTTTCCAACGTTCCTCTAAGGAGGCATTTGTGTGTCTCGGTGTCCACTGAATTTCCTCCGCCGCCCTCTTTAGTTCACCTATATTGATTCTCCCATAGCGCCGACGCAACACGATTTCCTTCGGCGCCTTGCATAGTCTGAATGTGACCCTTAGGACTACATGATCACTTTTTCAAGTGGCTCTTCCCACTTAATTTCCTCAACGTCCTGATGGTGCCGCGTTATGATTAAGTCAAGGAGAGACGGGTGCTGTCCACCTCTGTGTCTAGTGGCCTGTGTCGCATGCTGCGTAGATGCATGTAACTGGACCCACTGCAGAAACTTGTCGCTTGTTGATCCCCTTGGTGCTATCCGGCTTTCCAGTTAATTTAGGGTAGGTTGAGGTCCCCTAATAATATGAATTCTTTTGTCTGTGCCAGCACCGCATGCAGCATTTGCAAGAGCTCAAAGTCTTTCTCATCTGTCGCCAGCGGTGTCCTGTAGGTACAGATAATGCATACTGTTCGCGCCTCGATCCTGATAAAGCAGGATCTGGCGTGTGCATTACCGGAGATCAAGTTGAACGGGCCTCCCAATGGCCTATGTCGGTCCGTATTAGAAGTGCTACTCCGCCCCCGCCTTCCATCTGTTCTATCCTGTCTGTAGGTAGCGTATCCCTGAAAGCGCATATCAGTATATGGCTTTATCCAAGTTTCCGTCAACGCAACGACATCAGACTCTGTGATCCTAGCCGTCAACTCCCCTCTTTTTCCCGGGAGACTGCAGGTGTTGGTGTACCATATTGACGGTTCCCTGGTCCTTGCTACTGACCCCATTGCTAATTTTATGGCTAGGGTACCCTCGGGCGCAATCTCAGAGGTGATGCCACGTTTTTTGCCTCTAAAGGTGTCGGCGGCGCAGCGTCTTGGATATCAAGTAAAACTCTAAGTTGCGTGGCTTTTTCAGTTCCACCCGTCGACCCGGTGTCGGGCTCAACATGCACCAAGGACGTCACCCCCTTTTGAGTCACCATACCGATGGCCCGGGATGATCTTGCGACCACCTCAGGCCAACTGGTTTCGTCGGCTTTTTCCTCTGATACCTCCCACTTCGCTGGTTGCACCAGAGATAAATTTTTGGGAGTCTCTTTTAGGATCGGGCTGGCTGGCTGCAAGTTCTCAACACAAACCGGACTGAATGCCCGGTGAGTCCCCTTCTTTTCGCTCTTTCGAACTTCCTGAACTTTGGTTTTTTGTTTACCGGTGCCTGAAGCCACCCTTGGTATCTGAATTACTCCTTAGGCATCGGGTGTTGATTTCCCAAGAGGGGTCATCTCCAGTTTCGCTATATGTAGATTCGGCCTCTTAAGATCAGGTGATCCCGTTCTCAGCGAGACCGTGGAATTACCAGGTTTGACAAAAGATGAGCTGTCAGGTGTAACCCTAACTATTCCCTGCGTGTTGCCCTTAACTGCTCCCGCCCTGGACAGCTGCATATCCCTCCAGTAGACACTGTGGAACACAACCACCAGGGGTCGTGGCGGTGCTGGTTGTGTTCCACACCGTAGTCCTATTCGATGGCACTTGACTATTGGTGTCGTAGGAGGTAGGCCAGCCATCCTAAGAATCTCAGTCACATGCCGGCGGTTTCCCTCCTTCCTGATTCTACAGTCTTCTAAGATTTTCTCCCTGAGGTTGTGAAGTAGCAGTCTTCCACTTCTGTCTGCTATGACCTCAGTGTCACGCTTCATGCGTTGCACTTCAGCGTCTAGGCGTTTGACCTGCTACTTGAAGGATTCTACTTCCGTTCGGAGGCTTTTTTCCACATTGGTGAATCCTGCTACCTCTTTGCTTTCTTTGCCCTTTGGCTTGGGTTGTCTTTTTTATTTTTCTGCTCTGACTCCCAGTCTTCTTTTCCCTCTAAGCTATGGGTCGAACTCGCGCTCTCTAGTTTTGGTTCCAGCTTCATGTTCGTATCCCCTTTCCCAAGTTCGCCTCGAATTATGCGCGAGCACTCGCTTGCAAACGCGAAGCAGTGGGCGCATATCCACTTGAGTGATGCGTACTTGATGTGCAGCTTGAAGTCTTTCACTTCCAGCTTGGAGCACTTTTGATGATACCAAATGCAACGCTGGCCGCATTGAATTCCCTCATCTTGTACCAGGTCCGTGCATTCCTTGTTCCCACAGTTTACTGCCTGACCAATGGGATCAACCTCTGTCCCATTCATTTTGGCAAACCCGAACGCTACAAAAATTCCACAGAAATGGTACACTAGAAAAAGCGCCACAAAAATATGTTATCCGGTATCAGTTGCACTGACACCAACAAAAACACCAAAAAGGACACGAAAAAGTATAACCAGTTTTTGAAGAGAATAAACTCTTCTAAAGAGAATGAACTCTTTAAAAAGTACGCGTACCGAAATACTAATTACGATACGTTAGTTTGGGCGAAACAACGTGTGTTATTCCACCAAACAATGCAAAAATGCTTATCGCTGAGAGCCCTTCGAAAATTCAGACCACGCGGCAGCCCACAGGTTATGCGGGTCAATGAAACAGTTCATAGGGCGGGAGCAGGATCGTAGGTCGAATCTCCTCTTTAAGCCTAGCACTACCAATCATGGCAGTACAACCCGTTCTCCTGGCTTGGACAAGCGCCCCGAGGAGCGCAAGCATACCATCAGAGTATCATACAGGTAGGCACCCCTGTAGTGGCCACGGCCAATCGAACTGCCAGAATTCCCTGGATGGTATGCACACCCGTTATGCACTCACCACTGCCGAATGTATTTCGCCGAATCCCCGCTAAAAATGAAAGGAAAACGGAAAACCTCATCGCACATGAACTGCGAGAGACATTATGCGTCATGAGCGTTCACTGAGACAGTATGCAATGAGCGAAAAATTCGAAAAAGTCGGTGCGAGGCTGTAACATGCAGAGGCAATGCCCTTCTGACGAGGGAAGCACGTATGTGATCTGCAAGGGCACAAAAGGAAAAACGCCATGAGCTGAGGCCCAGTAATTGTATCAAAGGCTCCAACACTTACATTAAACGAACGACAGTATGGTGGCCTTCAATTTGGCCGGTACAAGGCTAAAGCCCAAAGGTTGAGGGATCTTGTGGTAGTCTTGTTATCTGAATGTCACCAGTGAGCTGAAACATAGTTAACTGAAAAATGGGGCAATGGGAAAAAGGAAAAGGGTTCAAAATGCGAATCTTGACAGTGTGTTGCATCTGGTATTACCAGCCAACTGGACGACGAACCACTGGAAAATGTGAAAGGGTTCATGGCACTAGTCGTGAGTGCATCTTGCGTCTCGAATTGCAGGCGATCCGAAAGATAGACCGCTGGGTGGTAGAAGCAAGTTCATCTTTATGGAGTCCGTTCAGCTTGAGTGGCACGAGCGATTCCGTCATAGGAAGCCCGTTAAATGTCAAACAGATGGTGGAGTAGGTTCGACCTGGCTTGGTGTGATGCAGACTTCAAACATCTGACAGGAAAAACTTTTCGGTTAAAATGGACCAGAAGTGTCGTAGGAGTGTGCATAATGGGGGCGAATCTTATTTTCTTGTTCAAGTCTCGGTAATTAGCTCTCCAGTTATTGGCTTAGTCTTCAATGATTGCTGATGGAACTTGTGATCATATATCGCTCGTGGCACTAGGTTCGCTGCTAACGTGCCACTTCATTTGTTACGCCAAACCGTTTTCGATATGCAAGGGGGCATTCCCAATGATTCGGCCCAGTTCCCGAACTTGGATCCGATTTCCGGGACTACTATCCAACCACTTGTTAGAAATTTTACGAGTACTGTTCACGAACAAAGGAAATGGCACCATTCAGTACAGAAAGCCAGCGTCCACGTGTGGATCCAGCTGCTTCACTGACTGGATGACGAACGCAGAGGACTACCTGCCTGCTAACATGACCCCTATGGGGCCACCACATCTTGATTACCGTGTTGCTTCCGTGAAGCCATTTCGTCTTTGCCTTCTTGTTGCGCCTTATTTCACGTGCACCAAAGCGGGTACACCAGCTTCATGTAGGGACGATCACACGTGTGAGTGTTCCTTCAAGCGAAATGAATTGTTTGGGTATAGTACGAAGAAAACTCCATGCTTTGTTAAATTTTCAGTGAAATGTTTAACAGATTCACAAGATGGAAGGGAAATTGTTTTCGATTTCAGCCCTTAGCCATTTAATGTAAGTAACGGTGGTGTATACGGGAAGGGCCAGGCCACATGATCAATCAGATGGTTAGGTAACCCTTTGATGGGAGCTAAAGCTCTCATTACGGCGTGGGCCACAACTATGGTTACGAAGTCAACACATTCTCAGGTATTGTGCAGGGGTTTCTGGAACAATCACGGAAAGCATTATAAAAGGAAACGCGGAGCAGCCTGTACCTACCGAACTTCAGTCTACTAGCCACAGCCCTGGGAACTTCTGTCGAATACAGTATATATATATATATATATATATATATATATATATAGTACTGTTGGGTGAACGAAAAACCCTACAAGGTGGTCACGTAACTAGAGTTTGTTCTATCATAACTCGTGAGAACTTGCCCCATGTTCGCGTATAACTTGCGTAACCATAGATACCAGCTGTGTACCGACAGAAAACAGGACTGTACCGTGTACCAGCTGTAAGTGGTTACACTGAACCTCACTGTATGAGATCATCTGCAATGTGGCCCCTGCCTCCTGCCGCATTAAAATCCTTGTATCATGGGATAGTATAGGTAGCCCGAAGAAGTTCGATAAATACCTCAATGTTTACGTCATCCCATCGTCCTTCTGACCACAGCCAATGGCCAGCTTTCAAAAAACAAAGACTTCGGAACAATCGAAACCCGACACCGTCTTTTCAAGAAGTAATAAGGAACATTCAAATGTTCCTACTAATTTAGTCTCCATTTAGCCAATAAAAGGTAGGAATAGCCTCTAAAAATCAATTTTGAGTACCGCACACATAAATGACAACAAACTAATCGACGGAAATGTGGGCTCTAGGGAAGATTTGCACATTTTTTCTCATCCTGAATACAAAAGATGATTCGCCTAAAACTCAGCAACTGCTTCGTATTTCACAATAACTTTGGCAGATGAGTTTCGGATTTTTCATAATTGGCGCTTCAAGAACAAGCCAATTTAAATATATGGCCTATCACCATCATACGGCGAGATTTTTGAACCGTGCGCTGCGCGCGGCCTTGCCGCGGTGGAAGTGGCTCTCGTTTATGTTCAGGTTCAGATCAGATCAGATCACTTGTTACGGAGGCTTGAGCGTAATTTTCATGCGATTTCTTTCAACCGAAGCCCCGGGGTTCCCCAATTGCTGCAACGGGCAAAAACGAAATATAGCATTTGATCCAGTGCTCAAGACAAAGCGAGCAGGCTTCTTGTTATATGACCTTTCATCTCCTCTGCCCGAAGCAAGAGAAGCCTAGTAGAAGTAGAAACCCCCTCGGGCCCTGCTGAACTATGAGACATGGTAGCACGACAAGCTATCTTCGTTGAAGGTGAGACTTTGAAGCTGACATTCCTCTGTTCTCTCTCTAGACTACCGTGGCTGTGCTTGCGTGGATCATACTGAGGGCATT
Organism: Fasciola hepatica; assembly: GCA_948099385.1. Classification (NCBI taxonomy): domain Eukaryota; kingdom Metazoa; phylum Platyhelminthes; class Trematoda; order Plagiorchiida; family Fasciolidae; genus Fasciola; species Fasciola hepatica. The sequence goes on from CANUEZ040000131.1 coordinate 2,855,896, forward strand.
GTATCTTTCGACTGCTTCCAAAGGCACGACTGGGGATGTGGTGGTGAATTCGGAAGTCCAGGAAACAGAAGAGAGAAAAAGACATAAAAACAGAAAAACGTTATTGATGAAGAACCGAATTATATCAAGTAGAAAAAGAGGAATACGATGGAGAGAAGTTCAGAGGTTTGGAAATTGGTTAGAAGTAGCAGCTGTGCTGGCTTCGGTGGGGGTGAAAACGAGCTAACCTAAGAAGTCAGATATGGGACACCTCATCATCCTGGGAATTAACTTGCAACGCGACACAAGCCAATCTTCTCTACATAGTCAGTTGGGTTCCAAAACTGGTTGAGGACCAGTTGTGCTTTGGTTGATGGGTTAATTGTTGCCTCGTATTTTGAGCTGGTAGAGAAACAGATCCCCCCTAGACTCAGGAGCTCAACTCACTTCTTTTCTTTTCTCCTCTTTCTTTTCGACCTTTGATTTTCAGTCGATTAGGCATCCTCAGTGTCCCCGGAGACTATTCTAAAACCATGAATTTTTGTCCGTCTGGCATCGTATCTCACTTTTTTTCGCCGGCTTCCGGGGCCGAGGTTTGGGGGCTCTTTTTATCACATCACATTCTGACCGCAGTTTGATAAGGCAGGGGCCAACCGGCGATTACATCAGCCTTTCTTGTTGTGTGCGAGCTTAACGCCAGGCCGAAGATCATTGCTTCTTTTTGGTGACTCTTTTGAGGAAGCCAGTATCAGTAGTTTAACTGTCTTGTGCTTTAATTTATGCCAGGCACTTTCCATGTGGTGGTGACTCGCATGTGTCTGCGAATGGGCAGTATGCGCAGCCATAAGCGTCTTAGTCCGTAGCGGCGTCGCGATCAAGTGAGATCCCCCTTGACCTACTTCGCCTCGAACACAACAACTTTGGTTCCCCAAGTCACTCCACATAGGGCCTGTAAATGAACCGCTGTCCAGTGCGTAAATTCTAGCAAGCGGAACATTCGAGCGGCTCGTAACAACCCACTTCGACACAATTCAAAACAAAGTCGATTCCAAAAAGCTACTCTACTATACACAAAAAATTGGACAATTTTACAACAATCAAATCTCAGTAGCTTTCCCCCTGGGCTCTTACAATCCAAAGTGAACGGCAAGACAATAACCGCAGCTGAACAACAATAAAAGGTTGGATACAAAAGACGAGATTACCGAATACAGCCACGATGAAGTAAAAGCTGAGTGGCTCAGGCTGGAGACAGAAGTGAGAGCTCGGTGTAACGACCGGCCTTGGGAAATCCTCCCAAAACCATTGCAGTTCCATGTATTTTTAACATCACTCACTTGCCCACACTATTGACATGTCTTTACGCACTCTTTGTTTTCATGGACCAATTTTTGTTTGTTCGAGCCCAGAGCGCTAGTTTGTCATATCCTAGTTTGGAACTGTGTGACGCACTTGCTTCTTTCTCGCACGCCACGAATTGGTTCTCTTTCTCCGAGTCCCAATGATCGCATAATTGAGGTTCGTGTGCTTTTTATGCCATTGTTCATTTAATATTCTAGTATCCTAGAACTTACGGGAAATCGCGTTCCGATTTCGGAATCCGGTACAAATTAGACTACGTATTGCCCAAAAGCGTCTTACACTCTGCCAGCTCACACACGATGTAACGACCGATCGTGGAAAATCCCCTTAAAACCTTTGCAATTCCATGGTTTTCTTAACACCACTCACTTGCTTACACTATTTACGTGTCTTTACGCGCTGTTTGTTTCCATGGACCAATTGTTGTTTGTTCGCGCCCAGAGCGCTACTTTGTCATATCCTTGTTCTGGACCTGCGTGTCGCACGTGCTCCTTGCATTTTGATTTCGGGATCCGTTGCGAATTGGACTACGCATTGATCAAACGTGTATTACAATACTCAATAGATCAATCTGGAAGGGGGAAAACACGCAAAATGACAGGAAAAGGATCGAAGACACTGGAATCTGGACAGGAATTAATGCGGGCAGTCGCTAGGGAGGTTTTAGGTAACTTCAATTCTTTAGTTATTGTTGGAACACCTGGTCCTGTCAGTGCTAATTCATGGGTTACTGAGGGCAATATGGATTGTAAGGATCTCGATCTATGTAGGCTGTGGATATTAGACCTAGAAAAACAGCTGTTATCGGCTAGACAACAGGCACAGAAAGCAGAACAGAAGTGTAGACGGAAAGAGCGTGAGCATGAAACCAACGACTACGACACTTCAGATAGATCAGGGCACAGTAAAATAGGAAACTCCACGCCGGTCGCCGAATATAAAACATCAAGGCCACCAACGATAAATCTGCCAAGAGAAGAACAGACGGTTTTCGATGGTCGATTTGAACACTACTGCAAGTTTGTCAGGCAGTTCGAGACGTTCGTCGAAAATAAGGTGACTGACCCTGGGCAAAGGCTTCTCTACCTGACTCACTACTGTCGAGGCCGAGCAAGAGAAGCTATCGTCGGGTGTACCATGCTCGACCCGGAAAAAGGCCACACACGAGCAAGGAAGATTCTAAGGGATCTGGTCGGCCAACCTTTTAAAGTAGCTCGCAACCTAATAGAGTTTAATGGTAGAGGCTAAGAGAACCAAGGGCGACGACTACACAATGGCCGACCTGTTGATCAAGGTGCAGAACTGCTCAACAGCCCTCGACCATTTAGGTTACAGGGCTGACCTAGATGCAATGCACACCTTGGAAGGCATAGTCTGTCACCTCTCTCCCGAACTACAGGGTCGGTGGGCGGAAGACGCTGAACGGATAAGCCGGAGCAACGGGGAAGCTAACTTCGAAGACCTGACAGAATACTTAGACAGGCAAACCAAGATAGCCGACAGCAGATTTGGCAGACTTATCCGGGACAGCAACCGAGTAAACAAGTTTAATAATAGCCAGGCTCAAACTGCTGCTCGGAAACAGCCGATGTGTCAGTCTTGGACCAATGCACACGCCATTTCTCGCGAGGCTATAGCGTATCCCAGCTGCAGATGTTGTGACGCTAGCCATGGGCTACTAGAATGCCCCAAGTTCATCAACGCCAAAATAGACGAACGTTGGGGAATGGTGAGGATGCCAGGAGCGTGCTTTATATGCCTCAGCACCACGCGATGGGGGCGGCAGCTTGTCGAACAAGGACCAGATGTGGTCACGGGGGTTGAGCGGGCGGACACCATCATTTGTTACACTAAGCAAGAGAAACCACACCAGTGGCGGATACCAAGCCCAGTGTAATTTGTTCAACGTCGCGGCCCGCCAGTAAACCAGTACTTTTAGGAGTAGTTGCCGTGGGAGGGATGGCCATAACTAGAGTGGTCAAAGCGTTGACTTTCGTCGACAGTAGATCTGACACTACCCTGGTGAAAGAGCGGTTTGCCGACAAACACCGGCTCGCTAAAGGTGCGACGTCGTCGGCAGTGAGCACGTTGGGCGGAACACAAGTAGTGACTGCCGGCCGGTTGAGGTCGCGACTCATCTTCTTGGACACTAGCGAGCAAGTCGAACCAATGGATGCATTCACATTAGCTGATCTCCACATGCAAGAGCCAAGGTTGTTCAACGCAATCCTGACTGGGTGGCCCCACCCACAGGATGTAACCGTTGTAGACTGGAAAGACGGCGAAGTGGATCTCCTCATCGACTGCGACGTGCCAGAGGCACATTGGGTACTTGACCAGAGAGTGGGCGACCGCCAGGCACCTTATGCCGAACGCACGGCTCTGGGATGGATGTACTATGGTAAAGTAGGGATACGTGGTTCCGCGAATTACTTATTCACAGAAATGAACCACGGCGGCTGTACGAAAAGGAGTTCCATGACATCGGAGACGAAGAACCATCGTTGTCTCAAGAGGATCGCTTCGCTCTGCAAGCAGTGCAACAGGACACAAGAGGCTTTAAAAACAGTTTGAGGCTCCCCTCCCATGGTGCGCATCTGCTAACCCGTGGACTGACAACAGGAACTATGTTCTCCAACGACTACTACGACTGAAGGAACTCTTCGTCCGAGACCAGGATCTGTGGGAACGATAATCAGAATTAATGAAGTGAAAGGAAGCTCTCGGCTACGTTGAGAAGGTGTCTGCTAACACCGACGGCCGAAGGGGTATCTGGTATCTACGATGTTCTGATCGCTGAGCTTGGCGTTTAGATCGCAAGCGCTTCATCATCGGTCGAGGTTACATCGTCAGTGCGTGTGTGCAGTTGGTAGTGGTCTCTTATATTTATAGGTTTGTCATTAGTCCTGACCTTGAGCTTCGTAGACGACGTTGTGCCCAAGGCTCGACGTTTGAACTTGTGTCTTTTTTGATCCTCGTGGACGGATATGAGAGAGACTGGGTCATGGCTCTTCGTCACCAGTTTATGCTCGTGCATTCGAGTGGCATCTTTTCTCCCGGTTTGACCGATGTAGCACTTGCCGCAGTCCATACAACTGACTTTGTATATAACGTTTATTCTTTCTTCGGTTTTGAGTTGTCCTTTTGGTTTTGATATAAGTTTTCTCATGGTTTTGGTTGGTCTGCGGGTAAATGTTATGTCTTGGGATTGAAGCAATCTTGCAGTTGTTTTAGAGACATTTTCGATGTATGATAGTGTGATCCTTCCATTTGGTTGTGTTCTTTGATTTATTTTCCTATTCTTCCCATACACGGTTCTTCTTATGAAGTTTCTTGGATATCCGTTTCGCTGGAACATTCTGAAGAGGTAGTTTTCCTCTTGAGTTCTCAGTTCAATTGTGCTGCAGTGGGTTTTAGCTCTCGTGGACAGGGTCCGAATGCATGACCTTTTATGGTGATTTGGGAGATTTCTATGATTGCTGCTGTATCTGGTATCTACCTCACCACCCGGTCATCAACCCCAAGAAACCGGAAAACTGCAGATGGTTTTTGACTGTGCAGCCAAGTTCCAGGGCAAGTCGTTAGACGATCGCCTACTACAAGGGCCTGACTGGACAACACCGCTAATCGAAATTTTGTGCAGTTTCAGAGTGGGTAAAGTGGCCTTGTCCGCCGACATTAGGGAAAGGTTTCATAGGGTGAAAATACCGGTAGGAGAACGAGATGCGTTGCGTTTCCTGTAGTGGGAAGAGAACGACCGTAATAACGCAGTGGTAAATTGTAGGATGACCGCCCACCCCTTCGGAGCCATATCTTCACCGTTCTGTGCGAACTACGCCCTTCGGAAATCTGCGAACAAACTTGGATATTTGGTCCATCGGTCGGTGGTAGATGGCGTCAGCAGAAATTTCTACTTGACGAATATCTTGGGTCATTCGATGATATGGAATCAGCTCTAGGGCAATTCAGGGGTCTGACGAGATTGCTGGAAGAGGGCTGCTTTCTTCTAACTAAGTGGATGTCGAATGCTCCAGAAGTGCTCGAGGTCATTCCGTACCACGAGAAGGCCGAAAGGGTTAGAGACTTGAACTGCTCTCCACTCCCTATCGAACGCCTTTTAGGAATACAGCGGGACGCGGAAACGGACGACTTTGTTTTCGAGCTAAACGTTCCCGAAATGACAGTAACCCGTCGAGGCATACTATCCGCTGCCTCTACTGTGTTCGACCCGATTGGTTTCGTCTAGCCATGCTGCTACCCAGAAAGATCTTGCTGCAGCGGCTGTGCCGTAAGAAAGTTGACTGGAACCAGTCACTGGATCGAGAGAACCGGCTGGGCTGGGAAGAATTTTTGAACACCTTGAAGAAATTAGGGGACATGAGGATTCCACGATGTTTGACTCCTGACCATACGACGCGGACTGGAGAACTACATGCCTTTTCCGATGCAGCCGAAGTCGGCTATGGGGCCGTGGTGTACGGACGATGATACACAGGAGATGGACAATATACTAGGAGGATCCTGTTCGCTAAAGCCCGCGTCGCTCCACTGAAGTCGGTCTCGATCCCACGCCTTGAACTCAGAGCAGCCGTGTTAGCAGTCAGGGCGGTGCAAGCGGTGAAGCGATGTTTTGACTTCTACATTTGGTCGATTAGCTTTTGGACGGACTCAGCGATAATACTTTACTACATTAACGACGTCCGGAGCCGGTTTAGTACTTTCGTCGCTAACTGATTCACGATTATCCACGATGAATCAGCTATGAACCAGTGGAAGCATGTCAAGTCTGGCGATAATCCAGCCGATCTGTGCTCCCGAGGTGTGACCAACCTCAGGCAAATGGACACGTGGACGAGAGGGCCAAACTTCCTGCAAGTGCCTAAACGGGACTGGCCCGTGTTCGAATTTAAAACCCCTACGAAATTAGAACTGGAGATCAAAGGCGTAGTGATAGCAGCCGACGTCGTCGAAGCGACATCCATTCTATCGCGATTGGTCAGGTTTTCTCCCTGGATGAAGATATTTCGTGCGTTAGTTTGGTTAGCCAGGTTCAAGAGGAATTTACTAGCCATAAAAGGGCCACGTCTTTCAAGCCGTATACGAGTCGGCCCGATAAGTCCCGATGAGCTACAAGCTGCAGCATACGATATTTTCAGAATGATACAACGCGAGGCTTTCGCCTGAGAACTCGAGAGGGCGGAAGAAGTGGGACCGATCAACAAAGAAATATCATCCACAAGAGGCAAACTGAAGCGTTTAAACCCCAAACTCATTGATGGAGTGCTGCGGGTGGATGGTAGGCTGACCAACGCCCACCTGAGCTTCGACACAGAGTACACTTTACTGCTGCCGGCCCGATAGCCAGTGGTGGAGCTAATGATCCAACACGCTCACGCCGTGGAGGGACATGCCGGGGAAAGTCACGTGACGAGCGTCATCCGGAAGCGCCTTTGGTTGCTGAGAGGAAGAGCGACCGTAAAACGCGTAATCCGACGTTGTGTACAATGTAGGAGATGCAATGCCACGGTGGGCGAACAACACATGGCCCCGTTACCAGGATGCAGGGTGACTGCGAGCTGGTGGCCGTTCAGCGACACCGGGTTGGAAGATTTCGGGCCCTTGTGGATCAAGTGCGGGAAGAGATTAGAAAAACGATATGGGTGTATCATGACGTGCATGAAGTCACGCGCGGTACATCTAAAAGTTACACATTCGATGACGACCAATTCTTTCCTACGGGCCTTGCAGAGGTTTATCAACCGGAGAGGCGTACCGGCCGATATATATATATATATATATATATATATATATATATATATATATATATATATATATATATATATATATAGATAACGGGTCGAACTTTGTGGGCGCCCACCGGGAATTGCAGCATCGGCACAAGAACATAAACAGGGACGAACTGCAGGATCAAGCCGTGGCCTGCGGCATACGATGGAATTTCAACCCCCTGCAGGCCGGCCATCGCTGCGACGTATGGGAACGCATGATCCGGTCCGCCAGACGGATATTGCTGTCGATCATTGAGCAACAACCGCCCGACGACGAGACGCTGAACACCGTCATGACTGAGGTAGAGAGAATTCTGAAAAACCGCCTCCTTGTTCCGCTAATGAACGGCGACCCCACCCATCTAGCGCTCACCCCGGACGACTTATTGATGTTGTGGTCAAACGATGGTTTCCAAAAGCCCGTAAGCCTTCGTGGGAGCTACCTGTGCGGATAGAAGCAGGCGAATTATCTTGCCAAGGTTTTCTGGAGGCGCTGGCTGCGGGAGTAGCTACCGGCTCTGCGGACTCGACAAAAGTGGCTGGTGAAAACAAGATCATTCAAGGTTGGGGATGTGGTGATGATCACAGACGAACGCGCACATCTCAGCACCTGGTCCTTGGGAGTGGTTATGGAAACCATCGAAAGCACTAACGGAATGATAAGAACGGTGAAGGTGAAGACGGCTAACGGGGCTCTAATTCGCAACATACGCAGCGTTAGCCTACTCCGGAGTGAAGGCGGAGAAGCTAATAACGCTGAGGCCCAGTAGACTATTTTGCTTTCGTCTTCGAGGTGGGTAAAGAAACCCCCATGTATGGGAGTATTCACGACACACTGACGTATCGAACCATCATACACTCCGACGCACACTCGCCTACATTATACACGTTTATACTACCTGGTCTCCGTCAAACACGTTACAGCGCTCACAGTCTTTCATGGACGTTACAGAAGGTTTTTCCGACATGTGGTGATAAATGCGATTCCATTGTACATCCAAGCACATACACACATACTCGATGCACTCTATACCCCGTAAAAGCTATCAAACATGTGACAGTGTTCACCGTTTGCTTTTGTTGACGTTGCTGAAATGTCTTTTGCATGTGTGGAAGTGCCGGCGATTAGATCATATACACACTCACGCAAGCACATATATCCAGGGCAGGGCGGCCCTTCCAAGGAAAGCATCTGCGTCTCCCCTTCACGTCCGTCATTGGTCAGTTGTTCTCGTGGAAGATTTGGAATAGCCTCGCGCCTATGTAGCAAACGGATTAGGTGCGACCATGAGTAGAACGTTGACGACAAGCATTAGGCACGCGCACTGACAGCAGGGCCTAGGTAGGTAAGAAGAATCAGTACCGTTGTACCAAACCTTTGGCTCTGCTAAGGATCCAGGAGGATTTTGGTGGGCGGTGTACCGACCGGTCGTGGAAAATCCTCCCAAAACCATTGCAGTCCATGTTTTTTTAACATCACTCACTTGCTTACAATATTGACTTCTCTTTACGAACTGTTTGTCTTTATGGACCAATTGTTTGTTCGTGCCCAGAGCGCCACTTCGTCCTATCCTTGTTCTGGACCTGCGTGAAGCACGTGCTCCCTGCTCGCACGTTGCAATTCGATTTCTCGTTTGTTGAGTCCTTGTGATCTCATTATTGAGGTTTGTATCTTTTTGATGTCATTGTTCATTCAATAATCTAGTATCGTAGAATATCACGGATAATCGCCTTTTGATTTCGGGATCCGTTGCGAATTTGGCTTCGCATTGATCAAACGTGTGTCACACACAAAATGTACACAGAAACCAGCAGAGAGTATATATTAGGCAAACGTGTGTTTTTGCATGATCAGGGCTATCAACAGTTCGGGGAAGGGTATGATGTATTCCGTGCCTCTCTTTTAACCCCGATCTCAGTTTCAGTGGTATTCGATTGTATCCCGATGACGTCTAGAAGTAACAGAGAAAAATGGAAAATACGTTGATTAAGCAGTGAGAAGAAGTCCACCTATTGCCACTGCCGTAGTGCTTACGGTTGCCGCGTGAGCGAAACCTACAGTCAAACGGGTGACACTATACTAATAAAATATTCTTGCGGTTAGCTTTTAACCGTAAGTCTTTTTCTATTTTTAGTTCTCACCTGCCGCATGTACCCCTAGCTTTGGGCTGCTTGGAAGACTGGGCAGAAAAATATTACTAACTCGGGAGAAACATAGAAGGCCAGCTACCAAGCACAAAGAAACAACATCGAGTCGGCGGAGAAGTGAACAAACACCGTGGAGTGACGCCGCGTGAAGGCCTTATCTGTGAAAGGGAAGAATCGGGAGAAGGGACAACAGAAGCAGCCCGTAAAACCTCTAAAAAGCTTTGGGCTGACGTTTCCAGTCAGATTGTCGGAAAAACGGAGACCAGCATGCCGTGGAATTCAGGTTGTCTCGATCTTTTTTCGTCCCATAAGTTATTTTTCCGTCTACTGTAGCTGTTCAGTCTTGGGAATATCTATTTGTTTTCCGTACCAGATTCACCTGTATCTATTTTGAAGCTTAACTTTTCATAGCACTTGGTGAAAGCAGAGTGGTTTATCACCATAAAAAGGAACGGCATTTGCTGTCATAAATAAGACTGGAAAGGACGAAGATGGCATGATGGAAAGTCAGTTATCATGCGGAAACAAAAAATGTGGAGAGGATGTAGAGAATAAAGGGATTCTTTGTGAAGCCTTCAAACGGTGATACCACGAGACATGCAGTAAAACGACTAAAATAGCATATGAGATTTATGTGAAACATAGGTACATGAAGTGGCTCTGCGTGCATTCCTACTCCACAATAATTATGATTTGTTCAAGGGTTGTGAGAGTGGTCGGATGTGTGAGAACTGGTAACAGAGTCTCGCAAACTCATCCCGAAAACAAAAACGCAGATTCGGGGGAAGAAAATGATCAGAAAGACCATGGAGTGGAAGGTAAGGCCGAAGCCAGACTGGGTAAATATAGAGTGAACAAAGTAGTGAAACTGCAACGGGAAACCAACCAGGGAAAAACATAGGTCCATTCTGCGAGACACCGAAGTCAATAAACCTGCAAGCAATGAGGAGCTGCTTCTAAAAATCGCCACGAAACTAGAGGATCACGGTAAATGGTTAGAGGGCCTATTCGAGGACAGGAGGAATTTCTGTCAACAGAATGAGAACCTGAATAGACTAGTAAAATAGCTACTGGGAGATATAGAAACGTAATGATTCACGGAAATCCGGAACGGCTCATAGAGGAGAACAGGATGAGGATTAGGGCCGAGAGATAGCATACTGTTAACTGGCTAAGATGTGTTCGTCCGTCTGACCAGGCGGTAGTAAAAAGAAGCATGTGGCTAGGAAAATAGAGGGCGGATATATCGAAAGGCGACGGAAAGCCAAGGCCCAACTTGGTGGAGTTCACAAAATCGAGGCAAAGAGACAGGGCGTTGGCTGCCCCGAAAGAAATAAGGAGGCTCTCAAATGGTCGCGTCTCCATCGAGCCGGTTCATGCAACCGGCAAGTATACTACCCGTGAAACCTTGAAGGCCGGCGTAAAGTCTGCCAGTCTGAAACCTCCGAAGCTGGCAATCGGACGAGTTACACTGCTCTGCGGATAAAAGGGTCACAGATGAAAGCGGGTGTTCTAATCCGGAAGATGAGAAAAATCGTGCTAAAAGAAGAATACTGGAGAGGAGAGCAGAACCTTCTCTGGTCAAAATTCTAAACAGAGTTGAGGAAAAAGAGTTCAGTAAAAAGAAAAACGAGGGCAGCTCCCGAGTTTAGGGTTCGAGGGCCTAAAAGTCCCTGCAAATGCCCTAAGAAGAAAAGACCGCTAGCTTCCGGGTGCATGTGTATTATATAAAAGAATGCCTGAAGCATTCGCAACAAGTGGGACGAATTAGTAGCCGAACTGAGCGATGTACAGATCGTTGCACTCACCGAGACGTGGATGACACCGCAGGATGTCATCGCTAACGATAATTGAAGGAGAAAGCGGCAAATTTGCAGTGATACAATTGTGTAAATGGCGCCCTTCAGTCAGCAACTGGTGCCAGAATGCGAGGATGACAGCATCCTTGGCACCAAACCTAAAAGCCGTTTTTTGTGATACGTATGGTCCGCAAACCTAGTTGCGCCCGCACATCGCTGCAGACTTCCTGCAAACCCGATGTACACCGAATAAAGTGGTGGATCTGACAGCTCTCAGCATCGGCGGAGTTTACACGGGTGATATTAGAGAGACCACATGGCCTCAAAGATCAAGCAGCCGAGGAGCTTGCTACCAGATAACGAAGGATTCTAGGGAGCGGGGCTAGTGAGAGGGCGATGGAATGACGGGCAGAAATTGAGTTTCCAGCCGAGATTATAAGCCAGATATTTTTCCGGTGTTGTCCGTGGATAATCACAGGTCGTCAAAGTTTGTGGGTATCCGGAAAGATAATCAGAGAAAACAATCCGGGATGCTCCTGCCTGAAGATCATCGGTCAGTGGTTAGAAGAAACATTTGATTTTTTGAGCAATGGAGCCACTTTGGAAAGAATGATGCCCGCGAGCTTTGGGGATGAACAAGAAAACAATGATAACGAGGAAAACTAGGAATGAAGGTAAGAATGACTTGGAGATTATTGATGGTCGCCGAAATGAGAGTCACTGTTGGAATGCCAGGACGAAATTGGAGAAGAATGGGTCCTGCTTGGACCGAGTGAATCGAAACTAATAAGATGTATACAAATATGAGTTGCCAGAGCCCGTGGGTTAGAGAGAATCTGTCGTGAAAGTCGTTGCGTGGGATAATAAAGTGCTGACGGTGGACAGGACACAAGGGGCAGTGACGTCCGCGGTGCAAAGGGTGTTGCCCAGACCGTGCTTTCTTTACCCAATCAAAACCCCGTGTCAACTTCATAAGCTTGTTCCAACGACATGCATGTATGAGTTAGCTGCAGTAACTTGGAGACATCCAGAAACTTTGTAAGGACAAGTTTATATCGGTCAGGTGTCTCGCAGAACCGAATTTCCTCAGGCAGTCAGTTTCAAGCTCGGGAATAGACAATCAGGAGGAAGCCATTCCCTAGTTTTGCCCTGGAATACTGGGATTTGTAAGCGTGATGTATCCTGGGCGAAACATGGACGTGTGTTGGACGTATGTGCTCTAGGATGCAAGGGGTTGAGTAAAAAATAAAGAATGAGTTTCATACGCCGCAGCCACAGGGGTCCAGGGTTTGTAGGTCACAACTCGTTGTAATTTATGGGGGATGACTTGCCGAGCAGTTGCTTTGTGAAGGACTGCTGTGCTACTTCGATGGCGAGTTTATCAGATTAACGCGTGTGAGTATATACTAAGGGCGGCGCTAAAGCTGAGATCTGGCATGGGGTTTAAAGACCAGAAACGAGTCAGGGCGCGTTCTAAAATTTCTGTAGATAGGAGCTACTGTTCTCGTGTTTTTAGTCACGTGGCAGGTGGCTTGTTCTCGGAAAGAATACCAAAGACCCGGATCACTAACTAGCGGGACAGCGGGAATGTACTATTGTTAAAGGCGAGGGATCCAGGAGGAACGTAGCTCTCCTACGTTAGTATGGTACTCTTAGCAACGCAGAAACCTGTTTTCCAAACATCTTTCTGTATTTAAGGAGCACTCAGGTAGTTAGCGATCTTTTTGAGGATATAGGTCGATGTATGGGTTCAGAGGGATGGACAGTTCAGTATCTTCGTTTAACAGAGATACGGAGCCGCGGCATATTGCGTTGAATACATCACTGGCTTCAGGCAGAAGTAACAGCGAGCCCAACACGCTATCTTATATAACGCCAATTGTAGTTAGACGGGGTGGCGAGAGGTAACCTTCAGTGTCTACTACCCGCGATCTCATGCTAAGAGGGGATAAAATCCAAGAAAATGGTGGGTCAATCATGCCACAAGATTTTATCTCAGTTGGCAACTGAGCTTGAGGCTAACGATAAATTGGCTTTGTCATGTCAAGGAAGATAACGGTAAATGCTTCGTTAGGGTCATCCGTAGTGACTAGATTGAGGAGGTCTTGTTGGTAGGCCGGACGAGACCTAGACTTAAAAAGGCCAAGTTGGCCGTTATTCGTTAGCCGAAGGTGAGGAGTAAAGTGGCCATCTCATTTCATTATCCGGGATAAAATGCAGGTATGATTTATGAGGCGGTAGTCAGCACGGTCACAAGAAACTCCGTTTTATGCGGGTGAATAAGGAGGGATGACTGCCCCCGGGAAGGATAAATGCCTTTTGTGACCAAGAGGTTAAGTGGGTTTGGAAAAAGCATGGCAGCTTCAGGGCCACCAGGACTATGTGGAGCTAGAGTAATGCCATCGGTCCAGAGAGGAGCAGAAGCCGAGTGGCACTTAACAGCTTTCTGACGTCACTAACTGAGAATAATACGGTTAACGAGGTGCCAGTAGTCAAGGGGGTGGAGCAGCGGGTTGGAATATAGTGGTCTATTGGGAGGGGGGAGGCGAAAATACAACTGAATGCCTAAACTATTGACTGCGTCGAGCTAGTACAAATATAGTCTGATTGGAACAGGTATGGTATTCTGTTCGCAGGGCAAGGGTTTCAAGTTACAATAAGGCCAGAGTAATGGGCTATTTTATTCGGCTGGGTAACAGCTCTCATCTCTTGCTTTCCAGCTTGTCCTAATTTTCTCCCAGAAACCGACAAGAAGGGTGGCTGAGGCGGAGAAAGTTAGAGAGGTTATCGATCCGTTCAAGGACTAGCTGCCACGTCTAAAATTCGTGTTGCATTTTTTGTTGCCGATCAGTCTTTCTGGCATGGACTTGGTCTACCTCGGGTGAAATGATATTTTAAGAGAGGAATGGGTTAGAATACATCGCATCCGACGCCAGCTGGGGATCAGAAGATAGGAGGAAGTCATCCCAAGTCTGATTACTCAGGATAGTGGAAGAATGTTCCAACTTATATTTTGGAAAGCTTTTTGGTTTCAAAGACCTTCGTAGTGGTGCAGTCGTGTGGATAACTCACATATTGTGGCCCTATGATCAAAACCAAGAAAGCGGCTGAGGACATTTCCCTTACATCTCGGAGGCCTAGAGTAAAGATAAAGTAAAGAATATAGCTCCCCCGGGTGGGTGACGTTGTGCCTTGCGTTCACCCACATGCAAGGATACAGGATAGGTTGCGTTATTTAGGTGAGGGTTTTAGAGCCTTTCAGCATATGCCAAGAAGGGTGAAGTCCCCGGCTACGATTTCAGCTGCATGCTGGATTTCAGCTACTAGACAGAATGGATAGGTGACTGCATTTATATCGCCCATGTTTAAACCCGGCGGACAGTAGACACAACCAGTGACAAGCTGTCCCTGTAGCAATGGTACAGAAATCCGAACAGCCTTGGATCTTATCGAAGACGGGAGTTGGACAAGGTGCACGCCAAAACTGTCCTTACTATTAGCAATGCATTCACCACCACGGCTCTCTGATCTATCCGTAGCTAATATATTATAACGTGGTACGGAAGTGTTTTGGAGGACACTTTCGGTGGTTAGGCAAGTTTTGGTTATGGTGATCGCGTGAGGTTGAGATTATGGTGCAAAAGAGGGGACAGAGATAAGTTTGCTAGCGTGGGAGGGGACAGTGAGCAGTTTTACCGAAGGACTATCATTTTGATGTCTATGATGCACATCGAATGTATGAATACTTAAGTAGGCTCCCAGGTTCTAGGTTATTTTAGCGATTGAAGGACTGTAGGATGAAATGGGGAGAAATATGTTATGGGGAAAGGCGGGGCTTTTAGAGGGGACGGAAAAACCAGGAAATTTAGTTGAGGCTTCATTGAGTGATAAGGCTCATGGTTATTTGGACACAGAGGTTGGGATGAATGATGGACGGGCCTTAAATTATGAAGCCCATCTGACATGGTAATGTGGATGGTTTCGCCGAAATTTTCTTTTGCATTGATGGCTGATTTGGCATTTTGTTTCACTGTGCTTGGAGACGATGGAGGGATTGGGATCGGGGAGCGGAGCCCGGGTCTTCCGGGTAAGATAGCATGTTATGCCGGGGATACTGTTGTTATTTTCAGAATTCAATACAGCTGCCGGCGTAAGCATATTTAGTCCCAGGCTCTACAGAGGCTTGCAGAAGTTTTGATAGTTCTCTCACTTAAAATCAAGTATTTGCTGAATTCACTGAACTGTTTTGCCGAACCGGCATTGGGTTTCGTACTCCAGAGTGGGTCGGCATTCGTCTTCTCAAATCATGTGCTGAGGCTTTTTTGTACATTAGACGGACATTCTGTGAGCTAACTGAAGGAATCATGTCACTCAAGTGTTGGAATGCTCGTTTTTGGGAGCCCGTGAGTCAGAGGAGTTATCAGTTTTGTGGACTTCGGGAAGCGCATTTCGGCGAACTATTTTACTGAGGCCTTTCGGTAGATTTTGATGCACGTTACGAAAGGAGAATGACTGTCTGGATCAACGGCTATTCTGCCATCAACTACAGAAGAAGGCTCTGTATAGAGGCCAACTTTTGGTAAATTAACCATTTGGGAGACTAATGGTTAGTGTATACCGGGGTTATTGTCATTGGTATGGCTCTCATGAACTTCTGTTCGTAATGGGCTTTCGTCAAAAAATACCTTTGCACTCTTGAATTTAGTATCAGGGACGAAGAATACCGGCCGACTGATCAAAGCTCCGGCGAAAATTTTCGTAATAAACCGAAACAGAAGCGGTATTTGTTTCGATGAAAAGTTTTGCCAAGTCTGACACAGTAGCACGGTGGCAAATCCAGGTTGAAGACCTTCAAGAGTAACTTCCCGGCCGTTGAGGGAGATGATCGATCTGGATTGTTAAATGATATTGCCTTGGTGACTTTTTCGATGCGTCTGGAGATTTCAGAGGGGAAGTCGTTGATAGACTCTAGGACCAAGTTCAGTTTGGACTGAGTATGGTGTGCGGATGGGTCAAGCGGTAAACTTAATGGACCTGCTGACAGATCGTTTGATCCAAAGCTTCAAACCAGGGAGGAAAACTTTTCGGTTTTGATTATCCCGGCATTTTCTTTGGTAGCGTCCTCTAGTTCATCTACGACGGAAGCTCAACTAGCGGTGGGCGTGCTTTGGAGGTGAGTGGCCTCGAGACGGGGAGTGCCGACTGTGATTTTGGGTCACGAGTGAGAGCGACACGCATAGCTATGTCTTTGGGATGACCCGTGGTCTACAGCACGCAATTTGGCAGAACGTAAGGGCTAGTCAGTAAGGTGACAACTGAGAGACAACGGACGAATTGCCGAAAAATGGTGAGCTATGGGGTATCAGAAAATGGTGGAGGAAAAAGTCGGTAATTAGTCTGGAAGGGCCGGTCGAAAGGGGAGTATTCAGGTAGGTTTCCGCAAGATGAATTTGGTTGGCTAGAGATCACAAATCCCCAAAAGGATTTACCGTTCTCTTTCACAATAAAACTGTGGAGGATGGATCTCGAAAGCTTGATGAGCTGCCCTGGGTTGTGCCTTTGAAGTAATGCAGTTGGCATGCAAGAATTCTGGTCTTCTTGGTTCCACTTGTTTACTTCTTACAGACTGTGGTGAGAATTCAGTCCTATCTCAGAATCATCTCGTTTTGTTAGCAAAATCCTGATACAAAGGTTGTTGCCATATGTCCACTCCTCTTGCAAAAAGCTTTGGTCCGACCGGTGCGAGCAACCAGGCATGGAGGCTCAAACAAAGCTCACAGGATTCATCTCTCATTTATCGATCCAGTCCATCTATCGGCTGCTCTGTCATCCGAGATTCCGTTGCCTCCAGCCGGGTGCTTCGCAAGGCACTAGTGCTGATCGGCAACTTGACTTATCTGGCCTTCAGACCTGGGTTCACACATGCCCTCACAAGGAGCTCCAAGGGAGTGTATGTTATGTTGTTTAAAAATTCTGAGACTAATGGTGATGAACTTCTGCTTATATGTTCCATATTGGCAACGATCGTGGTAAGCTTTGCCCGCTGTTGAGTGTCTAAGTTGGATTTGATTGGTTTGCAGGTCACATGTGGCTTTGGTGCATGGGGACCCTGTGCCACTTGATCGTTGTGTGCACTGGTGGATGGTCGGCAGGATAGAGCACGGTAATGCTGATGATGCCGTTGTGTTTCGACACTTGGTGAGGCCAGTGTACGTCAACTTGGGTTCTCTTGAACGGGATTTCCTTGAATTCCAAACGACGGCAGTTTATTCTCAGAATAAGCGTCCAGGCAACATGTACCTTGTTCTACATACACTGTTCTGTGAAGCACTGAGGAGCTAACAAAAAGGGCTTGCAACTTTCTGACAACTTCTCAGGTGACAGCTGAGCTTTTTGTTGCTCTCTTCGTAGCCATAAAGATGAACGAACATCCAGGTTTGTTGTGAGGTTTCCCGAGACCACGCTTACTGTTTTAGGTGACCTAATTTAAAATATTGTACTTTCAGTAAGCTGCTTCATGTAAGCACAACCTATTGGGTTGCAAAGAGTTGTCTCAAGAGTTGGTACCACTTTCATGTTGGTCGGGAAGGGTTTTACAAGAGAAGTCATTTCGAGCACGGCGGGGAAAAACAGGTTTTTTAGTTTGGTGGATATTTCCTTGGCACTTCTAAGATTAGAAAATAAGCAGATAAGCATTTTCGTCGTCATGTTTTGAGTCGTGATCTCCTTTCTGTTCGGAATAGGCACAGCAGGATAGCGTCAGCGAACAAAGGTATTGCGGTCAAGGGGTCGTTCGTTAACCACAGCAGGTGCGAAGCATTTTACGGTAGTTCGGTGGGTAAGTAGGTGTTCTTCGCGCCATTTGTCGCCGATAAACTTCGTGCAAGTTTCATTGATGTTCTCCTTCCCGACTCGGCCCATCGAACAAATTGTGGTGACTACTTGTTGTGGCGCGTAATGGTCGTGGATAAAACCGGATAAGATAGCAGCCTGTTTTGTGCCGTTCTGTCCGAAGGAGGTACCTTGAGCTGCCGCTCAGATGTTAGGTGTTCGTGTCGCACGTAGCCTGGCACGCGTAGTTGCAAGACGGTTGATGGGAACACAAGTTTGGCCCAGCCATAGACAATCCTGAAGTTGTAATCTACGTTCACTCCTAGGCTGGATGTAGTTTGCCGGAAAAATTCACATTTAGCTGCGTAGATGCTGAAAATGGACTTATAAAAGGGGTTTGTCTCGCTATATTAAGCTCTTGTATCCCTAAAGTTTACTGAGAGGCTCTAGGAGGTTATTAATAAGCTTGAGCACACAACACTGGCCTAACTTTTAGGACGTCGCTCACGATTGTCTTTCTATGACAAAGTGAGATCTGCCTTGCAAGGGCTTCCTACCTGTTGCGAGGAAAATGATCCGCCCGACGACTGTCTGCATCTAATTAGGTAAAGCGTGGAGAAACTGGCTGAACTCTGACGAGTCCGTCGCCCTCAGCCTTTCGTACAAAGTTCAAGCACCCAATAAAAAAGAGGGCATTCGCGTGGCCAAAGCAGAGTAGATTGCTAAAGACTTAGTGGCCACCCCGGTCATGTTGGTGGAGCGGACCACCTGTACTGGTGTAACCAACCTGACACTTTGTCTATAATTTTGGGAACACGCCCTGATGCTAAGGTGATGCACCAATCTCCGGGGTTGCACGGCCGCTGGCTATAGGAAGCAGTGCGGGCACAAAGCGCCCTCCCTAGTCTTTCTATCTCAACGATGGACCTCACGGTCTCAACCCATGAGAGAGAGGACCGTTAGAGCTTGTGGATGTGTATTGTCAGTCGAATCGATTTGGCGGATCTGTAGAGGCTAGCTAGCTGGAATCGAACCAGTGAGTCGGTTATGTGCCACGAGCGATCCTAACAGGACCTGGCAATGAGCTACAGCTGGAAAACATTGGGTTCACTTAGACAAACAATGTTCAAACAGTCCAGCCCTTACTTAGGGTAAATGCTAGCAGCGTTGCAAATGTGTGTGGAGTCACCGACCAGGCTTAACTAGTCCGCAACGTTTGTTACAGCGGGGCAAATGAGAGTCACCAAGGCAAGTTTAGCATTCCGCGGAGAAACTGCCTGTGACCCAATCGTGCTGCTAGATTATTTGCGCCTGATTCTGAGCCGCCTCTAAAATCAGGCGACCTAGCGATCCTGGTCTCGGCTAGGTCACAAGTACTGCCGGTGACTGACAACCTGGTGCTGAATCTGGATGAGCTCCTAGGAAGCATCAGAGTTCCAAGTGCGATCGAAACTCGCTGGCCCGAAGAAATGATTTGATTATCCTGATTTTTGTATCTACGGAGAGCTGCTACAACACCTCCAAAAACGGCCAGTAGCGAGCAAACAGCCGCCACCTGGTAGTCTGTGGCCAGGAAAAGTCACGAGTACTCTTCTCTAGGTAGCGGACATAGGAAGTCAATTCTGACGGAACTCAATACAGTAGCCGAGGGTATAAACGCTTCTTTTGAAAAATCGTGAGCTGAGACCTTCAGAAAGTTTCAGCCACAAATCGCAGCCTTGTTCAAAACGGAAAGCAAAAGGGGCAAGTTTAAACTACCGTCATCTCTTATTCGTCGGGGAGTCAACGGCTTCGACAGGAAGGTAGACTGAGACGTGGAGTTGGATGAAAACACTGAAATTTTGCAATGCTACAGGTAAGACTGACAGACTCACAACCAATGTGCCGCCCACAACAGCCAGCCTTGGTATTACCGCGTGCACTGACTAGCACGGAGGTCGTCTTCGGTGAATCAGATAAATGAAACTTTCTTGACAATCTAAAAATATATTTTTCCACTTTGCACGTGTACCTCTGTTCTGACCGCTGACCTACGGTTACCTGGCTGGGCAGGTTTACGAAGTTCAAGAAAACGTGCAAGTACTTTGGCACAGGGGTCTGCTTTCGTGCCCAGCTAAAGGTGGGTAAATCTGTCAATCTCCGTCTTTGAACTGGTGACTATTTAGCGAGCAGGTCTGTTATATGCTGTCTAGGCATGTCAGTACCATATGTTGAAGTTGTTAGAATCCCGCGGAAATAGTCCTATTCACAACAAGAGTATGGATTGTAATGTACAGGTAGAGGTACTGTTGCTGTTTGCTTGCATAACACAGATACCTATAGACACGACTTCCCTATTCAGTTGCAGTGCTGATTCGAAGACTTTATAGATGAGCGAGGAAGAAGGGACGGGATCTGTGAAATGCAGCACAGCTGAAACAAAGGATGATTTCAGTAAGAAGGAATGACGTTCTGAAGAAATTGAGGGAAGAGATTGTGAACAATACGATACCTTGAGATGGTGGCGTGGCAACTGGGATCAGTGGCAAACAGGGGCTCAAAGTTCCAGGATAAGAAGGCAAAGATTGCTGAGCCGCTACTGTTGGGTGAACGGTAAAGAGTCGATATTTTGGTTCGTTTTAGGATTTTATTGAGTGTAATCAATTTGTGTTTTTTTCCCGAGTGAACCGAATGCGCAAGAGAGCGGGTAAGCATGTGTTTGATTTTTCGTAATTGGTGAGGTGATGTGGACACCGGCAGCAATGATCCTGAGACTTAAGTCTTTCTTGAAGATGTAATACGGAATAATGGACCTGCCAACTCATTCGTCGAACGACAGGTAGTAGATGGGGATACTTCCCTTGCCATGTGGCCGAAATAAGGCCGTATTTCATACAAATGGCTGCGTATTAGAGAAAACGTGCCGTGCAAGCTGAGAGTGAGTATGAGTGTAAGAGTAATTTCTTCTTAAAAAATTTATCATCAACAAATTTCCAGACAAATATGGTGGGAATTTTAGAAATCCTCAAGGACCTCATGAAGTTTCGCCACGTTCAACAAGTGGATTGACTCTGGTTGATTAAGGTTGCGAATCTTAACACCTATAACGAAGCCTTTTTCTCCGCCTAAGTGTAAGGTCCCGAAGCGCAACCAAAAGCCTATGGAGGCATAATTTAGAGAGGAAATAATGCATTCGATCTCACCGGCCCCTCATCGACCGTTGGTAAGGATTCGTTCCCCATTCACAAAGACAGGAATACCAAACAGTTGTCGTCACCTCGGGTGCATGAACAAAAACCACGCGGCATGCATACATGTATGTATGTATTTATATATAAATATGAATATGTATACATATACTGAGGCTATATGACACGGAGCTCGTACGTAGTTCACGTCGTGCATACGTGTACGACCGTATATATGTACACCTTCATACACACGAGTATGCATGCATGTAAACGTCTCACAATATATATGTGCATATATAAATATATGTCATTTTATATAACGGCACATATAAGTATAACCACGGTATATTATATTATACAACCATAAAACAATATATGATATAACACAAGTATATAAATATGTGCAACCATATACCTATTTACACACGTGCCAACCGGGGAATTGAAACAAATTAGCTACATTCAGGTAAACTGCGAAATCATTCAAAATGAGATTATTCGGTCAGTACGAGGTTTTCAGAAACCACGCGTGAGACAAAGAAACCACTGCTCAGGACTCAAAATCATTGCATTCACTGTCTCTGTAATCCCACGAACGTCTAAAATACACCTTTCGTTACTTCGCGATGGTCACTGAAACCTTCAGACTGGTGTATCGCACTTCATGAAAAATCCAGATCAGTAAATCAGACAGAAAAGCAACCAACACTAGAGGTAACCAAACACTCGGTCTAAACGCTGCAAAGATAAACTAACTGAGATACTTGGACTTTGCATCACGGTGACCCTGACCTGCCCAGCGCTTTCAACAAGGTGGCGTATCATGTGTTCTAACCGCACTCAAAGAAGCGAGAGCCCCTAGGTAGAGCCACAAAATTGTCTACGAAAAACGTTCATTCTCCTCCCAAAGTACCTTGCTCGTGGTTCTATTGAAAACGCAGGGCCACATTGATCAGGGTCTGGGGGTCAGTTTTGCCAAAAGTTTCCCTTTCTTCTGAAGGCAGCAGTTAACTTGGTTCTCATTGCGAACCTTAGGGTATCGTGATTGCTCTTACCTAGGGCGGCAAACACTCTGAAATTGTCTCTCACATGGGAATTCGGCTACGACAGTTTTGGGTAAACTGGGAGGTTGCCATTATCCACTCAGTAGCCCATGTACATGCTCTATCAGGGCTTGGCTGAGAACGAGGCTCAGTGTTGGGCTTCTCATCCATACCCTGGGCCCTAAGGTGTTTCCAGTCTACTTCGAGACAGTTAGGATTCCCGGTCATCACTGACCTCTAAGCAGCCGCAACTTGTTGGTGCAGGTAGTCCAGAAGCATTGGTCTCGCGTATTTTCCAGCTCACGGGCTTTTGTAAATGCTGACAAGCCCCCAAATACCAGCGCCTAGATTAATTTTGCCCGAAATTCCTTGAACAACACCTATCAGGAGGGTTTCATCCGACAGCTGCCCGCGCTTCTGCGTGATGGGGAACATCACCTCTACTCGGTCTTGCCAGTCCACCCCGTTCAACCGATGAATGCAGAAGACACAAGGTGCTTCCGGGGCTAGATCATCTGGGTACTTTATTTCAGTTTACACAGGACCGGTAGTACCCGAGATGAATCGAGCGTCTAGCTTCATTAGAACTGACCTTGGCGGTACCTTCGAACACGAAATGATTCTGCTGCGTTTTTACGCTATTTCTAATATCGCTGCATATTAGTAAGTTGCTTCCGGTTCTCCCCATTTTCATACTCGATTTAGTGTATTACCCTGAAACTGCACCTCCACGTAATTGATGAGTATCAACTCACCTCAAATTTAGAAGAGTCTACACTTCCTACATGTCTGATGGTACCAGAGCTAAACACATCTTGAGCTCAAAGTCACCCGACTAAGGAAAACCTGACGTAAGCGGACCACATGCTCGGGTGACCATTCTAGCAACCGCGATTTCCTACAGGACCAGTCATCATGAATTTGCTCCCAACGGTCTTTGCAGTAGGTGCCAAGGTATTGAAAACTACTGCACTCGCCGCTTTTCTCCCCTTTATTGGCTGCCCATACCTTCCTCTTCATATTTCTATGTCCTAGCCACCAGTATCCATCAGTAGCAAGGCGCTCTATAGTGGCTTTTCACAGCGTTGTTCCGCACTAGGCAGACTTACAAATCACGGATCTACTTCCAATCCAGTCATATCCAACCTAGCCTGATAACGATGCTGACTTCCTCGCCAGGTATGCCTGCTCAGCTTATTTCAGCATCCAGGGGGTGTCACATTCTCTGACCACATTATCGACTACTCCGTCTCAAGGAACTCCGATTGCTTTGTCCGGTCCTCCCTCAGCGGAAGTTATGCAGGAATCCTATAGAAACCCAGTGGTTAATCTTTACCTCAATAAACGGCTCTCACTGTTTATGCTGAATGCAAGCTCCACGGAGAACAAGATGCGAATGCTGCGTACATTACTGTTCACGCCTGACTACGACCCTATTTAAATTACCGTAACCAGGTTACAAATGGCACTCCAAACGAGGATGTCTATATCAACGAGAGCCAAGCTTTTGGGGAAAACAGGTTAGAAGACATAAGTCGCGAGATGCAAGCATTTCGTTTACTCTTGTCAACCGCGGACTTAAAACTTGTCAGTATATATACATGGTACGGTAGGGGGGAGGGTAATTGCAACAGTAAAGTAGGCCCAATCGAAAATTCTTACAGTGCGTACGTTGGGGAGATTGAAGTCTGTCGTGTTAACGCCAGGGTAAACAAACATTTTGGGTCAATCGTTTTTGTGCACAGAGTGTTGGCTGATGCGTCATGATTAGAATAGCTTCACTGAACGCTAGTAGTTTCGGTACTGGATTGCGCAACAATGCTTTGAAACACTAGGTCAGGTCAACTTTGTGACCTGATGCAATCAAGTGTCTTCCAGTCGAGGAAGCTGGCGGTTTCACGTCGTTGTGTATTGCCCCAGCAGGCTGCGTCATCAAATTTGACAGCCATTTGGGTATGTGTTCTGACACTCGTTGAGTTAAGCAACGATCCGTCCTGCCAATGTATACGTCACCGCAACTGCAAGTGGCTGATAAACAATATGTGAGACATTGGGATCAGCAAGACTATTTGAGTGATTTTGAAAACATAAGCTTTTGGTCGTCTGCAGCAAAGGCAAATGCGCCGCCGTGTATGTGTGCCTTAGAGCTGACTTTAGATTACAATTTATTTGATTGAACAAATGATCTCCTCTAAAAGGTAAAGTGATAAAAACTTGCTTCTTTTCCACGTTCATTGTTTTCTCGCGCACAAGTCTCGGCCTCTGATGTTGTCTGATAAAGTTCTCCGGATAACCGTTGGCCAGCAGCGTTCTTTTTATGAACTCTTCTTCGTTTTGTATTTGATCCTCTGTACATATTTTCTGGGCTCTGTTGAAGAGAGTTCTGACCAATCCACGTTTGTAAGCCACTGGAGTGAAGCTGGAGAATTGTAAATAACGACCGCCCCACGTTTCTTTTCGGTGGATTCTGCGCTGTATAGTCTGATTCTGACGCCTGGTTAATAGAATATCTAGAAAGGACAAACTATTATCACGTTCTTCTTCGTGAGATACACTGAGGTTTGGGTGACTAGAGTTAAGAACTTTAACAAAAGGAATAAAATGTTCTTCAGTCGTAAAAATTAAAATATCATCCACGTATCGTCTGTAAAATAGAAATTGGGAAATATTATCACAGAGCTGTTTTTCGATCATACCCAAAAATACAACTGTCAAGGTTGGGCCCAGAGGGCTTCCCATGGCCACACCATCCGTTTGTTTGTTAGCTTTACCTTCAAAATTGAACCGAATGTTTCCTGTGCATAAAAGAATGAGTTCTTTAAGATATTCAACAGGAATAGGCAGGTGAAAGTTGTGCGAAGAAATAAAATCACATAGATAATCTACTGTCTCACGAAGAGGAACCTTTGTAAAAAGGGACTCAACATCGACGGAATACATTTTATCTGAACTCACTGCAATACTGTTTAACAAATTTGCGAGTTCAAATGAGTCTTGTAGACAAAATGGTGTTATGTGTTTCCGAACGGGGACAAGAATCTCGACGAGCCACCGGGCAAGTTTGTGATAAGCCGAGTTTTGCATGCATAATATTGGCCTCAAAGGGACTCCAGGCTTGTGTACTTCCGGTGATCCTCTCAAGTAGGGCGTCTGTGTTCCAAGTGGTTTGAGCTTCTTGTATGTAGTTTCAGAAATGAAACCATGTAGGAGTAAAATTTGGAGTTGTCTTGATACTTGTTTCTCTATCAGCATATTGTTCTCTGGAGTAGTGTCCAGTTTGAAGCGCTGCGCATCGGAAAGTATCTGTTCCATCTTTTCCATGTATTCTTTCCTTTCCATAATTACGACTCCTGATCCTTTGTCCGGTCGTAGAAACAACAAATCATTCATTTGTTTTAGTTGTTTAACCGCCACCCGGTGTTCTTGTGATAAACAACACCACTGACTTATGGGAGCAGAGAGGTATTGTTCAGAAATGATTTACGTCCGCGGTTGACAAGAGTAAACGAAATGCTTGCATCTCGCGACTTATGTCTTCTCTCCGTTCTCATGAATTGGATAAAGGGGACCCAATGTTTCAAAAACAGGTTAGCCCAGAGAAGGTGAGGCTGTTTTATATGTGTCAGACAAAGCATGGGAGCGAAAATATTTAAGCACCTCCTACTGGATAACTTGCCGGATTCAGTTTGGCTACAGGCCGCTAAGGGATGCTCTGACTTTATTACCAGTTGCATCCACCGTCTCCCGAAAACTAATCACAACGAATTCTCGCCTAATTTTGAAGCTTTAAACGTTTGCGATGAAATACCCGGCCCAAACTGCCCTCCGGCGAATTTGACGCACCGGGCTTCCTCTGGCCCACTTTGAAAGCACTCTGTTGCCTACGACAACTCTTGGCCAGCCTCCGCTTAGGAAGATGGACTCAGCTTAGGGTGTGCCCAACTAGAGGCGGTAACATTATGGACCTCATTTTTAAAATGGGATTATCTCGTGTACACAAGTCGGTCATGGACAGCAGCCCGATATGTGACCACTTACCGGTAAGGTGTGAGTTTTCAGTGCCAACACGAACCGTCCAAAAACCAACCTCCAAAGGACCGTTTCGCCAAGCCAGCTGGAATCACCAAACCTCAGTTATCCGCGCCTAGAACTAGGATGCTTTCTTTTTATCTGACGACTTCCATACCTTGGTGGATCAGCTTCACTCCACGGTAAATGGATGTCTTGAAGTGGCCACCCCAACCGAAGGACCACCTGGAAGCGACAAACCAAACAGTGTTTGTCGAATAAAACAGAGGTTTTCTATACTACAGAGCGGACTCATCAGGTTGAGAGACTTTTCGTTGTTCTCGCAAGTGGACCGCCTACCTCATTCAATACAACTGACTAAAAAATTCCTCAATACGAAACAGAAGCTAGGGGAGCTGAGTTCCCTCCCCCCCAAAAGTATCCAAGCTTTATCCAAGCCGATGAAACTAAGAAACAGTCAGTGCAGCTCCTTTAGCTCATCGATTATATATAACAATTATTATATAAGAAGCTCTTAAGAGGTCCCCGAGGCATTCAGTACCTATTTTGCTCCGCCTCTGACGACCAATGGCTACCCATGCCTATATCACGCTGAGTCGCTGACACCTGCACGGCCCCCGGAAACTTCACTTCACCCGATAGACTTGACAATACAGCTTACAAAAATTGAGCTTTCACACCATCCCGGGCCACGGGCCGCACCATCGGTTTCTTTCTGTCCAGGTGGAAGTGATTCACCACTCTTATTGTCATTGGTTTTTAATTTATCTGAGAGCAGTAGCACCATACACTCCAATTAGAAAACATCAGTTTTTGCCCAAATCCCTAAGAAACAACCACGAGAGGACCTGACCAACTATCGATCAGTGAACCACACTCCTATAGCTTCTCGAACTATGGAGGGACTGATTAAAAATAAACTGACAACTCATCTACTGAACAATAACCTTAATAACTCTGGACTGCACGGTTTCCTTTAAAAAAGATCTTGTGCCACTTTTATGAGTGATTTCTTTAACTTGATAACCACGGTCACCAACAGTGGTAAATCAGTGATTGTTATTCTTCTAGACGTGACTAGGGCTTTTCATCTAGTATTCCACAATGCGTTACTGGCTAAGGTGAAATCTTACTGAATTGTTCATCCGATCCTGGGTTGGCTTTCGTCATATCTAACATCCCAAAAACAGAAGGCGGACGGTGGAGGCAGTCTATCATCACCTCCACCGGTAACTAATGAAAATATTCAGGGTAATATGCTAGGCTCCCTACTTTTCTAGTGGATGTTATTGGCATTTTTAGGTTTATCACACACGGTTCTGTGTCCTTTGACAGAAGACGATAAAATTCAATACCCTTTGAACCTGGTGCCTTAGCTTCTACCGCTGCCGACGTAACTTGTTAGTTGCTGTCGCCAGGTTCATAGAGAGAACAATGATTGACGAAATTTTCCGCCGCCAAAATTGAATCCTTATGTCTTTATGTCAGATTTCAGTGGGAATGTTTAAACTTAATGATCAGATCATCCCCAGCAGTCTGGGGGTAAGGAAATTTAGATTACAATATTTGTGTACAATAAATTTTTCTGAACATCCGGCCGTCCAGGTCGCTGAAGCTAAATGGGTAATTGATCTGATTATTAGGACTTTCGGTCTTCCGGAAAGCAAGCTTAGAATTTTTAGAACCCATGTCAGATCATTTTGGGAATATTGCACCGTCGTCTGTTCTGACATGCGGCAGACTGATAGACCATCAGTTGAGAACGTATAGCGTGAATTTCCAAACCAGCTACTGGGATATTCCACATCTTTATATTTAATAGAAAGGTGGGAATTATCGCACATAGAGCCTGTATGGCTTAGCCATCCATGAATGAAGCTGTCTCGATTTTGTTGTATTAAAAATGTATATTTTACAACTCAGCCCCGCAGGTCAAAACTTACCCCAACAATTATTTACGGCGTAGGGAATCTATAGTCTTGATTCCTCTACCTAGGGCTGTGATGCGGTCTTACTTCTTTATTACTAAATATTCTTCCCTCTGGAACAAGCTCTCAAGTCAATTGAGGTCGATAAATTCAGCCCCTTTATTATTCAAAAAATAAATAAGTAAACATCTGACTGTAAAAGCTCACCCGGATGCATGATCCCCACATTTCCATAACTCGAGCCTATGAAAAGGGATTGGGATGCTAATGAGAAGCTTAACAACTTCTGTTCAGTAGACATTTAATACCGACGGATACTAGGGAGCATGTGGATTCATTAAGAATTGCAGTGAGCAGATAAAACGGCCAAGCCCCCACTCTATGCTTGCCGACAGCACATTCCACGTGCCTGTTCATCCACTTCTTGTTTTCAGCGCCTCTGACTGCGAACCCTCACCGGCCAGTGTTGCTGTGTTGACTCACCGTATCACGCTGTCTGTTTTGGCCACAGACGGTAAGGTCCCTTTTATCAGCCGCTGTCGCGTATAGGAGTTTGCTTATGATGGAAAATACGTGGTAGAAAGTAAAGTATTGTCCTAAAGGTACCAGAGTCATTCACGCGTCAACTTTTACTCAGTGATATCCTATTTCACCAGGCTAGACTTTGAGCCTCATTCTGATGAACAAAGCACCACTGTTCATGCGGTCCTCCATCCACCGTCCATCGAACTACACGCAAGTCTTTGCCTCAGGAGTCGCCCACTCTCGCCTCCCTGTCTTATCGGCAATTATCACCAAACTGGTACTGTTCTATTTTTCTTTCCATAAACCGTTTAATGCAAAAAACCAAACCTTACCGTCGCGGCCGTCCACTTCCGCTGTTGAAAATTTCTTGGCACGACGTTGTTCTTTTCTGTCTGTCCCCCAATTCACAGCTGGTAGAATTGCCGGAATTCTGACTTTTACTTTTTGCCTCCAGAACCTTCCCCCTAACAACATATATCGCCCTCTTCATCCAATGAATAACTTGGAACTTCTCTCGCCAGATGGAACAACCGAGATTTATACACGATTTCATCTTCGTCCGTCGCATGACCGCTTTCTCCAGGATTCCCACGATCCGGCTGCTAGAAAATGGACTACTTGACCTCACTTCACTCATACAACTCATTCTGATCCTGAAGGCACGGGAGGAGACCAGATCAGCCGCTTTGGTTGGTGCTTATCGGACCTACAGAACGTCTGCAACGAAGTGCGTGTGCAGCTAGATTGGCGGATTGCACCTTATGTCTCCAAGTTTGGCTTTCGGGTTGGGTGTCCAGCACATAGTCGGTTCCATCCACTAGCACCGCTTGAGAACCACAAAGTTCTATCTTTATGCTCGTACTGCTGCTTCAAATACTCGCTTTATTCCTCTCCTCTTATCGCTGGCTTCACTTTAAGCTTGCTCTCCATGCAAGCGTTATACCCCGCTTTTCACTTGCCTGGTATAATTTATCACTATCTATGTACGCATCCATGGACAGCTTCCACCTCTACCCGCTATCCATCTTTTCCTCTGCGTTCGGGTGTTGCCTATGCAAACACTCAAGGATCTCGGCAGTTACTTCACTGCCCACCTTCCCGGCGTCTCAGGTCTATTTACTCTTTTGCTCCAAACGTATTCATGTCCGTTCCTCACGTCACAGCTTGCCAACTCTGTTCAATCATTGGCACATTTATTGTCACTGTTCATTCCCTCACCAGCCGCCAAAAAAAGTCCGGTGCTGACATATCTTTCCTAAGTCCTCCAGTGACCAGTGAAGTGATAATTGATTATTTGCACTCTTCGTCAGTCCATCCGATTGCCTCCACGGCGCCATTCCATTGATTTATTTGGATTTTGCAGATCACCACGTTTCCTCGATGTTTGAACATCCCCCATATACTTCTCGTGCTGCTTCTCCGCTCCGTCACCAGCTTTTGTTACACCTGCCAAAATGGTCGTTAAAAATGGTGCGCTTACCGTCCACCTACTATACCATCACCGTTCTTAAGCCCTCAATCTGGCCGTTTCCCTCCACCTCACGACGTGACATTCGTATGTTATATTACCGAAACTGACCCTGCATCCAGCCTCTTAGCCCCGCCAATACCTTCAACAGCTGATGTATCCTATTCGATAACCGTTGATCCACTGCGGCCTTCGATGGCATGCTTGGGCAGCTCTATTCATCCGTCATTTTTGCATGGTTTATATTGTACAGCCTTCATCACTTGACATACACTCACCTGTAAATTACTCTACCATCTCTTTTGCGAAACTGAAAACCTGTGTAATCGCTGTAGCCAAGTAGTCCACGCTTATATATCTTCCTTTTCCGCTTTGACGTTTCTTGCTAACCCCGTATAAAGTTACCAATTGGCTGCACGCTTACCTGTTGTCCTCCGGCCGTTTCCTCCCACCGCACTCCTGTATAATAATAATAATAGTAATAATTGTATATTTCTTGGCTATGGTTGAGACGCACTCGCAGGCTCATGATCATGGTGTGCAGCGTTACTCAGTGAAATGAAGTATACACAAACTTCAGGTATAAAAGCCAAAGGCGCCAGCGGTAGGAAAACATAGCCAGCGACAGTTTATATGGATCACTCCAATAATGGTTTGCGCGCCAACTTTGAACCGGCTTCGATTTCGCGCTGGGAGGTGGCGCACAGCAAGGATACCGAATAGGTCGTTCTTTCGTACAGCTAGAGGTTCATTAAAAACGAAAATGATGCAAGCCATGAAAAACCGTGGTTTGCTGGGTATCTGCGAACAGCGAAGTTTTAAATAGGAAGAAAAAGAGATTGTATGGAAATACACTCGGAAAAGTTGATGCATGCGAAGAGAATAGCAAACCATGAAGCTGATGCGAACCTCGAATGTCGGTTTTACCGGGGTTCAATAAAAGGAATAAGCTATGAAACAAGGAAACATGAGACCAGTTTTATGAATGTACCTTTCTGAAATTTAGTGAGTGTGGAAGGAACAAAGGTCCATATGAGGGTGAGTCAAATTTCAGGATCATTGACCTGTACCATTCAGAAATGCGAAAGTACAACTAGAGGGTCCTGGAAAAGTGAGGGATCAATTTCCAGCCGGACACGAATCGAGGGAAGGGCGGACTGCTGCAACGGATACTAAAGTGAAAAATCTCCGCATTGGTTTGGGCATTATTATGCCGTTTTGCTGATATATATATATATATATGTATATGTACATTGAGGCATTGAGCCTCCGTGTTATTCAGCTTCATTACTGCTAATGCACGCCATTCTATCGGTATGGTTCGTCTAGAAAGGTGAAGGATATGTGTCGGTCAATCAGTCGAGTGTGGCAAGATATGGCGGAGGTAAATGACGACTGATATATTAGCAGGTTGCGCCTGAACTGTAACTTGTGTTGGCTATAATGTTGATATCTGCCGGAGAGATTTCTGTGTTAGAAAACCCTAATTAATACGATAGGCAGTGGGAATTTTTTCTGCTGCTTGGCTTGATTGCAGTCCCAGATGCTATGAAAGGTCTCACTTGGGTCCCGTCGGTACGAGTCGAAGTGGCATCTTTGGTTATCCAGTTTGGCGACCGTTAGTGGGAGGCGACGAACCTGAAATAAATAGGGAATGCGGTCTGGACGTGGTTTCAGCTGTGGGTTAAGGTAATATATGACGACAATAGTAATGAACTGGTTACATTTATGTGAATGGGGGCAAGGACAAAGTTCATTTAAGAGGTCAGTGGCACCTACTCTACTTTCTGGGAGGAATAGGCTCGCCGGGACTGAGCTATAAGACTGCGGCCTAGCAGAGTTGCATCCAAACGTTGGGCCATTTTGTATGCCTTCCAAAGGATTATTGGTTCTCAAGTTGGTGAGGCCGTGTGGAGATACTGAGAAAAACCTAGAGCTTTACGGTCAAGAGGATCTATGAATGGTACACCTCGATCTAGTTTGCTTACGCAGTCTGCAGTTCATCACCGGGGCGGTAAGGTGGATTTGAAGGAACAGTGTGAGCTAGTGGGACTGGTACCCTGCTAGCATAGCACCACATTTGTTACGGTCTCTTCCGGTATAGTGGTTGCTCTATATTGAATGGTTCCTGAGGGGCCCTAAAGTGGAAGAAACTATGATGGTGTCGGTGATGACGCAATAAGGGAAATTGGTCTCGTGCCGAGAAACATGGCCGTAGGCTCGTTAATGCCCATGTCAATAGTGCTAGTGTGCTGAGCCCATACTTGATTGGGAGCAAGTATATCCGACAAAGTGGTGTTTGCATGGTTACCGTGATATCTTTCTCATCATTAGCATATCGCAAAGCAGGAAAACACCTATGTGAAAACTGGTTTGGGGAGCCGTGAGAAATGGGAACGGGATGGGGCCAAATTTTTGTCAAGGAAGCGAACTCTAACGGTCTACATTCAGTGCCCACGGTAGGCGGCACTGGGGTCTGCTTCAGTTAGGGAGGTAGCACGATGCACATCCATTGGCATCCAGCTCGTGCCGCCCCAAGAGTGAACCACACTTTTTAGACGTTTTTATTCATATTTTTTTAGTTTTATCACAGTCAGGTATCTGGTTGTCAGAGAAGGCGGAGCTGCTTTTGGTGGTTGACCACGGCTCCCACGCCCCGGCCGAAACATGGGCCGCATGTAACAAGCCGCGTTGGGAATAGGTCAGCCACACTAGTCAGCCCGTAGCGACACGGCAGCCTGGAGATATGGCTCACATATGACAAGGCTGGTGTGCCTGGAAGACAAAGCAGTGGGGCATTTTTTTCCTCTCTTTTTTATGCCAATCTCTTTTTTGAGGTTTTTGTCTTATCATCGGTGGTCAGCTCTGTGCAGGGAAACAATCGCGGCCAGGAATGCTCACAGGTGTACCGCGGTAACACACGTCATATCCGTGAAGTCAGATCCTCAGTGCGGTTTACATAGGGCAGAAAATGAGGGGGAAGGTAGAGTCAACCACAGCCTGCGATTATTTGACGGGGTTCCAGCTCACTGAAACACTAGTTTGCACAAGGGTATGGCATTACTTGCAGCCCTAACAACGTGATGCCCCCATACCCGAGTATGTCACGGGCCGCTTTTTTGGCTTGCCGCAAAAAAGGTATTTGATGGTAAAAAGCTGAGATTGTTTTGTCGTCCTATATCGTATGAATGAACCGCTGAGTTCCTAATTGCTGCAGCCAGGAGGCCAACCCTGTGCGGGTCTAATTGCGACTAGGTTGCTCAAAGTGGTTATTTGATTCATTAGTACCCTATACCTACCCCAAAGTTCTGAGCCCTTGAAATATATGGATTTTACATCCTGGTCAGCGTGTTCACTGTGAGGGTTATGCAAACTTCCTGTTTGAAAGCCACTGACGTAGGTGATAATGCCCGAATTCGTTGTGGAAGCTTGTTCCGCAATGAAGCGTACTTGTTGATGAAAAGGTTTGACCTGATTGCAAGCTTCGGCAAAGTGACAGAAACCAAGAACTCGTCGTTACGTAAGGGATAAGTAGAAAGGGTTCTCACCTGCGGTGCTGAACTACATGATCTATTCTTCAAGATATTGTGAAAGGATTGAAGGTTATTTCTTATGCGGCGTAGCCAAAAGGGATCGATTTTTAGCCGCTCACAAAGTTTCAAGTAAACATAGAGCGAAGGAAAACCCAGGAGCTGCTTCCTGAATGCTCGTTGTACGTTCTAAAACGCCATTCGGTCTCCCTGTCTCATGTTGGAACAAATGAATGAACCGTATTCCAGAAGAAGTCTGACATGGGACTTGGAAAACGTTTAGTTTTCTTTCTGGCAAAATAAATGTCTGATGTACTAGCCCGATCGTACAGCGTGCTTTAGCCACCTGGATGGCTGAGTGTTCCGAAAAGTCAAACGTGCATGAATAGTGTGCAGCTTACTACTCTGTCTATATGGCACACTAAATTAATGTCAACAATATCTAAGATGACAATAGCAAACTAAGATGGGCGGAGGAGCGTGCGGCGATAAAACGGCCAAAAGGGTATGTACATTAAGAATAAAAATGAAACAATAGGTGTGACTCAAACTCACAGTTGTTCAGTGTTCTCGTGATCAGGAAATGGACGTCGAAGAGCCAATATCCGCCAATGTCTTCAGTTCAGTTCGGTCTGACGGCCATCCGTTGGACAGAACAGGATGGTATTGAGCGAAGTGCCAAGAGACGCCGTTGAAGCTTCTAAAATGTTTTGTTTCTCACAGTTAGTTCTGACCGATATGATTCCAAGACACTCCAAATCAGAAGATGAGACCGTGCCAGAACTAAAGATTTATTTACAGCCCTTTTTGTATTGCGCGGTGGTGACGTCCAAAAGGTGTGTGTTTTACATTAAAACGTCGGTACAACAAAGGAGTGTCGCACCAAGGGACGTTGAAAATCATGGAAAAAGTCGGAAATGTACAGGTACCTACACAACTCTCCCGCCAGAGCGCTTGCTGTACAAAATGAACGCTCGATAGAAAAATAGAAAGAGGAAACGGTTAGCGACAGAAAACGTTAACTAACAAAGTCTTGAAATCTGACAGGATGTCAAAAGTTTCTGCCGGAACGACGGATTACCAGGGGAGGATTTTGCTGTGGTGGTGCTGGCGGGTGTGGTGTAGTGATGGTGTAATGATAGAGTGTGGATCATCAACAGGAATTGTTGGTAGTGTGTCTGTGGATGGTGATGGTGTCGGCGTTGCTGGTGATGGAGGTGTTTAAAAACACGCGGGTTTCAATCTGTCAACGGAAACAGTGTCTGGCTTATCGGCTTTCTGAACCACAGAATAATTATCTGTGCTACTAAGTACCTTATGTGGACCGTCATACGGTGTTGTGAGTGGTTTACGAGCAGCACCGTTAGGAATAAAAAACGAAAGGTGACGTATATAGATCATTATGTACAAAAACGTGTGTGGATGACGAGCGAGTGGGTGTTGGACGTAGATGTGACATACGGTCTTTGAGTTGTTGGACCAATTGGGATGGGTTAGGACTGGCATCAGTGCTGGGTTGAACTTACTCACCTGGAAGGCATATGGTGGTACCGAAAACGAGTTCAGCCAACGTGCTGTGGAGGTCGTCTTTGACGGATGACCGCAGACCTAAGAGAACTAGTGGCGGATTGTAGCTCCAGCTATTAAGGTTTTGCTGTGATGTCAATGCTGCTTTGAGTTGACGGTGCAGGCGCTCTACCATGCCATTGGACGAAGGATGGTATGCAGTTGTTTTGACGTGTTTACAGAAAAGCAGTTTGGTGAACTCGCAAAACAAAGTCGACTGAAATTGGATGCCACTGTCTGGGGTGACGGTAGACGGTACACCAAATGTAGCAATCCAGTGTTGGAGTAGTACTTTCGCAGTATTTTCTGCCGAGGTTTCGGAAGTAGGTACTGCCACCGGCCAGCGTGTGAAACGATCAACAACGGTTAATAAGTGGCTATGTCCGTTTGATGGTGGTGGTGGACCAACAAGATCGACGTGAATATGTGTGAAACGGACGTCGGGAACGGTGAACGTACTGGGAGGAGAAAAAGTGTGGCGGCGGACTTTGTTCCTTTGACATTGTAACCAATGTTTAGTCCATAATGCAATGTCAGAATTCATACTGGGCCAAACAAATCTGGCAGAAATGAGTTTGCGAGATGCACGAATACCAGGATGGGAACGAAAATGAAAATGATCGAAAAGGATCTTCCTGTAGGAAGTTGGAACGACAGGACGAGGGTGACCTGTAGACCAGCCACATAGGACTGTGCCATCGGCTGAAGGTAGGGGAGAATACTTCAGCTGGAGTGTGGAGGATGTGCGCAGTTCGAGCAAGGATGGCTCATCACGCTGGAGGTTTGCCAGTTCCGTAAGATCGAATTTAGTCTGCACCGTGTTGATGCCAGGTCTGGATAATGCATCAGCCACAACATTATCAACTCCCTGCACGTAGCGGATGTCTGTTGTGAATTGAGAAATATAATTCAAATAGCGGATGTCTCTGGATGAATGGCTGTCAGGCTTGGTATGAAGTGCCTGTGTCGGGGGTTTGTGTTCAGTGTGCACACGAAATTGTCGTCCTTCCAAAAGATGACGGAAATGACGGATGGACAATTAAATGGCCAGGAGTTCACGAAAAAACGTGCTGTATTTAGTCTGTGCCACCTGGAGTTTTTGCGAGAAGAACGCTAAAGACTGTATTTGACTGTCCACAATTTGGTGAAGCACTGCACCGACCGCAGTATTTGATGCATCAGTCGTTAGGATTAACTCAATATTTGGATCCGAATGTGGATGATGCAGCATGGTGGCATCTGCGAGAGCTTTTTCGGCTACTGCGAAAGCTGTCTCGGCCCCGGGAGTGAAATCGATCGTCTTGACGTTAGACTTGAGAAGATCGGTTAAAGATGAAACGATGGTCGCACAATGGGGAATGAAGCGACGGTAGTAGTTCAAAATTCCCAAGAAACGTCGTAACTGTGTGATCGTCTGAGGTGCAGGAAATGACAGAATGCTGCGCACCTTATCTGGAAGGGGTGGCAAACCGTTTTGATCGATATGGTGCCCAAGAAAGTCGAGGGACGGAACACCGAACACGCATTTACTAGGGTTCAGCTGAAGTCCGTATTGTTGGAAATGTTGAAAGAGTTGGCGCAAGTGGCTGGCATGCTCCGATGGAGAGGCGCTGGCAATTAATATGTCGTCGATGTAGCCAAACGCGAAGGGTAGACCTCGAAGCACTTCATCGACGAATCGTTGGAACGTCTGGACAGCGTTTCTCAATCCAAATGGCATGCGAATGAACTCGAACAGGCCGAAAGGCGTGGTGATGGCTGTCTTGGGAATGTCTTCTTCGGCCACGGGGATTTGGTGATATGCCTTTACGAGGTCAACCTTGGAAAAAATTGTCTTCCCAGAAAGATTCTGTGCAAAATCATGAATGTGTGGGATCGGGTACCTGTCGGGGACGGTGACATTGTTGAGAGCACGGTAGTCTCCACAAGGTCTCCAATCACCAGATGATTTTGGAACCATGTGCAAAGGCGAGGCCCATGGGCTTGAAGACGGTCGAATGATGCCAAGATTCATCATATGTTCGAATTCAAGGCGTGCGATACGGAGTTTGTCGGCGTTGAGTCGTCGTGGTTGAAAGTGGACCGGTTGGCCTTTTGTGGCGATGTGGTGCTGCACAGCATGAGAAACTGGGTCGGTGAACTGACACGGTTTAGTGAAGGATGGAAACTCCTTCAAAATGTCAGCAAACGGTGATTGCGGGATCGCCAGCCGAATACCCAGAGATTTGGTGCATTTACCAATGCCGACTGTATAAAGTTTGATTGTGGTGTCTACCAGCTTGCGAATTTTGAGGTCCACTGTTAGGCCAAAGTGTGAGAGGAAATCCGCGCCAATAATGGGAGTCTGAACATCTGCCTGGATGAAAACCCATTGGAAAGAGCGTCGGAGGCCTAAATCAAGAGTGATGGACCGTTGGCCGAATGTCGCAATAATTGTTGTGTTTGTTGCTTGCAGTGTGAAATGAGATGGTTTGAGGCTATGATGATTGGGGGGGATTACACTGATCTCGACGCCGGTGTCAATGAGGAATCGAAGACCACTGGATCGGTCAATGATATAAAATAGGCGACTTTCATGTGGGGAGCCATCCGTAGTCGTCGCCGTTACTGGCTGGCCTGGTCCTTTGACTGTGAGGTGGAAGTGCGGAACGAACATGGCGGATCACAGTGGCGTGCCTGGGAGCCGAATGTGCGGTGGTACCAACACCAGGTTTGTAACCGGCGATTTCTGGACCGTGATCCCGGTCGACGAGGCACTTCGGCGGACACAGGTCGATGAGTAGTTAATGCGTGGCATATTGCACCGACCTGGTTGCACAACATGCGAACGGTTTCTCTTAGGTCCTACAAGTGTACACCAAAGTCACGTACCTGACCTTTATTGGGTATGAATTTGCCGTTTATACTAAATCTTCCGATGGGGACTTGACATTTATACGTCATAATATTACTCTTTTCGGCGGAGAAACTCATTTTCCAATCACCACTCCAGGGGCTGAGAGCGAGAAGTTCCCTTGTAATGTCATCTACGGTGGAGGCTAAAGCCGCGGGCTCAAAAGTATACATGATTTCGATATCATCTGCATGCAGGAAGGGAGCTCCCCGTTGGAAAATGGTAAATATACCGTTAACGTACATTAGGAACAGTTGTGGGCCGAGTACACTACCTTGTATCACACCACTATTTACGGGGCGGGGTTCGGACAAATTTCCGCCTATACTTACAACCTGGTCTCGAGGTGATAAATAGGATGCAAACAAAGCGAGCATCGGGTCCACGATTCCGTATGTTTTGATCTCCTGTGGTAACCGGACATGGGATACTCGGTCAAACGACTTGGCCATGTCCTAAAAGATCACAATTGCCGATTTACCACCATTGACGGCCTCTGTGACCAGGTTGAAGAAATCTGTCATGCATGTCGCACATGATCTGTTTTTCAGAAAACCCTGCTGACCAGCGTTGATTAGATTATGATTAGGAAGATGACGTGTCAGCTTTCCCTTGATCATCCTCTCCATGACTCTGGACACGACCCGGGTGTGGTTCACCGGCCGATAGTTAACAGTATCTGGACGTGATCCTCTTTTATGCATAGGTATGATAGTGGGAGTTTTCCATTGAGAAGGGAAAACACTGCACCAGAGTGACAAATTGAACAAGTTTGTCAGCAACATTGGAAAGTCTTCGCCACCTCGACTGGAAATGGCTGGTGGTAAGGCATCCGGACCTGGTCTGCAGGACGGTCTTGTTCTTGCAAGATAGACTGAAACCTCATCAGTGTAGAACATTACCATCGAGAAAGTTACTGAAGCCCTCGGATTTAGAAAGGAGAAGGATGGATGGACATCCGTCGTCAAAGGGGAGGCAAAGTAGGCGCTGAAAGCCTCTGCAATCAAAAGAGGGTCGAGCAAGTAATTATTGTCAAAGTTCAAATATGGGATGTCTTGATTAGATTGCTTGTGTAGTTCCCCCCTCCTTGAGACACCTCGGTTGTTTGTTACATTTCCAGTTCCTCCAGTATCCAACCACCATCAAACACCAACACGTCTGCAGGCTGGAATATTTCCATCTTGATGTCTCTTGAAGCAGCTGCTATAAAGAGAATATTCCGCCTAAAGCATCGATGAGATTTCTATCAAAATTCCTTTCATATTCTGCAGTCTGCAGGCAACGCTTTATGCTCTGCTCAATGAATTGCTCCTTTTATAAGGACCAAAAACATATCCTATGAATATGTTCGAACCTCCACCAGTGGTAGTTACTTCCTGTACCATTTATGCACGCACTCCGGATTTCCAGCTGACATCACTCAAAAATAGCCGAACCGAATACTTCACCATTTAAGTCCATTTCGATGTCCAGCTCTAGTCCTCTGGGTGCGCTTATTTTATCCTATTGTACACCCTGATTCTGTCATCTGTTGTGCTAGTAGGTTGTCACTAGTGCCAAGGACTACAATTCCTGCTGCCAAAACAGATATTTTCTCAAACCGAGTTTTCTCCCAGCGAAGTCCCAGCTTCACGCGCATATACGGACTATACCAGCAACCCACCTCACAGTTATCATTCACCGCTACATCTGCCTACCTCATCACTGCCCAACCTTTTCGTACCTCTACCATTCGTCCCGTTAGTTTTGATATCAAACCAAAAATTTCACTTTTGCCCCACCGTTGCCCATCTGAATACAGTCCGTTTAACAGCTGAATACTTCCACAAAGCCCTCCGTGTAAATCTCCACCACCCTGTGGCATACAGTCCCACAGTTTTTCCTTTATTCTAGCCCTAGTGAATCAATTTTCAATACCAGTACTTTGTCAGCCATTTGCACCTTTGATAGCACACCGAGCCCCATTGGCCAACTGAGCAACACTGCGTATTCCCACCACTTTCTTCCAAAATAACATTCATATACCTCCTCTGCCAACCGCCAATTCCTATCCTTTCCAACCCGAACAAGCCGCACCAACAAGCGGTGACGTCACCTCATACTCTCCTTGTTCCTACCTCCTAAGGCTTGTTCTTATCCCACAACACCAACCGCCACCAGGGTTGCTACTTGGGAAAGCCAGTATATTACATAACCCCATATTCTGTCATCCCACTGGAGCATCGAACGATCCCAACGAATCAGGACAAGTAGTAAGGCTAACTAGTCAAAGGCCTTCCCGTTCATCTCGTAATATCACAAAACTAATTATTTACGGGTCGTTCGAGGCTGAATCCTCTGAAACCATCGCGGATATATCCGACGCTAACTTTTCTTCTTTGGTGATAGCTCCAAATCACGACCCTCTCCGTGAACGTTCTCTGTCCGATAACTCCCCTACGTTATCTAGTCTGGGTACCAACTTCCACGTGAATGGGTTATCCTTGGTCATATTTAACTCTCGATCCATTCCTAATAAGCTTCATCACGTCGATCATTGTCATGATGTCAAGTCCTGATATCATCCTTGGTACTGAGGCCTGGCTCGAGGACCACACTCTCACAAGCGAACTTCTTCTTGAGGGGTGCAGGGGTCCTTAAAGTGAATAGGACTGACGGACGCGGAGGTAGGCGCATAGTGTACGTACAGTACGCCCTTTCAGTGACCCCCATTAGACAAGCCATAATCGGCTAAATTCCGGATTATCTGCGGCATAAAATTCGGTTCTCTGCTATAGTCATGCTTTTTTGTTGTCCATAGCCCGCCCTCCTCTACAACTACAGACATTTCTCCTTTAATTGAAGCCTTTGGTTATCCTTCACTACTATATTCGGCTGCAAAAACCATCACTGGTTATTTACACTGGCCCAAAATATACTGGTTGAACCTCATAGCACCTCCCAATCTAGAATAATGTCTCCCCCAACCACATTGCGGGTCGGGTGCAACACGTTAAAACCCCTACCAGGAACGCAAACATCCTAGATCTTATATTCATTCACGAAGTTTCCAACATTCCGGTTTCAATCCTGCATAAATTTCCGGGTAGCGACCAGAAGATGGCAGCAGGTGTTCTTTCATTCTATCCTTATCCATCAGGCTAGCTGACCACAGTAAACAGTTTCCTCCGTTTAAACTGAAACCAACTGCCAGATTTCATCCATAACCAAGACTGGCGCAGTTTCTCCAACGGCTGACCTCCAACGGACGACTGATCACCTGTAGCTTAACATGGGAAACTGTCTCTTGAATCTTGGTCCAATAGCCTACATTTCCTCCCTTAGAAAATCCTAACTTTTCTCCCTCCAATG
Source organism: Fasciola hepatica (assembly GCA_948099385.1). Lineage (NCBI taxonomy): Eukaryota > Metazoa > Platyhelminthes > Trematoda > Plagiorchiida > Fasciolidae > Fasciola > Fasciola hepatica. The sequence continues at coordinate 2,897,307 of CANUEZ040000131.1, forward strand.
TAAGTGCCTTAAGTTGCAGATTTCACTTCCGAAGCCACAGCTTTTCTCTTCTCATGAGGCTAATATGTTTTACAGGTAGTATTCGAGACCGAAAAGAAGACCAACTTCGCAGTAACGGGGCCAAATCTCTAAGGTATCCCAATAAAGCATCGAAACTCTCACTGCTGCATAAATCCAAGAATTTTACATCAGATACTACTATCCAGTACGTTGTGTCACCAAATAAAACTTGAGCCACTTACCCTCCTGATATCACTGAGGCCTTTAACTATCACTTCGCCAATTCCATGGCCCAAACTCAGACGTAGCCCTCCTCCGAATCCTCTTGCTATCACCAGTTCTTCTCTATCTACCGTAACATTTGGAGTAAACATTTACTTCCAGCCTCATTTCCAGCTATAAAGCATACATGCTTCCTGGACCAGATGGGTTACCCCAGCTTCAATCATTGGCGGTGGATCGGACGTTCCACTTCTTTTCCTAAACTTACTCTGTCACTTAAGTCCAGTATGGTACCATCGAACCCGAAGCGTTCAGTCGTCATTCCACGACAAAGAAGTGGACCCGTCCAAGAACTCGCTAATTGCCGTCCCAATAACCACACCCTTAGCATTTCTAGAATAATGGAAACCATTGTCAAAGATGGCTTTACTACCGACCTTCTCGCTTCAGACCGCCTCTGCAAAAGGCATCACGGGTTCCCTCAAATCGCGATCATGCACCACGTGTCAGTTTGACTTCCTCAGCCTAGCCATTAAGGCATTTGATAACGAGCAGACATTATTTGTTGTCTACCTAGATCTATCGAAGGCTTTCGACCATGTTTCACACCCTCCTCTCATCGCCAAATTGTTTTTATTTCGCACTAATGACCCACTACTTTCTTAGCTGCAATCTAATCTCACTCATCGTTCTCAAGTGGTCCTCACCAATGGACGTACTTCTAACCCGAAATGTGTTACAAGTGGCGTTATACAGGGCAGAGTACTGCGTCCTCTCCTATTTCTAAAGTACATTAATGACGCACTGGTTCTAGTACACCATGGCACGCCATCCTTGTTTACAGATGATATAAAAGTGGTTCACTCTTTCAGTTCGAATGATGCTACTCTTACTGTTTGCAACGTTTCCGCCGACCGTCCTGCATTTGATCGCTGGTGTCACTCCTGGAAGGTGAACTTTCCAACTGATAAGCGCGGGGTTCCAGCCCACTAATTGCAATTGCTCTCTAGATCCCCATCTCTTGGTTGGTGCCCAGTAGCAAGTCAACCTAATATCCGCGATTAGGACCTCAACTACTCCAGCTCCCTGAACTTCTCTGAGCAAGTTGCCATCCAGGCGGCTTCCGCTTTTTTCGTCTCCAGGACAGTATAATCAGCACCTACAAGTCCCACGTCAGGCCCTTGCTTCAATACTGTCCATTATTGCTCTCTGACATGACAAAGTTCGACAGGGCTGCGCTAGAAAGCATACAAGGACGTTTTACCAAACAACTGTTTGCTTGATCCACGTCTTTAAACTGTGGAGGACGATGCCAACATCTGAATCTCGACCAACTCTGGCTCCACCGCTTAAGGCCAAACTTAGTCTTTTTGTATAACCTGCTGCATAACCCGTCTTTTTCCCTTAATTCAGTAAGCTTCTCCTGCGAAACTTCCTATTCGTTTCGGCACAGGCCTTTTACTGTCCCTTCTAGTATGGCTCAATCTGCCTTACGGTCCCATTCTTTCATTCTTGTCTACTCGAAGTTCTGGAACAAGTTGTCCGTCACCTTCTGAGCCTCATAAGTCAAGTCCCAATTTCTATCGGCAATGATTCCATATCTCAAGGTTGCACGTGCACTTCATCTATCTAGTATGTGCATAGCCGAGGATACAGCATACGAGGAGGGCCCCGTCTTTCAGGTCCAGCTCGTTCGTGGACCCTGCTCCCTCCAACTGAGGGCACAATTAACGTTAGAAAGTTTCATTGATCCGACTGAATTCTCAATGCTTGGCCAGCTTTTGCCTTTACCGTAATAGGTAACGGAATTTAAATGCCATTATTTTCGTACAGCTTGTTCTTCTCTCCCCCCATAGTCTCGGTTACTCTCACATTTTATCCTTTATCGGTTTCTGTTTGCTTCCATAACCGGTTAATCCACAGCACGGGTACACCCTGACTGCCTTTTTATCTGTTTTCCTTTTCCAGTTCTTTATATATGGTTGTCACCCCCAAACTTGGTATACGCTCCCGAATAAAGCTGCTGTTTGACCCTTCACTAACCGCTGACCCCTCCCTCTGAGACTCCCCGCAGCCCAGCCATCTGAAAGCGGACCCTACGCTTCCATAGTGGAGCTACTCTCCACTTGCATAACCATCAACGAACATTTGTGCTTTCCCCAAGGGTGCGGGAGCAGTCAGATCCACCGCTTTGGCCGCCCACATCGGGTGTGCAGGCGGTCTGGAAGGATGAGCGAGCGCAATTAGGCTAATGGACCACACCTCCCGTATTCACTTCGAAGTGCTCTTCAGGTTGGGTGTCCAGCGCACGGCCAGTTCCACCCACCAGCACTGGCTGCGGATCTCACGCTCAAACTCTCCTTGCCCTACCGCATCCGATGTCGTCAGTTGCAGAACACATGATCTAACCATCTTTGTTCCGCCACGGTACGACCAACTGTCACTCTTGCCATCACTCTTATCACTTCCATTTTTATCATCCTTCCACGGCCTGCACACCTATTCATTCTGTTTTTGCTCCTATCGACTCTCACCGCGTCACTTCTCATCGCACGTCACTATCGTCGTACCCACTTTACTCTGACGACGCCGGCCAATATTTCTTTTTCTACCCATGTCGTCACTGCAGCTCTTAGTCTCTACTCGCTTGGTATCACCTTATGCTCGTAAAGCTCATTGATCGCGTTCGTATGCCTCACCGCCCACCGCTCCGTCACACCCTCCCTCGTTCTCCCTTCTCCTGCTTAGTGCCAGCAACCAGCAGTATCACCCGCACCCATGACCAAATTCCATATCAGAACCCGCCGTCCCAAACTTGGTGTCCCTCACAGCCTCATTTGTTGTCTAATCACCGCCACTATATTTTCTTTGCCTGGTTCCGCTATTCCCCCGTGGATCTTTCCATCGGGAAGTGCTTGGATTAGCACCCTCCAGCTGCATCCACTTGTACTATAGGCTGCAGCCACGCACATCTCCATTTCCATTATCTCCCACTCTGACGAACGTTCAATTCTCGTGTCTTGCGCTCATCCAACGGTTCACCTCTCCTGATGCTTCCTTCTTCTCAGCATTCTTTATGTTTCACCTCTGGTGAACCGATCTGACTGGTTTTGCCTCACCTGTCTTTTCGGTCCGTCTTCTCATCTCCTGTTTCGTACGTTGCTTGCCACAGGCATTTTCTGTGGGCTATTCAGGCTGTTCCGCTTTTTCACGTCCCTCCTGATGTAAAATCATCGTTACCTTATGGTTTTCATCTACAGTTTCAATCCGTTTGATCTGTCATTACCCGATTCCTGTGCTTATTTCTCTCCCACATCGTTCGACGTCACAGCTGCTGCATCGTTGCACCACAGACAGACTCAACTCCCGGGTACACTTCTATACTTTGTATCTTTAGTCGCTCTGCACCACCGAGCATTACCATCGCCATCATCCCGCGGAATAATGTAAGTCCATATGTTTAAGCTTCTCCCATTTCCAACCTTCACTGCGTGTCTCACGTACATTATTTAGATTATTAGATTTATTCTTGCCTGTTCCCTTCGGTACTTTCCTTCGTCTTCCCTCTTTGATGAACTGATCCTAACAGCTCCCGTCAATTTTATGCTTCCAAATTCTCTTCCCTCTATGTTGATCCGCCATTTTTACCTGTCACGAAGAATATTAACCAGGATATTCCTGAGTTAATTCTGCAAGCATTCGATCTAACCTTACCTACCCGTTCCAATCACTGGTATTTTTTCTAGGACTCCACTGCTGTCGCCCCTGTTCCAATTATATATATATATATATACATATATATATATAAATATTCACTAGAATCTAATTTGAGTCCTCTGGAGTGTGAATGGATACTCTTCATTGAAGAGCCCACAAATGAATCACAACTGTGATTTCCCATAGTTATTCGTGTCTGGGTCACCGCTAACCCAACGAACAACGAGGCTGCATGTTCAAGCGCTCATATTGATAGCATATATATATATATATGTGTATATATATATATATGTATACGTATGCGTGCATTTGCTCTCCATCTTGCCTTTCTTTGTCGACCATTTCTTGTGCTGTCATCTCACTGGCCGTCAGGACATGCGTTCACTCCTTCTACATCTGTTTCTCACATCTACCGGATTCGCTTCTTGCTTTTCTCGCTCCCCGTTTTACGATGAATTTGTGCCCTGTCCGCCGAACATCAATTGCAGAGTGCCGACGCTTCATTACCACCTAATCCATCGCGGTGCATCTCACTTTTTTCTCCATCGTCTTCCCCTAGGACAGTTTCTCATACCGATTTATGGCCCCTCTCACGTATATCGTCCGGCTTTCAGGCATCCCCACTTGGACCAATGGGACTCCTTATTTGACCTGGACTTTCAGGCCTACCGGGCACATGCTTGAATCTGCTGTTGGGTTCACTTACACATTTTTACCTTTTCCTTAGGTGGGCGTACACTTATCATGCATCATCCCCCCTTTATTCACCCTTCTGAGTCTACCTAGCCTATATTTGTCAAACATATTTCTGCATTTTCACGAATTTTGTTTGTCCGTTCCATCGCCTGTAAAAGTTTTATCATGCAACTGGCATGATTCGGGCGTCTCCGAAATAAACCATGGATACTCTCATTATCATTGTTATTAGAATGTGCATCGCAGCATGCGTCGGACCTATCGGAAATACACTATATATATATGTATACGTATGCGTGCATTTGCTCTCCATCTTGCCTTTCTTTGTCGACCATTTCTTGTGCTGTCATCTCACTGGCCGTCAGGACATGCGTCCACTCCTTCTACATCTGTTTCTCACATCTACCGGATTCGCTTCTTGCTTTTCTCGCTCCCCGTTTTACGATGAATTTGTGCCCTGTCCGCCGAACATCAATTGCAGAGTGCCGACGCTTCATTACCACCTAATCCATCGCGGTGCATCTCACTTTTTTCTCCATCGTCTTCCCCTAGGACAGTTTCTCATACCGATTTATGGCCCCTCTCACGTATATCGTCCGGCTTTCAGGCATCCCCACTTGGACCAATGGGACTCCCCATTTGACCTGGACTTTCAAGCCTACCGGGCACATGCTTGAATCTGCTGTTGGGTTCACTTACACATTTTTACCTTTTCCTTAGGTGGGCGTACACTTATCATGCATCATCCCCCCTTTATTCACCCTTCTGAGTCTACCTAGCCTATATTTGTCAAACATATTTCTGCATTTTCACGAATTTTGTTTGTCCGTTCCATCGCCTGTAAAAGTTTTATCATGCAACTGGCATGATTCGGGCGTCTCCGAAATAAACCATGGATACTCTCATTATCATTGTTATTAGAATGTGCATCGCAGCATGCGTCGGACCTATCGGAAATACACTATAATTATTTCCCCAAACAACCCATTCACTTGAATCCTGCTTAACTCTCGTCCCGTTTTATATCACTCCGCTCCACAAATGGCTCATGGCTTGGCACCTCCTACACACACCACTATGTTTGTTGTCCCCTCAACATCTCACCGGATATTAATTCCTCAAGTTGTAAAGAGTCGAAATTTCTGTTGCGTCTAAGCACTTTTTCTTTCCGGAGGACACCTTGAGACTCCTTCGGAATAAGATTTCTGCCTTTTCACGAGTCATTAAAACTACTGGTCTGAGTGCCTACTCGTCATCACCAGTATTGTTTCCAGTTTTTCACCTGCCATTTCGCCAAAAAGTTGTTTGTCAGCATATTTCACCTGAGACCATATAGATCATATCTGAATTGCCGGGCATTTCGCTTCCATCCCTGCTGTACTTGATTACGTGTCTCGACCACGAAGCCGATTTTTCCCGTCACTGAGCTACGGGACCATCCGACCTTCAAATTTATTTCCTCCTGATACTTCTTCATGCGACTAAAACTCCCACACCTCTCTGGACTAAGTATATCCTGTAGGCTATCTAAGAATCCCCATTGTGAACCGACTTGTGCGATGTGATCCTGCAGCCGAACATGCTTTTGGTGTCTTTGAAATAAACCATCATCAAGCTGAAGCTGTCGGTATCTTAACTAATAGTTCTGAATGGAACACCAAAAATCCGCAACGCATCCCGTGAGGCAAAATAAGCTACAATTTTGAGTAGCTTTCCAAATCCTCCAAGCCTGATGGGAAAGGACAAAATCTTGCCTAGAGGCCCAGGCACTTATACTCTTAACCCTGCCAAAGCATCCTGACTGTCTTTGAAGTCTGAGAAAATGACAACAGAAAAGATCTTCGGATTCGACTCTGGGAGTGTCCTCTTGAACCTTCCCACCCAGACAAGCACGGCAAGAAGGATATTGGAGCTCGTCAGATGGGTCACAAGAGACAAACCTCATCATACCAACTCAAAAGAAAGTAAGCCGACAGTGCCAAGTTTAAAAAAAAGAATCCTCAGGAAATGACAACGACTCTAAGCTTTCCTGCTCTCCAGAATAGTTCTAACGATATCTGAGGGCAAATCGGAGCCTCTGTTCAACATCTAAACTTAGAGAACTCCCGCTTCCTAGTGAGCCTTCAGTGAATTTTCATTCCGCCCTCCAGCCTCTGAGACATCTGCCCGGTCCCGAGCGCCAAGTCCGTTGGATGTAAACCTAGAGGATTCAGATAGGTGACAGCTAATAACGACCATGGGCATTACTCCTGAGACTAAGAATCCCCAGGAGAGCAGGTTGGCTGCCAAGGAAGCACTACTACTAGCCCTCCCATAAAAATGTAAGCCTGGGGGACTTAGGCGACATAAGGTGATCTCACTAAATAAGCCCACTGACATTTTGGGCGATTTAACATTTTTCTGAGGGTGGTCAGGTTCGAAGAAATCATATCAGGGCACAAGACTGGCGACCGACGCCAATGCTAGTCCATTTCATTGCAGTTATTGGCCCCACATCTTACCTTGTTCCGGCTTCTTGTACTCCTTCCCTGCTTGTCGGTAGCTGGAAACTCGTTGCACCCAGGACACGTCGGGGTTGCTGTAAGAGAAAGCTACAATGGCAGGACTTCGGTAGAATACTGTCTAGGCAGTCAGCATGCCCACTTAACATGAAAAAGTCTAATGATTCAGGTGTCAGCTCTCTTGCAATGCAAGAGATGTGATTGAAATGAAAATCAACACTGAAGTGTGAGTAAAAGATACAGAAAAGTGAGAGAAAAAGTCAAATAATTCGGAGCAGAACTTCCGCTGAGAGCTTCTGACTCCTCGCGGGTAATCCGGAGAATAAGCGCCCATGCCAAACTGAACCCTTCTTTAGAAACGGTGACAGTATCTGCCTCCTCTCTTCTCTTGGGAGTTTATTCCAGCTTTTTGCGTAAGACGACCTGGGCTTTGATATTCTTGTTGGCCCTCCGCTAATAAAGTTCAGAACATATTCTGAGAGCATTTCCGTCACGGACTAACAACGGTTTGTTTTGTTCTTGAGCAAACTTCTACGTCCTTCATTGCCTTGTCAAGTTTCTCTTTTGCTTCCCTAGGCTTGAACGAGAACGAAGCTCGTGGTGCCAGTCCATCTTTGTACCTCGGTCTCTTTTGACTGCAGATCAATTGGTACACCCTCTCTGAATCCCTTCCAGTGTTCACATCATTTCGATTTGCAGTTGACGTTTAATGACCACAGCCAGTCGAGCGCCCAGCAGTCTTTCGACGATGTGCACTTGAGTTGTGCACCCCACTGCCAAGTGTATTCCGTTGAAACCTCACTGAAAATGGGAGGGAAAAATAAGGCCACATTGCACATCAATTGCAAGAGAAACTATGCGTCTTAAGGGTTCATTGAAATAGCATGCAATAGACGAAAACATCAATCGCAACAAACCTCAGACGTACCACTTACGATCTACAGGCACCATAAGGGACTGGACGGTCTGCTGTTTTATTATCCTACCGTGCACAATGTTTCAACCGTTCACTACCCCGTTGGTAATGAAGTACGTGGGCGACCTTTATAACTGGGGAGCCCAGGCCTGGGCTGTGTACCATAATTGGGGTCGCACCAGTGCCGTCTAAAGAGGCCTCGTGCCGCAGGGGCTCCTTAGAGTCGCTATTTAGCGTAGCTGGGGCACAACTGTCTTCGTTCTTTAGCCTGTGGCAGACACTACACCGACTACTTGAAGCCGCTTGGTAAAACTATCCTGAATTCCCGGGTTTTTGTTCCCTTTCCCTTCGGTTTCTTGTTGCCCAGGGTTTAAATAGTAAATACCTCAGGACCTCTCAGGCAACAGCCGTGTATATTTGCCTTGGTTCATATTTGTGTCCCTGGCTACTGTCTTTTGTGGGTGGCATCTAGGTCCTCCTGAACCTGGGTAAATTCAGGAGATCCCCGGGTTTTCTCACCATGCTCCAACAGCAAACTTGTTGGCCGAAAGATAATTGGCAGATCATTCACATACATTAAGATGAGTGCCGGTCGCGGCACTGATCTTTGTGTCACGCCACTGGTTGCAATAGTCTTTGCGGACCTAGAGATTTCAACTTTGACTCAGGAAGGGCGATCGCACAGGCAAGCTTGTAACCAGCCAACTAGCTCTGTGGCCACATTCAGTAAACCTAGTTTAAGCGAAAGCAACCCGTGGTTTACATCATCGAACGTTTGCGAAGGTCGAAGAAGCTCAATCCAGTTGCTTGCCTTGATGTGGTCTGCAGTATATCTTTACGCCACTCGTCGGTGTGGTACCCTTGTTAGAGTTGTAGATACTCCAACCTGTTCATGCAAGAATATACACTGGTTGCAACAGCTAGTTCTGAAAATCCTCCAGGAACTCCCCGATACACCAGTTACGCGAGAATATCCAATTATATGCATCATTTGTGTTTGTTATCACTTGCAATTTTGTACATCAACGTTTGTTTATTCGCTTCTGACTCTCGATCATATCTTGTTCAAAGTTGTACGACTTATGTGCTCGTTCTTCTCACGCCACCGGTGAAGCTCTCGTTATGAGCCTTTGTGATAGCATATCTGCAGTTTGAATATATTTTGCGATGCTGTTCCGTTGACAATTCATCTTCGCAGAAACTGCGGATCAATCTGGTCTTGGTTTTGGGATTTGCGCGAACTAGCTACACTCTGCTCGGAGGGGTCGTGTAATACAAAAATTGAATAAGATGGATCGAGCAAACCAGAATGTGCCGAAAGGACAATTAAAAAGGTCACAACCAAGACGGTAAGAAAAGCGGCAAGTCAGTTTGCGTGTGTGTGCAAAGGGGGAGGGGGTTGCACTTTAGTTATACTAATACCAATCATGGTATGTTTTTCTCGGCCATGGTCAAGACGCACGCGCAAGCGCATAATCATGGTGTACAATGCTACTCAGTAAGGTGAAATATTCACGAATTTTGGGAATAAGAGTCAGAAGTGTCAGCGATAGAAAACCGTAGCCAGCGATGGTTTGTTTGGCTCGATCTAATAATGGTTTGTGCGGCTACTTTGAACCGGTTTTGAGTTCAAGCTTGGTGGTGGCGCACCGTGGGGATACCGAGAATTTCGTTAGTACATAATGCTAAAGATGCATTACAAACGAAAATGATGCAAACCTTGGAAAGCGGAGGCTTGCTGGGGTTCAGCGAACAGCGTAAGTTCTGAATAGGAGAAAAGATTGTACGGAAGTACACTCGGAAAAACCGTTGCATGCGAACAGAATAGCAAACAGTGAAGGTGATGCAAACCCCAAATGACGGATCTACCGGGGTTAGATAAAATTAATGAATTATGAAACAGGGAGACATGGAACCAATTTTGTGAATGTGCACTTAGGAACATTGGTGAGTGTGAAAGAAGCAGCCCATAGAAAGACGAGTTTAACCTCAGGATCAGTAACCTGTACCCTTCGGAATCGAGAAGGCGCAACTGAAGGGTCCTGGAAAAGTGGATAATCAACTTCCAGCCGGCCATGGTTCGATGGAAGAATGGACTGTTGCAACGGATACCAAAGTGAAGAATCTGCGCATGGACCTGAGCCCTGTTATGCTGTTTCACTGACAAAAATATGCATTTATATACGAATATATATATATATATGTATATATGTGTAAGTACATATTGACGCATTGAGTCTCAGTGTTATTCAGCTTCATTACTGGTAATGTTCAACATACCATGGGTATGGTTCGTCTGGAGGAGTAAAAGAAGTGTCGGTCACTCAGCCGAGTGTGACGAGATATGACGGATTAAACTGATGACTGGTATTTACCGGTATGTTAGGAGGATTCACTTGAATTGTTGTTTGTGTTGGCTGCAACGACGATATCGACTGGACAGGCTTTGAGTTATAAAACGCTAAACTATGTGACAAGCAGTTGAGAGTATTTCCTGTCGGGGGGCTTGATTGCGGTCCCAGTTGCTATGAAAGTTTCATCTTGGGTCTCTGCCGGTATGAGTAAAAGTGGTATCCTTTGTTATCCAGTTTGGAGACTAAAATAGTGGGAGACGATTGACCTGAAATAGATAGGGATTGCAGTCTGGATGTGGTTCCAGATGTGGGTTATGGCAATATATGATGACAATAATAATGGAATGACTGGGTATATGTGAATGGGGTAAGGATAAGGTTTCATTTAGACGGCCAGCGGCACCCACTCAACGATTTGAGTAACGTGGGCTCGCATGGGATTGAGCTATATTGCTAAAGGCTAGCAAGGTTGCGTACAACTGTTGGGCAGTTGTGCATGCATTCTAAAAGGATTAATGGTTTGCGATTTGGAGTGGCGGTATTGGGATACCAATAAAAACCTAAGACTTTATGGTCAAGATAAATTGGAATTGGTAACCCCCAATACAGCTTGCTTAGGCAGAAAGCAGCTCAACACCGAGGCGGTAATGTAGGTTTGAAAGGACAGTATGTGAGTGAATGGGGCTGATACCCTGCTAGCCTAGATCCATATTTGTCACCTTCTCTTCCGGTTTAGCGGTTATTCTATTCTGAATAGTCTCTGAGGAGCCCTAAAGTGGAAGAAACTATTAGGGTGTCGGTGGTGATGCAGTAGAAGAAATTGGTCTCGTGCTATAGGTTCGTCTTTGCTCCTACTCGGTGGTGCTAGCGTACTGAGATTATACTTGATTATGAGCTAGGATGCCTGATGAAGTGGTGACATTATGTTTACCGTGATATCTCTGTCATCGTTGTCATAATGCAAGGGAGGACAGCACCAGTTTGAGGACTGGTTCGGAAAAGCTTGAGAGATGGGAGCGGGCTGGGGCCAAATTTTCTTCAAAAAAGCGAACTCCAGTGGTCAACCTCCGGTGCTCATGGTCGGAGGCACTAGAGCCTGCCTCTTGTAGGCAGGTAGCACGATACATATCCAGTGGCATACAGCTCGTAGAGCTCAAAGAGTGACGCACAGTTTTTAGACGTTTTTATTATTTCTTAACTTTATCACAGTCAAATATCTGGCCGTCAGAAAGGGAGGAGCTGTTTTTGGTGGGTAACGACAGCTGCCAAGCCCCGGCCAAAACAGGAGCGGCATGTGAAAGCCGCTTTGGGAATAGGTCAACCACACCAGTCAAGCCGTAGCAACACTGCAGCCCGGAGATATGGGTTACATGTGACAAGGCTGGTATGTCGGGAAGAAAAAACAGTGAGGTATTTTCCCCTCTATTTTGTGCTAATCTCTTTTGATGTTCTTGTCGTCTCAGTGGTGGTTAACTCTGTACAGGGAGACAACCACAGCCAGGAATGTTCACAGATGTGCCACGCGGACACTCGCCATGTCCGTGTTGTCAGAACACCAAGGCGGTTTACACGGGACAGAAAATGCAGGGGGAGGTAGAGTCAACCACAGCGTGCGATTATTCGATGAGGTAAAGATTCCCCGAATCACCAGTTTGCACAAAGATGGGGCGCTACTTAAAACCCAGAAAATGTGATAAAAACGGCTGAGCATAGTGGATTTGTTAAAGACGTAAGTTGATTTAGACTGGACATCTAGGCTTATGGACTCTAGTATCTGATGCCCTTATGGCTGAATATGCCATAGGCCGCTATACTGACTTGCCCCGAAAAAAGATATTTGATAGTAAAATATCTAGATCGTTTTGCCGCCCCAGATTGCGAAAATAAACCGCTAAGTTCCCTAATCGCTGCCGGGAGGAGGCCAGCCCTGTGCGAGTCTAACTGAAACTAGGATGCTTAAATCGGTTATCCCATTTATTGGTACCCTATTCCTATCTCAAAGGCCTGAGCCCTTGAACTATAAAGACTGTACGATCTGTTCAGCGTGTTCATCGTTAGGGCCATGCGTATTTTTTGTTCAAAAGCTACCAATGTCGGTAGCAGTGCCCGACTTCGTTGTAGTAGCTTGTCCCACATTGAAGCGTACTTGTTGATGAAGAAGTTTGACTCAAAGCAAGCCTAAGCAAAAGAACAGAAACCAAGAACTCATTGTTACGCAAGGAATGATAAGAAAGGGGCCTCACCTGCAGTGTCGAACTACATGACCTGTTCTTAAAGATATTGTGAAAGAATCGAAGGTTATTTACGAGGCGGCGCAGCCAAAAAAGATCGATCTCCAGCAGATCACAAAGTTCCGTGTAAATTTGGGGCACGGGGAAACCTAGGAGATGTTTCGTAAATGCCCGTTGTACATTCTCAAACACCATTTAGTCGCTCTGTCGCGAATTAGAATAAATGATTGAGCTTTATCCCAGAAGAGGTATGACATGGGACTTGAAAATTTTCACTTCGCTTTCCGGCAAAATAAAGTTATGGTGCGTAAGCCCGATGGTATGGCGTGCTTTGGCCACTTGGGCGGCTGCGTATTCCGAGAAGCCAAACGTACATGGAGAGTGTAGAACCAAGTCACTTACCCGAGGGTTATTGCTTGTGAATTGGTCTTCCGTTCCAAATGCCTCGATGTGGGGCAATAACGTTTATGAGTAGAAATATTAATTTTTTCAGTCGAAGAACCTCAGAGGTAGCTTAACAGGGGCGACAACACAGGACAGGATACTCGTATTTCACCGGCCAAACAATTTAAGCCATGGAACATATACAGTCGTTTACGTAGGCCTTTTTTCCATACTGCGCGGCACCAAGCTTGATATTGCCGCTGCTTGAACGTTTCGGCTGCGTTCTGTTTAGTTTCCTGCGGCCGATGGCTTGCTTCTCTTGACCGTCATTTCCCCTCGGCATGTCCGACTGCTTCTGTTGACGGCTCGATCGGTAGCTCTTCATCTGGGCTACCTTGCTTGTTGCGGGATATCCCGCTGCTTCCTCTCTGGTCATCTGCATGCCTTTTCATGCCTGCTTCGGGACACCTACGACATATTCGCTGCCTGTTCTTTTGTCTGTGGCTCTCGTTTGGTTCGTTCGTTCGCCTTGATGTTCACGCCGTTCCCTCGCCCCAGCATGCCCCGTTACACTCGCCCTTTCTTTTAAACGTTCGGCCCTGATGTGCTAGAGTGCCAAGTCGCATCCGTTGACCCATTTGCTCTGTGGCCTTTGATCGATTTCGAAACTGAAATTTTTCCTGTCTAGTACGGTGTAGGGTCCACTCCATCGTTTGTGGAACTTGCTGGCCCCGGTCCGGCCACTTCTGGTCAGTTACCATTCCTCACTTTTACCAGCTGTGCGGACATGAACGGATCCCATTTTTATGTTTGGTTCCGCCTATCGTACCCTGCGTTGTTTCGACTCCGAGCAACTCTTGTCTGTTGGACGGCCGCTTTCTCTAGATGCCTCAGATAGCGGGTTTTCAGAGATTTATCATTTTTCATGTTGAGCCACACATTCAGTCGCGTTCTGGGTTCCTGCTCGAAAACCAGTTCGAAAGGTGTCGTCCCCGTTGTTGAATGGTTCGTTGCGTGGTAACTGAGCAGTATCTCTGATAGTCCTTCTCGCAATCACTCCCGTGGTTACTAGTCACTCCTTCAGCGTTTTGTTGAATCTTTCCGTCATTCCGTTTGCCTGGGGGTGGTAAGGTGACGTCAGTGTTCCCCGGATCCTCCACTATTCCAAAGTGTCTCGAAACTTCTTCGATTAGAAGCAGGAACCCTGGTCAGTGATGATCTTTTCTGTTATACCGAATCGAGCCACCACATTATCAACAAATACTCAAGAGACCTTATCGCCTGTTTGATCCGGTACCGGGATTGCTTCCACCCAGCGAGACACGTGGTAAACCATTGTCATGATGCACCGGTTTCCAGTAACACTCACAGGCAAATGACCAAAAATGTCCAAACTCCACCTCTGAAAGACCCGCTGTGCTTCTATGGGCTGCATAGGCGGTGTTGCTGTTGTGTGCTCTCGGTTCCGTTGACAAACAGGGCAAGTTCGTATGTAGTCGTCAACGTCATGCCGCATCGTGGGCAAGAAGGCTCTGCGCCGCAATAATTCAATGACTCGTTTTTGTCCAATGTGAGCACTGTTGTGCGCTAGCTGTATTGCCTGCTCACGTACGGCCTCGGGAGCAAAAGGCAGTCGTCTGGGTCGCAGACCCTGTCCCACATCAACGTCACTGAAGAGCTTGCCATCTTCCACATGCAATCGCTCCCAAACTCTCAGTAGGTCTTGCGGCGCAGATAAGCCCCCATTTCGTCTTGTTTTGGCTTAAAGATGTGAACATACTGTCAGCATCAGAATGTCATTTCTTTGGTGGCTGAAAAATCATCACTTGACATCAGCCGATTCACTGGGCTCGCCTCAGCTGGCAGTTGGTCGTCTGGGATCGGGCGGGATGATGTGTCAGGTATTTTGTTTTCTCGTCCGTAAACATGCTCGATTGTAAAGGTGAATTCTTGCAGGCGGTATGCCCACCGTGCCAACCTCCCTCTTGGATCTCCTGTTGCCATCAACCGGGTCAATGGCTTGTGATACTTTTTGATTCAGGAGTCAGTAGCAATTAGATGTGTTCTCCACTTTCCCAGTGCCCACACGATTGCTAAACATTCCTTTTCCGTTGTGGGATATCTCCTCTTGGCACTTGTGAGCAGTCGGCATTTCTTTAATCAACCAAACAAATTGAAATGCCACTAATTTCAACCACTTTGCTTCCACCTACCCCCGTAGTTTCTGTCACTCTTATGCCTCGTCCTTTACTGGTTTTTATATGCTTCCAATAACTGTTGATCCACAGCAGGGGCACACCATGACTGCTGCTTTTTATCTGCTCTCCTTTCTCACGTAACTCCCCCTTCTTAGTCCTTTTTTCATTTCCCGTCATGTTAATTTCCACATTTTTAAGGGTTTTGTCTGTTTATTCCATCACTTGTAAACAGCTGATCATGCACTTGGCATGCCTCGGACGTCTCCGAAATAAACCTTTATTATTCATTATTACTTTATCGTAACCCACAGCTGGAACCACATCCAGACTGCAATTTCCCTTTCTTTCAGGTTCGTTGTCTTCCACTATCTCAGCTGCCAAACTGGCTAACCAAGGATGCCACTTTGACTCTTACGGACAGAGACTCAAGTGGAACCTACCATAGCAACTGGGGCCGAAATCAAACCACATAACAGGAAATAACCCTAATTGCTTATCAGATCGTTCAGCGTTTTCAAACGCAACCAACACGGATTCCAGTTCACGCGCATGCCGCTAATATACCGCCGCACTCGGCTGATCGACCGACACATGCTTTGCCCTGCCGGACGAAACTCACGCACTCGACGTAGTACGTTACCAGAAATGACACTGAAAAACACTGAAGGCAAATGTGTCAACACATACATATATATTTGTCAGCGAAACAGCATAATAACTCTGAAGTCCATGCGGAGATTTCCCACTCTATTATCCGTTACCCCTTTTTATCTTTTCTCCGAACCGTAGCCGGATGGAAATAGACTCTCCACTTCTCGAGGACCCTCCAGTTGCCCTTTCTTATTTCAGAATGGTATATGTTACTGATCCTGAATCTAAACTCACCTTTTTATGGTCTGCTGTTTCTCCCACATCCACCAGTGTTCACTTTCACGAAATTGGCCTCATGTCCCCCTGCTTCAAAACTCGTTCCGTTTATTGAACTCCGGTAAATCAGTCATTCAGGGTTTGCATTGTCTCCATGGATAGCTATCCTCTTCGCATGAGTTGATTTTCCCGAATACACTTCTTTACAAATTCCCCCCCCCTTTTCCTCTTGCTCAAAATTTACTCCATCTGGAGAACCTTAGTAAGCCTTCGGTTTCCTTGGCTTGCATCATTCTCGTTCATAATGCGTCCTTGGCACTGCGTTAACGATTTATTGATGTCTCCACCGCGCACTAGTGCCCAGCCCGGATCCGAAACCGGTTCAAAACTGCCGCGCTAACTATTATCAGAATGATCCATTCAAACTGCTGCTGGCTTTGTTTTTCCATCTCTGGTACTCTCGACTTTCATATTTAGAATTTGTGAATGTTTCATCCTTTTGAGTAACGTGCTACACCATGATCATGCGCTACAGCGTGTTTCTCTACCATAGCCAAGAAATATACAAGTACTATTATTGTTACTCGATCACCCCAGACAGTAGAGACAGTACTGTGCCAATTCCGACGTCACTGGCATCCACAGCTGCGGTGAAGTTTTCATGCGGCTTTGGTATTATCAAACAGCTTTGAGGGTTTGTTGCACCTTCCTTGAACTTCTTGAAAATAACCCCCGTATCTGAAGTCCACTCGAACTTCGTATCCTTCCTCAGTAGTTGAAACAGAACACCAGCTTTCCGGGCAAAATGTGGCAAAAACTCAGGCCTCAGCCGACCAAGCCAAGGAAGGATCTCAGTTGGCTCCTTGATTTTGGCGAGGGGAAGCTCCTGATCGTCTCCGCTGTCTCGGGTAAGGGTTGCAGTTTTTCTCCTCCAACAATGTGTCCCAAACAAATGTTTTGTCACGTGCTATATGGCACTTCTTTGCACTCAATTTCAAACCCACCGCTTTGATTCACTCTGGGACTGCGCTTAATCTGGGCACATGCCCGTCAATCGTTCTTGAAAATACCACAATATCAACCCCGTACACCACAACACCATCCAGGTTTTCCAGTACCTGCAGCAGAAAATGCCTGAGAGTAGCCGCTGCGGTACACAGTCCAAAAGGCATCCGTAGGAACTCATACTGCTTCCAATTGACACAACGCTGTTTTCTCTCTGTCGCTCACAAGCACCGGCAGCTGCCAATAGCCCGACCTCAAGTCGATCAACGACAGCACCTTCGCGTCATGAAGCTGCTCAAATATCTCCTCGGTTAGTGGCATCGGGAACGCGTCCTTAATTGTGACACGGTTGAGCTCCCGGAAGTCAACACAAGATCCGTACGTCCCATCCGATTTCTGCGTTGACAACACTGGCGAGGAATACGGGCTAGTGCTTTACTGAATTATTCCCTTCGATAGCATGTTCCGAACGTGCTTCTCAAATTCCGGTACGACTTTCCGCGGCGGCCTCTGATACACTGATTTGCACACTGCACCCGGTGCTAGGTTGATCCTGTGTTCCTGCCAATTGCAAAAGCCGTACTCGTCATCTGGTGTCGGAAACAACTCCGCATACCTCTCGAGGCACTGTCTTACGCACGGGACTGGACAACCTGAGACAGAGGAAGTTTTTACACCACCAACGCGGTTCAGCCGGTCCCGGTTGGATTGCAGCTCGATATCCTTCCCCCGAACCCGCAGTCGATGAGCTTCAAAATCGATTTTGGCTCATATAAGTTCCAACAAATCAACCCCAACAATTGTCTCGGCGACCCTTTCCCCAGTAACATATCATGAGCCACACGAACATCGCCGATCTTAACCGCTAGCTGCAGCTTTCCCGCTACTCTCAGAGCCTCCCCTCCGACAGCGCGCACTCATATTTTGCACAGCCTCACCAAAATTCCCTCAACGCGAGATGTCACAGATACCCCAGCCCCCGTATCTATAACTGCAATTTTACGTTCGCCCCAGATTATGATCTCAACTATAGGCACCTCCTTCGACTTGAATGTGGATACAGAAAAGCAAGACGAGAAGCTTTTTCTGGACAATATCGGGCAAAAGGTCCTACCCCGCCACATACAAAACATCTGTTTCGTGCTCCGTGCGTCAATACTTTATTCTTCCTTTGTGTTTGTCGGTTGAGTTCCAGTTTTAACTGAGCGATTTCCTCACTCATCTTCTGCAACGTAGACTCCAAACTTAATCGCTCCAATCGGGAAACTGTCACTTCTTCTTGGGCTGCAAGAACAATCACGAACAGGCGTTCTATATCATTCACGCTGCACGCAATTGCCGTTCTCAACCTGCCTTGGACATTCGGGCCTATGCTTTGAACGGAACGATCGCAAACAAGGCGTGCCCTCGTTACGCCACTTGCCTCGGGCAGCCCGATCGATAGTTGACGCAACAGGTACCGATAATAAACGACTGGGACTTAGGTGCTGTCATAACGAGCCGCAATGAACCGGTCCATCGATTTTTGGCGATCCCCTCTCTGTGTAAACTCCGTCACTAGCCCCGCACGTACCTCCCGATTAGTGGGGCTTGTTATTCCTCCCATCTTCAGATTATACACTGCCTTGGCACACCCAGCCAGCAATGCCCCAAGCGCCGCCGAAAAAGGTGAGTCTCCTTTTACTCCGTTGCATGCCGCTATCCTCTCAAAATCTGTGATCCATTTCTCCGCATCCCCATCCGCAAACGCAACAGGCCAGGGAAACTTCATCACGCGAGCGTGGTCACGGCACCAGTGTGACAAGGAAGACAACACAGGACAGGATACTCGTATTTCACCGGCCAAACAATTTAAGCCATGGAACATATACAGTCGTTTACGTAGGCCTTTTTTCCATACTGCGCGGCACCAAGCTTGATATTGCCGCTGCTTGAACGTTTCGGCTGCGTTCTGTTTAGTTTCCTGTGGCCGATGGCTTGCTTCTCTTGACCGTCATTTCCCCTCGGCATGTCCGACTGCTTCTGTTGACGGCTCGATCGGTAGCTCTTCATCTGGGCTATCTTGCTTGTTGCGGGATATCCCGCTGCTTCCTCTCTGGTCATCTGCATGCCTTTTCATGCCTGCTTCGGGACACCTACGACATATTCGCTGCCTGTTCTTTTGTCTGTGGCTCTCGTTTGGTTCGTTCGTTCGCCTTGATGTTCACGCCGTTCCCTCGCCCCAGCATGCCCTGTTACAATGGCAGTTCTCTGGTAGTCATCTGCGGTAGAGGTTAATACCGCGGGCTCAAAATTATACACGATTCTGATACCATCGGTAAAAGAAAGAAAACTTCCGATTGTAAGATGTTAAACATATCGTTCACGCACTTTAGTGACAGGAATGGGCTCAGTAAACCACCTTGTATCACACAGCAATCTACAGAACGGGGTTTGGACGAACTTTCTCCTTCACTTTCTATCTTTTCTAGGGCTGCTAAGTAAGATGAAAACCAAGCGAGCATCGGGTCCACAATTCCTTATATTTTGATCTTCTGTATTGACCGGAAGTAGGTTACTCGGTTGAAAGCTTTGGTCATTTCCAAAAAGATCATGATCGCCAATTTCCAGTAGTGATGGCTTCCGTGGCCAGGTTGAGGAAGTTTGTCATGCATGTCGCATATGATATGTTCTTCAGAAAACCATGCTGACCAACGTTGATTAGATTGTGGTTAAGAAGATGATGTGTCAGCTTTCCCTTGATCACTCCCTCCATGATTCTGGACAGGACCGGGGTGTGGTTCGCCGGCCGATAGTAAGCGGGATCTATACGAAATCCTTTTTTGTGCATAGGTATGATATTGGAAGTTTTCCATTGGGAAGGAAAAACCCTGCACCTCAGTGACAAATGGAATATGTTTGTCAATAACATTGAAAAGCCTTCGCCACCTCGACTGAGAATGATCGGCAGTAATGCGTCCGGAACAGGTCTGTAGGACGGTCTTGGTTTTTCTACTTGGGCTGAAACATCGTAAGAGTAGAGCACTGCCGTTGAGAAAGTTACCAGTGTCATCGAATTTAGAAAAACGGATGGACGTAGCATCATCCGTCGTTAAAGGGGAGATAAAGTGGGTGCCGAAAGCCCCAGTAATCAATAGAGGGTCAACTAAGTAGGCATTGTTATAGTTCAAGTATAGGACGGCTTGATTAGATTGCTCGTTTCTGGCCCTCATCAACCTGGCCGGTGCTCCCACCTTGTTTGGGGGTCTTAAAGCATCTGGTTCCCGGTTTCATTGGAAGAATACAAAAGCAACTTAATCGTATGGCATATAAGTATTATTTGAAGCTACGACGAGAAGTCCCTCGTTTAAGTGAAACGTCGTTGAAGTTTGGCTAGGTTATCGTTATGACAATCCGGAGTTCGGCTGATTACGCATAACGGGTCCTGAGGTTGGAGTGATTGTGCCGAGGCAGCCTCCGCGTTGGTCGGATCTACTGTTGGCGGTGGCTTGGTGGCCGGGTATGGATCCGTGGTTTATTGGAGAGTGATCCGTCAGCCACGTCTCGGTAACTAGTAAGATATCAGGGTGCAGGTCTAGTTCCAGTGCTCTAAGTAAAGGTAATTTTGGAAGGAGAGAGCTGACGTTAGGTAGAAAGAGCGATAAGGTGTTTTTGGTTGGATTCTCAGTAGATACAGCCGTGGTTTCATTGTGATTAGGTGATGGAGGATCGTCGGATGAGGAGTGGCTTACGATGGGCAGTCGAAGCTTGGCCCACTTTAACGGCTTTTCTGACGAAACATTTTGCCCGTGAACAGGTGCGCTGCTGGGTTTTAGGGGGAGCGTAACCTGGGGAACGGTTAAGGGTTCTACTTGAAATAGCCGACTCCTGGAGGGGGTAGGTGGGGCGCGGAAGGAGCTGGGGAGGAGATAGTGGTGGTAAGGACATTTGGTGCATTTTTAAAAAGCTTGCTGCCATTTGAGGACTGTGGTTGAGCAAGGGATAAAGACGCTTAAAAGGGAGCAGTCCGAGGGCTGAGTGGAAGTTGAAGCTTGTGCCAAGGTTGCGGACTGCACTGAGGTAGACCATGGAGGCAGGAAATGAGAGACCAGGAATATAAGCCGGGGAGGGTTGAACCTGGTGGTGATACGGATCCTAGAGGACCACGAGAGGGGTGAAATCGAATACTCCGTCTGGTAAGGTATAGAGCGTGGAAGCGGAAGCTCGTGGGGACAAAGGTGGAAAGAAATATCTGCCCGGCACCATAATGAGCCCTCGCGGCAATCGGTAATATCCGTGGAAGCATGCGTGGTAGTGCTAAACACGAGTCGATAGCCAGTCACTGGGTCTTTGAGGAGGCTTGATATTGAGTGGGGTTGGGTGTGGGTCGGGCCCTACTATGAGTTTGCTGACGATTCGAGCGCAGCTCGAGTAGGACGGATGCTTGCGTCTTCGGGCTAATGCCTTCTGTAGGCCTGGAGTCTGCGCGGCTGGACTCAGTTTTGTGGGTGGATCGGAGCGGTTGCCGCCGGGAGCCCACAGGTGTTGGTATTTTGCTTCCCGATTTTACTTCGGATTGCATGGTGGGGGACCCAGGAAGTGAGGCTCCACCCTATCTGCTTGTACACGATGACGGATCGGAGTAGGTCTTACTCTTGCACTGTTTGTTGGCTCGGTACGGTTTGTGGGAGGCCCAGTGATGGCAGGAGAGACAGGCTTATTTGGAGTAAAGGTGGCCTGCATCCTACAGACCAGCCCAATCGGTGGGGTTATGGTCGGTGCTGGCGATGTCTTTATTATTCGATCTACGGTGCCGTTGTTAGGAACAGAGAGGGAAGATAAGCTGCGGGTGTGGGTTTGAAGCTACATGAGATGTACCTGTAGTCCGCTGGATGTTGCCTGGGGGTCCGACAGTGGTGAGCTGTCGAGGCTGACAGGCACACGAAATGGTGCGGAGCATGCCGGGTTGAGGGATGGTGATTGCTTGGCTGAGGCTGGCCTCTGCCGAGGGCCGGTTTGTGGGGCACTAGTGGGAGGCACAGTTTAGATGGGTGCCGCTGGCGCCTACCTTTGAAGGGGAGTCTTGTCGGCCACAATCCTGACCGATTTATACACTGTGCTGAGGGAAAGCGACGATTGCTTTTTGATAACTCACCTTGCCATTTTATCGGTAGGGGATTGGAAAAGGATAGGGTATGTGTGGCGTGGTGAGCGCTTGTGTGGCCTCAAGCACGTGCATGAATAGTACTCCAGGCCAGCTGCGCTGAGCAAGGTGAACTTCATTTGTGAAACTGGGACCTTGTCCAGGAGACTGAAGGCTATAGGATTTTTGCTATTTGAGGTGCGCTTGAAGATCTCGGTAGAAACAGATTCAAAGAAGTCAGTATCAGATTTAAGTTGCTGTTGCGTATAGCTTGCCAGGGGGTCTACTAGGTACAGCAGCGCAGCAAGCTTGGCGATATCGTCATCCAGGATCGCGAGTCTTTTTGAGACGTGTTCAACGTCTTGATGAATACGATCATCGAATATAGCACCCTTCGCGAGGTTCACCAGTGGCATAGAGCATAGTCCCAGTTGTGCTAACGGATCTTGAGCTCTAATCTCGGGCGAAAGATTTTGAGTGACAGACGTGATAGAATTATTGGGAAAAAATCTTAGAAGAGTGTGTAAAGTCTTGGGCTGATTTCCCACAAAATATCTAACTAGATCCCTAGAATTCTGTAGAAATAGTCAACGATAACAGAGAACGTTCCGTAAAGGCATAGCGCAGTCGAATGGTCAGGTCATTTGTCCCTATCAGAGATAGTTCACGCGTTCCTGGTGATATGTCTTCCGCGGCCCAGGGAACAATCGACTGCTTTATTCCCGAGAGAATCAACTTTTGGTGGAGATAGTGCGGAAGGAGATGACATACCCTCCGGGCAATTTCGAAATGTCCCTCCTTTGGAGCATGCAGACGGATCGCTTTGAGGACAGATAGGAGTATGCCCTTTGAGGACTGTTGCCATTGAAGAAGAGGTTTTGCATAGATGATCAACTCTGGGAGCAGAGCTCAAACTTGACGATAAGCAATGAAAATCTTGATTACCTGGGAGAGGTTACTGACACCTCTTAAGTTGAAAAAGGAATACGACACTTGTTACGTTGCCCATTTTTCAACTATGACAGGCCTGAAAGGCTCGGTGTTGTCTTTGACCGCGCCGCCAAGTCTCATGGAAGATCACTGAATGACTACGTGTTGCGAAGATCAAGCTGGATAACCTCGCTAGCTGAGGTCTTATGCCGGTTCCGGCTAGGCAGGATAGACATGTCGACTGATATACGGGAAATGCCTCTGCAAGTGAAAGTACCAATAGTGGACAGAGATCGGCTACGGTTCTCGAGGTGGAGCAGGGACGATATGGACAAATTCGCGATGGAATACGGGATAGCTGCTTACCCATTCGAGGCGGTAGCATCATTTTTATGTGCGAGCCATGCCGTGCTTGTAACCACAGCTAAAAAAGGAGGGTCTGTCAGCCGGGGTGCAAACGATAGCGTAAACCACAAGCTTCAAGCAGCCGACTGTCTCCGGTCGTTTTAAACCGTCGACGAGACCGTAGACCACCTGAAGGGATTGACGGTGTTACTGAAGAAAGCTGGCTTCCTGCTCACAGACGTAGCCAATAAGCACTTCGGGTGCGTTGGGCCCTATATCGGATGAAGATAAGACAGAAAGTGTTTGAGGGTTGAGTGGTTTGCCACCTCAAGCAGAGCGGATTCTGAGAACACAGCGGAAAGCTGTAGTGAAAAATAGTAATGGTTCATTTTGGAAAACCTCGGAAAATGCTGCATTGCATGATCAGAAAATACAGGCGATGATGAAATCAGCGACTTGGATATAAACAAACATTGTAAAAGACGGAGTAAGGAGAAAGTCTGGGGAATGAAAAGCATCAACAGCTCCCAGGGAAGCTGAAACTAAAGGCTGAATGACCAAGTCAGATAATGACATGTGAGTCCAACAGGAAGCGTGAAATAAACTCATGAGCGGTTATCAAAAGTGATCATAGCAGCTGAGGGTGAAAAATAACAACAAGATATTACAACTATGTCAGCTTATATTTGGGAGAGAACTGATACAATCGGCGGGATAGGAAGAGGAAATAGTAGGCTAAAAAGATAGAGAAATGAGTACGTACCTCAGACGTGGATGGAAAGTGAATATAGAAAATATAGCAGAGTAAGACGATGGGATATCATACCGGTAAAGGTTCACTGGGAATTTGACGAAGACATTGGTCATACAGAAGGAAGCCAACATATTCGGGGAAGACTACTGGAGTGGTGACGAAGGAAATGACAAAAGAGAACGGGCTTCCAATCCGTGAGTGAAATATTTTAGGATGGGACAGGCATGAAGTGAAAACGTGGATGGGAATATAGTGAAAAGTCAGTTATGGGCATGTAACAGGGAGGACCACGAGGACCAGTGGGAAGCCAGGTTGGAAGTAGTGGATATGGAGCGAAGAAATGGTAAGGGCTGAACAGATGTGGACCATTTCAGCATAGCGGCCATGCGAGAACGCCCCGTGAAGGGCTACTTGAGGAATTACTTCAGTTTCACACCTCAGAGGAAGACGCTGTAGCCTCAAGTGTATCTCTAGTATTTTCAAATGAAACCAGCGTAACTTTAAGGGAAGCTTAAACGGCATCGCTGTGCAAACAAGGATATATGATCGGCTCGGCATTGGTCACTTGTCATCTGCCCACGAAATCTCTCTGCCCCGTGATCACCGACATCGCGGCAGTAACTAGTCAGATATATTCTTTGTTGATGCTTGCAACGGTACATACGAGAACCTACAGGGGGAGAGGTTTGACCGTTGGGTCGACCGCGTGATTGAGGAGCAAAGGACCAGCGAAACATTGAGACGGACAACAAGGCGGTGGCGTTAGCTGATCGTGACTCTATGGGTGAGGCCTAACAAAACTGAGCCAGCTAATTCACGTGATTAAACTGCGCTCTTTATAGAGCCCGTTCGCTGGTGAGGTGACAATTTCACCTTAAAGAAGATGAGTTTGACTACGAGGCACACATTTCATACACCTGACGCCAAGTCACTTATCCTGAAGAGTGTGAAACTGGGGACGACTGGCTTTTGGCGGCCGAAGCACCGGGGATGAGGAGAAAACTACACTGATTGGGATTACAAGAAACATCTTTTATCCTGCTGTTGGTACTAAGATAGGCCCAGTGACGCAAGGTGTTTGCATATTGCATAAATGTATCAACGGCTGTCTACCTGAAACTTATAAAGTGTGTTGTTTAGAAATTCAATAAACGACACGAAGCAATAACCACCGTGTTCCCCCAAAAAATAGAACTCAATCCTGCACTATATTTTTATCCAGAAATGCTTGAAGGCAGGAGCCAAGCCAAAGACGGAGGTTAGAGGGGATTTTGGGAGCACACCCAACTAGTAAGCAAAAGAACATGCTTGCAGGGAGTAGTCCACAGCCGTCCGAACTGTCCAGGGCTAAAGAGGGCTGCTTTATCACAGCACGCTCGCTCAAATACAAGCTCATTTTTTCTGGTGACTTCAACCCGCCCGATAAATTCTTTAATCGCTTGTCACTCTTTGATGGGTCTGGGTCCACTTCCTTGGCCTCAGTCAATACGGTAGTTGAGTTAGGCTGATGTGGGCTACCACTCTTCCAGCTCTGGACTGAGTCCACTCAAATGAGAAGCACGTGGTCGACCGACTGGGAGCGTCTGCACCAACTAGGCCCAGGAACCACCGGGTTATCACATTCAAGCTAGTGCACGTAACGGAGCTATCGCAAACGGTGGAAAACACCGCCTAGAATTCCATTCCGGCTAGACTTCTTAGCTACCGACCCATGACCCTGCGATCCATCCTGCGGTGACGGGCACCGGAATGATGGTAAAAGGATCCTGACTGGGTCACAGCTCCATTCCAAGCCTCGGTCTCCGAAGGACACCTCCATAACCAGACAGGGACCACGAAGCCAGACGTCTAAGGACCTAAAGCATGGTAAAGCGGCTTGGAACTTTGCCAGCTATTACGGAACACTAAGGATCACGCTTTTACACATCTTCATAAGAAACCTGTGTGCCGCGCAGCCAAAGCAAGGCATCGTGGAACACCAGGAGTAGTTCCTTAAAAGCTCCCAAAGATTTCAGACAGGTTCCGGAATTTCTACAGACAGCCCGCTCAGGTAATTCGAGCCAAAGCTGGAATTTCAGATAGGTGTTGGGCAGGGGGTGAAGTGAAGGGAAGCAACACGGACGCTGACAATATGCCGGCAGCACACTTCTGCTTGTTATTTGCTCCTGATAAACCAGTCACGCTGAGCATCAGTGGGCCGGCAAATGCGGGCTATTCCCCTCAAAAAGAAACCGAATCTATAGGCTTTACAAAAGTCCGAGTCCGGCCAAGGCCCGGCACAAAGAACAGCGAAGTCTCGATGTACCGGAGAGATTTAGCCTCTTTTGCTTCGAAAGTGCGCTGGCCAATTAGCAGATCAGCTGTGTGAGTTGTTCGGCCACTCCATTAGGGGTGGTCAGGTACCCAAGGAGTGTAAGACCTACATGATCTCCCCCATCGTTCACTTTGGCAACGGATCCAAACCCCAAAACTCCCAATCAGTGGCACTGTAAATTAAATGATTGACAATCCCCCCTAGCCGTTGTCATATACTTGTATTGTTGAGACTTTGCTCCTTATCTTGTTGACTCTGGAACAAGTACAGCATGCATCAATCACTACAACTCAACATTTGTTTACATTTTGCCTACGTGAAGTGGCATAATTTCGATTCGAACTTGGGCTGCCGTAACGGTGGTACCTGACATTGACCTTTGCTGAATTCTGGTCCTCGTTGTTAGACGTTGTGGCCGTACAGTTGAGATTTGTACATATTTATACGCATATAACTTGTAATCCAGTACCATAGAAACTACGAGTCAATCTTGTTCTGCTTTTGGGATTCGTTTTGAATTGGCTACGCGTTGCTCGTAGTCGGAATAACTGTTACAGTACTCAGCGTGGAATCACCAGGAGAAAATCTATCAGAATTTCAAAGACGAGGACAACGGCGAACCGAAGCTGGACTGAAAGTAACCCAGCAAGTCCCTGGGGTATTTTTGGCTGACACTAATTCCTTAGACATCGCCAGGTCCACTAGTCCTGTTAGTGCAATTTCATGTACCCAAGCTAGTGGTATAAAGTTTAAAGGTGATGATATCTATCAATTGAGAATAGTTGAATAAGAAACCCAGCTTATGCAGCCTAGGGGAGAAGCTGAATCTGTCAAGAAAGATCAACTCCGGAGACGGGAGCGAGAGGTGACTTTTGAGACCACGGAGCACACGGCCATTCAGCCTAGCAGTTCCGTGGGACGATTAAAGTCCACTTGTACCACTGTAAACTATGCTCCTGACTTACTGTGAGCGGAATTGTCCCCACTCGACAGGAGCGCAGAACAGTATTGTAAGTTTGTTAAACAATGCGAGAACTTTGTGGAAAGGAGAGTGTTCGATTCAAGACAGAGATTCTTATATTTACTGCATTACTGTCGTGGGACGGCCAGGGAAGCAATCGACGGGTCCTCGATGCTGGATCCAGAAGAAGGTTACACTCGGGCACGTGAAATTCCAAAAACTTATTTGGGCAACCATTTAAAGTCGCCTGGAATTTGATCGACAGTGTACTATCAGACGCAAAACGTTCCAAAGGCGAGTCGGGCTCTCTGTCCAGCCCGGTGATAAAAATGCAGAACTGCAGCATCGCATTGAATCACCTAGATAACAGATCGGACCTAAACGCACTGCACACATTGGAGACCATAGTGAGCAGTTTGCCCACAGAACTAAGGGGTAGGTGGGCCAAGGAAGCCGAAGGGATCAGTAGATTTCGGCGAAAAACCACATTTGAAGGCCCGGGGCAGTTTATAGACCGTCATGCCCGAATAGCAAACAGTCGTATCGATCAGATTGTGCGCAAGACCAGCAAGTTGACTAGGATTACGACGACGCAAAGCTGGAACAGGGAGCCAAGTAGAAGCCAACCATGGGCAAACACACACGCATTATCTCGCTAAGGTGAAAACTTGCAGGTGTGTACAGTTTGTGGGGCGCCGCACCGCATAGCGGAATGCCCTCGCTTCCGCAAAGTAGACGTTGAAGGACGATGGGAAACGACTGAGACTGGGCGCGTGCTTCGTCTATTTCAACGATTCACGTCGAGCAGCGATGTGTCGAACGAAACCTAGTTGTAGTCAGGATGGATGCCATGGGAAGCACCTTTACCTAGTTCACAAATGCCAGAATTTAATGCCAACGAAATCCCGAAGCCAAGTGTGATCTGCTCAGTGCCTCGCTTCACTAACAAACTCATTTGCCTGGTAGCAATAGCAGTTGGCGTAGAACCCCCAGTTGGGTTAAAAGAGCCTCAACCTTCGCGGATGGTGGCTCGGATACCACTCTTGCAAGGAAGGAATTCGCAGAAAGATGTGGGATCGGAGGAAATCAATTTTCATTAGCGGTGAGCACAGTGGACGACACCCAGGTCATCTATTCGAACAAACTGCGCCTAAAACTCGTTTCCTTGGTCAGCAACGATAGAACAGAAATTCTAGAAGCATTCATCACAAAAGATCTGGCGATGAGAGCACCTCAGTCAGTGCAATCGATTCTGACTCAGTGGCTGCATCTCGACGGGGTTATGATCGAGGAGTGATAGAATAACTAATTTGATTTGCTGATCGGTTGTGATGTGCAGGAAGCACATTGTGTCCTGGATCAAAGAAAAGGAAGCCGCAAAGCACCCTATGCAGTACGCACCATATTCGGCTGGACTTTATGTGGTAGTACAGACGGAAGATACGGCAAACAAATCCAAATCAACTGCGCTTCGGTGGAAACGGCGAGCATTGAACAGGCATTCCAACAGCTGTATAACGCCGAATTTTCCAACCTGGCCATTGATAGAGATGCCCCATCACGGGGAGAAAGGTTGGCTTTGAAAATAGTAGCCGAGAGCGCCAAGTGTGTAATAGATCGTTTTGAGGTTCCTGTCCCTTGGATATCCAATACGAAACCTATGCCAAACAGCCAAGAAATGGCTCTGAAAAGATTATGCTTCCTCAAAACCAGGCTAATCCGAGAACCACAATTAGGGATAGAATATACGCAAGCCACGAAACATGACGTCGACTTGGGTTATATGGAAGGAGGTGATGCAGCGGTTATCAGCGCGAATTGGAGGTGGTACCTACCGCATCACCCGGTCGTGAACCCAAAGAAACCGGGAAAGGTCAGAGTGGCTTTCGACTGTGCCGCGAAATGTCAGGGTGTGTCACTGAACGACCATATACTACGGGGCCCAGACTGGACAACACCACTAGTCGAGGTTTTATGTCGTTCTCGGCTAGGAAAAGTGGCCTTCTCTGCTGACATACGTGAAAAGTTTCTACAAGTGAAGATGCCAGTTGAAGGTAGGGACGCCTTTCGTCTTCTCTGATGGCCTGAAAGCAAGAAAGTTGCGCACCAGACGGGTACAGGCTAACCGTGCATCCCTTTGGGACGGTATCATCCCCCTTCTGTGCTAATTTTGCCCTCCAGGAGACCCTCGAGCTTTTTGGCGGCAATAGCAATTTGTTAGGAAGAGCAGTGAGTCACTTCTACGTGGACGATTTTCTGTGTTCCTTTGACGATCCAAATACTGCCATTCTGTATATGACCAAACTGACCGTTATTCTAAAGGCCGGGTATCCAACCTCAACAAATGGACTTCAAACAGTCAGAAAGTTCGCAACGTTATCCCGAAGTCCGGGAAAATGGAGTGCGCGAGAGAACTTTTGGGATCCTCTTCACAAACGAAGCGAACGCTTGGAGTTCAGTAGAAACCCGGAGGTGACGGATTCATATTCACTGTGGACCTACCCAAACGACCAGTTACACAAAGAAGAATCCTATCGTCAGTCTCAAGCCTCCACGATCCCCTAGGTTTCGAGTCGCCATGGTTGTTATCGGGAAAGCGCTTGCTGCAGTCGCCTTGCCGGAGCGGGGCGGGTTGGGACGGAACCCTCCGGAATGACGACGATAAGCGATGGCGCGACTGGCTGCACAGCCTGGAGCAACTTGGTGAGATCAAAATACAAATATGCTTAACAGGAATCGAGTGCACAAACGACGCCCGAACCCGCTTATTTCCCGATGCATCAGAAATGGGCTACGGGATAGTTGCTTACGGCTGCTGGGTGGACGCAAACTTTGAGCGGCGCAGCCACATACCATTCGCCAAGGCGAGAGTGGCTACACTGAAAACGGTGTCCATTCCAAGGCTGAAACTGATGGCAGCAGTACTGGCCGTGAAATCCGCGACGCTGATTAGGAGACGCTTCGATCGGATAAACTGGGAACCAAACTTTTGGACGGACTCGGCCACGGTACCTCATTAATTAAACAACATTACCACCCGTTTTAACACTTTCGTGGCCAACGGACTCGCTATAATCCACGAATCGACTAAGACCGATCAATGGCACTATGTACAATCCGCCAGTAACCCGGCTGACTTCTGCTCTAGGGGCCTGAAAACACTGGAAAGGCTGCGTATGTGAACAAGGGGGCCGGAGTTCCTAACTGAAGCTAAAGAGACGTGGCCAACGCTACTAACACCTGAGCCTGATGATGGCGACGGGGAGACCAAAAGACTGATACTGGCTACAAACTTCGCGGGAAGCGTAAGCCTAATAGAAAAACGGTGCCACTTTCCCGACTGGACAAAAATGATAAGAGCCGTGGTCCGGTGGACACGATACAAAATACTCCCACTGATTATGGAAGGCGCACTACCACAGAACACATTAAATGTGGGGAAGATACTACCAGGCGAGCCGAACCAGGCCGAACTTGACGTTCTACGCCTACTACAACTAGACGCTTTCCTGTTCGAGACCCGCGAGCTGGCCAGGATAAGTGATAAAACCGAAGGAAGCAGGCTGTTTTACAGAAGTATCCAAAGACTAAACTTTATGCGAACCAACGGACTACTGAGCGTTAGAGGGCGGCTGACGAATTCAAATCTAATATACGAAGGAAAACACTCTATAATAGTCCCTGGTGACCACTACATAACGCGGTGCCTGATAGACCATGTACATCGAGAAGAGGGACGCGCAGGTTTGACCCACTTATTGAGCAATATACGTCGACGATTTTCGGTGGCAAAGGGACCAGCGACGGTCAAACGAGTCATAGGCAACTGCATCACTTGTCGTCGCCGGAGGGCAGTAGCGGGTCAACAAATGATGGCCCCCCTTCCAGCCATACTAGTTTAAACGAGATGGTGCCCGTTCGTGGAAATTGGCGTTGTCTATTTGTCCCGTTACGTGAACGACAGCAAAGAAGCACGCGAAAGAGGTATGGCTGCCTGACAACATGTTTAAAATCTAGAGCAGTCCGTCTTGAAGTGGTGCATAATATGACCACCGATTCATTTCTAATAGCCTTTCGAAGGCTCATCGCGAGGCGGGGCTTCCTCGAGAATGTATGCTCAGGCAGTGGCTCGAATTTCGTTGGAGCCCATAAGGAGTTAGGGAAATGGTGAAACCGCCTGGACCACACCAAAATACAAAACAAAACCATAACAAAGGGGATAGAATGGCACTTCAACCCACCTTTTGCCAGTCGTCGCAGAGCGTTTGGGAAAGGCTGATACGATCGACCAGGAAAAGACTCACGGCCCTTACCTCACAACCAAACCTTGATGACGAGACGCTGACTACTTTACTGACAGAAGTAGAACGCACGCTGAACAACAGACCCCTGGTGCCGATCGTCCCAGACCCGGAAGGCGAACCGGCTCTTACTACCAACGACCTGTTATTACAACGGTCAAACGTAGGAGTAGTCACACCGAAAACCCTGCGTGGAACGTATATCGCTGGATGGAAACAAGTGGACCACCTGGCAAAGGCCTTCTGGAAACGATGGACGAGGGAGTACTTACCGACACTGCGGCTTCGGCGAAGATGGATCTCCAAAGAGAGGTCGTTCAGACGTGGAGACGTGGTCTTCCTCGTGGAGAGCCTCCTACATAAAAATGATTGGCCGGTTGAAGTGATCAAGGGCTGCCGTGCAGAAATCGATGGCCTCGTGCGCACGGTGGGGGTGAGCACGAACAAAGAAGACGTATTGCGAGATGTCCGTAAGATGTGTCTGCTTGAAGGTGACAACGGCGAGGGCAAAGTCGACGCCACAGGCCAAGCTAAAGCCAAGTCTGCTGATACCAAATGAAGCTGAATTTATTTAGTTGTTCCTAATGCATTCCCCCGTAGAACCCAAACCTTCACACGGTCTTTGAAGCACATTTGTGTCTAATTTTATGCGGTGTTCACGATCTACCATGGAGTTCATTGTAGAAACTTTAGTTTATCACACGACATGACATTTTTTGTGAAGTAGCGGAAGCTCTTGAACAAGCAATTGTTGACCGTTTGTAAAGATCTCTTTTTCAGTGACCTATTTGTATTGTTATTCAACCTGTGTCCAGGCGGATATAAATCGTGAGTCAAAAATACTTCGAATTTGAAACCACCACAGGTTGAGCCCCTGATGTTCGAGTACCCTGTAGCCGTCTCGATTTCCATCACGAATTCTAAGTCTTCATCTTACCACGTACTTTGTTCTTGTTTGGCAGCCTTTTCCTCCACATTCCGTAATCTGTCTACGCATTCCGATCAGATCGACGCACTTTTTTATACGGATAATGTCGTATTATTTTCAGAAGAATTTCTAAGACGCCGAGAGGTGGAGCATAACCTCAAGAAACCTGTTAGCGTGTCTACCACTGGCCAACAATAGGCAAAGCCCATAGCGACCTACGCATGCACTGACTGAGGACCTAAGTAGGTTAGGGCAAACCAGTACTTCTATTTACTCCTTGGATGTTGGCCGTTTCATGGAAGTATTTGGTGGGCATAGTGAGGCACATGCGCGGAAGTCCTCCACAGCCGTTGTCATATACTTGTATTGTTGAGACTCTGCTCTTTATCTTGTTGACTCTGGAACAAGTACAGCATGCATCAATCACTACAACTCAACATTTGTTTACATTTTGCCTACGTGAAGTGGCATAATTTTGCTTCGAACTTGGGCTGCCGTAACAGTGGTACCTGACATTGACCTTTGCTGAATTCTGGTCCTCGTTGTTAGACGTTGTGGCCGTACAGTTGAGATTTGTACATATTTATACGCATATAACTTGTTAATCCAGTACCATAGAAACTACGAGTCAATCTTGTTCTGCTTTTGGGATTCGTTTTGAATTGGCTACGCGTTGCTCACAGTCTGAATGGCCGTAACAGGCACTACTCCTCGTAGTCTTGAAGGTTATGGAAAGCCTGGCCGACGGGGTCCGCTATTCCGTTGAATATGGTCACCCGGACAACCCTCAACATGGTTTTCGGGGGCGTAAATCGTACCGAACAAACCCCATCGAGGCCATGGTGTGGCACACTGAAGCCATCAGCAAAGGGGTTTAGGTGGATGTCATCCTACTAGACTTCTCGGAGGCTTTCTATCGGGTGAGTCATTCCCTGCATTTGGAAAAAGTACGAGACCTAGGGATCTATGAGTCCCTCGTAAAATTGGCTAGGTACCATCCTTGCGGCTGGAGACTCCAGATTCGAATGAAATGGGTTCCCTGGGACAAACTTCATGCTCTAAGTGGATCGCCACAGGGCTTTACTCTAAGCCCGAGGCTGTCCAGCTTTTTCATGAGCGATCTTCTGCGGGTAGATTCAAACTCCCCGCTGCATCTCGACGGCGTCAGAATGTGCACCACATGCAGACCTGGACAGCCTACTCCGATGGTCGGTGACGAGCCGCCTTCCCTTTAATACAGACTAGAGCAAAGTGACTCAAATTGGGGGGAAAACCAGGCCGCCAAGTACTCCCTGGGGGCTAGCAAATTACAAGGATTGGCGCAAGAGAAAGATTTAAGCCCAGTCTTACCAGGCGATCTATCTTGGTTAGCCAAAAGTAACACCGTAGCTCACAGTGCGATGTTCACCCTAAGCTGTCTCAATCGGCTTCCAGGTAAGTTCATCCATAAGTCCTTCCCTAGGCTCTATTTCACACTGTTCAGGCCGCACCAGGGGACTAATTTTCGGGTAAGCGCACCGGTACTGAGAAGAGTTAAAAACAGTCGAGAGTGCCCGAAGGGTGGCCACAAAACGTGTACGGGCTCCGAAGAGCATACCTCATCCAAGCAGACTCCGCGCTCTGAACCTATATATTATGGAATCCTAGTTGCAGATTCTCGTGCTTGCTGGCTTATAAGCCGACGAACAAATTTCGTTATATTGCACGTCCAATTGGAGTCGACACAACAAACAAAAAACTCCGAATGAATCAGGGCGGAAATCGTCTATGGTCCAAATTGTGCGGCATCTATAATATTCATTCAGACTCAGAAATTTATGTATACAAAGCTCACTTGACAATGCCCCACCTTAGATGAGCCATATAGAATAATCTTCCAGGATGGTCGAAAGATCCACTTCAACCAAACCGTAAACCAACGGGAAATGATGGGGCGATCGACCTCAAGCTCAACGGGACGAAACCAAAAAATGTGAGGGCCGACCTATATCAAAGTTTTTATATAGGCGGATAAATGAAACAAGAACAGAATGAAGAAAGAATTGTGAGTGTCACTCACGGTAAATGTCTTCCAGAAGACTTGTATCAAAGGATAACCACTTACTATGGCGCTTCAGCAGCCGTAACTCTTCCCGGCTGTGAGCACGTTTGCTCACTCAAAACCCGGTATATATATCTTTCGTGGAAACAACAACATAATTTGCTTGCCGACAGTGAGCCTTCCAATCATAGGAATCACACCAAACTTCGTCACCCCGTACATCGTCAGTGGCTGCACCGGAGTCCAATCTTTTACCTGTCAATTAAGGATGTTGATGGTGATGACGAATACACCGTCCTTATGGTCCCTCGGTGCGGCAGCCGACCCTTCCCCTACTCTATCAATGAACGGGGGGCAGTACGGATTTCCGTTACCAATATGTGCATCACAGGACCTCCAGTAATATGAGGCGCACGTCACGCTCAGCTTGCTCAATGTGCTTTTTCTGCTATGATTCGCGTAGCTAACGCTGTTAAGTGAATAAAATAATCCCAGATCAAGAACGACTGTGGATCGAGTGTGACGGCAGCGCTGAGTTATGTGGGCTACGTTGGTCATCAATTCAAGCCACAACTGAACTTAGACGTGAGCCGAGTGTAGCAGCACAGGTAGTACCGATAGACAACAGCACATTTTTGCCTTTCGGTGGTCTTAGGAGGAGCAAGCTGCTGAATATGATTGCAAATATGAAGCCGATCCTTCACGTCATCACTGTGGAGCAGGACATCCGACTTGTGTAACCTGGAACACCAACTGGACTAGGAACTAGAGTTGAGCTGCGCATAAATAAACCATGAGAACCAATGTCATCCCAAAATACTATTGATGCAACTGCAAATCCAGTGACGACAACGCCGCCGGTAAAGTTGCACTGCAAACAGCCCATCAATCAAAGATAAATAAATTTAGGTAGATTATGAAGTATTAAAGAAATACACGAGTAGTCGGTGCATATTGGATGTAAATGTACATACAGAAGCTAAACGGGTGGTCCTTCAAACTGACCACTCCCTCCAACAAGCATGATTAGTAAACATCTAGTCTTACATTCCCGTGCCACGGGTGTACCAGTAACATTTCAGCCACTTATTTCCTGTCGCGATGAACTTCGCCGACGATTCCTGAAGGCCACTGGTCTCCGTGAAAACCGTCCATAACTACAAAAACCAAATCACCTTGCTCTGTTTTCCTGACAGTGGGCCACCTGTGTCTTTCTTGCAAAGGTGGCATTTATTCCACCTTCCGTCACTTCCAAAAGGTGTCTTCCAACAGGTGAACACTCAGCCTTAGCCTCACACACGACCAAGGCAAGTCCATGCGATTCATCAGCGTTCCGTTGTATCTCAGTGGCAGAACCTTATTGGGCTTTGAAACCCTTAAATCCTTGGCATCTCCTGTCAGAGGAAGCAACGGTCGATCAATAATAATGCCTTTGACTTCGGCCAAGAATATCAAATGGGCCTCTTCCGTCATGCGCAGACTGTGGACTATCGCTCGTATTATTGTTCGAACCGACCGTATCAACCTCTCCCGGGCGTCCCCTCATTGACTTGTACCAAGTGGGCCGGAATGCCACTTCAGCTCTTTTTCCAAAAGGAACAGCTATCTCTAATCCATGGTGTGTTACGGACACCGGGACGTATTTAAGCCTACCCCGCTTCAAGGTTGCTGCCAGTATCATCACACATCATCTTTGGCTGCCGTCTCGTATCCATGAGTCTAATTAGAGCCTGGATGGGGGGGATCCGTGGTGACTGAATCCGTTACTTCGATACGCAAAGCCTCTATAAGTAGCAACGGGAATGGGCAACCACCTCAAGCTTGAGATAAAAAGGGCCAGATTAGCGAACACCAACTCCAGAAAATTCATGGTCAGAGAAATAGGCAAGCTACGAAAGCAAAGAGTCTATCTGCCGGCGCTATGGTAGAGCCGACTCCCTCCTGCATGGCAAGACTTACTAATTGCCCGAGAAACTGACGCTTTGTCTTGTAGAATCCAAAAACCTTCACCGAATCTTCGCAAGCTCTTGTGTATAAACAATGTGGCCTTCTAGCACATGATAACTTATAATGATTGAATCTGTTACCAGGCACCTCTTAGGCAGAATTACTAGATGTCTACCAACGTCGGTTGAATTCGATCATAGCGGCCGCCCACGGAAGCACAGCAGTGATAACTGGATTGAGTTTATTTGGCTGGCTTCCATTTATCTGTACCTCCCCAGACTTAGAAACACCAGGTAAGCTCTCAAATTCCGGTGGGAATGCCTCTCGCTGAATCCATTTATTCACCTCCGCATGACTGTTCTTGGTCTCCGGCAAATTCAAGGACCTAAAACGCAACGTCATTCCAGATTGGCTCCCCACATGTATGACCTTTCTACCTCAACTACCGCGCATTCGTCCTCCATGAATAGTACAGTTTCAGCCGAGGCTTTGTACTTAAAATCCTGATCGTATAATTTTACAGGATTGCGCTCAATTTCTCACGGTCTTGTGTGAAGGGAAAATGCGTTTACACCACCTCGATGAAAGTTGTCTGGGGGTATTCGGAAGACACAACCCCAAGAAGTACTATCATCACACAGATCCCCTTTGTGACCTCTTCGCTGTTCAAGAGCACACTTCGCTTCAGGGGAGTCTATCCCTGCCAAGACACAAACAGTCGACTCAGAAATGGCAGAAAAGTCAGTATTCTTCTTATCCTCTCATCCTGCAAGGGTTTTTTAGTTCTGGTATCTTTGCTGGTACCTCTTAAACAGAAGGCACCGTATACGCCCCATTTAGTCTCGTTAGATTTCCCCCATAAGTAGATTTTAGGCAGGGTGGGACCATGGCACACAGTCTAACTCCGCTGTTAAGGGAGTATTCAAAAGCACCCTTGACTCCTTGCCAAACAAAATTCAAACTACGGGCCAAATCAGCCTGAACAAGACACGAACCAACTCCCGTGTAGAGCAACACAATACCTAGGGCAGATCTTTTCAGATCCTTGATGACAGCGTGCATATTGCGTAAGCTCAACCCACGACCGCATGAGAACAAATGACAAGAAGCTTTGGAGACTGGCTTCCCGGTTGTATCATGTAGCAGGAGATGATACCACTGCTTTCAATTCCCGTATTTGCAGTGCTTCCTAACTGGAAAGCCCTTGGTTCGATGGCCCAAGAAAAGACACAACAGAGTTTAGCCCCGTTACGATATCCCATCTTTCCTTAACAGTCGCGATGAGTCTGAACGGCCTGTGACACTATGTTTACTGTCACACCCGGGACAATTGCTGTCATCGGCGATCAAACCACAAGCTCCTCTACCACTTGTACCGTCCCCGGCTTGGAGGCCCTACTTAGCCTTGCCGTTTGAAAAAGTAACTGAAGCGGTTTATTTGTAATTGGGCTTGAAAGCTGACACAATGACACAGGTCGCCGTAGTTTGGTTTACGAACAGTACTATAAATGTTTATGGGACTCAACAATGCTCTCCGGGGCTACGGGACGCGACAGCTTTCTGAGAAACTTTTCTATAAGAGTGACTGAATCCAAGCCGCCCGAATACCCTGACTGCCCCAGCGCGTCTGCACGACTAATCAGCCTGTTACTACTCGTCAAAATCTGTTCAGCACCTGCAGGGATGGTGTCTGTATCGGTAAGCTCCCCTGGAAGAGCTCTCACAATAATGCACTTCTGACCAGGCGGTTATTTCAGCACTCTTTCAGATCATTTATACTTCTCTCTTGTGTAGTGTGATAAACATCCCTGTATTGCATCCCTTGCCTTCCCTCCGCAATAAGGAAACAACTAATTCAAACACTGACAGTCGTAAAAGATGCGAGACTTCAACGGATCTTAGAACTGACGGAAAAATATAATCTACCGCCCCAGGGAACCATCAAAACATCAAAAGTCTAATCGGGTAAACAACTGGTCAAGCTCAGGTAAATCCTTACATTCCTAGATCTTCTGTTCCGTGTTGGAAGGAAGCCGTTACCTTATCTCAAGGCCTCATCATCGCCCAGATTTCTGCCTACAGCGAGAAAGCGGTTAAACACAGGATCTCCTCTCAGCCAGCACAATTCGCCAGCAAGACTGCTCGCCTCTCTCTTTCCTGAATCCGTTGCCACTCGCCGTTTGGCATTCTCTTCTTTCACGACGGCTTCCGCTGCTTCCAACTCTGAATGCGCTTTTCTTGCCCCAGTGAAAAGCGCTACACGCTTTCGTGCATAAAAATTCAGAAGCCGAGGGTGTCCTACTACAGGAGAAAGCAGGTGGCGCCTCACAATCGGCATCTGAAGCTAAACCGCCTACCTGGGACGGATCCATCGTAAACAACTGGGATAAATGAAAGAATGCTAACACAAACCGATGGTAAGCAAAGCACCAGAGGCTCAAATATTTGTTAGAAACGCAGCCCATAAAGGTATATCAGCACAGACTTTTCCTCTGAGTATCAGGCTGAGCAACTTCTCGTAGCTGTACGGGGATCCGCAGTATTTTCTGGGTGTCAAACACTGTTGCTGCTTTCCAATCTTGTTGGTCTACAAGCGCACGAACGGGCTTCGCTATATCGCAGGTCAAACTGAAATCGATCCACAAAACAAAAAAGGCAGACTGAATGAAGACCGTTCTACACCAGGGCTTATTTTTACTTACGCTACGCGCAGACCTAATTATTGGCATTTGTGTGTCTTCAGTGAATTTTAATTAGTGGGGCTCCTATAAAACGGCCAGTGTGAAAGATACCTGTAGGGTTTGCTCCAAGCCGGCGAACAGCCGTATTGAATCTCTAAAATGTGACCATCGTTTGAGATAGTTGCATCTAAAGTGCACCACCGTGAGTGCAAAATTATACGCTGCTTCAGTGAAACGTTTTTTATCATTCCTATAAGTACTGAGTACCTCAAAGGCCACAGTTTTTTATTTTGCTCTATGATAAACTGGGTGTCAAGTCTCTGGATGCAGTATGTGGTAAACCCGTGAATATGCTCCGTGCTACGTCAATGTGCACAACTAGTGCAAAGACCCAAAATATATTTTCACCTAATCAGGCTTCCATGCTCCCGGACCCTAGCTCTTCTAAGGCTGTAAAAGACTGTCGAAGCCGCCTCTGCCCCTGCTATTCAAGAGGGTAAAGAAACTATAAAGCCCGCTAGAGGAAGAAGACGTCCGCTATAGCTGCAGTCCCGCCAACAGCGAAAAATGTGACTGGCTATCCTCCCGTGAGAAGCCATGGGGCTGCCCCCGCATGCGATTACGAACAACTCAGCGCAGATGGACCACTGTCCCTCAACTCATGGACAGAAGTGACACCTCGTCGACAGCGAAGTGCCCGCCCTGGGCTCGGACGAGGATTCTCGTCTGGAATTCCAAAGGTCATATTGAAGTACAGGTGAAAAGATTCGACTGCTGCTTGACTTAGATCCTGAAGCTAGGGCGAAAATGGAAATCCTAAGTGGCGAGCTACGGAAGCGTAGTGCTGATGATGAAACAGTTGTACAATAAGGATTTCACGGTTCAAAGGTGAGGACTTCAGATCAAGTGTTAGCCGCTTTCTGCCATTTGCCAAGCACTCCTGCATTCGAGCCGTCAGCAGTGGTCGGCGTGTGGCTAGCGAGGAGGACTGGACCTGCTGAGATGGTACGGTCGAATGTTCGGGATCTCCCGGGGAAGCAAGGCGAGTTAGAATGCTGGGCGTTACACCATATGTCAGGGTTGATGGCCTGGACAGTGTAGCGTACTACTCTGTCTACATGGTACACTAAGTGAATGTCAACAATATCTAAGACGACACTAGCAAACTAAGATGGGCGGAGGAGCGTGTGGTGATAAAAAGGCCAAAAGGGTATGTACATTAAGAATAAAAATGAAACAATAGGTGTGACTCAAACTCACAGTTGTTCAGTGTTCTTGTGATCAGGAAATGAGCGTCGAAGAGCCAATATCCGCCAATGTCTTCAGTTCAGTTCGGTCTGACAGCCATCCGTTGGACAGAACAGGATGGTATTGAACGAAGTGCCAAGAGACGCCGTTGAAGCTTCTAAAATGTTTTGTTTCACACAGTTGGTTCCGACCGATATGATTCCAAGACACTCCAAACCAGAAGATGAGACCGTGCCAGAACTAAAGATTTATTTACAGCCCTTTTTGTATTGCGCGGTGGTGACGTCCAAAAGGTGTGTGTTTTACATTAAAACGTCGGTACAACAAAGGAGTGTCGCACCAAGGGACGTTGAAAATCATGGAAAAAGTCGGAAATGTACAGGTACCTACACAACTCCCCCGCCAGAGCGTTTGTTGTACAAAATAAACGCTCGATAGAAAAATAGAAAGAGGAAACGGTTAGCGAAAGAAAACCTCAACTAACAAAGTCTTGAAATCTGACAGGATGTCGAAAGTTTCTGCCGGAACGGCGGGTTACCAGAGAGGGTTTTTGCTGTGGTGGTGCTGGCGGGTGTGGTGTAGTGTCTGGTGTGATGATAGAGTTTGGATCATCAACAGGAATTGTTGGTAGTGTGTCTGTGGATGGTGATGGTGTCGGTGTTGTTGGCGATTGAGGTGTATCAAAATGCGCGGGTTTTATTCTGTCAACGGAAACAGTGTCTGGCTTATCGGCTTTTTGAACCACGAAATATTTGTCTGTGCGACTAAGCACTTTAAATGGACCATCAAACGGTGGTGTGAGCGGTTTGCGAACAGCATCGTTACGAATAAAAACGAAAGGTGACGTATATAGATCATTATGTACAAAAACGTGTGTGGATGACGAGCGAGTGGGTGTTGGACGTAGATGTGACATACGGTCTTTGAGTTGTTGGACAAATTGGGATGGGTTAGGACTGGCATCGGTGCTAGGTTGAACATACTCACCTGGAAGACATATGGTGGTACCGAAAACGAGCTCAGCCGACGTGCTGTGGAGGTCGTCTTTGACGGATGACCGCAGACCTAAGAGAACTAAGGGCAGATTGTCGCTCCAGTTATTGGG
This sequence comes from Fasciola hepatica, assembly GCA_948099385.1. NCBI lineage: Eukaryota > Metazoa > Platyhelminthes > Trematoda > Plagiorchiida > Fasciolidae > Fasciola > Fasciola hepatica. The sequence continues at coordinate 2,939,075 of CANUEZ040000131.1, forward strand.
GTTTGGCTGTGATATCAGTGCTGCTTTAAGTTGACGGTGTAGGCGCTCTACCATGCCATTGGACGAAGGATGGTATGCAGTTGTTGTGATGTGTTTACAGCCAGGCCGTTTAGTGAACTCACGAAACAAAGTCGATTGGAATTGGCTGCCACGGTCTGTGGTGATGGTAGACGGTACACCAAATGTAGCAATCCAGTGCTGGAGTAGTACTTTCGCAATATTTTCTGCCGAGGTGTCGGAAATGGGTACTGCCACCGGCCAGCGTGTGAAACGATCAACAACTGTTAATAAATGGGTATGTCCATTTGATGGTGGTAGTGGGCCAACAAGATCGACGTGAATATGTGTGAAACGGACGTCGGGAACGGTGAACGTACTGGGAGGAGAAAAAGTGTGGCGGCGGACTTTGTTCCTTTGACATTGTAACCAATGTTTAGTCCATAATGCAATGTCAGAATTCATACTGGACCAAACAAATCTGGCAGAAATGAGTTTGCGAGATGCACGGATACCAGGATGGGAACGAGAATGAAAATGATCGAAAAGGATCTTCCTGTAGGAAGTGGGAACGACAGGACGAGGGTGACCTGTAGACCAGCCACATAGGACTGTGCCATCGGCTGAAGGTAGGGGAGAATACTTCAGCTGGAGTGTGGAGGATGTGCGCAGTTCGAGCAAAGATGGCTCATCACGCTGGAGGTTTGCCAGTTCCGTAAGATCGAATTTAGTCTGCACCGTGTTGATGCCAGGTCTGGATAATGCATCAGCCACAACATTATCAACTCCCTGCACGTAGCGGATGTCTGTTGTGAATTGAGAAATATAATTCAAATAGCGGATGTCTCTGGATGAATGGCTGTCAGGCTTGGTATGAAGTGCCTGCGTCGGGGGTTTGTGGTCAGTGTGCACACGAAATTGTCGTCCTTCCAAAAGATGACGGAAATGACGGATGGACAATTAAATGGCCAGGAGTTCACGAGAAAACGTGCTGTATTTAGTCTGTGCCACCTGGAGTTTTTGCGAGAAGAACGCTAAAGACTGTAATTGGTTGTCCACTATTTGGTGAAGCCCTGCACCGACCGCAGTATTTGATGCATCAGTCGTTAGGATTAACTCAATATTTGGATCCGAATGTGGATGATGCAGCATGGTGGCATCTGCGAGAGCTTTTTCGGCTACTGCGAAAGCTGTCTCGGCCCCGGGAGTGAAATCGATCGTCTTGACGTTAGACTTGAGAAGATCGGTTAAAGATGAAACGATGGTCGCACAATGGGGAATGAAGCGACGGTAGTAGTTCAAAATTCCCAAGAAACGTCGTAACTGTGTGATCGTCTGAGGTGCAGGAAATGACAGAATGCTGCGCACCTTATCTGGAAGGGGTGGCAAACCGTTTTGATCGATATGGTGCCCAAGAAAGTCGAGGGACGGAACACCGAACACGCATTTACTAGGGTTCAGCTGAAGTCCGTATTGTTGGAAATGTTGAAAGAGTTGGCGCAAGTGGCTGGCATGCTCCGATGGAGAGGCGCTGGCAATTAATATGTCGTCGATGTAGCCAAACGCGAAGGGTAGACCTCGAAGCACTTCATCGACGAATCGTTGGAACGTCTGGACAGCGTTTCTCAATCCAAATGGCATGCGAATGAACTCGAACAGGCCGAAAGGCGTGGTGATGGCTGTCTTGGGAATGTCTTCTTCGGCCACGGGGATTTGGTGATATGCCTTTACGAGGTCAACCTTGGAAAAAATTGTCTTCCCAGAAAGATTCTGTGCAAAATCATGAATGTGTGGGATCGGGTACCTGTCGGGGACGGTGACATTGTTGAGAGCACGGTAGTCTCCACAGGGTCTCCAATCACCAGATGATTTTGGAACCATGTGCAAAGGCGAGGCCCATTGGCTTGAAGACGGTCGAATGATGCCAAGATTCATCATATGTTCGAATTCAAGGCGTGCGATACGGAGTTTGTCGGCGTTGAGTCGTCGTGGTTGAAAGTGGACCGGTTGGCCTTTTGTGGCGATGTGGTGCTGCACAGCATGAGAGACTGGGTCGGTGAACTGACACGGTTTAGTGAGGGATGGAAACTCCTTCAAAATGTCAGCAAACGGTGATTGCGGGATCGCCAGCCGAATACCCAGAGATTTGGTGCATTTACCAATGCCGACTGTATAAAGTTTGATTGTGGTGTCTACCAGCTTGCGAATTTTGAGGTCCACTGTTAGGCCAAAGTGTGAGAGGAAATCCGCGCCAATAATGGGAGTCTGAACATCTGCCTGGATGAAAACCCATTGGAAAGAGCGTCGGAGGCCTAAATCAAGAGTGATGGGCCGTTGGCCGAATGTCGCAATAGTTGTTGTGTTTGCTGCTTGCAGTGTGAAATGAGATGGTTTGAGGCTATGATGATTGGGGGAGGGGGGATTACACTGATCTCGACGCCGGTATCAATGAGGAATCGAAGACCACTGGATCGGTCAACGATATAAAATAGGCGACTTTCATGTGGAGAGCCAGCCGTAGTCGTCGCCGTTACTGGCTGGCCTGGTCCTTTGACTGTGGGGTGTAAGTGCGAAATGAACATGGCGGATCACAGTGGCGTGCCTTGGAGCCAAATGTGCGGTGGTACCAAAACCAGGTTTGTAACCGGCGGTTTCTGGACCGTGATCTAGGTCGATGAGGTACTTCGGCGGACACAGATCGATGAGTAGTAAATACGTTGCACATTGCACTGACCTGATTGCACAACATGCGAACGGTTTCTTTTAGGTCCGTAATGTCCTTATCGATATGCGAGTGATGGGATGGGGAATCAGGACTGCGAGAAACGTCACCACGGCGATCTGGGGCAGGTGCTGGTAATGTCGTAGGGGATTTGTGCGTCGGAGTGGTTTCGGCGGGTGATGTCATGTGAACACAGGGTCTACCAGCCGGGTAGCATTCCATGATTCTGTCGGCGTGCTGTGCAACTTTGTCAAGAGGATTAGTGGGCTCCAGCATTGACAGGACCTGCTGCATCGGGAGAGGTAGTTTATCAACCCATATCTTCCTGAAAATGGCGTCGTCCATTTGCCGTCCAGCCGGTAGCGACCGCATGTGGCGCATAAGCTGGGACGGAGTTTGGTCTCCGAGCTCCACCGACGTGAACAGTTCACGGAGCATTTTTCCGGCTGAATTTCCGGTACGCTGAATGACTGCTTCCTTAAGCTTCGTGTAAGGAGCTTCTGGTGGAATGGGATCGAGGAGATCTTCCACGTCAACAGCGATGTCAAAGGGAAGTGCTTGGACAACGTGAGAGTACTTCACGCGCTCGCTGGTTATACGTCGAGTGGCAAATACGGCTTCTATCTGTCGAAACCACACTCGAGGGTTGGTCGGGGCAAAAACTGGCAGTTTCAGAGCAACCGCGTGGCTGTCAATAGATTCGCTGTCAGACATGGTGAATGGTGTGGAACTTGGACAAAAAGAATGAAGCTAGTGTCAAATGATGGAAAAACAACCTGGGCTCACTAATTTTGTAGCGTACTACTCTGTCTATATGGTACACTAAGTGAATGTCAACAATATCTAAGACGACACTAGCAAACTAAGATGGGCGGAGGAGCGTGTGGTGATAAAAAGGCCAAAAGGGTATGTACATTAAGAATAAAAATGAAACAATAGGTGTGACTCAAACTCACAGTTGTTCAGTGTTCTTGTGATCAGGAAATGAGCGTCGAAGAGCCAATATCCGCCAATGTCTTCAGTTCAGTTCGGTCTGACAGCCATCCGTTGGACAGAACAGGATGGTATTGAACGAAGTGCCAAGAGACGCCGTTGAAGCTTCTAAAATGTTTTGTTTCACACAGTTGGTTCCGACCGATATGATTCCAAGACACTCCAAACCAGAAGATGAGACCGTGCCAGAATTAAAGATTTATTTACAGCCCTTTTTGTATTGCGCGGTGGTGACGTCCAAAAGGTGTGTGTTTTACATTAAAACGTCGGTACAACAAAGGAGTGTCGCACCAAGGGACGTTGAAAATCATGGAAAAAGTCGGAAATGTACAGATTCCTTCAACGGTAAGCGGCTCCTGGGGGATTGTTGGACTTAGAGGTGGCTATTGAGAGCTACACACTATATCGTGCGGACAGCCGTTAAATCAGAAGCGGAGGTTGTGTCTTCTTGTTCGTCAGGTTGGATATAACATCAATAAAACTTGATTCTTATTCAGACTCTGAAGACTATGGCGAGTCCTTATGGTGTCTGTTGAAGCTGGCCACGAGTCAGTATGAATGCGCTGGTGTCATTTACTTGAATCCAGCGATGGATCAATCAAGTACACTGTCGGGCATCGGACGGCCATTGTCTCGTTCTTGTCGACTTTATTCACCCAAATGTTGACTAGGCGAATCGGCAGTGCCCCCCAGATGCCAACATATTTACTTGAGAATTCGTTCTCATTTTCCAAGATCTATCCCTGTGCCAGCGTTTAACTCAGCGAAAGGGTACCCAAGAGGCACATGACTCCATTTTGGACCTGGTCATGCCTCTCGGAAGCTCTGATGTCAGAAATCTTGTTCAGGCTACGGCCTGGAGTTAGTGACTATTTGGTTCTGTTTATAAGCCGGAGACGAGGAGTGCAAGCGGCTCCCAGAGCACAGGGTGTACCTTTAAATTTGCGCATGCCGTTTGATGAAGTGAGCAAACCTGCGGAGTCCTTTATTTGGTACCCTGGTGGCCCGTGTGGCCCTGACCAGGCCCGGTAGTCAAACTTAGCAAGGGTGCTCCATTTGTGTCGAACATTTGCACCTCTTTCCCGGCATCGTCCAAATGCTAAGGGGCCTTCGTGGTTTGACCCGGCCTCAAAAACCCACTTCGGCGTAGCAATCGAGCAGGGCAATTCCTTAGTTTAGGATTAATCTCAGTTAAGTCAGGACCTGCTCCCGTATAGAGTCTATAGCCCGTGGTCCTCGGTATGTGACACGTTAGCGAATATACTCGGCAGCGCGCAAAGCAGAACTCAAAACGCTGGAGCGGGACAACGTGTGTATTGGAGGAGCGCAACGGCGTGCAGACGACGTACACAGGCGGAGCAAGTGGCGCCACCAAAAACGGTCATTGTTCAAATAAACAAATTTGTTAGTTTTCGTCATCGAGTGCTTCATTGGTAGCACTACAGGGGTCTCCCCCTAGAAGGCCGACGCAGTTGGGCTTCGACCTGTGATGGGTACGTCGGATTCGGTGGCGAGAGACGTTTTCCATGCCTCCCGCCGCGGTCGAACCCAACAGCGAAGCCAGCACAAGCCGTTCTTCATGACTGACTCCGGCCGCTGTGCGTCGATCGCAAAATGGCGTCCTCCTCAAAATGTTATCCGACCGGAGTAGACCCTGTTCGTGACCTGGCAGTGGTGGTTGTGTTGTAGGGTTTGTCGTTGTCGGCATATCCCAAAGTTCCGTGTCCCTGTGGTTGTCATTGCCTTCGTAAGCGAGCCAGCGTCCGGCGTCAAATGAGTCCAGTCGCGATCCGGTGAGCCTTGTGTTTAAGCCATGCGAGATCCTGGAATTCCATGTGGTTCTGTCTGACGGGACGAGCTGGAAGGAAAGAAACACAAGGAAGCTGCGCCTCGAGGCGCGATCGGATATTCGACTGAGGGGGACATACCGGCGCAATACAGGCTGCCGCCACCCTTGTCGTGATCACCACGTGGTCGTGCATTCATGTATAACAGGATTATGTACAAGTTGAATATGGAGAGTAAACTTAAATATATACAACTGTTACATATTCAGAAAACCTCGTTGGCTGTCGCAGCTCGCGGCCGCGTCGATTTCTCCTGTTGACCGGTGCAGCTGTGTCTTTCGTGGAGCTTGGTGTTGCAGCAGGTAACGAGGGGTCGTTAGTGGGAGTAACAGGGGCCGACTCGGGACGACTAGCCGAAGGTTGTGAGCAGGTAGGGACACTGAGAGGGTTGTTCGAGGTGGGTTCTGCCTCGATGAAGGCTGGTTTGAGGCGGTCTATGCTGATGGTCTCCTTCCTGCCCTCGACGTCCACCACGTATTTCTTTTCCTTTCGCTGGACGACGCGGAACGGGCCAGAGTAAGCCACTTGTAGTGGTGATCGCACTGCATCTACTCGAATAAACACATGGCTGGTGGTAGCTAGAGCGGTAGGTAAGTAGTTGCTCAGGGTTTGTTCTCGTGGTGGGGTGGGCTTTATCACCCGCATTTGGTGCGACAGCCGTTTTTCGTAATCCCCGTAATTAAAACTCATAGGTGGTAATGGAGAAACCAACTCACCTGGAAGTCGTAGTGTGCAACCATAAACCAGTTCAGCCACCGTAACACCCATATCGGCTTTAACGGTGTTACGCAGTCCTAAGAGAACAATCGGCAAAACTTCACTCCATAACGGATTATCACGAGCACGAAGGGCAGCTTTCAGCTGGCGATGGAATCGCTCCACCATGCCATTGGCCTGAGGATGATAGGCCGTCGTCTTGTTGTGTCGACAACCGAATGCGTTTAGTAGCTCGTGGAAGGCGCCGTCGAAATGAGAACCGCGATCAGTGGTCACGATAGCAGGGCAACCGAACTGACTCACCCAACCGGTTAGAAATGCTTTTGCAGCTTCCTCTGAGGTTGGGCGAGGAATAGTTATGGCCTGTGGCCAGCGAGTGAAACGATCTACGCAAGTGAGGATGTAGACGCAGCCACTGGATGGCGGAAGTGGCCCCACGAGATCCACATGCACATGATGAAAGCGTGCGTCCGGTTCGCAGAATGTGCCTAAAGTAGATTTGGTGTGACGATGTATCTTAACTCGTTGGCACTGGAGACAAGCACGAGCCCAAAGACGTACGTCACGTTTGACGCAAGGCCAGACGAATCGCTCGGTGACTAGTTTCACTGAGGCGGTTACCCCAGGGTGCGATAAGTTGTGGAGGCTGGTAAAAACTCGTCGGCGAAAACTGGCGGGAACTAGTGGTCGGGGTCGACTCTGCGACACATCGCAAATAATAGTTAACCCCGAAATTGGAAGGGTAACTGGCACTAGATGCAGGGAGCTGTTGTGTTTGAGTTGCTCTACCTCAGGATCTGTCGTTTGGGCTGCGGCGATTGCTTCTAGGTCTATGCCCATGGGTAGTGGGTAGTCGATATTGTGGACGCGTGAGAGTGCGTCTGCTACGGGATTGTGTGCCCCAGAGACGTGTCGAATGTCCGTAGTACACTGCGGGTACCCGAATAAATAGCCTGTAGTTTTCTGCTGAACGTACTATATCGGGATTCCGCAGGCTGGAGACGTTTGGAGAGGAAAACTATTGGTTGCCATGAATTGTTGACGAATTGCTGCAACACTGCTCCAACAGCCGTGTCCAAAGCATCTGTTCCTAATGCCAGGGGAGCGGAAGGATCGGGATGTGCAAGGAGTGCTATGTTGGCGATAGCATCCTTGATCAAAGTAAAAGCTGCCTGCGCCGTGTCGGGAAAAATGAATTTCCGCTTACCTCCACGTAAAAGGTCTGTTAAAGTCTGCATTATTTCGGCACAGTGGGGAATAAACTGGCGATAAAAGTTAACCAAGCCCGAAAATTGGCTCAACTGCAGGTAAGAATGGGGCTCAGGATAGTCGCGAATTACCGCCACCTTGTCAGGCAGGGGCTGTATGCCTGAGGCTGAGATTTCGTGACCTAGGAACGTGACGGTCGTCCTACCTAATTCGCACCTAGCAGGTGTAGCGGCTTCGCAGACACCAAATTCAATAAAATACAATCGCGAGCTTAGAGCTTAGGCGCGCTTTGTTTAAGTCCACCGGTGTGAAAATAAGAACACGTTTAAAAAAAAGAAGAACCTTCGTCACACTACGTCAAAACGGCAAGGCGCGCTCCAGCTCGTCAGCTCTGGTGATTAGCTCGATCAGCCTCCCTTCTCCTGTACTTCATACAGGGCAATCAATACAAGTACAAAAACCATCAATCGCTGTCGTTCTGCGTCTTTATTCGCTGGACGGGAATTGAGTCCACAAGTCGTGCGTTCGACTAAACAGGGTTAATGGTTACACCGTGTTGGCTAAGGCGCTCAAAAAGAGCGCGCAGGTGTGTCATATGCTCTTCTTTTGAAGAACCTGCCACCAAAATATCGTCTAAGTACACGTAGACATTCTTCAAACCGCGTGTTGCCTCATGCATAAACCTTTGAAAGGTTTGGGCTGCATTGCTGAGCCCAAAAGGCGTGCGCAAAAACTCGAATAGTGCGAATGGAGTTGTGACAGCGGTTTTAGGGATGTCAGCCTCTGCTACTGGGATTTGATGGTAGGCTCTGACGAGGTCGATTCTGCTGAAAACAGAACAACCAGACAGGGTAGAAGTAAGATCTTGAATATGTGGAATGGGGTACCTGTCCGGGACAGTTGCCTGGTTGAGGGCCCTGTAGTCACCGCAGAGGCGCCAATCGCCATTAGGTTTAGGAACCATGTGAAGGGGCGAGGCCCAAGGGCTACTGGACGGGCGTATTATACCTAATTCTAGCACGTGTTCAAACTCAGCCTGTGCTACGCGGAGCTTGTCTAAGATCAAGCGACGTGGTCGGCTAAATGCTGGGGGTCCTTTAGTGACAATATGGTGGGTAACGTTAGTGGTCACCGCGGGAAGGGGGCCAGATTGTCCCAGCATTGCCGGGTAAGCTGAAAGTAGGTCTGCGTACGGGTGTTTGGACTGCGGTTCGATGTATAGGGGCGTGATGTGATTCGCGGAGGAATACGACCCGGTTACGGAAAGAGAAGTCTGCCGGTCGACAACTCTCCGGCCTCGTGCATCGATCGGGAGGTCGAAATGGTCTAGGAAATCGATGCCTAGTATGGGATAAGGGACGTCTGCTACTATGAACGCCCAGCGGAAGGTGCGACGTAGTCCTAAGTTGAGTGTGAGTGACTTACGGCCGTAAGTAGCAATGGGGGTGCCGTTGGCAGCACGGAGTTGTTGGACTGACGGGTTCGTTGCATCACCTGCCTCCTTTGGAGTGACACTTACTGCTGCACCGGTGTCAATTAGGAACAGGCTATTGGAAACTAAATCTCAGACATGCAACAGACGACTGCTATTATGGCTGCCGACCGCGTTAGTCGTCGGAACGCGTCGGGATATTAGTTTCCCTGTTTGGCACCTGGAAAGGTGCAACCGGCTTCGCAGCGCCGAGCCTTCTCCCCAAACCGTTTGTAGTATCGACAGTACGTTGATCGAGATGGGTTAACCAGGCGGTCAGGGGAAGGGCTTCTGAGACGTTCACGTCGGTCAGAGTTGTGATAAGATATATGGTTTCTACAGTCAGAACAACCAGGAGAGGAAAAACGTCTGAAAGCCCGCTCGAAAGCAGCTATCAGAGTGTCCTCGGAGTGTGTTCCTACGGTGGGAGCTGTGGTCTGGGGGCTGCTCGAGTTTGTCACGGCGGTAATTTGTGGATGGTACCGGTCCATAATACCGTCCGCTAGTTTAGCCGCTTCTGTGAGCTTAAGGTGGCTGGAAACCTCGAGCAGTGCTTGAATGTTGGGTGGTAGTCACTGTACCCACAACTCTTTAAGGACGTTTTCCTCTAAAAGTTGCCCTGCCAGCTGCTGCATCTCTCTCAGTAATGCAGAGGGCTTCTTGCTACCTAACTCTGTCCCTTGGGTCAGCCGTTTTAGTCTGGACGATTCTGACGGTAAAAGATAAGAGATTACCGCGTCTTTCACGGCTGTGTAAGAACTGTTATTAAATATTACGTCGCGTATCTGAGTAGCAACGTCACGGGAAAGGCGACCGATAGTCCACAAGTAACGGGTTCGTTCGCTTGTAATTCTGTGATTCAAACTCTGCCTCCAACATATGAAACCAGAGTTGAGGGTCATCAATAAAAAACTGAGGGACGGCTAGGGAGACTGTCGAAACGGACGGTTCCGGGTCAGGTTTACGGTCGTTGCTAGCCATAGTTGCAATGGTATATCAAATGTAAAATGATATAAAGAGGTCAGTGCAGCAAAAGTGAAACACTTATAATATGGATATAAGAAAATATATATAAGGGATATGGTAACTGATATTCGGAATTTACCGTTTATATATCGGAAAAGTGTATATGTAAACGAATAAATGTGATTGACGGACCTACGAATATCCTTCGAGAATTAATTTGTTGTTCGGGCTCACCAGTTTAGGATTAATCTCAGTTAAGTCAGGACCTGCTCCCGTATAGAGTCTATAGCCCGTGGTCCTCGGTATGTGACACGTTAGCGAATATACTCGGCAGCGCGCAAAGCAGAACTCAAAACGCTGGAGCGGGACAACGTGTGTATTGGAGGAGCGCAACGGCGTGCAGACGACGTACACAGGCGGAGCAAGTGGCGCCACCAAAAACGGTCATTGTTCAAATAAACAAATTTGTTAGTCTTCGTCATCGAGTGCTTTATTTGGCATCCTGGTGGCCCGTGTGGCATTGACCAGGCCCGGTAGTCAAACTTAGCAAAGGTGCTCCATTTGTGTCGAACATTTGCACCTCTTTCCCGGCATCGTCCAAATGCTAAGGGGCCTTCGTGGTTTGACCCGGCCTCAAAAACCTACTTCGGCGTAGCAATCGAGCAGGGCAATTCCTTAGTGCGGGGCGTGATATCAGCGCTACAGGAATATTCGCAACCAGTAATCCGACTTCGAGCAGCTAAAGCCGTACAGAATTGAGGGGACACTTGCAGTTGACTCCGTACCTGTCCAAAAACATTCAGATGCGAACCTAAAAATAGAGCAATGGCCTAACCTGGCATCCAAGCATCGATTGAAGACAATATACTGGTCGAGGCGGGCAGTGGAAGCGCAGAAAACTTGGTGAAACCACATGAGTTCTAGTATGCCTTTGAAGGTATTCCGCTTTCAACGGCGTAAAGCGGTGCAGCATCATGCTTCTTTCAGAATTCGTAGAGAAACAGGTACCTGAAGGCCTAACGTCAGTAAAAAATCACCAGTCTCGGCCCCTTCACTACCATCAACCCGAACACAATTACAGAAGTACGTACATGGACCAACACATAGTTATCACATACAAATGTATGTACATATGAACACATATGCTTATGAAAACAGATAGAAGACAAATTGCGAGATGCAAGCATTTCTTTTAATCTTCTCGATCACATACGTAAAACATGCGAATGCGTGTTCGAATGGGGCACAGAGCAAAACAATGGAATAGATAGTGTCAAGCGAAATTAGGAAACGATTCGGTAAACCTGATTGGTTACAGCCACGGCAGGCACACATTGTGGGTCAGAAGTTTCTGTGCAGACAATCGGGGCCTAAGTCTACTTATAAACACAGCCTCACAAAAAGCTAGAAGCTTTGGGTTCCGATTCCATGCAATCACTCGGAACGCTTGACCCGGATCAATCCGATGACGAATGGTCACCAGGTGTTTCGCGATCGATGAAGCCGGGTGTCTAGTCGTCGTCTGTTGTCCGGGTGGAGGATGACTCATCCACTGCACTAACCACTTCGGTACATGCTCCCCCATTCTTTGACTGAGGCAACGATCCGTTCTGCCTATGTAGGTGTCACCGCAGCTGCAGGTGAACTGATAAATGATGTGATAGGCATTCAGGTTCGCGACACTGTTTGAATGTGCTTGGAGGTTTAGTCGTTTGGTAGTTTGTGAAATCTGCAATTCAGCAGCCAAGTAGGTGCGCTTTAGCGCACACTTCAGATCTTGGCTAATCCGATTGAACAGATGATCCCCTTTAAATGGCAACACTAGAGTAACTCGTTTCTTCTCGACCGTGTCGACTTGTATGGTCTTAGGCCTTTCTCTTTTGTGGATCTCAATGAACTTATCCGGGTATCCATTGGCGCAAAGAGTTTGGGATAAGAACTCTTCTTCCTTTTTCAGTTGGTCTACACTGCAGATTTTACGCGCTCTGTGGAGCAAGGTTTTGACCAAGCCCCTTTTGTAGGCAACTGGAGCGAAACTGGAGAACTGAATATATTGTCCACTCCATGTTGCTTTACGACGGATAGTCTTCTGAATTGTCCCATTTGCAAGTTTTGTTATCATGATATCCAAAAAAGGGAGGCTGCTGCCACTCTCTGTTTCACATGTGACTGATAGATTGGGATGTATGGTGTTCATTAGGTTGAAGAACTTAGTAAATCGTTCTTCCGCAGTAAAAATCAAAATATCATCGACGTAACGCTTGTACAAGGTAAACTGGATGATATTCTGATGTACTTTTTTCTCAATCATTCCCAAAAAGATATCTGCCAATGTGGGTTCGAGAGGGCTACCCATTGCCACACCGTCAATCTGTTTGTACGACTGTCTTTCAAAATCAAAACGTATGTTTTCTGTACATAAGAGAATGACGTCCCGGATGTATGTAACAGGAATCGGCAAAGTGTGATTGCCGTGGCGGTAATAAATCAGGTTTACCGAATTGTTAACTAAATTCGCATGACAATATCTACTCCACTGATTTTCTCTGTCCTCCATTGTAAAACGAAATCACAAGATATACGTACGCGACTGAGAAGATTAAAAGAAATGCTTGCACCTCGCCATTAATGTCTTCCATCTGCTTCGACGAACTGGATCAAGGGGACACAATGTTTCAAATTTCTCAGAACACATATGCATTAGAAAACCCTATATGCTCCACACGCTCATAATATCTTCGTTACTCACATCAACTATGAGTAACACCACGTTGCGCCATCAGCAAGATAAGAACAAACGGAAACGCATAAACTCGACCCAGAAACAAATACAATGAACGCAATAGCCGCACCGCCAACTTCCTTACTCCTGCCTCCGAACCCTCCTCCTCCACCAACCAACCAACTAACCAACCAATAAGCCCACCCACCCACCCACCCACCAATCCAACCAAACTCAACCCAACTCAACACAACCCAACCCAACCCAACCCAGTTGACAGAATGGAATAAAACAATTGCAAAACTACAAGTTACAGTGGTATTCGATCAATAGCATAATAAAAGTACATCAAAATTACTATGGCAATCACAATTACATTCAGTAGTGCAGACTCACGCATCTACAACCACATTTCCATTCAACCCTCTAAAAGGAGATCAAAGAAACGGGCAAAATCCAACGAGTGTGCTATTTCCTCACTGAATCCCTGACCGACTAACCTCATTGACTGTCTGACTGACTGACTGACTGACTGACTGACTGACTGACAGTTTGTGAGAAAGAGATAGACAAACGGAAAGAAAGGAAGAAAGAAAGATGGAGACAAGGTACAGAATGGTAGAACCAAAAAGTTCAAACAACACTATAGACAACACCGAGTCAACCACCCGCTGCACATATTGGACAAAACAACTTCGCTTCATAAGAACTAGCATAGTCATTTCAAATACAATCGTCGCTTCAGTTTCTGCTATCTACCTAGGCACTAATCTGGACCAAAAATAAACTGATCCATTATCGCATGATGTCATCTCTCCGCATCTCATGGGGCGTGATTTGTTCATGTATTTACCAACTAGTCGACCGATGAGTGAATGTGGGGCCTCGCAAACACTATACAAAAATCATACTCCACGAGCCAGTCGCCGATTAGACTAACCGAGAAAGACGCAAAACGAACAAACGACCGAGTAGACACGCGACAGACAGATGTAAACACGGATACAGAAAATGTGTACAATTCATGAGCCGTTCGTAACATGATGCCTCAAATGGTCCCATCTCGCTCTTCACAAACGCCACGTCCAAATTCGTGCCACATTGGCAAACCCATCACGAAAAACCAGTCCGAGCATGACCAAACGACAACATTCACATTCGGACCAGACCGAACCATTTCAAAATCCAGGTAACCATATAGATCAAAACATGGTCAAAATCGAACAAAATCCACCGTGTCACTTAGCAGCACCAACTGACAGTCCTCTCGTACATCTCGTCTGTATTCCCACACAGACTCAAGTTCACCGAACATATGATGCAAATCCAGTGGGAAAAAGCTCTGTTACAAAAAAATCCAGCTACATTTGCACCCATTGCTTTGCTTCTCTGTTTCTGCTCCTCGTCCTCCTCCAAGTAAGAGTATTATTACATCACGCCATTTATTCATCTCATCCGACTGTACTCAATTCAGCTGCACTGCACCGCATTACACCGGAACTGTGAATTCACTGATTGACACTAATTATCCACACACGACTACCATTTGTTCTACGTCCTGCAAATTTAAAAAGAATAGAGAGACGGAGAAAAACGAAGATCACAAAAAGCGGACATGGGAACACATACGCGCAGCGTGCCGCACAAACCCAGCATAGTAAATCAATACGGAATCCTATAGAAAACACACGGTAGAACACTTAACAAGCCCCAGTAATCTCGTCGTCCACTCACGTCCCTAGTGTAAGAAAACAGCTCAGTCGGTGCAAGACAAAATCCCATCTAGTTCATAGTTAACTAGAATCTAGAAAAGCAAAATAACAAATCCACCAACCTATCTTTAATATAATCACGCATTAAACCTACCATCCCATCCCATCCACCACCAAAACACAATACACACCTCGACCATATCAAACAAAAATCGCATGCTCACCCAATCGCTTCGGTCCGAAGATGACACATTTACTTGGTCAAATCCTATGCATCCCAGACAACAATAGCAAACAGTCGTCCATACTACATACCCTACTCATATTCATCAACCACGGACAAATACGGAAAAGCGCGACAACAAACAATTCACATCATTCACGTAATCATAATCGCTGTCCTCTTCCCGTCGTAGTCGTAGTCGCAGTCAATGCAGACGCAGACGCAGACGCAGACGCAGACACAGATATATAGTTGCTGACGATGTACATGTACACGCAATACTTCGTCCTCATGCCCATTAGCTTCAAACATACATACCAGCTCCGCCACACTGCTTTGAAAACCAACCAATCATGACAGGAACCGGAACAGAAACACATGCGACCAAGAATAACAATGGTACGCATCATCGCGAACATCGCGCGACAAACAACAACAACAACACGACCATCAATGTTCCACGTATACTATACCGCTCCTTCATTACCATCAACCCGAACACAATTACAGAAGTACGTACATGGACCAACACACAGTTATCACATACAAATGTATGTACATATGAACACATATGCATTAGAAAACCCTATATGCTCCACACGCTCATAACATCTTCGTTACTCACATCAACTATGAGTAACACCACGTTGCGCCATCAGCAAGATAAGAACAAACGGAAACGCATAAACTCGACCCAGAAACAAATACAATGAACGCAATAGCCGCACCGCCAACTTCCTTACTCCTGCCTCCGAACCCTCCTCCTCCACCAACCAACCAACTAACCAACCAATAAGCCCACCCACCAATCCAACCCAACTCAACACAACCCAACCCAACCCAACCCAGTTGACAGAATGGAATAAAACAATTGCAAAACTACAAGTAACAGTGGTATTCGATCAATAGCATAATAAAAGTACATCAAAATTACTATGGCAATCACAATTACATTCAGTAGTGCAGACTCACGCATCTACAACCACATTTCCATTCAACCCTCTAAAAGGAGATCAAAGAAACGGGCAAAATCCAACGAGTGTGCTATTTCCTCACTGAATCCCTGACCGACTAACCTCATTGACTGTCTGACTGACTGACTGACTGACTGACTGACTGACTGACTGACAGTTTGTGAGAAAGAGATAGACAAACGGAAAGAAAGGAAGAAAGAAAGATGGAGACAAGGTACAGAATGGTAGAACCAAAAAGTTCAACAACACTATAGACAACACCGAGTCAATCACCCGCTGCACATATTGGACAAAACAACTTCGCTTCACAAGAACTAGCATAGTCATTTCAAATACAATCGTCGCTTCAGTTTCTGCTATCTACCTAGGCACTAATCTGGACCAAAAATAAACTGATCCATTATCGCATGATGTCATCTCTCCGCATCTCATGGGGCGTGATTTGTTCATGTATTTACCAACTAGTCGACCGATGAGTGAATGTGGGGCCTCGCAAACACTATACAAAAATCATACTCCACGAGCCAGTCGCCGATTAGACTAACCGAGAAAGACGCAAAACGAACAAACGACCGAGTAGACACGCGACAGACAGATGTAAACACGGATACAGAAAATGTGTACAATTCATAAGCCGTTCGTAACATGATGCCTCAAATGGTCCCATCTCGCTCTTCACAAACGCCACGTCCAAATTCGTGCCACATTGGCAAACCCATCACGAAAAACCAGTCCGAGCATGACCAAACGACAACATTCACATTCGGACCAGACCGAACCATTTCAAAATCCAGGTAACCATATAGATCAAAACATGGTCAAAATCGAACAAAATCCACCGTGTCACTTAGCAGCACCAACTGACAGTCCTCTCGTACATCTCGTCTGTATTCCCACACAGACTCAAGTTCACCGAACATATGATGCAAATCCAGTGGGAAAAAGCTCTGTTACAAAACAATCCAGCTACATTTGCACCCATTGCTTTGCTTCTCTGTTTCTGCTCCTCGTCCTCCTCCAAGTAAGAGTATTATTACATCACGCCATTTATTCATCTCATCCGACTGTACTCAACTCAGCTGCACTGCACCGCATTACACCGGAACTGTGAATTCACTGATTGACACTAATTATCCACACACGACTACCATTTGTTCTACGTCCTGCAAATTTAAAAAGAATAGAGAGACGGAGAAAAACGAAGATCACAAAAAGCGGACATGGGAACACATACGCGCAGCGTGCCGCACAAACCCAGCATAGTAAATCAATACGGAATCCTATAGAAAACACACGGTAGAACACTTAACAAGCCCCAGTAATCTCGTCGTCCACTCACGTCCCTAGTGTAAGAAAACAGCTCAGTCGGTGCAAAACAAAATCCCATCTAGTTCATAATTAACTAGAATCTAGAAAAGCAAAATAACAAATCCACCAACCTATCTTTAATATAATCACGCAATAAACCTACCATCCCATCCCATCCACCACCAAAACACAATACACACCTCGACCATATCAAACAAAAATCGCATGCTCACCCCATCGCCTCGGTCCGATGATTACACATTTACTTGGTCAAATCCTATGCATCCCAGACAACAATAGCAAACAGTCGTCCATACTACATACCCTACTCATATTCATCAACCACGGACAAATACGGAAAACCGCGACAACAAACAATTCACATCATTCACGTAATCATAATCGCTGTCCTCTTCCCGCCGTAGTCGTAGTCGTAGTCGAAGTCGTAGTCGCAGTCGCAGTCAATCCAGACGCAGACGCAGACACAGATATATAGTTGCTGACGATGTACATGTACACGCAATACTTCGTCCTCATGCCCATTAGCTTCAAACATACATACCAGCTCCGCCACACTGCTTTGAAAACCAACCAATCATGACAGGAACCGGAACAGAAACACATGCGACCAAGAATAACAATGGTACGCATCATCGCGAACATCGCGCGACAAACAACAACAACAACACGACCATCAATGTTCCACGTATACTATACCGCCCCTTCACTACCATCAACCCGAACACAATTACAGAAGTACGTACATGGACCAACACACAGTTATCACATACAAATGTATGTACATATGAACACATATGCATTAGAAAACCCTATATGCTCCACACGCTCATAACATCTTCGTTACTCACATCAACTATGAGTAACACCACGTTGCGCCATCAGCAAGATAAGAACAAACGGAAACGCATAAACTCGACCCAGAAACAAATACAATGAACGCAATAGCCGCACCGCCAACTTCCTTACTCCTGCCTCCGAACCCTCCTCCTCCACCAACCAACCAACTAACCAACCAATAAGCCCACCCACCAATCCAACCCAACTCAACACAACCCAACCCAACCCAACCCAGTTGACAGAATGGAATAAAACAATTGCAAAACTACAAGTAACAGTGGTATTCGATCAATAGCATAATAAAAGTACATCAAAATTACTATGGCAATCACAATTACATTCAGTAGTGCAGACTCACGCATCTACAACCACATTTCCATTCAACCCTCTAAAAGGAGATCAAAGAAACGGGCAAAATCCAACGAGTGTGCTATTTCCTCACTGAATCACTGACCGACTAATTTCATTGACTGACTGACTGACTGACTGACAGTTTGTGAGAAAGAGATAGACAAACGGAAAGAAAGGAAGAAAGACAGATGGAGACAAGGTACAGAATGGTAGAACCAAAAAGTTCAACAACACTATAGACAACACCGAGTCAATCACCCGCTGCACATATTGGACAAAACAACTTCGCTTCACAAGAACTAGCATAGTCATTTCAAATACAATCGTCGCTTCAGTTTATACTATCTACCTAGGCACTAATCTGGACCAAAAATAAACTGATCCATTATCGCATGATGTCATCTCTCCGCATCTCATGGGGCGTGATTTGTTCATGTATTTACCAACTAGTCGACCGATGAGTGAATGTGGGGCCTCGCAAACACCAAACAAAAATCATACTCCACGAGCCAGTCGCCGATTAGACTAACCGAGAAAGACGCAAAACGAACAAACGACCGAGTAGACACGCGACAGACAGATGTAAACACGGATACAGAAAATGTGTACAATTCATGAGCCGTTCGTAATATGATGCCTCAAATGGTCCCATTTCGCTCTTCACAAACGCCACGTCCAAATTCGTGCCACATTGGCAAACCCATCACGAAAAACCAGTCCGAGCATGACCAAACGACAACATTCACATTCGGACCAGACCGAACCATTTCAAAATCCAGGTAACCATATAGATCAAAACATGGTCAAAATCGAACAAAATCCACCGTGTCACTTAGCAGCACCAACTGACAGTCCTCTCGTACATCTCGTCTGTATTCCCACACAGACTCAAGTTCACCGAACATATGATACAAATCCAGTGGGAAAAAGCTCTGTTACAAAACAATCCAGCTACATTTGCACCCATTGCTTTGCTTCTCTGTTTCTGCTCCTCGTCCTCCTCCAAGTAAGAGTATTATTACATCACGCCATTTATTCATCTCATCCGACTGTACTCAACTCAGCTGCACTGCACCGCATTACACCGGAACTGTGAATTCACTGATTGACACTAATTATCCACACACGACTACCATTTGTTCTACGTCCTGCAAATTTAAAAAGAATAGAGAGACGGAGAAAAACGAAGATCACAAAAAGCGGACATGGGAACACATACGCGCAGCGTGCCGCACAAACCCAGCATAGTAAATCAATACGGAATCCTATAGAAAACACACGGTAGAACACTTAACAAGCCCCAGTAATCTCGTCGTCCACTCACGTCCCTAGTGTAAGAAAACAGCTCAGTCGGTGCAAGACAAAATCCCATCTAGTTCATAATTAACTAGAATCTAGAAAAGCAAAATAACAAATCCACCAACCTATCTTTAATATAATCACGCATTAAACCTACCATCCCATCCCATCCACCACCAAAACACAATACACACCTCGACCATATCAAACAAAAATCGCATGCTCACCCCATCGCCTCGGTCCGATGATTACACATTTACTTGGTCAAATCCTATGCATCCCAGACAACAATAGCAAACAGTCGTCCATACTACATACCCTACTCATATTCATCAACCACGGACAAATACGGAAAACCGCGACAACAAACAATTCACATCATTCACGTAATCATAATCGCTGTCCTCTTCCCGCCGTAGTCGTAGTCGTAGTCGAAGTCGTAGTCGCAGTCGCAGTCAATCCAGACGCAGACGCAGACACAGATATATAGTTGCTGACGATGTACATGTACACGCAATACTTCGTCCTCATGCCCATTAGCTTCAAACATACATACCAGCTCCGCCACACTGCTTTGAAAACCAACCAATCATGACAGGAACCGGAACAGAAACACATGCGACCAAGAATAACAATGGTACGCATCATCGCGAACATCGCGCGACAAACAACAACAACAACAACACGACCATCAATGTTCCCCGTATACTATACCGCCCCTTCATTACCATCAACCCGAACACAATTACAGAAGTACGTACATGGACCAACACACAGTTATCACATACAAATGTATGTACATATGAACGCATATGCATTAGAAAACCCTATATGCTCCACACGCTCATAACATCTTCGTTACTCACATCAACTATGAGTAACACCACGTTGCGCCATCAGCAAGATAAGAACAAACGGAAACGCATAAACTCGACCCAGAAACAAATACAATGAACGCAATAGCCGCACCGCCAACTTCCTTACTCCTGCCTCCGAACCCTCCTCCTCCACCAACCAACCAACTAACCAACCAATAAGCCCACCCACCAATCCAACCCAACCCAGCTGACAGAATGGAATAAAACAATTGCAAAACTACAAGTAACAGTGGTATTCGATCAATAGCATAATAAAAGTACATCAAAATTACTATGGCAATCACAATTACATTCAGTAGTGCAGACTCACGCATCTACAACCACATTTCCATTCAACCCTCTAAAAGGAAATCAAAGAAACGGGCAAAATCCAACGAGTGTGCTATTTCCTCACTGAATCACTGACCGACTAACCTCATTGACTGACTGACTGACTGACTGACTGACAGTTTGTGAGAAAGAGATAGACAAACGGAAAGAAAGGAAGAAAGAAAGATGGAGACAAGGTACAGAATGGTAGAACCAAAAAGTTCAACAACACTATAGACAACACCGAGTCAATCACCCGCTGCACATATTGGACAAAACAACTTCGCTTCTCAAGAACTAGCATAGTCATTTCAAATACAATCGTCGCTTCAGTTTCTGCTATCTACCTAGGCACTAATCTGGACCAAAAATAAACTGATCCATTATCGCATGATGTCATCTCTCCGCATCTCATGGGGCGTGATTTGTTCATGTATTTACCAACTAGTCGACCGATGAGTGAATGTGGGGCCTCGCAAACACTATACAAAAATCATACTCCACGAGCCAGTCGCCGATTAGACTAACCGAGAAAGACGCAAAACGAACAAACGACCGAGTAGACACGCGACAGACAGATGTAAACACGGATACAGAAAATGTGTACAATTCATGAACCGTTCGTAACATGATGCCTCAAATGGTCCCATCTCGCTCTTCACAAACGCCACGTCCAAATTCGTGCCACATTGGCAAACCCATCACGAAAAACCAGTCCGAGCATGACCAAACGACAACATTCACATTCGGACCAGACCGAACCATTTCAAAATCCAGGTAACCATATAGATCAAAACATGGTCAAAATCGAACAAAATCCACCGTGTCACTTAGCAGCACCAACTGACAGTCCTCTCGTACATCTCGTCTGTATTCCCACACAGACTCAAGTTCACCGAACATATGATGCAAATCCAGTGGGAAAAAGCTCTGTTACAAAACAATCCAGCTACATTTGCACCCATTGCTTTGCTTCTCTGTTTCTGCTCCTCGTCCTCCTCCAAGTAAGAGTATTATTACATCACGCCATTTATTCATCTCATCCGACTGTACTCAACTCAGCTGCACTGCACCGCATTACACCGGAACTGTGAATTCACTGATTGACACTAATTATCCACACACGACTACCATTTGTTCTACGTCCTGCAAATTTAAAAAGAATAGAGAGACGGAGAAAAACGAAGATCACAAAATGCGGACATGGGAATACATACGCGCAGCGTGCCGCACAAACCCAGCATAGTAAATCAATACGGAATCCTATAGAAAACACACGGTAGAACACTTAACAAGCCCCAGTAATCTCGTCGTCCACTCACGTCCCTAGTGTAAGAAAACAGCTCAGTCGGTGCAAAACAAAATCCCATCTAGTTCATAATTAACTAGAATCTAGAAAAGCAAAATAACAAATCCACCAACCTATCTTTAATATAATCACGCAATAAACCTACCATCCCATCCCATCCACCACCAAAACACAATACACACCTCGACCATATCAAACAAAAATCGCATGCTCACCCCATCGCCTCGGTCCGATGATTACACATTTACTTGGTCAAATCCTATGCATCCCAGACAACAATAGCAAACAGTCGTCCATACTACATACCCTACTCATATTCATCAACCACGGACAAATACGGAAAACCGCGACAACAAACAATTCACATCATTCACGTAATCATAATCGCTGTCCTCTTCCCGCCGTAGTCGTAGTCGTAGTCGAAGTCGTAGTCGCAGTCGCAGTCAATGCAGACGCAGACGCAGACACAGATATATAGTTGCTGACGATGTACATGTACACGCAATACTTCGTCCTCATGCCCATTAGCTTCAAACATACATACCAGCTCCGCCACACTGCTTTGAAAACCAACCAATCATGACAGGAACCGGAACAGAAACACATGCGACCAAGAATAACAATGGTACGCATCATCGCGAACATCGCGCGACAAACAACAACAACAACACGACCATCAATGTTCCACGTATACTATACCGCCCCTTCATTACCATCAACCCGAACACAATTACAGAAGTACGTACATGGACCAACACATAGTTATCACATACAAATGTATGTACATATGAACACATATGCATTAGAAAACCCTATATGCTCCACACGCTCATAACATCTTCGTTACTCACATCAACTATGAGTAACACCACGTTGCGCCATCAGCAAGATAAGAACAAACGGAAACGCATAAACTCGACCCAGAAACAAATACAATGAACGCAATAGCCGCACCGCCAACTTCCTTACTCCTGCCTCCGAACCCTCCTCCTCCACGAACCAACCAACTAACCAACCAATAAGCCCACCCACCAATCCAGCCCAACTCAACACAACCCAACCCAACCCAACCCAACCCAGTTGACAGAATGGAATAAAACAATTGCAAAACTACAAGTAACAGTGGTATTCGATCAATAGCATAATAAAAGTACATCAAAATTACTATGGCAATCACAATTACATTCAGTAGTGCAGACTCACGCATCTACAACCACATTTCCATTCAACCCTCTAAAAGGAAATCAAAGAAACGGGCAAAATCCAACGAGTGTGCTATTTCCTCACTGAATCACTGACCGACTAACCTCATTGACTGACTGACTGACTGACTGACTGACAGTTTGTGAGAAAGAGATAGACAAACGGAAAGAAAGGAAGAAAGACAGATGGAGACAAGGTACAGAATGGTAGAACCAAAAAGTTCAACAACACTATAGACAACACCGAGTCAATCACCCGCTGCACATATTGGACAAAACAACTTCGCTTCACAAGAACTAGCATAGTCATTTCAAATACAATCGTCGCTTCAGTTTATACTATCTACCTAGGCACTAATCTGGACCAAAAATAAACTGATCCATTATCGCATGATGTCATCTCTCCGCATCTCATGGGGCGTGATTTGTTCATGTATTTACCAACTAGTCGACCGATGAGTGAATGTGGGGCCTCGCAAACACTATACAAAAATCATACTCCACGAGCCAGTCGCCGATTAGACTAACCGAGAAAGACGCAAAACGAACAAACGACCGAGTAGACACGCGACAGACAGATGTAAACACGGATACAGAAAATGTGTACAATTCATAAGCCGTTCGTAACATGATGCCTCAAATGGTCCCATCTCGCTCTTCACAAACGCCACGTCCAAATTCGTGCCACATTGGCAAACCCATCACGAAAAACCAGTCCGAGCATGACCAAACGACAACATTCACATTCGGACCAGACCGAACCATTTCAAAATCCAGGTAACCATATAGATCAAAACATGGTCAAAATCGAACAAAATCCACC
The DNA here is from genome assembly GCA_948099385.1 of Fasciola hepatica. Classification (NCBI taxonomy): domain Eukaryota; kingdom Metazoa; phylum Platyhelminthes; class Trematoda; order Plagiorchiida; family Fasciolidae; genus Fasciola; species Fasciola hepatica. The sequence goes on from CANUEZ040000131.1 coordinate 2,962,965, forward strand.
GTGTCACTTAGCAGCACCAACTGACAGTCCTCTCGTACATCTCGTCTGTATTCCCACACAGACTCAAGTTCACCGAACATATGATGCAAATCCAGTGGGAAAAAGCTCTGTTACAAAAAAATCCAGCTACATTTGCACCCATTGCTTTGCTTCTCTGTTTCTGCTCCTCGTCCTCCTCCAAGTAAGAGTATTATTACATCACGCCATTTATTCATCTCATCCGACTGTACTCAACTCAGCTGCACTGCACCGCATTACACCGGAACTGTGAATTCACTGATTGACACTAATTATCCACACACGACTACCATTTGTTCTACGTCCTGCAAATTTAAAAAGAATAGAGAGACGGAGAAAAACGAAGATCACAAAAAGCGGACATGGGAACACATACGCGCAGCGTGCCGCACAAACCCAGCATAGTAAATCAATACGGAATCCTATAGAAAACACACGGTAGAACACTTAACAAGCCCCAGTAATCTCGTCGTCCACTCACGTCCCTAGTGTAAGAAAACAGCTCAGTCGGTGCAAGACAAAATCCCATCTAGTTCATAATTAACTAGAATCTAGAAAAGCAAAATAACAAATCCACCAACCTATCTTTAATATAATCACGCATTAAACCTACCATCCCATCCCATCCACCACCAAAACACAATACACACCTCGACCATATCAAACAAAAATCGCATGCTCACCCCATCGCCTCGGTCCGATGATTACACATTTACTTGGTCAAATCCTATGCATCCCAGACAACAATAGCAAACAGTCGTCCATACTACATACCCTACTCATATTCATCAACCACGGACAAATACGGAAAAGCGCGACAACAAACAATTCACATCATTCACGTAATCATAATCGCTGTCCTCTTCCCGTCGTAGTCGTAGTCGTAGTCGAGGTCGTAGTCGCAGTCAATCGAGACGCAGACGCAGTCAATCCAGACGCAGACGCAGACGCAGACGCAGACACAGATATATAGTTGCTGACGATGTACATGTACACGCAATACTTCGTCCTCATGCCCATTAGCTTCAAACATACATACCAGCTCCGCCACACTGCTTTGAAAACCAACCAATCATGACAGGAACCGGAACAGAAACACATGCGACCAAGAATAACAATGGTACGCATCATCGCGAACATCGCGCGACAAACAACAACAACAACACGACCATCAATGTTCCACGTATACTATACCGCCCCTTCATTACCATCAACCCGAACACAATTACAGAAGTACGTACATGGACCAACACATAGTTATCACATACAAATGTATGTACATATGAACACATATGCATTAGAAAACCCTATATGCTCCACACGCTCATAACATCTTCGTTACTCACATCAACTATGAGTAACACCACGTTGCGCCATCAGCAAGATAAGAACAAACGGAAACGCATAAACTCGACCCAGAAACAAATACAATGAACGCAATAGCCGCACCGCCAACTTCCTTACTCCTGCCTCCGAACCCTCCTCCTCCACCAACCAACCAACTAACCAACCAATAAGCCCACCCACCAATCCAACCCAACCCAGCTGACAGAATGGAATAAAACAATTGCAAAACTACAAGTAACAGTGGTATTCGATCAATAGCATAATAAAAGTACATCAAAATTACTATGGCAATCACAATTACATTCAGTAGTGCAGACTCACGCATCTACAACCACATTTCCATTCAACCCTCTAAAAGGAAATCAAAGAAACGGGCAAAATCCAACGAGTGTGCTATTTCCTCACTGAATCACTGACCGACTAACCTCATTGACTGACTGACTGACTGACTGACTGACAGTTCGTGAGAAAGAGATAGACAAACGGAAAGAAAGGAAGAAAGAAAGATGGAGACAAGGTACAGAATGGTAGAACCAAAAAGTTCAACAACACTATAGACAACACCGAGTCAATCACCCGCTGCACATATTGGACAAAACAACTTCGCTTCACAAGAACTAGCATAGTCATTTCAAATACAATCGTCGCTTCAGTTTCTGCTATCTACCTAGGCACTAATCTGGACCAAAAATAAACTGATCCATTATCGCATGATGTCATCTCTCCGCATCTCATGGGGCGTGATTTGTTCATGTATTTACCAACTAGTCGACCGATGAGTGAATGTGGGGCCTCGCAAACACTATACAAAAATCATACTCCACGAGCCAGTCGCCGATTAGACTAACCGAGAAAGACGCAAAACGAACAAACGACCGAGTAGACACGCGACAGACAGATGTAAACACGGATACAGAAAATGTGTACAATTCATGAGCCGTTCGTAACATGATGCCTCAAATGGTCCCATCTCGCTCTTCACAAACGCCACGTCCAAATTCGTGCCACATTGGCAAACCCATCACGAAAAACCAGTCCGAGCATGACCAAACGACAACATTCACATTCGGACCAGACCGAACCATTTCAAAATCCAGGTAACCATATAGATCAAAACATGGTCAAAATCGAACAAAATCCACCGTGTCACTTAGCAGCACCAACTGACAGTCCTCTCGTACATCTCGTCTGTATTCCCACACAGACTCAAGTTCACCGAACATATGATGCAAATCCAGTGGGAAAAAGCTCTGTTACAAAACAATCCAGCTACATTTGCACCCATTGCTTTGCTTCTCTGTTTCTGCTCCTCGTCCTCCTCCAAGTAAGAGTAATATTACATCACGCCATTTATTCATCTCATCCGACTGTACTCAACTCAGCTGCACTGCACCGCATTACACCGGAACTGTGAATTCACTGATTGACACTTATTATCCAAACACGACTACCATTTGTTCTACGTCCTGCAAATTTAAAAAGAATAGAGAGACGGAGAAAAACGAAGATCACAAAAAGCGGACATGGGAACACATACGCGCAGCGTGCCGCACAAACCCAGCATAGTAAATCAATACGGAATCCTATAGAAAACACACGGTAGAACACTTAACAAGCCCCAGTAATCTCGTCGTCCACTCACGTCCCAAGTGTAAGAAAACAGCTCAGTCGGTGCAAGACAAAATCCCATCTAGTTCATAATTAACTAGAATCTAGAAAAGCAAAATAACAAATCCACCAACCTATCTTTAATATAATCACGCATTAAACCTACCATCCCATCCCATCCACCACCAAAACACAATACACACCTCGACCATATCAAACAAAAATCGCATGCTCACCCCATCGCTTCGGTCCGAAGATGACACATTTACTTGGTCAAATCCTATGCATCCCAGACAACAATAGCAAACAGTCGCCCATACTACATACCCTACTCATATTCATCAACCACGGACAAATACGGAAAAGCGCGACAACAAACAATTCACATCATTCACGTAATCATAATCGCTGTCCTCTTCCCGTCGTAGTCGTAGTCGTAGTCGAAGTCGTAGTCGCAGTCAATCCAGACGCAGACGCAGACGCAGACACAGATATATAGTTGCTGACGATGTACATGTACACGCAATACTTCGTCCTCATGCCCATTAGCTTCAAACATACATACCAGCTCCGCCACACTGCTTTGAAAACCAACCAATCATGACAGGAACCGGAACAGAAACACATGCGACCAAGAATAACAATGGTACGCATCATCGCGAACATCGCGCGACAAACAACAACAACAACACGACCATCAATGTTCCACGTATACTATACCGCCCCTTCATTACCATCAACCCGAACACAATTACAGAAGTACGTACATGGACCAACACACAGTTATCACATACAAATGTATGTACATATGAACGCATATGCATTAGAAAACCCTATATGCTCCACACGCTCATAACATCTTCGTTACTCACATCAACTATGAGTAACACCACGTTGCGCCATCAGCAAGATAAGAACAAACGGAAACGCATAAACTCGACCCAGAAACAAATACAATGAACGCAATAGCCGCACCGCCAACTTCCTTACTCCTGCCTCCGAACCCTCCTCCTCCACCAACCAACCAACTAACCAACCAATAAGCCCACCCACCAATCCAACCCAACTCAACACAACCCAACCCAACCCAACCCAGTTGACAGAATGGAATAAAACAATTGCAAAACTACAAGTAACAGTGGTATTCGATCAATAGCATAATAAAAGTACATCAAAATTACTATGGCAATCACAATTACATTCAGTAGTGCAGACTCACGCATCTACAACCACATTTCCATTCAACCCTCTAAAAGGAGATCAAAGAAACGGGCAAAATCCAACGAGTGTGCTATTTCCTCACTGAATCACTGACCGACTAACCTCATTGACTGACTGACTGACTGACTGACTGACAGTTTGTGAGAAAGAGATAGACAAACGGAAAGAAAGGAAGAAAGAAAGATGGAGACAAGGTACAGAATGGTAGAACCAAAAAGTTCAACAACACTATAGACAACACCGAGTCAATCACCCGCTGCACATATTGGACAAAACAACTTCGCTTCACAAGAACTAGCATAGTCATTTCAAATACAATCGTCGCTTCAGTTTCTGCTATCTACCTAGGCACTAATCTGGACCAAAAATAAACTGATCCATTATCGCATGATGTCATCTCTCCGCATCTCATGGGGCGTGATTTGTTCATGTATTTACCAACTAGTCGACCGATGAGTGAATGTGGGGCCTCGCAAACACTATACAAAAATCATACTCCACGAGCCAGTCGCCGATTAGACTAACCGAGAAAGACGCAAAACGAACAAACGACCGAGTAGACACGCGACAGACAGATGTAAACACGGATACAGAAAATGTGTACAATTCATGAACCGTTCGTAACATGATGCCTCAAATGGTCCCATCTCGCTCTTCACAAACGCCACGTCCAAATTCGTGCCACATTGGCAAACCCATCACGAAAAACCAGTCCGAGCATGACCAAACGACAACATTCACATTCGGACCAGACCGAACCATTTCAAAATCCAGGTAACCATATAGATCAAAACATGGTCAAAATCGAACAAAATCCACCGTGTCACTTAGCAGCACCAACTGACAGTCCTCTCGTACATCTCGTCTGTATTCCCACACAGACTCAAGTTCACCGAACATATGATGCAAATCCAGTGGGAAAAAGCTCTGTTACAAAACAATCCAGCTACATTTGCACCCATTGCTTTGCTTCTCTGTTTCTGCTCCTCGTCCTCCTCCAAGTAAGAGTAATATTACATCACGCCATTTATTCATCTCATCCGACTGTACTCAACTCAGCTGCACTGCACCGCATTACACCGGAACTGTGAATTCACTGATTGACACTAATTATCCACACACGACTACCATTTGTTCTACGTCCTGCAAATTTAAAAAGAATAGAGAGACGGAGAAAAACGAAGATCACAAAAAGCGGACATGGGAACACATACGCGCAGCGTGCCGCACAAACCCAGCATAGTAAATCAATACGGAATCCTATAGAAAACACACGGTAGAACACTTAACAAGCCCCAGTAATCTCGTCGTCCACTCACGTCCCTAGTGTAAGAAAACAGCTCAGTCGGTGCAAGACAAAATCCCATCTAGTTCATAGTTAACTAGAATCTAGAAAAGCAAAATAACAAATCCACCAACCTATCTTTAATATAATCACGCATTAAACCTACCATCCCATCCCATCCACCACCAAAACACAATACACACCTCGACCATATCAAACAAAAATCGCATGCTCACCCCATCGCCTCGGTCCGATGATTACACATTTACTTGGTCAAATCCTATGCATCCCAGACAACAATAGCAAACAGTCGTCCATACTACATACCCTACTCATATTCATCAACCACGGACAAATACGGAAAACCGCGACAACAAACAATTCACATCATTCACGTAATCATAATCGCTGTCCTCTTCCCGCCGTAGTCGTAGTCGTAGTCGAAGTCGTAGTCGCAGTCGCAGTCAATCCAGACGCAGACGCAGACACAGATATATAGTTGCTGACGATGTACATGTACACGCAATACTTCGTCCTCATGCCCATTAGCTTCAAACATACATACCAGCTCCGCCACACTGCTTTGAAAACCAACCAATCATGACAGGAACCGGAACAGAAACACATGCGACCAAGAATAACAATGGTACGCATCATCGCGAACATCGCGCGACAAACAACAACAACAACACGACCATCAATGTTCCACGTATACTATACCGCCCCTTCATTACCATCAACCCGAACACAATTACAGAAGTACGTACATGGACCAACACATAGTTATCACATACAAATGTATGTACATATGAACACATATGCATTAGAAAACCCTATATGCTCCACACGCTCATAACATCTTCGTTACTCACATCAACTATGAGTAACACCACGTTGCGCCATCAGCAAGATAAGAACAAACGGAAACGCATAAACTCGACCCAGAAACAAATACAATGAACGCAATAGCCGCACCGCCAACTTCCTTACTCCTGCCTCCGAACCCTCCTCCTCCACCAACCAACCAACTAACCAACCAATAAGCCCACCCACCCACCCACCCACCAATCCAACCAAACTCAACCCAACTCAACACAACCCAACCCAACCCAACCCAGTTGACAGAATGGAATAAAACAATTGCAAAACTACAAGTAACAGTGGTATTCGATCAATAGCATAATAAAAGTACATCAAAATTACTATGGCAATCACAATTACATTCAGTAGTGCAGACTCACGCATCTACAACCACATTTCCATTCAACCCTCTAAAAGGAGATCAAAGAAACGGGCAAAATCCAACGAGTGTGCTATTTCCTCACTGAATCACTGACCGACTAACCTCATTGACTGACTGACTGACTGACTGACTGACAGTTTGTGAGAAAGAGATAGACAAACGGAAAGAAAGGAAGAAAGAAAGATGGAGACAAGGTACAGAATGGTAGAACCAAAAAGTTCAACAACACTATAGACAACACCGAGTCAATCACCCGCTGCACATATTGGACAAAACAACTTCGCTTCACAAGAACTAGCATAGTCATTTCAAATACAATCGTCGCTTCAGTTTCTGCTATCTACCTAGGCACTAATCTGGACCAAAAATAAACTGATCCATTATCGCATGATGTCATCTCTCCGCATCTCATGGGGCGTGATTTGTTCATGTATTTACCAACTAGTCGACCGATGAGTGAATGTGGGGCCTCGCAAACACCAAACAAAAATCATACTCCACGAGCCAGTCGCCGATTAGACTAACCGAGAAAGACGCAAAACGAACAAACGACCGAGTAGACACGCGACAGACAGATGTAAACACGGATACAGAAAATGTGTACAATTCATGAACCGTTCGTAACATGATGCCTCAAATGGTCCCATCTCGCTCTTCACAAACGCCACGTCCAAATTCGTGCCACATTGGCAAACCCATCACGAAAAACCAGTCCGAGCATGACCAAACGACAACATTCACATTCGGACCAGACCGAACCATTTCAAAATCCAGGTAACCATATAGATCAAAACATGGTCAAAATCGAACAAAATCCACCGTGTCACTTAGCAGCACCAACTGACAGTCCTCTCGTACATCTCGTCTGTATTCCCACACAGACTCAAGTTCACCGAACATATGATGCAAATCCAGTGGGAAAAAGCTCTGTTACAAAACAATCCAGCTACATTTGCACCCATTGCTTTGCTTCTCTGTTTCTGCTCCTCGTCCTCCTCCAAGTAAGAGTATTATTACATCACGCCATTTATTCATCTCATCCGACTGTACTCAACTCAGCTGCACTGCACCGCATTACACCGGAACTGTGAATTCACTGATTGACACTAATTATCCACACACGACTACCATTTGTTCTACGTCCTGCAAATTTAAAAAGAATAGAGAGACGGAGAAAAACGAAGATCACAAAAAGCGGACATGGGAACACATACGCGCAGCGTGCCGCACAAACCCAGCATAGTAAATCAATACGGAATCCTATAGAAAACACACGGTAGAACACTTAACAAGCCCCAGTAATCTCGTCGTCCACTCAGGTCCCTAGTGTAAGAAAACAGCTCAGTCGGTGCAAGACAAAATCCCATCTAGTTCATAATTAACTAGAATCTAGAAAAGCAAAATAACAAATCCACCAACCTATCTTTAATATAATCACGCATTAAACCTACCATCCCATCCCATCCACCACCAAAACACAATACACACCTCGACCATATCAAACAAAAATCGCATGCTCACCCCATCGCTTCGGTCCGAAGATGACACATTTACTTGGTCAAATCCTATGCATCCCAGACAACAATAGCAAACAGTCGTCCATACTACATACCCTACTCATATTCATCAACCACGGACAAATACGGAAAACCGCGACAACAAACAATTCACATCATTCACGTAATCATAATCGCTGTCCTCTTCCCGTCGTAGTCGTAGTCGTAGTCGAAGTCGTAGTCGCAGTCAATCCAGACGCAGACGCAGACGCAGACGCAGACGCAGACGCAGACGCAGACGCAGACGCAGACACAGATATATAGTTGCTGACGATGTACATGTACACGCAATACTTCGTCCTCATGCCCATTAGCTTCAAACATACATACCAGCTCCGCCACACTGCTTTGAAAACCAACCAATCATGACAGGAACCGGAACAGAAACACATGCGACCAAGAATAACAATGGTACGCATCATCGCGAACATCGCGCGACAAACAACAACAACAACACGACCATCAATGTTCCACGTATACTATACCGCCCCTTCATTACCATCAACCCGAACACAATTACAGAAGTACGTACATGGACCAACACATAGTTATCACATACAAATGTATGTACATATGAACACATATGCATTAGAAAACCCTATATGCTCCACACGCTCATAACATCTTCGTTACTCACATCAACTATGAGTAACACCACGTTGCGCCATCAGCAAGATAAGAACAAACGGAAACGCATAAACTCGACCCAGAAACAAATACAATGAACGCAATAGCCGCACCGCCAACTTCCTTACTCCTGCCTCCGAACCCTCCTCCTCCACCAACCAACCAACTAACCAACCAATAAGCCCACCCACCAATCCAACCCAACCCAGTTGACAGAATGGAATAAAACAATTGCAAAACTACAAGTAACAGTGGTATTCGATCAATAGCATAATAAAAGTACATCAAAATTACTATGGCAATCACAATTACATTCAGTAGTGCAGACTCACGCATCTACAACCACATTTCCATTCAACCCTCTAAAAGGAGATCAAAGAAACGGGCAAAATCCAACGAGTGTGCTATTTCCTCACTGAATCACTGACCGACTAACCTCATTGACTGACTGACTGACTGACTGACTGACAGTTTGTGAGAAAGAGATAGACAAACGGAAAGAAAGGAAGAAAGAAAGATGGAGACAAGGTACAGAATGGTAGAACCAAAAAGTTCAACAACACTATAGACAACACCGAGTCAATCACCCGCTGCACATATTGGACAAAACAACTTCGCTTCACAAGAACTAGCATAGTCATTTCAAATACAATCGTCGCTTCAGTTTCTGCTATCTACCTAGGCACTAATCTGGACCAAAAATAAACTGATCCATTATCGCATGATGTCATCTCTCCGCATCTCATGGGGCGTGATTTGTTCATGTATTTACCAACTAGTCGACCGATGAGTGAATGTGGGGCCTCGCAAACACCAAACAAAAATCATACTCCACGAGCCAGTCGCCGATTAGACTAACCGAGAAAGACGCAAAACGAACAAACGACCGAGTAGACACGCGACAGACAGATGTAAACACGGATACAGAAAATGTGTACAATTCATGAACCGTTCGTAACATGATGCCTCAAATGGTCCCATCTCGCTCTTCACAAACGCCACGTCCAAATTCGTGCCACATTGGCAAACCCATCACGAAAAACCAGTCCGAGCATGACCAAACGACAACATTCACATTCGGACCAGACCGAACCATTTCAAAATCCAGGTAACCATATAGATCAAAACATGGTCAAAATCGAACAAAATCCACCGTGTCACTTAGCAGCACCAACTGACAGTCCTCTCGTACATCTCGTCTGTATTCCCACACAGACTCAAGTTCACCGAACATATGATGCAAATCCAGTGGGAAAAAGCTCTGTTACAAAACAATCCAGCTACATTTGCACCCATTGCTTTGCTTCTCTGTTTCTGCTCCTCGTCCTCCTCCAAGTAAGAGTATTATTACATCACGCCATTTATTCATCTCATCCGACTGTACTCAACTCAGCTGCACTGCACCGCATTACACCGGAACTGTGAATTCACTGATTGACACTAATTATCCACACACGACTACCATTTGTTCTACGTCCTGCAAATTTAAAAAGAATAGAGAGACGGAGAAAAACGAAGATCACAAAAAGCGGACATGGGAACACATACGCGCAGCGTGCCGCACAAACCCAGCATAGTAAATCAATACGGAATCCTATAGAAAACACACGGTAGAACACTTAACAAGCCCCAGTAATCTCGTCGTCCACTCACGTCCCTAGTGTAAGAAAACAGCTCAGTCGGTGCAAGACAAAATCCCATCTAGTTCATAATTAACTAGAATCTAGAAAAGCAAAATAACAAATCCACCAACCTATCTTTAATATAATCACGCATTAAACCTACCATCCCATCCCATCCACCACCAAAACACAATACACACCTCGACCATATCAAACAAAAATCGCATGCTCACCCCATCGCTTCGGTCCGAAGATGACACATTTACTTGGTCAAATCCTATGCATCCCAGACAACAATAGCAAACAGTCGTCCATACTACATACCCTACTCATATTCATCAACCACGGACAAATACGGAAAAGCGCGACAACAAACAATTCACATCATTCACGTAATCATAATCGCTGTCCTCTTCCCGTCGTAGTCGTAGTCGTAGTCGAAGTCGTAGTCGCAGTCAATCCAGACGCAGACGCAGACGCAGACGCAGACGCAGACGCAGACACAGATATATAGTTGCTGACGATGTACATGTACACGCAATACTTCGTCCTCATGCCCATTAGCTTCAAACATACATACCAGCTCCGCCACACTGCTTTGAAAACCAACCAATCATGACAGGAACCGGAACAGAAACACATGCGACCAAGAATAACAATGGTACGCATCATCGCGAACATCGCGCGACAAACAACAACAACAACACGACCATCAATGTTCCACGTATACTATACCGCCCCTTCATTACCATCAACCCGAACACAATTACAGAAGTACGTACATGGACCAACACACAGTTATCACATACAAATGTATGTACATATGAACACATATGCATTAGAAAACCCTATATGCTCCACACGCTCATAACATCTTCGTTACTCACATCAACTATGAGTAACACCACGTTGCGCCATCAGCAAGATAAGAACAAACGGAAACGCATAAACTCGACCCAGAAACAAATACAATGAACGCAATAGCCGCACCGCCAACTTCCTTACTCCTGCCTCCGAACCCTCCTCCTCCACCAACCAACCAACTAACCAACCAATAAGCCCACCCACCAATCCAATCCAACCCAGTTGACAGAATGGAATAAAACAATTGCAAAACTACAAGTAACAGTGGTATTCGATCAATAGCATAATAAAAGTACATCAAAATTACTATGGCAATCACAATTACATTCAGTAGTGCAGACTCACGCATCTACAACCACATTTCCATTCAACCCTCTAAAAGGAGATCAAAGAAACGGGCAAAATCCAACGAGTGTGCTATTTCCTCACTGAATCACTGACCGACTAACCTCATTGACTGACTGACAGTTTGTGAGAAAGAGATAGACAAACGGAAAGAAAGGAAGAAAGAAAGATGGAGACAAGGTACAGAATGGTAGAACCAAAAAGTTCAACAACACTATAGACAACACCGAGTCAATCACCCGCTGCACATATTGGACAAAACAACTTCGCTTCACAAGAACTAGCATAGTCATTTCAAATACAATCGTCGCTTCAGTTTCTGCTATCTACCTAGGCACTAATCTGGACCAAAAATAAACTGATCCATTATCGCATGATGTCATCTCTCCGCATCTCATGGGGCGTGATTTGTTCATGTATTTACCAACTAGTCGACCGATGAGTGAATGTGGGGCCTCGCAAACACCAAACAAAAATCATACTCCACGAGCCAGTCGCCGATTAGACTAACCGAGAAAGACGCAAAACGAACAAACGACCGAGTAGACACGCGACAGACAGATGTAAACACGGATACAGAAAATGTGTACAATTCATGAACCGTTCGTAACATGATGCCTCAAATGGTCCCATCTCGCTCTTCACAAACGCCACGTCCAAATTCGTGCCACATTGGCAAACCCATCACGAAAAACCAGTCCGAGCATGACCAAACGACAACATTCACATTCGGACCAGACCGAACCATTTCAAAATCCAGGTAACCATATAGATCAAAACATGGTCAAAATCGAACAAAATCCACCGTGTCACTTAGCAGCACCAACTGACAGTCCTCTCGTACATCTCGTCTGTATTCCCACACAGACTCAAGTTCACCGAACATATGATGCAAATCCAGTGGGAAAAAGCTCTGTTACAAAACAATCCAGCTACATTTGCACCCATTGCTTTGCTTCTCTGTTTCTGCTCCTCGTCCTCCTCCAAGTAAGAGTATTATTACATCACGCCATTTATTCATCTCATCCGACTGTACTCAACTCAGCTGCACTGCACCGCATTACACCGGAACTGTGAATTCACTGATTGACACTAATTATCCACACACGACTACCATTTGTTCTACGTCCTGCAAATTTAAAAAGAATAGAGAGACGGAGAAAAACGAAGATCACAAAAAGCGGACATGGGAACACATACGCGCAGCGTGCCGCACAAACCCAGCATAGTAAATCAATACGGAATCCTATAGAAAACACACGGTAGAACACTTAACAAGCCCCAGTAATCTCGTCGTCCACTCACGTCCCAAGTGTAAGAAAACAGCTCAGTCGGTGCAAGACAAAATCCCATCTAGTTCATAATTAACTAGAATCTAGAAAAGCAAAATAACAAATCCACCAACCTATCTTTAATATAATCACGCATTAAACCTACCATCCCATCCCATCCACCACCAAAACACAATACACACCTCGACCATATCAAACAAAAATCGCATGCTCACCCCATCGCTTCGGTCCGAAGATGACACATTTACTTGGTCAAATCCTATGCATCCCAGACAACAATAGCAAACAGTCGTCCATACTACATACCCTACTCATATTCATCAACCACGGACAAATACGGAAAACCGCGACAACAAACAATTCACATCATTCACGTAATCATAATCGCTGTCCTCTTCCCGTCGTAGTCGTAGTCGTAGTCGAAGTCGTAGTCGCAGTCAATCCAGACGCAGACGCAGACGCAGACGCAGACGCAGACGCAGACGCAGACGCAGACGCAGACACAGATATATAGTTGCTGACGATGTACATGTACACGCAATACTTCGTCCTCATGCCCATTAGCTTCAAACATACATACCAGCTCCGCCACACTGCTTTGAAAACCAACCAATCATGACAGGAACCGGAACAGAAACACATGCGACCAAGAATAACAATGGTACGCATCATCGCGAACACCGCGCGACAAACAACAACAACAACACGACCATCAATGTTCCACGTATACTATACCGCCCCTTCATTACCATCAACCCGAACACAATTACAGAAGTACGTACATGGACCAACACACAGTTATCACATACAAATGTATGTACATATGAACGCATACGCATTAGAAAACCCTATATGCTCCACACGCTCATAACATCTTCGTTACTCACATCAACTATGAGTAACACCACGTTGCGCCATCAGCAAGATAAGAACAAACGGAAACGCATAAACTCGACCCAGAAACAAATACAATGAACGCAATAGCCGCACCGCCAACTTCCTTACTCCTGCCTCCGAACCCTCCTCCTCCACCAACCAACCAACTAACCAACCAATAAGCCCACCCACCAATCCAACCCAACTCAACACAACCCAACCCAACCCAACCCAGTTGACAGAATGGAATAAAACAATTGCAAAACTACAAGTAACAGTGGTATTCGATCAATAGCATAATAAAAGTACATCAAAATTACTATGGCAATCACAATTACATTCAGTAGTGCAAACTCACGCATCTACAACCACATTTCCATTCAACCCTCTAAAAGGAGATCAAAGAAACGGGCAAAATCCAACGAGTGTGCTATTTCCTCACTGAATCACTGACCGACTAACCTCATTGACTGACTGACTGACTGACTGACTGACAGTTCGTGAGAAAGAGATAGACAAACGGAAAGAAAGGAAGAAAGAAAGATGGAGACAAGGTACAGAATGGTAGAACCAAAAAGTTCAACAACACTATAGACAACACCGAGTCAATCACCCGCTGCACATATTGGACAAAACAACTTCGCTTCACAAGAACTAGCATAGTCATTTCAAATACAATCGTCGCTTCAGTTTCTGCTATCTACCTAGGCACTAATCTGGACCAAAAATAAACTGATCCATTATCGCATGATGTCATCTCTCCGCATCTCATGGGGCGTGATTTGTTCATGTATTTACCAACTAGTCGACCGATGAGTGAATGTGGGGCCTCGCAAACACTATACAAAAATCATACTCCACGAGCCAGTCGCCGATTAGACTAACCGAGAAAGGCGCAAAACGAACAAACGACCGAGTAGACACGCGACAGACAGATGTAAACACGGATACAGAAAATGTGTACAATTCATGAGCCGTTCGTAACATGATGCTCCAAATGGTCCCATCTCGCTCTTCACAAACGCCACGTCCAAATTCGTGCCACATTGGCAAACCCATCACGAAAAACCAGTCCGAGCATGACCAAACGACAACATTCACATTCGGACCAGACCGAACCATTTCAAAATCCAGGTAACCATATAGATCAAAACATGGTCAAAATCGAACAAAATCCACCGTGTCACTTAGCAGCACCAACTGACAGTCCTCTCGTACATCTCGTCTGTATTCCCACACAGACTCAAGTTCACCGAACATATGATGCAAATCCAGTGGGAAAAAGCTCTGTTACAAAACAATCCAGCTACATTTGCACCCATTGCTTTGCTTCTCTGTTTCTGCTCCTCGTCCTCCTCCAAGTAAGAGTATTATTACATCACGCCATTTATTCATCTCATCCGACTGTACTCAACTCAGCTGCACTGCACCGCATTACACCGGAACTGTGAATTCACTGATTGACACTAATTATCCACACACGACTACCATTTGTTCTACGTCCTGCAAATTTTAAAAAACTTAACAAGCCCCAGTAATCTCGTCGTTCGCTCACGTCCCTAGTGTAAGAAAACAGCTCAGTCGGTGCAAGACAAAATCCCATCTAGTTCATAATTAACTAGAATCTAGAAAAGCAAAATAACAAATCCACCAACCTATCTTTAATATAATCACGCATTAAACCTACCATCCCATCCCATCCACCACCAAAACACAATACACACCTCGACCATATCAAACAAAAATCGCATGCTCACCCCATCGCTTCGGTCCGAAGATGACACATTTACTTGGTCAAATCCTATGCATCCCAGACAACAATAGCAAACAGTCGCCCATACTACATACCCTACTCATATTCATCAACCACGGACAAATACGGAAAACCGCGACAACAAAAAATTCACATCATTCACGTAATCATAATCGCTGTCCTCTTCCCGTCGTAGTCGTAGTCGTAGTCGAAGTCGTAGTCGCAGTCAATCCAGACGCAGACGCAGACGCAGACGCAGACGCAGACACAGATATATAGTTGCTGACGATGTACATGTACACGCAATACTTCGTCCTCATGCCCATTAGCTTCAAACATACATACCAGCTCCGCCACACTGCTTTGAAAACCAACCAATCATGACAGGAACCGGAACAGAAACACATGCGACCAAGAATAACAATGGTACGCATCATCGCGAACATCGCGCGACAAACAACAACAACAACACGACCATCAATGTTCCACGTATACTATACCGCCCCTTCATTACCATCAACCCGAACACAATTACAGAAGTACGTACATGGACCAACACCCAGTTATCACATACAAATGTATCTACATATGAACGTATATGCATTAGAAAACCCTATATGTTCCACACGCTCATAACATCTTCGTTACTCACATCAACTATGAGTAACACCACGTTGCGCCATCAGCAAGATAAGAACAAACGGAAACGCATAAACTCGACCCAGAAACAAATACAATGAACGCAATAGCCGCACCGCCAACTTCCTTACTCCTACCTCCGAACCCTCCTCCTCCATCAACCAACCAACTAACCAACCAATAAGCCCACCCACCAATCCAACCCAACTCAACACAACCCAACCCAACCCAACCCAGTTGACAGAATGGAATAAAACAATTGCAAAACTACAAGTAACAGTGGTATTCGATCAATAGCATAATAAATGTACATGGAAATTACTATGGCAATCACAATTACATTCAGTAGTGCAAACTCACGCATCTACAACCACATTTCCATTCAACCCTCTAAAAGGAGATCAAAGAAACGGGCAAAATCCAACGAGTGTGCTATTTCCTCACTGAATCACTGACCGACTAACCTCATTGACTGACTGACTGACTGACTGACTGACAGTTCGTGAGAAAGAGATAGACAAACGGAAAGAAAGGAAGAAAGAAAGATGGAGACAAGGTACAGAATGGTAGAACCAAAAAGTTCAACAACACTATAGACAACACCGAGTCAATCACCCGCTGCACATATTGGACAAAACAACTTCGCTTCACAAGAACTAGCATAGTCATTTCAAATACAATCGTCGCTTCAGTTTCTGCTATCTACCTAGGCACTAATCTGGACCAAAAATAAACTGATCCATTATCGCATGATGTCATCTCTCCGCATCTCATGGGGCGTGATTTGTTCATGTATTTACCAACTAGTCGACCGATGAGTGAATGTGGGGCCTCGCAAACACTATACAAAAATCATACTCCACGAGCCAGTCGCCGATTAGACTAACCGAGAAAGGCGCAAAACGAACAAACGACCGAGTAGACACGCGACAGACAGATGTAAACACGGATACAGAAAATGTGTACAATTCATAAGCCGTTCGTAACATGATGCCTCAAATGGTCCCATCTCGCTCTTCACAAACGCCACGTCCAAATTCGTGCCACATTGGCAAACCCATCACGAAAAACCAGTCCGAGCATGACCAAACGACAACATTCACATTCGGACCAGACCGAACCATTTCAAAATCCAGGTAACCATATAGATCAAAACATGGTCAAAATCGAACAAAATCCACCGTGTCACTTAGCAGCACCAACTGACAGTCCTCTCGTACATCTCGTCTGTATTCCCACACAGACTCAAGTTCACCGAACATATGATGCAAATCCAGTGGGAAAAAGCTCTGTTACAAAACAATCCAGCTACATTTGCACCCATTGCTTTGCTTCTCTGTTTCTGCTCCTCGTCCTCCTCCAAGTAAGAGTATTATTACATCACGCCATTTATTCATCTCATCCGACTGTACTCAACTCAGCTGCACTGCACCGCATTACACCGGAACTGTGAATTCACTGATTGACACTAATTATCCACACACGACTACCATTTGTTCTACGTCCTGCAAATTTAAAAAGAATAGAGAGACGGAGAAAAACGAAGATCACAAAAAGCGGACATGGGAACACATACGCGCAGCGTGCCGCACAAACCCAGCATAGTAAATCAATACGGAATCCTATAGAAAACACACGGTAGAACACTTAACAAGCCCCAGTAATCTCGTCGTCCACTCACGTCCCTAGTGTAAGAAAACAGCTCAGTCGGTGCAAGACAAATTCCCATCTAGTTCATAATTAACTAGAATCTAGAAAACCAAAATAACAAATCCACCAACCTATCTTTAATATAATCACGCAATAAACCTACCATCCCATCCCATCCACCACCAAAACACAATACACACCTCGACCATATCAAACAAAAATCGCATGCTCACCCCATCGCTTCGGTCCGAAGATGACACATTTACTTGGTCAAATCCTATGCATCCCAGACAACAATAGCAAACAGTCGTCCATACTACATACCCTACTCATATTCATCAACCACGGACAAATACGGAAAACCGCGACAACAAACAATTCACATCATTCACGTAATCATAATCGCTGTCCTCTTCCCGTCGTAGTCGTAGTCGTAGTCGAAGTCGTAGTCGCAGTCAATCCAGACGCAGACGCAGACGCAGACGCAGACGCAGACGCAGACACAGATATATAGTTGCTGACGATGTACATGTACACGCAATACTTCGTCCTCATGCCCATTAGCTTCAAACATACATACCAGCTCCGCCACACTGCTTTGAAAACCAACCAATCATGACAGGAACCGGAACAGAAACACATGCGACCAAGAATAACAATGGTACGCATCATCGCGAACATCGCGCGACAAACAACAACAACAACACGACCATCAATGTTCCACGTATACTATACCGCCCCTTCATTACCATCAACCCGAACACAATTACAGAAGTACGTACATGGACCAACACCCAGTTATCACATACAAATGTATCTACATATGAACGTATATGCATTAGAAAACCCTATATGTTCCACACGCTCATAACATCTTCGTTACTCACATCAACTATGAGTAACACCACGTTGCGCCATCAGCAAGATAAGAACAAACGGAAACGCATAAACTCGACCCAGAAACAAATACAATGAACGCAATAGCCGCACCGCCAACTTCCTTACTCCTACCTCCGAACCCTCCTCCTCCACCAACCAACCAACTAACCAACCAATAAGCCCACCCACCAATCCAACCCAACTCAACACAACCCAACCCAACCCAACCCAGTTGACAGAATGGAATAAAACAATTGCAAAACTACAAGTAACAGTGGTATTCGATCAATAGCATAATAAAAGTACATCAAAATTACTATGGCAATCACAATTACATTCAGTAGTGCAGACTCACGCATCTACAACCACATTTCCATTCAACCCTCTAAAAGGAGATCAAAGAAACGGGCAAAATCCAACGAGTGTGCTATTTCCTCACTGAATCACTGACCGACTAACCTCATTGACTGACTGACTGACTGACTGACAGTTCGTGAGAAAGAGATAGACAAACGGAAAGAAAGGAAGAAAGAAAGATGGAGACAAGGTACAGAATGGTAGAACCAAAAAGTTCAACAACACTATAGACAACACCGAGTCAATCACCCGCTGCACATATTGGACAAAACAACTTCGCTTCACAAGAACTAGCATAGTCATTTCAAATACAATCGTCGCTTCAGTTTCTGCTATCTACCTAGGCATTAATCTGGACCAAAAATAAACTGATCCATTATCGCATGATGTCATCTCTCCGCATCTCATGGGGCGTGATTTGTTCATGTATTTACCAACTAGTCGACCGATGAGTGAATGTGGGGCCTCGCAAACACTATACAAAAATCATACTCCACGAGCCAGTCGCCGATTAGACTAACCGAGAAAGACGCAAAACGAACAAACGACCGAGTAGACACGCGACAGACAGATGTAAACACGGATACAGAAAATGTGTACAATTCATAAGCCGTTCGTAACATGATGCCTCAAATGGTCCCATCTCGCTCTTCACAAACGCCACGTCCAAATTCGTGCCACATTGGCAAACCCATCACGAAAAACCAGTCCGAGCATGACCAAACGACAACATTCACATTCGGACCAGACCGAACCATTTCAAAATCCAGGTAACCATATAGATCAAAACATGGTCAAAATCGAACAAAATCCACCGTGTCACTTAGCAGCACCAACTGACAGTCCTCTCGTACATCTCGTCTGTATTCCCACACAGACTCAAGTTCACCGAACATATGATGCAAATCCAGTGGGAAAAAGCTCTGTTACAAAACAATCCAGCTACATTTGCACCCATTGCTTTGCTTCTCTGTTTCTGCTCCTCGTCCTCCTCCAAGTAAGAGTATTATTACATCACGCCATTTATTCATCTCATCCGACTGTACTCAACTCAGCTGCACTGCACCGCATTACACCGGAACTGTGAATTCACTGATTGACACTAATTATCCACACACGACTACCATTTGTTCTACGTCCTGCAAATTTAAAAAGAATAGAGAGACGGAGAAAAACGAAGATCACAAAATGCGGACATGGGAACACATACGCGCAGCGTGCCGCACAAACCCAGCATAGTAAATCAATACGGAATCCTATAGAAAACACACGGTAGAACACTTAACAAGCCCCAGTAATCTCGTCGTCCACTCACGTCCCTAGTGTAAGAAAACAGCTCAGTCGGTGCAAGACAAAATCCCATCTAGTTCATAATTAACTAGAATCTAGAAAAGCAAAATAACAAATCCACCAACCTATCTTTAATATAATCACGCATTAAACCTACCATCCCATCCCATCCACCACCAAAACACAATACACACCTCGACCATATCAAACAAAAATCGCATGCTCACCCCATCGCTTCGGTCCGAAGATGACACATTTACTTGGTCAAATCCTATGCATCCCAGACAACAATAGCAAACAGTCGTCCATACTACATACCCTACTCATATTCATCAACCACGGACAAATACGGAAAACCGCGACAACAAACAATTCACATCATTCACGTAATCATAATCGCTGTCCTCTTCCCGTCGTAGTCGTAGTCGTAGTCGAAGTCGTAGTCGCAGTCAATCCAGACGCAGACGCAGACGCAGACGCAGACGCAGACACAGATATATAGTTGCTGACGATGTACATGTACACGCAATACTTCGTCCTCATGCCCATTAGCTTCAAACATACATACCAGCTCCGCCACACTGCTTTGAAAACCAACCAATCATGACAGGAACCGGAACAGAAACACATGCGACCAAGAATAACAATGGTACGCATCATCGCGAACATCGCGCGACAAACAACAACAACAACACGACCATCAATGTTCCCCGTATACTATACCGCCCCTTCATTACCATCAACCCGAACACAATTACAGAAGTACGTACATGGACCAACACACAGTTATCACATACAAATGTATGTACATATGAACGCATACGCATTAGAAAACCCTATATGCTCCACACGCTCATAACATCTTCGTTACTCACATCAACTATGAGTAACACCACGTTGCGCCATCAGCAAGATAAGAACAAACGGAAACGCATAAACTCGACCCAGAAACAAATACAATGAACGCAATAGCCGCACCGCCAACTTCCTTACTCCTGCCTCCGAACCCTCCTCCTCCACCAACCAACCAACTAACCAACCAATAAGCCCACCCACCAATCCAACCCAACTCAACACAACCCAACCCAACCCAACCCAGTTGACAGAATGGAATAAAACAATTGCAAAACTACAAGTAACAGTGGTATTCGATCAATAGCATAATAAAAGTACATCAAAATTACTATGGCAATCACAATTACATTCAGTAGTGCAGACTCACGCATCTACAACCACATTTCCATTCAACCCTCTAAAAGGAGATCAAAGAAACGGGCAAAATCCAACGAGTGTGCTATTTCCTCACTGAATCACTGACCGACTAACCTCATTGACTGACTGACTGACTGACTGACAGTTCGTGAGAAAGAGATAGACAAACGGAAAGAAAGGAAGAAAGAAAGATTGAGACAAGGTACAGAATGGTAGAACCAAAAAGTTCAACAACACTATAGACAACACCGAGTCAATCACCCGCTGCACATATTGGACAAAACAACTTCGCTTCACAAGAACTAGCATAGTCATTTCAAATACAATCGTCGCTTCAGTTTCTGCTATCTACCTAGGCATTAATCTGGACCAAAAATAAACTGATCCATTATCGCATGATGTCATCTCTCCGCATCTCATGGGGCGTGATTTGTTCATGTATTTACCAACTAGTCGACCGATGAGTGAATGTGGGGCCTCGCAAACACTATACAAAAATCATACTCCACGAGCCAGTCGCCGATTAGACTAACCGAGAAAGACGCAAAACGAACAAACGACCGAGTAGACACGCGACAGACAGATGTAAACACGGATACAGAAAATGTGTACAATTCATAAGCCGTTCGTAACATGATGCCTCAAATGGTCCCATCTCGCTCTTCACAAACGCCACGTCCAAATGCGTGCCACATTGGCAAACCCATCACGAAAAACCAGTCCGAGCATGACCAAACGACAACATTCACATTCGGACCAGACCGAACCATTTCAAAATCCAGGTAACCATATAGATCAAAACATGGTCAAAATCGAACAAAATCCACCGTGTCACTTAGCAGCACCAACTGACAGTCCTCTCGTACATCTCGTCTGTATTCCCACACAGACTCAAGTTCACCGAACATATGATGCAAATCCAGTGGGAAAAAGCTCTGTTACAAAACAATCCAGCTACATTTGCACCCATTGCTTTGCTTCTCTGTTTCTGCTCCTCGTCCTCCTCCAAGTAAGAGTATTATTACATCACGCCATTTATTCATCTCATCCGACTGTACTCAACTCAGCTGCACTGCACCGCATTACACCGGAACTGTGAATTCACTGATTGACACTAATTATCCACACACGACTACCATTTGTTCTACGTCCTGCAAATTTAAAAAGAATAGAGAGACGGAGAAAAACGAAGATCACAAAAAGCGGACATGGGAACACATACGCGCAGCGTGCCGCACAAACCCAGCATAGTAAATCAATACGGAATCCTATAGAAAACACACGGTAGAACACTTAACAAGCCCCAGTAATCTCGTCGTCCACTCACGTCCCTAGTGTAAGAAAACAGCTCAGTCGGTGCAAGACAAAATCCCATCTAGTTCATAATTAACTAGAATCTAGAAAAGCAAAATAACAAATCCACCAACCTATCTTTAATATAATCACGCATTAAACCTACCATCCCATCCCATCCACCACCAAAACACAATACACACCTCGACCATATCAAACAAAAATCGCATGCTCACCCCATCGCTTCGGTCCGAAGATGACACATTTACTTGGTCAAATCCTATGCATCCCAGACAACAATAGCAAACAGTCGTCCATACTACATACCCTACTCATATTCATCAACCACGGACAAATACGGAAAACCGCGACAACAAACAATTCACATCATTCACGTAATCATAATCGCTGTCCTCTTCCCGTCGTAGTCGTAGTCGTAGTCGAAGTCGTAGTCGCAGTCAATCCAGACGCAGACGCAGACGCAGACGCAGACGCAGACGCAGACACAGATATATAGTTGCTGACGATGTACATGTACACGCAATACTTCGTCCTCATGCCCATTAGCTTCAAACATACATACCAGCTCCGCCACACTGCTTTGAAAACCAACCAATCATGACAGGAACCGGAACAGAAACACATGCGACCAAGAATAACAATGGTACGCATCATCGCGAACATCGCGCGACAAACAACAACAACAACACGACCATCAATGTTCCCCGTATACTATACCGCCCCTTCATTACCATCAACCCGAACACAATTACAGAAGTACGTACATGGACCAACACACAGTTATCACATACAAATGTATCTACATATGAACGCATATGCATTAGAAAACCCTATATGCTCCACACGCTCATAACATCTTCGTTACTCACATCAACTATGAGTAACACCACGTTGCGCCATCAGCAAGATAAGAACAAACGGAAACGCATAAACTCGACCCAGAAACAAATACAATGAACGCAATAGCCGCACCGCCAACTTCCTTACTCCTGCCTCCGAACCCTCCTCCTCCACCAACCAACCAACTAACCAACCAATAAGCCCACCCACCAATCCAACCCAACTCAACACAACCCAACCCAACCCAACCCAGTTGACAGAATGGAATAAAACAATTGCAAAACTACAAGTAACAGTGGTATTCGATCAATAGCATAATAAAAGTACATCAAAATTACTATGGCAATCACAATTACATTCAGTAGTGCAAACTCACGCATCTACAACCACATTCCCATTCAACCCTCTAAAAGGAGATCAAAGAAACGGGCAAAATCCAACGAGTGTGCTATTTCCTCACTGAATCACTGACCGACTAACTTCATTGACTGACTGACTGACTGACAGTTTGTGAGAAAGAGATAGACAAACGGAAAGAAAGGAAGAAAGAAAGATGGAGACAAGGTACAGAATGGTAGAACCAAAAAGTTCAACAACACTATAGACAACACCGAGTCAATCACCCGCTGCACATATTGGACAAAACAACTTCGCTTCACAAGAACTAGCATAGTCATTTCAAATACAATCGTCGCTTCAGTTTCTGCTATCTACCTAGGCACTAATCTGGACCAAAAATAAACTGATCCATTATCGCATGATGTCATCTCTCCGCATCTCATGGGGCGTGATTTGTTCATGTATTTACCAACTAGTCGACCGATGAGTGAATGTGGGGCCTCGCAAACACTATACAAAAATCATACTCCACGAGCCAGTCGCCGATTAGACTAACCGAGAAAGACGCAAAACGAACAAACGACCGAGTAGACACGCGACAGACAGATGTAAACACGGATACAGAAAATGTGTACAATTCATAAGCCGTTCGTAACATGATGCCTCAAATGGTCCCATCTCGCTCTTCACAAACGCCACGTCCAAATTCGTGCCACATTGGCAAACCCATCACGAAAAACCAGTCCGAGCATGACCAAACGACAACATTCACATTCGGACCAGACCGAACCATTTCAAAATCCAGGTAACCATATAGATCAAAACATGGTCAAAATCGAACAAAATCCACCGTGTCACTTAGCAGCACCAACTGACAGTCCTCTCGTACATCTCGTCTGTATTCCCACACAGACTCAAGTTCACCGAACATATGATGCAAATCCAGTGGGAAAAAGCTCTGTTACAAAACAATCCAGCTACATTTGCACCCATTGCTTTGCTTCTCTGTTTCTGCTCCTCGTCCTCCTCCAAGTAAGAGTATTATTACATCACGCCATTTATTCATCTCATCCGACTGTACTCAACTCAGCTGCACTGCACCGCATTACACCGGAACTGTGAATTCACTGATTGACACTAATTATCCACACACAACTACCATTTGTTCTACGTCCTGCAAATTTAAAAAGAATAGAGAGACGGAGAAAAACGAAGATCACAAAATGCGGACATGGGAACACATACGCGCAGCGTGCCGCACAAACCCAGCATAGTAAATCAATACGGAATCCTATAGAAAACACACGGTAGAACACTTAACAAGCCCCAGTAATCTCGTCGTCCACTCACGTCCCTAGTGTAAGAAAACAGCTCAGTCGGTGCAAGACAAAATCCCATCTAGTTCATAATTAACTAGAATCTAGAAAAGCAAAATAACAAATCCACCAACCTATCTTTAATATAATCACGCATTAAACCTACCATCCCATCCCATCCACCACCAAAACACAATACACACCTCGACCATATCAAACAAAAATCGCATGCTCACCCCATCGCTTCGGTCCGAAGATGACACATTTACTTGGTCAAATCCTATGCATCCCAGACAACAATAGCAAACAGTCGTCCATACTACATACCCTACTCATATTCATCAACCACGGACAAATACGGAAAACCGCGACAACAAACAATTCACATCATTCACGTAATCATAATCGCTGTCCTCTTCCCGTCGTAGTCGTAGTCGTAGTCGAAGTCGTAGTCGCAGTCAATCCAGACGCAGACGCAGACGCAGACACAGATATATAGTTGCTGACGATGTACATGTACACGCAATACTTCGTCCTCATGCCCATTAGCTTCAAACATACATACCAGCTCCGCCACACTGCTTTGAAAACCAACCAATCATGACAGGAACCGGAACAGAAACACATGCGACCAAGAATAACAATGGTACGCATCATCGCGAACATCGCGCGACAAACAACAACAACAACACGACCATCAATGTTCCACGTATACTATACCGCCCCTTCATTACCATCAACCCGAACACAATTACAGAAGTACGTACATGGACCAACACATAGTTATCACATACAAATGTATGTACATATGAACACATATGCATTAGAAAACCCTATATGCTCCACACGCTCATAACATCTTCGTTACTCACATCAACTATGAGTAACACCACGTTGCGCCATCAGCAAGATAAGAACAAACGGAAACGCATAAACTCGACCCAGAAACAAATACAATGAACGCAATAGCCGCACCGCCAACTTCCTTACTCCTACCTCCGAACCCTCCTCCTCCACCAACCAACCAACTAACCAACCAATAAGCCCACCCACCAATCCAACCCAACTCAACACAACCCAACCCAACCCAACCCAGTTGACAGAATGGAATAAAACAATTGCAAAACTACAAGTAACAGTGGTATTCGATCAATAGCATAATAAAAGTACATCAAAATTACTATGGCAATCACAATTACATTCAGTAGTGCAAACTCACGCATCTACAACCACATTCCCATTCAACCCTCTAAAAGGAGATCAAAGAAACGGGCAAAATCCAACGAGTGTGCTATTTCCTCACTGAATCACTGACCGACTAACCTCATTGACTGACTGACTGACTGACTGACAGTTCGTGAGAAAGAGATAGACAAACGGAAAGAAAGGAAGAAAGAAAGATGGAGACAAGGTACAGAATGGTAGAACCAAAAAGTTCAACAACACTATAGACAACACCGAGTCAATCACCCGCTGCACATATTGGACAAAACAACTTCGCTTCACAAGAACTAGCATAGTCATTTCAAATACAATCGTCGCTTCAGTTTCTGCTATCTACCTAGGCACTAATCTGGACCAAAAATAAACTGATCCATTATCGCATGATGTCATCTCTCCGCATCTCATGGGGCGTGATTTGTTCATGTATTTACCAACTAGTCGACCGATGAGTGAATGTGGGGCCTCGCAAACACTATACAAAAATCATACTCCACGAGCCAGTCGCCGATTAGACTAACCGAGAAAGACGCAAAACGAACAAACGACCGAGTAGACACGCGACAGACAGATGTAAACACGGATACAGAAAATGTGTACAATTCATAAGCCGTTCGTAACATGATGCCTCAAATGGTCCCATCTCGCTCTTCACAAACGCCACGTCCAAATTCGTGCCACATTGGCAAACCCATCACGAAAAACCAGTCCGAGCATGACCAAACGACAACATTCACATTCGGACCAGACCGAACCATTTCAAAATCCAGGTAATCATATAGATCAAAACATGGTCAAAATCGAACAAAATCCACCGTGTCACTTAGCAGCACCAACTGACAGTCCTCTCGTACATCTCGTCTGTATTCCCACACAGACTCAAGTTCACCGAACATATGATGCAAATCCAGTGGGAAAAAGCTCTGTTACAAAACAATCCAGCTACATTTGCACCCCTTGCTTTGCTTCTCTGTTTCTGCTCCTCGTCCTCCTCCAAGTAAGAGTATTATTACATCACGCCATTTATTCATCTCATCCGACTGTACTCAACTCAGCTGCACTGCACCGCATTACACCGGAACTGTGAATTCACTGATTGACACTAATTATCCACACACGACTACCATTTGTTCTACGTCCTGCAAATTTAAAAAGAATAGAGAGACGGAGAAAAACGAAGATCACAAAAAGCGGACATGGGAACACATACGCGCAGCGTGCCGCACAAACCCAGCATAGTAAATCAATACGGAATCCTATAGAAAACACACGGTAGAACACTTAACAAGCCCCAGTAATCTCGTCGTCCACTCACGTCCCTAGTGTAAGAAAACAGCTCAGTCGGTGCAAGACAAAATCCCATCTAGTTCATAATTAACTAGAATCTAGAAAAGCAAAATAACAAATCCACCAACCTATCTTTAATATAATCACGCATTAAACCTACCATCCCATCCCATCCACCACCAAAACACAATACACACCTCGACCATATCAAACAAAAATCGCATGCTCACCCCATCGCTTCGGTCCGAAGATGACACATTTACTTGGTCAAATCCTATGCATCCCAGACAACAATAGCAAACAGTCGTCCATACTACATACCCTACTCATATTCATCAACCACGGACAAATACGGAAAACCGCGACAACAAACAATTCACATCATTCACGTAATCATAATCGCTGTCCTCTTCCCGTCGTAGTCGTAGTCGTAGTCGAAGTCGTAGTCGCAGTCAATCCAGACGCAGACGCAGACGCAGACACAGACACAGATATATAGTTGCTGACGATGTACATGTACACGCAATACTTCGTCCTCATGCCCATTAGCTTCAAACATACATACCAGCTCCGCCACACTGCTTTGAAAACCAACCAATCATGACAGGAACCGGAACAGAAACACATGCGACCAAGAATAACAATGGTACGCATCATCGCGAACATCGCGCGACAAACAACAACAACAACACGACCATCAATGTTCCCCGTATACTATACCGCCCCTTCATTACCATCAACCCGAACACAATTACAGAAGTACGTACATGGACCAACACACAGTTATCACATACAAATGTATGTACATATGAACGCATACGCATTAGAAAACCCTATATGCTCCACACGCTCATAACATCTTCGTTACTCACATCAACTATGAGTAACACCACGTTGCGCCATCAGCAAGATAAGAACAAACGGAAACGCATAAATTCGACCCAGAAACAAATACAATGAACGCAATAGCCGCACCGCCAACTTCCTTACCCCTGCCTCCGAACCCTCCTCCTCCACCAACCAACCAACTAACCAACCAATAAGCCCACCCACCAATCCAACCCAACTCAACACAACCCAACCCAACCCAACCCAGTTGACAGAATGGAATAAAACAATTGCAAAACTACAAGTAACAGTGGTATTCGATCAATAGCATAATAAAAGTACATCAAAATTACTATGGCAATCACAATTACATTCAGTAGTGCAGACTCACGCATCTACAACCACATTTCCATTCAACCCTCTAAAAGGAGATCAAAGAAACGGGCAAAATCCAACGAGTGTGCTATTTCCTCACTGAATCACTGACCGACTAACCTCATTGACTGACTGACAGTTTGTGAGAAAGAGATAGACAAACGGAAAGAAAGGAAGAAAGAAAGATGGAGACAAGGTACAGAATGGTAGAACCAAAAAGTTCAACAACACTATAGACAACACCGAGTCAATCACCCGCTGCACATATTGGACAAAACAACTTCGCTTCACAAGAACTAGCATAGTCATTTCAAATACAATCGTCGCTTCAGTTTCTGCTATCTACCTAGGCACTAATCTGGACCAAAAATAAACTGATCCATTATCGCATGATGTCATCTCTCCGCATCTCATGGGGCGTGATTTGTTCATGTATTTACCAACTAGTCGACCGATGAGTGAATGTGGGGCCTCGCAAACACTATACAAAAATCATACTCCACGAGCCAGTCGCCGATTAGACTAACCGAGAAAGACGCAAAACGAACAAACGACCGAGTAGACACGCGACAGACAGATGTAAACACGGATACAGAAAATGTGTACAATTCATAAGCCGTTCGTAACATGATGCCTCAAATGGTCCCATCTCGCTCTTCACAAACGCCACGTCCAAATTCGTGCCACATTGGCAAACCCATCACGAAAAACCAGTCCGAGCATGACCAAACGACAACATTCACATTCGGACCAGACCGAACCATTTCAAAATCCAGGTAACCATATAGATCAAAACATGGTCAAAATCGAACAAAATCCACCGTGTCACTTAGCAGCACCAACTGACAGTCCTCTCGTACATCTCGTCTGTATTCCCACACAGACTCAAGTTCACCGAACATATGATGCAAATCCAGTGGGAAAAAGCTCTGTTACAAAACAATCCAGCTACATTTGCACCCATTGCTTTGCTTCTCTGTTTCTGCTCCTCGTCCTCCTCCAAGTAAGAGTATTATTACATCACGCCATTTATTCATCTCATCCGACTGTACTCAACTCAGCTGCACTGCACCGCATTACACCGGAACTGTGAATTCACTGATTGACACTAATTATCCACACACGACTACCATTTGTTCTACGTCCTGCAAATTTAAAAAGAATAGAGAGACGGAGAAAAACGAAGATCACAAAATGCGGACATGGGAACACATACGCGCAGCGTGCCGCACAAACCCAGCATAGTAAATCAATACGGAATCCTATAGAAAACACACGGTAGAACACTTAACAAGCCCCAGTAATCTCGTCGTCCACTCACGTCCCTAGTGTAAGAAAACAGCTCAGTCGGTGCAAGACAAAATCCCATCTAGTTCATAATTAACTAGAATCTAGAAAAGCAAAATAACAAATCCACCAACCTATCTTTAATATAATCACGCATTAAACCTACCATCCCATCCCATCCACCACCAAAACACAATACACACCTCGACCATATCAAACAAAAATCGCATGCTCACCCCATCGCTTCGGTCCGAAGATGACACATTTACTTGGTCAAATCCTATGCATCCCAGACAACAATAGCAAACAGTCGTCCATACTACATACCCTACTCATATTCATCAACCACGGACAAATACGGAAAACCGCGACAACAAACAATTCACATCATTCACGTAATCATAATCGCTGTCCTCTTCCCGTCGTAGTCGTAGTCGCAGTCAATCCAGACGCAGACGCAGACGCAGACACAGACACAGATATATAGTTGCTGACGATGTACATGTACACGCAATACTTCGTCCTCATGCCCATTAGCTTCAAACATACATACCAGCTCCGCCACACTGCTTTGAAAACCAACCAATCATGACAGGAACCGGAACAGAAACACATGCGACCAAGAATAACAATGGTACGCATCATCGCGAACATCGCGCGACAAACAACAACAACAACACGACCATCAATGTTCCCCGTATACTATACCGCCCCTTCATTACCATCAACCCGAACACAATTACAGAAGTACGTACATGGACCAACACACAGTTATCACATACAAATGTATGTACATATGAACGCATACGCATTAGAAAACCCTATATGCTCCACACGCTCATAACATCTTCGTTACTCACATCAACTATGAGTAACACCACGTTGCGCCATCAGCAAGATAAGAACAAACGGAAACGCATAAACTCGACCCAGAAACAAATACAATGAACGCAATAGCCGCACCGCCAACTTCCTTACTCCTGCCTCCGAACCCTCCTCCTCCACCAACCAACCAACTAACCAACCAATAAGCCCACCCACCAATCCAACCCAACTCAACACAACCCAACCCAACCCAACCCAGTTGACAGAATGGAATAAAACAATTGCAAAACTACAAGTAACAGTGGTATTCGATCAATAGCATAATAAAAGTACATCAAAATTACTATGGCAATCACAATTACATTCAGTAGTGCAGACTCACGCATCTACAACCACATTTCCATTCAACCCTCTAAAAGGAGATCA
The DNA here is from genome assembly GCA_948099385.1 of Fasciola hepatica. NCBI lineage: Eukaryota > Metazoa > Platyhelminthes > Trematoda > Plagiorchiida > Fasciolidae > Fasciola > Fasciola hepatica. The sequence continues at coordinate 2,994,707 of CANUEZ040000131.1, forward strand.
AAGAAACGGGCAAAATCCAACGAGTGTGCTATTTCCTCACTGAATCACTGACCGACTAACCTCATTGACTGACTGACTGACTGACTGACTGACAGTTTGTGAGAAAGAGATAGACAAACGGAAAGAAAGGAAGAAAGAAAGATGGAGACAAGGTACAGAATGGTAGAACCAAAAAGTTCAACAACACTATAGACAACACCGAGTCAATCACCCGCTGCACATATTGGACAAAACAACTTCGCTTCACAAGAACTAGCATAGTCATTTCAAATACAATCGTCGCTTCAGTTTCTGCTATCTACCTAGGCACTAATCTGGACCAAAAATAAACTGATCCATTATCGCATGATGTCATCTCTCCGCATCTCATGGGGCGTGATTTGTTCGTGTATTTACCAACTAGTCGACCGATGAGTGAATGTGGGGCCTCGCAAACACTATACAAAAATCATACTCCACGAGCCAGTCGCCGATTAGACTAACCGAGAAAGACGCAAAACGAACAAACGACCGAGTAGACACGCGACAGACAGATGTAAACACGGATACAGAAAATGTGTACAATTCATAAGCCGTTCGTAACATGATGCCTCAAATGGTCCCATCTCGCTCTTCACAAACGCCACGTCCAAATTCGTGCCACATTGGCAAACCCATCACGAAAAACCAGTCCGAGCATGACCAAACGACAACATTCACATTCGGACCAGACCGAACCATTTCAAAATCCAGGTAATCATATAGATCAAAACATGGTCAAAATCGAACAAAATCCACCGTGTCACTTAGCAGCACCAACTGACAGTCCTCTCGTACATCTCGTCTGTATTCCCACACAGACTCAAGTTCACCGAACATATGATGCAAATCCAGTGGGAAAAAGCTCTGTTACAAAACAATCCAGCTACATTTGCACCCATTGCTTTGCTTCTCTGTTTCTGCTCCTCGTCCTCCTCCAAGTAAGAGTATTATTACATCACGCCATTTATTCATCTCATCCGACTGTACTCAACTCAGCTGCACTGCACCGCATTACACCGGAACTGTGAATTCACTGATTGACACTAATTATCCACACACGACTACCATTTGTTCTACGTCCTGCAAATTTAAAAAGAATAGAGAGACGGAGAAAAACGAAGATCACAAAATGCGGACATGGGAACACATACGCGCAGCGTGCCGCACAAACCCAGCATAGTAAATCAATACGGAATCCTATAGAAAACACACGGTAGAACACTTAACAAGCCCCAGTAATCTCGTCGTCCACTCACGTCCCTAGTGTAAGAAAACAGCTCAGTCGGTGCAAGACAAAATCCCATCTAGTTCATAATTAACTAGAATCTAGAAAAGCAAAATAACAAATCCACCAACCTATCTTTAATATAATCACGCATTAAACCTACCATCCCATCCCATCCACCACCAAAACACAATACACACCTCGACCGTATCAAACAAAAATCGCATGCTCACCCCATCGCTTCGGTCCGAAGATGACACATTTACTTGGTCAAATCCTATGCATCCCAGACAACAATAGCAAACAGTCGCCCATACTACATACCCTACTCATATTCATCAACCACGGACAAATACGGAAAACCGCGACAACAAACAATTCACATCATTCACGTAATCATAATCGCTGTCCTCTTCCCGTCGTAGTCGTAGTCGTAGTCCCAGTCAATGCAGACGCAGACGCAGACACAGATATATAGTTGCTGACGATGTACATGTACACGCAATACTTCGTCCTCATGCCCATTAGCTTCAAACATACATACCAGCTCCGCCACACTGCTTTGAAAACCAACCAATCATGACAGGAACCGGAACAGAAACACATGCGACCAAGAATAACAATGGTACGCATCATCGCGAACATCGCGCGACAAACAACAACAACAACACGACCATCAATGTTCCCCGTATACTATACCGCCCCTTCATTACCATCAACCCGAACACAATTACAGAAGTACGTACATGGACCAACACACAGTTATCACATACAAATGTATGTACATATGAACGCATACGCATTAGAAAACCCTATATGCTCCACACGCTCATAACATCTTCGTTACTCACATCAACTATGAGTAACACCACGTTGCGCCATCAGCAAGATAAGAACAAACGGAAACGCATAAACTCGACCCAGAAACAAATACAATGAACGCAATAGCCGCACCGCCAACTTCCTTACTCCTGCCTCCGAACCCTCCTCCTCCACCAACCAACCAACTAACCAACCAATAAGCCCACCCACCAATCCAACCCAACTCAACACAACCCAACCCAACCCAACCCAGTTGACAGAATGGAATAAAACAATTGCAAAACTACAAGTAACAGTGGTATTCGATCAATAGCATAATAAAAGTACATCAAAATTACTATGGCAATCACAATTACATTCAGTAGTGCAGACTCACGCATCTACAACCACATTTCCATTCAACCCTCTAAAAGGAGATCAAAGAAACGGGCAAAATCCAACGAGTGTGCTATTTCCTCACTGAATCACTGACCGACTAACCTCATTGACTGACTGACAGTTTGTGAGAAAGAGATAGACAAACGGAAAGAAAGGAAGAAAGAAAGATGGAGACAAGGTACAGAATGGTAGAACCAAAAAGTTCAACAACACTATAGACAACACCGAGTCAATCACCCGCTGCACATATTGGACAAAACAACTTCGCTTCACAAGAACTAGCATAGTCATTTCAAATACAATCGTCGCTTCAGTTTCTGCTATCTACCTAGGCACTAATCTGGACCAAAAATAAACTGATCCATTATCGCATGATGTAATCTCTCCGCATCTCATGGGGCGTGATTTGTTCATGTATTTACCAACTAGTCGACCGATGAGTGAATGTGGGGCCTCACAAACACTATACAAAAATCATACTCCACGAGCCAGTCGCCGATTAGACTAACCGAGAAAGGCGCAAAACGAACAAACGACCGAGTAGACACGCGACAGACAGATGTAAACACGGATACAGAAAATGTGTACAATTCATAAGCCGTTCGTAACATGATGCCTCAAATGGTCCCATTTCGCTCTTCACAAACGCCACGTCCGAATTCGTGCCACATTGGCAAACCCATCACGAAAAACCAGTCCGAGCATGACCAAACGACAACATTCACATTCGGACCAGACCGAACCATTTCAAAATCCAGGTAATCATATAGATCAAAACATGGTCAAAATCGAACAAAATCCACCGTGTCACTTAGCAGCACCAACTGACAGTCCTCTCGTACATCTCGTCTGTATTCCCACACAGACTCAAGTTCACCGAACATATGATGCAAATCCAGTGGGAAAAAGCTCTGTTACAAAACAATCCAGCTACATTTGCACCCATTGCTTTGCTTCTCTGTTTCTGCTCCTCGTCCTCCTCCAAGTAAGAGTATTATTACATCACGCCATTTATTCATCTCATCCGACTGTACTCAACTCAGCTGCACTGCACCGCATTACACCGGAACTGTGAATTCACTGATTGACACTAATTATCCACACACGACTACCATTTGTTCTACGTCCTGCAAATTTAAAAAGAATAGAGAGACGGAGAAAAACGAAGATCACAAAATGCGGACATGGGAACACATACGCGCAGCGTGCCGCACAAACCCAGCATAGTAAATCAATACGGAATCCTATAGAAAACACACGGTAGAACACTTAACAAGCCCCAGTAATCTCGTCGTCCACTCACGTCCCTAGTGTAAGAAAACAGCTCAGTCGGTGCAAGACAAAATCCCATCTAGTTCATAATTAACTAGAATCTAGAAAAGCAAAATAACAAATCCACCAACCTATCTTTAATATAATCACGCATTAAACCTACCATCCCATCCCATCCACCACCAAAACACAATACACACCTCGACCATATCAAACAAAAATCGCATGCTCACCCCATCGCTTCGGTCCGAAGATGACACATTTACTTGGTCAAATCCTATGCATCCCAGACAACAATAGCAAACAGTCGCCCATACTACATACCCTACTCATATTCATCAACCACGGACAAATACGGAAAACCGCGACAACAAACAATTCACATCATTCACGTAATCATAATCGCTGTCCTCTTCCCGTCGTAGTCGTAGTCGCAGTCAATCCAGACGCAGACGCAGACGCAGACGCAGACACAGATATATAGTTGCTGACGATGTACATGTACACGCAATACTTCGTCCTCATGCCCATTAGCTTCAAACATACATACCAGCTCCGCCACACTGCTTTGAAAACCAACCAATCATGACAGGAACCGGAACAGAAACACATGCGACCAAGAATAACAATGGTACGCATCATCGCGAACATCGCGCGACAAACAACAACAACAACACGACCATCAATGTCCCACGTATACTATACCGCCCCTTCATTACCATCAACCCGAACACAATTACAGAAGTACGTACATGGACCAACACACAGTTATCACATACAAATGTATGTACATATGAACGCATACGCATTAGAAAACCCTATATGCTCCACACGCTCATAACATCTTCGTTACTCACAACAGCTATGGGTAACACCACGTTGCGCCATCAGCAAGATAAGAACAAACGGAAACGCATAAACTCGACCCAGAAACAAATACAATGAACGCAATAGCCGCACCGCCAACTTCCTTACTCCTGCCTCCGAACCCTCCTCCTCCACCAACCAACCAACTAACCAACCAATAAGCCCACCCACCAATCCAACCCAACTCAACACAACCCAACCCAACCCAACCCAGTTGACAGAATGGAATAAAACAATTGCAAAACTACAAGTAACAGTGGTATTCGATCAATAGCATAATAAAAGTACATCAAAATTACTATGGCAATCACAATTACATTCAGTAGTGCAGACTCACGCATCTACAACCACATTTCCATTCAACCCTCTAAAAGGAGATCAAAGAAACGGGCAAAATCCAACGAGTGTGCTATTTCCTCACTGAATCACTGACCGACTAACCTCATTGACTGACTGACAGTTTGTGAGAAAGAGATAGACAAACGGAAAGAAAGGAAGAAAGAAAGATGGAGACAAGGTACAGAATGGTAGAACCAAAAAGTTCAACAACACTATAGACAACACCGAGTCAATCACCCGCTGCACATATTGGACAAAACAACTTCGCTTCACAAGAACTAGCATAGTCATTTCAAATACAATCGTCGCTTCAGTTTCTGCTATCTACCTAGGCACTAATCTGGACCAAAAATAAACTGATCCATTATCGCATGATGTCATCTCTCCGCATCTCATGGGGCGTGATTTGTTCATGTATTTACCAACTAGTCGACCGATGAGTGAATGTGGGGCCTCGCAAACACTATACAAAAATCATACTCCACGAGCCAGTCGCCGATTAGACTAACCGAGAAAGACGCAAAACGAACAAACGACCGAGTAGACACGCGACAGACAGATGTAAACACGGATACAGAAAATGTGTACAATTCATAAGCCGTTCGTAACATGATGCCTCAAATGGTCCCATCTCGCTCTTCACAAACGCCACGTCCAAATTCGTGCCACATTGGCAAACCCATCACGAAAAACCAGTCCGAGCATGACCAAACGACAACATTCACATTCGGACCAGACCGAACCATTTCAAAATCCAGGTAATCATATAGATCAAAACATGGTCAAAATCGAACAAAATCCACCGTGTCACTTAGCAGCACCAACTGACAGTCCTCTCGTACATCTCGTCTGTATTCCCACACAGACTCAAGTTCACCGAACATATGATGCAAATCCAGTGGGAAAAAGCTCTGTTACAAAACAATCCAGCTACATTTGCACCCATTGCTTTGCTTCTCTGTTTCTGCTCCTCGTCCTCCTCCAAGTAAGAGTATTATTACATCACGCCATTTATTCATCTCATCCGACTGTACTCAACTCAGCTGCACTGCACCGCATTACACCGGAACTGTGAATTCACTGATTGACACTAATTATCCACACACAACTACCATTTGTTCTACGTCCTGCAAATTTAAAAAGAATAGAGAGACGGAGAAAAACGAAGATCACAAAATGCGGACATGGGAACACATACGCGCAGCGTGCCGCACAAACCCAGCATAGTAAATCAATACGGAATCCTATAGAAAACACACGGTAGAACACTTAACAAGCCCCAGTAATCTCGTCGTCCACTCACGTCCCTAGTGTAAGAAAACAGCTCAGTCGGTGCAAGACAAAATCCCATCTAGTTCATAATTAACTAGAATCTAGAAAAGCAAAATAACAAATCCACCAACCTATCTTTAATATAATCACGCATTAAACCTACCATCCCATCCCATCCACCACCAAAACACAATACACACCTCGACCATATCAAACAAAAATCGCATGCTCACCCCATCGCTTCGGTCCGAAGATGACACATTTACTTGGTCAAATCCTATGCATCCCAGACAACAATAGCAAACAGTCGCCCATACTACATACCCTACTCATATTCATCAACCACGGACAAATACGGAAAACCGCGACAACAAACAATTCACATCATTCACGTAATCATAATCGCTGTCCTCTTCCCGTCGTAGTCGTAGTCGTAGTCTAAGTCGTAGTCGCAGTCAATCCAGACGCAGACGCAGACGCAGACGCAGACACAGATATATAGTTGCTGACGATGTACATGTACACGCAATACTTCGTCCTCATGCCCATTAGCTTCAAACATACATACCAGCTCCGCCACACTGCTTTGAAAACCAACCAATCATGACAGGAACCGGAACAGAAACACATGCGACCAAGAATAACAATGGTACGCATCATCGCGAACATCGCGCGACAAACAACAACAACAACACGACCATCAATGTTCCACGTATACTATACCGCCCCTTCATTACCATCAACCCGAACACAATTACAGAAGTACGTACATGGACCAACACACAGTTATCACATACAAATGTATGTACATATGAACGCATACGCATTAGAAAACCCTATATGCTCCACACGCTCATAACATCTTCGTTACTCACATCAACTATGAGTAACACCACGTTGCGCCATCAGCAAGATAAGAACAAACGGAAACGCATAAACTCGACCCAGAAACAAATACAATGAACGCAATAGCCGCACCGCCAACTTCCTTACTCCTGCCTCCGAACCCTCCTCCTCCACCAACCAACCAACTAACCAACCAATAAGCCCACCCACCAATCCAACCCAACTCAACACAACCCAACCCAACCCAACCCAGTTGACAGAATGGAATAAAACAATTGCAAAACTACAAGTAACAGTGGTATTCGATCAATAGCATAATAAAAGTACATCAAAATTACTATGGCAATCACAATTACATTCAGTAGTGCAGACTCACGCATCTACAACCACATTTCCATTCAACCCTCTAAAAGGAGATCAAAGAAACGGGCAAAATCCAACGAGTGTGCTATTTCCTCACTGAATCACTGACCGACTAACCTCATTGACTGACTGACAGTTTGTGAGAAAGAGATAGACAAACGGAAAGAAAGGAAGAAAGAAAGATGGAGACAAGGTACAGAATGGTAGAACCAAAAAGTTCAACAACACTATAGACAACACCGAGTCAATCACCCGCTGCACATATTGGACAAAACAACTTCGCTTCACAAGAACTAGCATAGTCATTTCAAATACAATCGTCGCTTCAGTTTCTGCTATCTACCTAGGCACTAATCTGGACCAAAAATAAACTGATCCATTATCGCATGATGTCATCTCTCCGCATCTCATGGGGCGTGATTTGTTCATGTATTTACCAACTAGTCGACCGATGAGTGAATGTGGGGCCTCGCAAACACTATACAAAAATCATACTCCACGAGCCAGTCGCCGATTAGACTAACCGAGAAAGACGCAAAACGAACAAACGACCGAGTAGACACGCGACAGACAGATGTAAACACGGATACAGAAAATGTGTACAATTCATAAGCCGTTCGTAACATGATGCCTCAAATGGTCCCATCTCGCTCTTCACAAACGCCACGTCCAAATTCGTGCCACATTGGCAAACCCATCACGAAAAACCAGTCCGAGCATGACCAAACGACAACATTCACATTCGGACCAGACCGAACCATTTCAAAATCCAGGTAATCATATAGATCAAAACATGGTCAAAATCGAACAAAATCCACCGTGTCACTTAGCAGCACCAACTGACAGTCCTCTCGTACATCTCGTCTGTATTCCCACACAGACTCAAGTTCACCGAACATATGATGCAAATCCAGTGGGAAAAAGCTCTGTTACAAAACAATCCAGCTACATTTGCACCCATTGCTTTGCTTCTCTGTTTCTGCTCCTCGTCCTCCTCCAAGTAAGAGTATTATTACATCACGCCATTTATTCATCTCATCCGACTGTACTCAACTCAGCTGCACTGCACCGCATTACACCGGAACTGTGAATTCACTGATTGACACTAATTATCCAAACACGACTACCATTTGTTCTACGTCCTGCAAATTTAAAAAGAATAGAGAGACGGAGAAAAACGAAGATCACAAAAAGCGGACATGGGAACACATACGCGCAGCGTGCCGCACAAACCCAGCATAGTAAATCAATACGGAATCCTATAGAAAACACACGGTAGAACACTTAACAAGCCCCAGTAATCTCGTCGTCCACTCACGTCCCTAGTGTAAGAAAACAGCTCAGTCGGTGCAAGACAAAATCCCATCTAGTTCATAATTAACTAGAATCTAGAAAAGCAAAATAACAAATCCACCAACCTATCTTTAATATAATCACGCATTAAACCTACCATCCCATCCCATCCACCACCAAAACACAATACACACCTCGACCATATCAAACAAAAATCGCATGCTCACCCCATCGCTTCGGTCCGAAGATGACACATTTACTTGGTCAAATCCTATGCATCCCAGACAACAATAGCAAACAGTCGTCCATACTACATACCCTACTCATATTCATCAACCACGGACAAATACGGAAAACCGCGACAACAAACAATTCACATCATTCACGGAATCATAATCGCTGTCCTCTTCCCGTCGTAGTCGTAGTCGTAGTCGAAGTCGTAGTCGCAGTCAATCCAGACGCAGACGCAGACGCAGACGCAGACACAGATATATAGTTGCTGACGATGTACATGTACACGCAATACTTCGTCCTCATGCCCATTAGCTTCAAACATACATACCAGCTCCGCCACACTGCTTTGAAAACCAACCAATCATGACAGGAACCGGAACAGAAACACATGCGACCAAGAATAACAATGGTACGCATCATCGCGAACATCGCGCGACAAACAACAACAACAACACGACCATCAATGTTCCACGTATACTATACCGCCCCTTCATTACCATCAACCCGAACACAATTACAGAAGTACGTACATGGACCAACACACAGTTATCACATACAAATGTATGTACATATGAACGCATATGCATTAGAAAACCCTATATGCTCCACACGCTCATAACATCTTCGTTACTCACATCAACTATGAGTAACACCACGTTGCGCCATCAGCAAGATAAGAACAAACGGAAACGCATAAACTCGACCCAGAAACAAATACAATGAACGCAATAGCCGCACCGCCAACTTCCTTACTCCTGCCTCCGAACCCTCCTCCTCCACCAACCAACCAACTAACCAACCAATAAGCCCACCCACCAATCCAACCCAACTCAACACAACCCAACCCAACCCAACCCAGTTGACAGAATGGAATAAAACAATTGCAAAACTACAAGTAACAGTGGTATTCGATCAATAGCATAATAAAAGTACATCAAAATTACTATGGCAATCACAATTACATTCAGTAGTGCAGACTCACGCATCTACAACCACATTTCCATTCAACCCTCTAAAAGGAGATCAAAGAAACGGGCAAAATCCAACGAGTGTGCTATTTCCTCACTGGATCACTGACCGACTAACCTCATTGACTGACTGACTGACTGACTGACTGACAGTTTGTGAGAAAGAGATAGACAAACGGAAAGAAAGGAAGAAAGAAAGATGGAGACAAGGTACAGAATGGTAGAACCAAAAAGTTCAACAACACTATAGACAACACCGAGTCAATCACCCGCTGCACATATTGGACAAAACAACTTCGCTTCACAAGAACTAGCATAGTCATTTCAAATACAATCGTCGCTTCAGTTTCTGCTATCTACCTAGGCACTAATCTGGACCAAAAATAAACTGATCCATTATCGCATGATGTCATCTCTCCGCATCTCATGGGGCGTGATTTGTTCATGTATTTACCAACTAGTCGACCGATGAGTGAATGTGGGGCCTCGCAAACACCAAACAAAAATCATACTCCACGAGCCAGTCGCCGATTAGACTAACCGAGAAAGACGCAAAACGAACAAACGACCGAGTAGACACGCGACAGACAGATGTAAACACGGATACAGAAAATGTGTACAATTCATAAGCCGTTCGTAACATGATGCCTCAAATGGTCCCATCTCGCTCTTCACAAACGCCACGTCCAAATTCGTGCCACATTGGCAAACCCATCACGAAAAACCAGTCCGAGCATGACCAAACGACAACATTCACATTCGGACCAGACCGAACCATTTCAAAATCCAGGTAACCATATAGATCAAAACATGGTCAAAATCGAACAAAATCCACCGTGTCACTTAGCAGCACCAACTGACAGTCCTCTCGTACATCTCGTCTGTATTCCCACACAGACTCAAGTTCACCGAACATATGATGCAAATCCAGTGGGAAAAAGCTCTGTTACAAAACAATCCAGCTACATTTGCACCCATTGCTTTGCTTCTCTGTTTCTGCTCCTCGTCCTCCTCCAAGTAGGAGTATTATTACATCACGCCATTTATTCATCTCATCCGACTGTACTCAACTCAGCTGCACTGCACCGCATTACACCGGAACTGTGAATTCACTGATTGACACTAATTATCCACACACGACTACCATTTGTTCTACGTCCTGCAAATTTAAAAAGAATAGAGAGACGGAGAAAAACGAAGATCACAAAATGCGGACATGGGAACACATACGCGCAGCGTGCCGCACAAACCCAGCATAGTAAATCAATACGGAATCCTATAGAAAACACACGGTAGAACACTTAACAAGCCCCAGTAATCTCGTCGTCCACTCACGTCCCTAGTGTAAGAAAACAGCTCAGTCGGTGCAAGACAAATTCCCATCTAGTTCATAATTAACTAGAATCTAGAAAAGCAAAATAACAAATCCACCAACCTATCTTTAATATAATCACGCATTAAACCTACCATCCCATCCCATCCACCACCAAAACACAATACACACCTCGACCATATCAAACAAAAATCGCATGCTCACCCCATCGCTTCGGTCCGAAGATGACACATTTACTTGGTCAAATCCTATGCATCCCAGACAACAATAGCAAACAGTCGTCCATACTACATACCCTACTCATATTCATCAACCACGGACAAATACGGAAAACCGCGACAACAAACAATTCACATCATTCACGTAATCATAATCGCTGTCCTCTTCCCGTCGTAGTCGTAGTCCCAGTCAATGCAGACGCAGACGCAGACGCAGACACAGATATATAGTTGCTGACGTTGTACATGTACACGCAATACTTCGTCCTCATGCCCATTAGCTTCAAACATACATACCAGCTCCGCCACACTGCTTTGAAAACCAACCAATCATGAAAGGAACCGGAACAGAAACACATGCGACCAAGAATAACAATGGTACGCATCATCGCGAACATCGCGCGACAAACAACAACAACAACACGACCATCAATGTCCCACGTATACTATACCGCCCCTTCATTACCATCAACCCGAACACAATTACAGAAGTACGTACATGGACCAACACACAGTTATCACATACAAATGTATGTACATATGAACGCATATGCATTAGAAAACCCTATATGCTCCACACGCTCATAACATCTTCGTTACTCACATCAACTATGAGTAACACCACGTTGCGCCATCAGCAAGATAAGAACAAACGGAAACGCATAAACTCGACCCAGAAACAAATACAATGAACGCAATAGCCGCACCGCCAACTTCCTTACTCCTGCCTCCGAACCCTCCTCCTCCACCAACCAACCAACTAACCAACCAATAAGCCCACCCACCAATCCAACCCAACTCAACACAACCCAACCCAACCCAACCCAGTTGACAGAATGGAATAAAACAATTGCAAAACTACAAGTAACAGTGGTATTCGATCAATAGCATAATAAAAGTACATCAAAATTACTATGGCAATCACAATTACATTCAGTAGTGCAGACTCACGCATCTACAACCACATTTCCATTCAACCCTCTAAAAGGAGATCAAAGAAACGGGCAAAATCCAACGAGTGTGCTATTTCCTCACTGGATCACTGACCGACTAACCTCATTGACTGACTGACTGACTGACTGACTGACAGTTTGTGAGAAAGAGATAGACAAACGGAAAGAAAGGAAGAAAGAAAGATGGAGACAAGGTACAGAATGGTAGAACCAAAAAGTTCAACAACACTATAGACAACACCGAGTCAATCACCCGCTGCACATATTGGACAAAACAACTTCGCTTCACAAGAACTAGCATAGTCATTTCAAATACAATCGTCGCTTCAGTTTCTGCTATCTACCTAGGCACTAATCTGGACCAAAAATAAACTGATCCATTATCGCATGATGTCATCTCTCCGCATCTCATGGGGCGTGATTTGTTCATGTATTTACCAACTAGTCGACCGATGAGTGAATGTGGGGCCTCGCAAACACCAAACAAAAATCATACTCCACGAGCCAGTCGCCGATTAGACTAACCGAGAAAGACGCAAAACGAACAAACGACCGAGTAGACACGCGACAGACAGATGTAAACACGGATACAGAAAATGTAGACAATTCATAAGCCGTTCGTAACATGATGCCTCAAATGGTCCCATTTCGCTCTTCACAAACGCCACGTCCAAATTCGTGCCACATTGGCAAACCCATCACGAAAAACCAGTCCGAGCATGACCAAACGACAACATTCACATTCGGACCAGACCGAACCATTTCAAAATCCAGGTAACCATATAGATCAAAACATGGTCAAAATCGAACAAAATCCACCGTGTCACTTAGCAGCACCAACTGACAGTCCTCTCGTACATCTCGTCTGTATTCCCACACAGACTCAAGTTCACCGAACATATGATGCAAATCCAGTGGGAAAAAGCTCTGTTACAAAACAATCCAGCTACATTTGCACCCATTGCTTTGCTTCTCTGTTTCTGCTCCTCGTCCTCCTCCAAGTAGGAGTATTATTACATCACGCCATTTATTCATCTCATCCGACTGTACTCAACTCAGCTGCACTGCACCGCATTACACCGGAACTGTGAATTCACTGATTGACACTAATTATCCACACACGACTACCATTTGTTCTACGTCCTGCAAATTTAAAAAGAATAGAGAGACGGAGAAAAACGAAGATCACAAAATGCGGACATGGGAACACATACGCGCAGCGTGCCGCACAAACCCAGCATAGTAAATCAATACGGAATCCTATAGAAAACACACGGTAGAACACTTAACAAGCCCCAGTAATCTCGTCGTCCACTCACGTCCCTAGTGTAAGAAAACAGCTCAGTCGGTGCAAGACAAATTCCCATCTAGTTCATAATTAACTAGAATCTAGAAAAGCAAAATAACAAATCCACCAACCTATCTTTAATATAATCACGCATTAAACCTACCATCCCATCCCATCCACCACCAAAACACAATACACACCTCGACCATATCAAACAAAAATCGCATGCTCACCCCATCGCTTCGGTCCGAAGATGACACATTTACTTGGTCAAATCCTATGCATCCCAGACAACAATAGCAAACAGTCGTCCATACTACATACCCTACTCATATTCATCAACCACGGACAAATACGGAAAACCGCGACAACAAACAATTCACATCATTCACGTAATCATAATCGCTGTCCTCTTCCCGTCGTAGTCGTAGTCCCAGTCAATGCAGACGCAGACGCAGACGCAGACACAGATATATAGTTGCTGACGTTGTACATGTACACGCAATACTTCGTCCTCATGCCCATTAGCTTCAAACATACATACCAGCTCCGCCACACTGCTTTGAAAACCAACCAATCATGACAGGAACCGGAACAGAAACACATGCGACCAAGAATAACAATGGTACGCATCATCGCGAACATCGCGCGACAAACAACAACAACAACACGACCATCAATGTCCCACGTATACTATACCGCCCCTTCATTACCATCAACCCGAACACAATTACAGAAGTACGTACATGGACCAACACACAGTTATCACATACAAATGTATGTACATATGAACGCATATGCATTAGAAAACCCTATATGCTCCACACGCTCATAACATCTTCGTTACTCACAACAGCTATGGGTAACACCACGTTGCGCCATCAGCAAGATAAGAACAAACGGAAACGCATAAACTCGACCCAGAAACAAATACAATGAACGCAATAGCTGCACCGCCAACTTCCTTACTCCTGCCTCCGAACCCTCCTCCTCCACCAACCAACCAACTAACCAACCAATAAGCCCACCCACCAATCCAACCCAACTCAACACAACCCAACCCAACCCAACCCAGTTGACAGAATGGAATAAAACAATTGCAAAACTACAAGTAACAGTGGTATTCGATCAATAGCATAATAAAAGTACATCAAAATTACTATGGCAATCACAATTACATTCAGTAGTGCAAACTCACGCATCTACAACCACATTTCCATTCAACCCTCTAAAAGGAGATCAAAGAAACGGGCAAAATCCAACGAGTGTGCCATTTCCTCACTTAATCACTGACCGACTAACCTCATTGACTGACTGACAGTTTGTGAGAAAGAGATAGACAAACGGAAAGAAAGGAAGAAAGAAAGATGGAGACAAGGTACAGAATGGTAGAACCAAAAAGTTCAACAACACTATAGACAACACCGAGTCAATCACCCGCTGCACATATTGGACAAAACAACTTCGCTTCACAAGAACTAGCATAGTCATTTCAAATACAATCGTCGCTTCAGTTTCTGCTATCTACCTAAGCACTAATCTGGACCAAAAATAAACTGATCCATTATCGCATGATGTCATCTCTCCGCATCTCATGGGGCGTGATTTGTTCATGTATTTACCAACTAGTCGACCGATGAGTGAATGTGGGGCCTCGCAAACACCAAACAAAAATCATACTCCACGAGCCAGTCGCCGATTAGACTAACCGAGAAAGACGCAAAACGAACAAACGACCGAGTAGACACGCGACAGACAGATGTAAACACGGATACAGAAAATGTGTACAATTCATAAGCCGTTCGTAACATGATGCCTCAAATGGTCCCATTTCGCTCTTCACAAACGCCACGTCCAAATTCGTGCCACATTGGCAAACCCATCACGAAAAACCAGTCCGAGCATGACCAAACGACAACATTCACATTCGGACCAGACCGAACCATTTCAAAATCCAGGTAACCATATAGATCAAAACATGGTCAAAATCGAACAAAATCCACCGTGTCACTTAGCAGCACCAACTGACAGTCCTCTCGTACCTCTCGTCTGTATTCCCACACAGACTCAAGTTCACCGAACATATGATGCAAATCCAGTGGGAAAAAGCTCTGTTACAAAACAATCCAGCTACATTTGCACCCCTTGCTTTGCTTCTCTGTTTCTGCTCCTCGTCCTCCTCCAAGTAAGAGTATTATTACATCACGCCATTTATTCATCTCATCCGACTGTACTCAACTCAGCTGCACTGCACCGCATTACACCGGAACTGTGAATTCACTGATTGACACTAATTATCCAAACACGACTACCATTTGTTCTACGTCCTGCAAATTTAAAAAGAATAGAGAGACGGAGAAAAACGAAGATCACAAAATGCGGACATGGGAACACATACGCGCAGCGTGCCGCACAAACCCAGCATAGTAAATCAATACGGAATCCTATAGAAAACACACGGTAGAACACTTAACAAGCCCCAGTAATCTCGTCGTCCACTCACGTCCCTAGTGTAAGAAAACAGCTCAGTCGGTGCAAGACAAAATCCCATCTAGTTCATAATTAACTAGAATCTAGAAAAGCAAAATAACAAATCCACCAACCTATCTTTAATATAATCACGCATTAAACCTACCATCCCATCCCATCCACCACCAAAACACAATACACACCTCGACCATATCAAACAAAAATCGCATGCTCACCCCATCGCTTCGGTCCGAAGATGACACATTTACTTGGTCAAATCCTATGCATCCCAGACAACAATAGCAAACAGTCGTCCATACTACATACCCTACTCATATTCATCAACCACGGACAAATACGGAAAACCGCGACAACAAACAATTCACATCATTCACGTAATCATAATCGCTGTCCTCTTCCCGTCGTAGTCGTAGTCCCAGTCAATGCAGACGCAGACGCAGACGCAGACACAGATATATAGTTGCTGACGTTGTACATGTACACGCAATACTTCGTCCTCATGCCCATTAGCTTCAAACATACATACCAGCTCCGCCACACTGCTTTGAAAACCAACCAATCATGACAGGAACCGGAACAGAAACACATGCGACCAAGAATAACAATGGTACGCATCATCGCGAACATCGCGCGACAAACAACAACAACAACACGACCATCAATGTTCCACGTATACTATACCGCCCCTTCATTACCATCAACCCGAACACAATTACAGAAGTACGTACATGGACCAACACACAGTTATCACATACAAATGTATGTACATATGAACGCATATGCATTAGAAAACCCTATATGCTCCACACGCTCATAACATCTTCGTTACTCACATCAACTATGAGTAACACCACGTTGCGCCATCAGCAAGATAAGAACAAACGGAAACGCATAAAATCGACCCAGAAACAAATACAATGAACGCAATAGCTGCACCGCCAACTTCCTTACTCCTGCCTCCGAACCCTCCTCCTCCACCAACCAACCAACTAACCAACCAATAAGCCCACCCATCAATCCAACCCAACTCAACACAACCCAACCCAACCCAACCCAGTTGACAGAATGGAATAAAACAATTGCAAAACTACAAGTCCCAGTGGTATTCGATCAATAGCATAATAAAAGTACATCAAAATTACTATGGCAATCACAATTACATTCAGTAGTGCAAACTCACGCATCTACAACCACATTCCCATTCAACCCTCTAAAAGGAGATCAAAGAAACGGGCAAAATCCAACGAGTGTGCTATTTCCTCACTGAATCACTGACCGACTAACTTCATTGACTGACTGACTGACTGACTGACTGACAGTTTGTGAGAAAGAGATAGACAAACGGAAAGAAAGGAGGAAAGAAAGATGGAGACAAGGTACAGAATGGTAGAACCAAAAAGTTCAACAACACTATAGACAACACCGAGTCAATCACCCGCTGCACATATTGGACAAAACAACTTCGCTTCACAAGAACTAGCATAGTCATTTCAAATACAATCGTCGCTTCAGTTTCTGCTATCTACCTAAGCACTAATCTGGACCAAAAATAAACTGATCCATTATCGCATGATGTCATCTTTCCGCATCTCATGGGGCGTGATTTGTTCATGTATTTACCAACTAGTCGACCGATGAGTGAATGTGGGGCCTCGCAAACACCAAACAAAAATCATACTCCACGAGCCAGTCGCCGATTAGACTAACCGAGAAAGACGCAAAACGAACAAACGACCGAGTAGACACGCGACAGACAGATGTAAACACGGATACAGAAAATGTGTACAATTCATAAGCCGTTCGTAACATGATGCCTCAAATGGTCCCATTTCGCTCTTCACAAACGCCACGTCCAAATTCGTGCCACATTGGCAAACCCATCACGAAAAACCAGTCCGAGCATGACCAAACGACAACATTCACATTCGGACCAGACCGAACCATTTCAAAATCCAGGTAACCATATAGATCAAAACATGGTCTAAATCGAACAAAATCCACCGTGTCACTTAGCAGCACCAACTGACAGTCCTCTCGTACATCTCGTCTGTATTCCCACACAGACTCAAGTTCACCGAACATATGATGCAAATCCAGTGGGAAAAAGCTCTGTTACAAAACAATCCAGCTACATTTGCACCCATTGCTTTGCTTCTCTGTTTCTGCTCCTCGTCCTCCTCCAAGTAAGAGTATTATTACATCACGCCATTTATTCATCTCATCCGACTGTACTCAACTCAGCTGCACTGCACCGCATTACACCGGAACTGTGAATTCACTGATTGACACTTATTATCCAAACACGACTACCATTTGTTCTACGTCCTGCAAATTTAAAAAGAATAGAGAGACGGAGAAAAACGAAGATCACGAAATGCGGACATGGGAACACATACGCGCAGCGTGCCGCACAAACCCAGCATAGTAAATCAATACGGAATCCTATAGAAAACACACGGTAGAACACTTAACAAGCCCCAGTAATCTCGTCGTCCACTCACGTCCCTAGTGTAAGAAAACAGCTCAGTCGGTGCAAGACAAATTCCCATCTAGTTCATAATTAACTAGAATCTAGAAAAGCAAAATAACAAATCCACCAACCTATCTTTAATATAATCACGCATTAAACCTACCATCCCATCCCATCCACCACCAAAACACAATACACACCTCGACCATATCAAACAAAAATCGCATGCTCACCCCATCGCTTCGGTCCGAAGATGACACATTTACTTGGTCAAATCCTATGCATCCCAGACAACAATAGCAAACAGTCGTCCATACTACATACCCTACTCATATTCATCAACCACGGACAAATACGGAAAACCGCGACAACAAACAATTCACATCATTCACGTAATCATAATCGCTGTCCTCTTCCCGTCGTAGTCGTAGTCCCAGTCAATGCAGACGCAGACGCAGACGCAGACGCAGACACAGACACAGATATATAGTTGCTGACGATGTACATGTACACGCAATACTTCGTCCTCATGCCCATTAGCTTCAAACATACATACCAGCTCCGCCACACTGCTTTGAAAACCAACCAATCATGACAGGAATCGGAACAGAAACACATGCGACCAAGAATAACAATGGTACGCATCATCGCGAACATCGCGCAACAAACAACAACAACAACACGACCATCAATGTTCCACGTATACTATACCGCCCCTTCAATACCATCAACCCGAACACAATTACAGAAGTACGTACATGGACCAACACACAGTTATCACATTCAAATGTATGTACATATGAACGCATATGCATTAGAAAACCCTATATGCTCCACACGCTCATAACATCTTCGTTACTCACATCAACTGTGAGTAACACCACGTTGCGCCATCAGCAAGATAAGAACAAACGGAAACGCATAAACTCGACCCAGAAACAAATACAATGAACGCAATAGCCGCACCGCCAACTTCCTTACTCCTGCCTCCGAACCCTCCTCCTCCACCAACCAACCAACTAACCAACCAATAAGCCCACCCACCAATCCAACCCAACTCAACACAACCCAACCCAACCCAACCCAGTTGACAGAATGGAATAAAACAATTGCAAAACTACAAGTAACAGTGGTATTCGATCAATAGCATAATAAAAGTACATCAAAATTACTATGGCAATCACAATTACATTCAGTAGTGCAAACTCACGCATCTACAACCACATTTCCATTCAACCCTCTAAAAGGAGATCAAAGAAACGGGCAAAATCCAACGAGTGTGCTATTTCCTCACTGAATCACTGACCGACTAACCTCATTGACTGACTGACAGTTTGTGAGAAAGAGATAGACAAACGGAAAGAAAGGAAGAAAGAAAGATGGAGACAAGGTACAGAATGGTAGAACCAAAAAGTTCAACAACACTATAGACAACACCGAGTCAATCACCCGCTGCACATATTGGACAAAACAACTTCGCTTCACAAGAACTAGCATAGTCATTTCAAATACAATCGTCGCTTCAGTTTCTGCTATCTACCTAAGCACTAATCTGGACCAAAAATAAACTGATCCATTATCGCATGATGTCATCTCTCCGCATCTCATGGGGCGTGATTTGTTCATGTATTTACCAACTAGTCGACCGATGAGTGAATGTGGGGCCTCGCAAACACCAAACAAAAATCATACTCCACGAGCCAGTCGCCGATTAGACTAACCGAGAAAGACGCAAAACGAACAAACGACCGAGTAGACACGCGACAGACAGATGTGAACACGGATACAGAAAATGTGTACAATTCATAAGCCGTTCGTAACATGATGCCTCAAATGGTCCCATTTCGCTCTTCACAAACGCCACGTCCAAATTCGTGCCACATTGGCAAACCCATCACGAAAAACCAGTCCGAGCATGACCAAACGACAACA
This sequence comes from Fasciola hepatica, assembly GCA_948099385.1. Taxonomy (NCBI): domain Eukaryota; kingdom Metazoa; phylum Platyhelminthes; class Trematoda; order Plagiorchiida; family Fasciolidae; genus Fasciola; species Fasciola hepatica. Next base: position 3,015,291 of record CANUEZ040000131.1, read on the forward strand.
TTCACATTCGGACCAGACCGAACCATTTCAAAATCCAGGTAACCATATAGATCAAAACATGGTCAAAATCGAACAAAATCCACCGTGTCACTTAGCAGCACCAACTGACAGTCCTCTCGTACATCTCGTCTGTATTCCCACACAGACTCAAGTTCACCGAACATATGATGCAAATCCAGTGGGAAAAAGCTCTGTTACAAAACAATCCAGCTACATTTGCACCCATTGCTTTGCTTCTCTGTTTCTGCTCCTCGTCCTCCTCCAAGTAGGAGTATTATTACATCACGCCATTTATTCATCTCATCCGACTGTACTCAACTCAGCTGCACTGCACCGCATTACACCGGAACTGTGAATTCACTGATTGACACTAATTATCCACACACGACTACCATTTGTTCTACGTCCTGCAAATTTAAAAAGAATAGAGAGACGGAGAAAAACGAAGATCACAAAATGCGGACATGGGAACACATACGCGCAGCGTGCCGCACAAACCCAGCATAGTAAATCAATACGGAATCCTATAGAAAACACACGGTAGAACACTTAACAAGCCCCAGTAATCTCGTCGTCCACTCACGTCCCTAGTGTAAGAAAACAGCTCAGTCGGTGCAAGACAAAATCCCATCTAGTTCATAATTAACTAGAATCTAGAAAAGCAAAATAACAAATCCACCAACCTATCTTTAATATAATCACGCATTAAACCTACCATCCCATCCCATCCACCACCAAAACACAATACACACCTCGACCATATCAAACAAAAATCGCATGCTCACCCCATCGCTTCGGTCCGAAGATGACACATTTACTTGGTCAAATCCTATGCATCCCAGACAACAATAGCAAACAGTCGCCCATACTACATACCCTACTCATATTCATCAACCACGGACAAATACGGAAAACCGCGACAACAAACAATTCACATCATTCACGTAATCATAATCGCTGTCCTCTTCCCGTCGTAGTCGTAGTCCCAGTCAATGCAGAAGCAGACGCAGACGCAGACACAGATATATAGTTGCTGACGATGTACATGTACACGCAATACTTCGTCCTCATGCCCATTAGCTTCAAACATACATACCAGCTCCGCCACACTGCTTTGAAAACCAACCAATCATGACAGGAATCGGAACAGAAACACATGCGACCAAGAATAACAATGGTACGCATCATCGCGAACATCGCGCAACAAACAACAACAACAACACGACCATCAATGTTCCACGTATACTATACCGCCCCTTCATTACCATCAACCCGAACACAATTACAGAAGTACGTACATGGACCAACACACAGTTATCACATTCAAATGTATGTACATATGAACGCATATGCATTAGAAAACCCTATATGCTCCACACGCTCATAACATCTTCGTTACTCACATCAACTATGAGTAACACCACGTTGCGCCATCAGCAAGATAAGAACAAACGGAAACGCATAAACTCGACCCAGAAACAAATACAATGAACGCAATAGCCGCACCGCCAACTTCCTTACTCCTGCCTCCGAACCCTCCTCCTCCACCAACCAACCAACTAACCAACCAATAAGCCCACCCACCAATCCAACCCAACTCAACACAACCCAACCCAACCCAACCCAGTTGACAGAATGGAATAAAACAATTGCAAAACTACAAGTAACAGTGGTATTCGATCAATAGCATAATAAAAGTACATCAAAATTACTATGGCAATCACAATTACATTCAGTAGTGCAAACTCACGCATCTACAACCACATTTCCATTCAACCCTCTAAAAGGAGATCAAAGAAACGGGCAAAATCCAACGAGTGTGCTATTTCCTCACTTAATCACTGACCGACTAACCTCATTGACTGACTGACAGTTTGTGAGAAAGAGATAGACAAACGGAAAGAAAGGAAGAAAGAAAGATGGAGACAAGGTACAGAATGGTAGAACCAAAAAGTTCAACAACACTATAGACAACACCGAGTCAATCACCCGCTGCACATATTGGACAAAACAACTTCGCTTCACAAGAACTAGCATAGTCATTTCAAATACAATCGTCGCTTCAGTTTCTGCTATCTACCTAAGCACTAATCTGGACCAAAAATAAACTGATCCATTATCGCATGATGTCATCTTTCCGCATCTCATGGGGCGTGATTTGTTCATGTATTTACCAACTAGTCGACCGATGAGTGAATGTGGGGCCTCGCAAACACCAAACAAAAATCATACTCCACGAGCCAGTCGCCGATTAGACTAACCGAGAAAGACGCAAAACGAACAAACGACCGAGTAGACACGCGACAGACAGATGTAAACACGGATACAGAAAATGTGTACAATTCATAAGCCGTTCGTAACATGATGCCTCAAATGGTCCCATTTCGCTCTTCACAAACGCCACGTCCAAATTCGTGCCACATTGGCAAACCCATCACGAAAAACCAGTCCGAGCATGACCAAACGACAACATTCACATTCGGACCAGACCGAACCATTTCAAAATCCAGGTAACCATATAGATCAAAACATGGTCAAAATCGAACAAAATCCACCGTGTCACTTAGCAGCACCAACTGACAGTCCTCTCGTACATCTCGTCTGTATTCCCACACAGACTCAAGTTCACCGAACATATGATGCAAATCCAGTGGGAAAAAGCTCTGTTACAAAACAATCCAGCTACATTTGCACCCATTGCTTTGCTTCTCTGTTTCTGCTCCTCGTCCTCCTCCAAGTAAGAGTATTATTACATCACGCCATTTATTCATCTCATCCGACTGTACTCAACTCAGCTGCACTGCACCGCATTACACCGGAACTGTGAATTCACTGATTGACACTTATTATCCAAACACGACTACCATTTGTTCTACGTCCTGCAAATTTAAAAAGAATAGAGAGACGGAGAAAAACGAAGATCACAAAATGCGGACATGGGAACACATACGCGCAGCGTGCCGCACAAACCCAGCATAGTAAATCAATACGGAATCCTATAGAAAACACACGGTAGAACACTTAACAAGCCCCAGTAATCTCGTCGTCCACTCACGTCCCTAGTGTAAGAAAACAGCTCAGTCGGTGCAAGACAAATTCCCATCTAGTTCATAATTAACTAGAATCTAGAAAAGCAAAATAACAAATCCACCAACCTATCTTTAATATAATCACGCATTAAACCTACCATCCCATCCCATCCACCACCAAAACACAATACACACCTCGACCATATCAAACAAAAATCGCATGCTCACCCCATCGCTTCGGTCCGAAGATGACACATTTACTTGGTCAAATCCTATGCATCCCAGACAACAATAGCAAACAGTCGTCCATACTACATACCCTACTCATATTCATCAACCACGGACAAATACGGAAAACCGCGACAACAAACAATTCACATCATTCACGTAATCATAATCGCTGTCCTCTTCCCGTCGTAGTCGTAGTCCCAGTCAATGCAGACGCAGACGCAGACGCAGACGCAGACACAGACACAGATATATAGTTGCTGACGATGTACATGTACACGCAATGCTTCGTCCTCATGCCCATTAGCTTCAAACATACATACCAGCTCCGCCACACTGCTTTGAAAACCAACCAATCATGACAGGAACCGGAACAGAAACACATGCGACCAAGAATAACAATGGTACGCATCATCGCGAACATCGCGCGACAAACAACAACAACAACACGACCATCAATGTTCCACGTATACTATACCGCCCCTTCATTACCATCAACCCGAACACAATTACAGAAGTACGTACATGGACCAACACACAGTTATCACATTCAAATGTATGTACATATGAACGCATATGCATTAGAAAACCCTATATGCTCCACACGCTCATAACATCTTCGTTACTCACATCAACTATGAGTAACACCACGTTGCGCCATCAGCAAGATAAGAACAAACGGAAACGCATAAACTCGACCCAGAAACAAATACAATGAACGCAATAGCCGCACCGCCAACTTCTTTACTCCTGCCTCCGAACCCTCCTCCTCCACCAACCAACCAACTAACCAACCAATAAGCCCACCCACCAATCCAACCCAACTCAACACAACCCAACCCAACCCAACCCAGTTGACAGAATGGAATAAAACAATTGCAAAACTACAAGTAACAGTGGTATTCGATCAATAGCATAATAAAAGTACATCAAAATTACTATGGCAATCACAATTACATTCAGTAGTGCAAACTCACGCATCTACAACCACATTTCCATTCAACCCTCTAAAAGGAGATCAAAGAAACGGGCAAAATCCAACGAGTGTGCTATTTCCTCACTTAATCACTGACCGACTAACCTCATTGACTGACTGACAGTTTGTGAGAAAGAGATAGACAAACGGAAAGAAAGGAAGAAAGAAAGATGGAGACAAGGTACAGAATGGTAGAACCAAAAAGTTCAACAACACTATAGACAACACCGAGTCAATCACCCGCTGCACATATTGGACAAAACAACTTCGCTTCACAAGAACTAGCATAGTCATTTCAAATACAATCGTCGCTTCAGTTTCTGCTATCTACCTAGGCACTAATCTGGACCAAAAATAAACTGATCCATTATCGCATGATGTCATCTCTCCGCATCTCATGGGGCGTGATTTGTTCATGTATTTACCAACTAGTCGACCGATGAGTGAATGTGGGGCCTCGCAAACACCAAACAAAAATCATACTCCACGAGCCAGTCGCCGATTAGACTAACCGAGAAAGACGCAAAACGAACAAACGACCGAGTAGACACGCGACAGACAGATGTAAACACGGATACAGAAAATGTGTACAATTCATAAGCCGTTCGTAACATGATGCCTCAAATGGTCCCATTTCGCTCTTCACAAACGCCACGTCCAAATTCGTGCCACATTGGCAAACCCATCACGAAAAACCAGTCCGAGCATGACCAAACGACAACATTCACATTCGGACCAGACCGAACCATTTCAAAATCCAGGTAACCATATAGATCAAAACATGGTCAAAATCGAACAAAATCCACCGTGTCACTTAGCAGCACCAACTGACAGTCCTCTCGTACATCTCGTCTGTATTCCCACACAGACTCAAGTTCACCGAACATATGATGCAAATCCAGTGGGAAAAAGCTCTGTTACAAAACAATCCAGCTACATTTGCACCCATTGCTTTGCTTCTCTGTTTCTGCTCCTCGTCCTCCTCCAAGTAAGAGTATTATTACATCACGCCATTTATTCATCTCATCCGACTGTACTCAACTCAGCTGCACTGCACCGCATTACACCGGAACTGTGAATTCACTGATTGACACTTATTATCCAAACACGACTACCATTTGTTCTACGTCCTGCAAATTTAAAAAGAATAGAGAGACGGAGAAAAACGAAGATCACAAAATGCGGACATGGGAACACATACGCGCAGCGTGCCGCACAAACCCAGCATAGTAAATCAATACGGAATCCTATAGAAAACACACGGTAGAACACTTAACAAGCCCCAGTAATCTCGTCGTCCACTCACGTCCCTAGTGTAAGAAAACAGCTCAGTCGGTGCAAGACAAATTCCCATCTAGTTCATAATTAACTAGAATCTAGAAAAGCAAAATAACAAATCCACCAACCTATCTTTAATATAATCACGCATTAAACCTACCATCCCATCCCATCCACCACCAAAACACAATACACACCTCGACCATATCAAACAAAAATCGCATGCTCACCCCATCGCTTCGGTCCGAAGATGACACATTTACTTGGTCAAATCCTATGCATCCCAGACAACAATAGCAAACAGTCGTCCATACTACATACCCTACTCATATTCATCAACCACGGACAAATACGGAAAACCGCGACAACAAACAATTCACATCATTCACGTAATCATAATCGCTGTCCTCTTCCCGTCGTAGTCGTAGTCCCAGTCAATGCAGACGCAGACGCAGACGCAGACGCAGACACAGATATATAGTTGCTGACGATGTACATGTACACGCAATGCTTCGTCCTCATGCCCATTAGCTTCAAACATACATACCAGCTCCGCCACACTGCTTTGAAAACCAACCAATCATGACAGGAACCGGAACAGAAACACATGCGACCAAGAATAACAATGGTACGCATCATCGCGAACATCGCGCGACAAACAACAACAACAACACGACCATCAATGTTCCACGTATACTATACCGCCCCTTCATTACCATCAACCCGAACACAATTACAGAAGTACGTACATGGACCAACACACAGTTATCACATTCAAATGTATCTACGTATGAACGCATATGCATTAGAAAACCCTATATGCTCCACACGCTCATAACATCTTCGTTACTCACATCAACTATGAGTAACACCACGTTGCGCCATCAGCAAGATAAGAACAAACGGAAACGCATAAACTCGACCCAGAAACAAATACAATGAACGCAATAGCCGCACCGCCAACTTCTTTACTCCTGCCTCCGAACCCTCCTCCTCCACCAACCAACCAACTAACCAACCAATAAGCCCACCCACCAATCCAACCCAACTCAACACAACCCAACCCAACCCAACCCAGTTGACAGAATGGAATAAAACAATTGCAAAACTACAAGTAACAGTGGTATTCGATCAATAGCATAATAAAAGTACATCAAAATTACTATGGCAATCACAATTACATTCAGTAGTGCAAACTCACGCATCTACAACCACATTTCCATTCAACCCTCTAAAAGGAGATCAAAGAAACGGGCAAAATCCAACGAGTGTGCTATTTCCTCACTTAATCACTGACCGACTAACCTCATTGACTGACTGACAGTTTGTGAGAAAGAGATAGACAAACGGAAAGAAAGGAAGAAAGAAAGATGGAGACAAGGTACAGAATGGTAGAACCAAAAAGTTCAACAACACTATAGACAACACCGAGTCAATCACCCGCTGCACATATTGGACAAAACAACTTCGCTTCACAAGAACTAGCATAGTCATTTCAAATACAATCGTCGCTTCAGTTTCTGCTATCTACCTAGGCACTAATCTGGACCAAAAATAAACTGATCCATTATCGCATGATGTCATCTTTCCGCATCTCATGGGGCGTGATTTGTTCATGTATTTACCAACTAGTCGACCGATGAGTGAATGTGGGGCCTCGCAAACACCAAACAAAAATCATACTCCACGAGCCAGTCGCCGATTAGACTAACCGAGAAAGACGCAAAACGAACAAACGACCGAGTAGACACGCGACAGACAGATGTAAACACGGATACAGAAAATGTAGACAATTCATAAGCCGTTCGTAACATGATGCCTCAAATGGTCCCATTTCGCTCTTCACAAACGCCACGTCCAAATTCGTGCCACATTGGCAAACCCATCACGAAAAACCAGTCCGAGCATGACCAAACGACAACATTCACATTCGGACCAGACCGAACCATTTCAAAATCCAGGTAACCATATAGATCAAAACATGGTCAAAATCGAACAAAATCCACCGTGTCACTTAGCAGCACCAACTGACAGTCCTCTCGTACATCTCGTCTGTATTCCCACACAGACTCAAGTTCACCGAACATATGATGCAAATCCAGTGGGAAAAAGCTCTGTTACAAAACAATCCAGCTACATTTGCACCCATTGCTTTGCTTCTCTGTTTCTGCTCCTCGTCCTCCTCCAAGTAAGAGTATTATTACATCACGCCATTTATTCATCTCATCCGACTGTACTCAACTCAGCTGCACTGCACCGCATTACACCGGAACTGTGAATTCACTGATTGACACTTATTATCCAAACACGACTACCATTTGTTCTACGTCCTGCAAATTTAAAAAGAATAGAGAGACGGAGAAAAACGAAGATCACAAAATGCGGACATGGGAACACATACGCGCAGCGTGCCGCACAAACCCAGCATAGTAAATCAATACGGAATCCTATAGAAAACACACGGTAGAACACTTAACAAGCCCCAGTAATCTCGTCGTCCACTCACGTCCCTAGTGTAAGAAAACAGCTCAGTCGGTGCAAGACAAAATCCCATCTAGTTCATAATTAACTAGAATCTAGAAAAGCAAAATAACAAATCCACCAACCTATCTTTAATATAATCACGCATTAAACCTACCATCCCATCCCATCCACCACCAAAACACAATACACACCTCGACCATATCAAACAAAAATCGCATGCTCACCCCATCGCTTCGGTCCGAAGATGACACATTTACTTGGTCAAATCCTATGCATCCCAGACAACAATAGCAAACAGTCGCCCATACTACATACCCTACTCATATTCATCAACCACGGACAAATACGGAAAACCGCGACAACAAACAATTCACATCATTCACGTAATCATAATCGCTGTCCTCTTCCCGTCGTAGTCGTAGTCGTAGTCGAAGTGGTAGTCGCAGTCAATCCAGACGCAGACGCAGACGCAGACGCAGACACAGATATATAGTTGCTGACGATGTACATGTACACGTCCTCATGCCCATTAGCTTCAAACATACATACCAGCTCCGCCACACTGCTTTGAAAACCAACCAATCATGACAGGAACCGGAACAGAAACACATGCGACCAAGAATAACAATGGTACGCATCATCGCGAACATCGCGCGACAAACAACAACAACAACACGACCATCAATGTTCCACGTATACTATACCGCCCCTTCATTACCATCAACCCGAACACAATTACAGAAGTACGTACATGGACCAACACACAGTTATCACATACAAATGTATGTTCATATGAACACATATGCATTAGAAAACCCTATATGCTCCACACGCTCATAACATCTTCGTTACTCACATCAACTGTGAGTAACACCACGTTGCGCCATCAGCAAGATAAGAACAAACGGAAACGCATAAACTCGACCCAGAAACAAATACAATGAACGCAATAGCCGCACCGCCAACTTCCTTACTCCTGCCTCCGAACCCTCCTCCTCCACCAACCAACCAACTAACCAACCAATAAGCCCACCCACCAATCCAACCCAACTCAACACAACCCAACCCAACCCAACCCAGTTGACAGAATGGAATAAAACAATTGCAAAACTACAAGTAACAGTGGTATTCGATCAATAGCATAATAAAAGTACATCAAAATTACTATGGCAATCACAATTACATTCAGTAGTGCAGACTCACGCATCTACAACCACATTTCCATTCAACCCTCTAAAAGGAGATCAAAGAAACGGGCAAAATCCAACGAGTGTGCTATTTCCTCACTTAATCACTGACCGACTAACCTCATTGACTGACTGACAGTTTGTGAGAAAGAGATAGACAAACGGAAAGAAAGGAAGAAAGAAAGATGGAGACAAGGTACAGAATGGTAGAACCAAAAAGTTCAACAACACTATAGACAACACCGAGTCAATCACCCGCTGCACATATTGGATAAAACAACTTCGCTTCACAAGAACTAGCATAGTCATTTCAAATACAATCGTCGCTTCAGTTTCTGCTATCTACCTAGGCACTAATCTGGACCAAAAATAAACTGATCCATTATCGCATGATGTCATCTTTCCGCATCTCATGGGGCGTGATTTGTTCATGTATTTACCAACTAGTCGACCGATGAGTGAATGTGGGGCCTCGCAAACACCAAACAAAAATCATACTCCACGAGCCAGTCGCCGATTAGACTAACCGAGAAAGACGCAAAACGAACAAACGACCGAGTAGACACGCGACAGACAGATGTAAACACGGATACAGAAAATGTAGACAATTCATAAGCCGTTCGTAACATGATGCCTCAAATGGTCCCATTTCGCTCTTCACAAACGCCACGTCCAAATTCGTGCCACATTGGCAAACCCATCACGAAAAACCAGTCCGAGCATGACCAAACGACAACATTCACATTCGGACCAGACCGAACCATTTCAAAATCCAGGTAACCATATAGATCAAAACATGGTCAAAATCGAACAAAATCCACCGTGTCACTTAGCAGCACCAACTGACAGTCCTCTCGTACATCTCGTCTGTATTCCCACACAGACTCAAGTTCACCGAACATATGATGCAAATCCAGTGGGAAAAAGCTCTGTTACAAAACAATCCAGCTACATTTGCACCCATTGCTTTGCTTCTCTGTTTCTGCTCCTCGTCCTCCTCCAAGTAAGAGTATTATTACATCACGCCATTTATTCATCTCATCCGACTGTACTCAACTCAGCTGCACTGCACCGCATTACACCGGAACTGTGAATTCACTGATTGACACTAATTATCCACACACGACTACCATTTGTTCTACGTCCTGCAAATTTAAAAAGAATAGAGAGACGGAGAAAAACGAAGATCACAAAATGCGGACATGGGAACACATACGCGCAGCGTGCCGCACAAACCCAGCATAGTAAATCAATACGGAATCCTATAGAAAACACACGGTAGAACACTTAACAAGCCCCAGTAATCTCGTCGTCCACTCACGTCCCTAGTGTAAGAAAACAGCTCAGTCGGTGCAAGACAAAATCCCATCTAGTTCATAATTAACTAGAATCTAGAAAAGCAAAATAACAAATCCACCAACCTATCTTTAATATAATCACGCATTAAACCTACCATCCCATCCCATCCACCACCAAAACACAATACACACCTCGACCATATCAAACAAAAATCGCATGCTCACCCCATCGCCTCGGTCCGATGATTACACATTTACTTGGTCAAATCCTATGCATCCCAGACAACAATAGCAAACAGTCGTCCATACTACATACCCTACTCATATTCATCAACCACGGACAAATACGGAAAACCGTGACAACAAACAATTCACATCATTCACGTAATCATAATCGCTGTCCTCTTCCCGTCGTAGTCGTAGTCCCAGTCAATGCAGACGCAGACGCAGACGCAGACGAAGACACAGATATATAGTTGCTGACGATGTACATGTACACGCAATGCTTCGTCCTCATGCCCATTAGCTTCAAACATACATACCAGCTCCGCCACACTGCTTTGAAAACCAACCAATCATGACAGGAACCGGAACAGAAACACATGCGACCAAGAATAACAATGGTACGCATCATCGCGAACATCGCGCGACAAACAACAACAACAACACGACCATCAATGTTCCACGTATACTATACCGCCCCTTCATTACCATCAACCCGAACACAATTACAGAAGTACGTACATGGACCAACACACAGTTATCACATACAAATGTATGTACATATGAACACATATGCATTAGAAAACCCTATATGCTCCACACGCTCATAACATCTTCGTTACTCACATCAACTGTGAGTAACACCACGTTGCGCCATCAGCAAGATAAGAACAAACGGAAACGCATAAACTCGACCCAGAAACAAATACAATGAACGCAATAGCCGCACCGCCAACTTCCTTACTCCTGCCTCCGAACCCTCCTCCTCCACCAACCAACCAACTAACCAACCAATAAGCCCACCCACCAATCCAACCCAACTCAACACAACCCAACCCAACCCAACCCAGTTGACAGAATGGAATAAAACAATTGCAAAACTACAAGTAACAGTGGTATTCGATCAATAGCATAATAAAAGTACATCAAAATTACTATGGCAATCACAATTACATTCAGTAGTGCAAACTCACGCATCTACAACCACATTTCCATTCAACCCTCTAAAAGGAGATCAAAGAAACGGGCAAAATCCAACGAGTGTGCTATTTCCTCACTGAATCACTGACCGACTAACCTCATTGACTGACTGACAGTTTGTGAGAAACAGATAGACAAACGGAAAGAAAGGAAGAAAGAAAGATGGAGACAAGGTACAGAATGGTAGAACCAAAAAGTTCAACAACACTATAGACAACACCGAGTCAATCACCCGCTGCACATATTGGACAAAACAACTTCGCTTCACAAGAACTAGCATAGTCATTTCAAATACAATCGTCGCTTCAGTTTCTGCTATCTACCTAGGCACTAATCTGGACCAAAAATAAACTGATCCATTATCGCATGATGTCATCTTTCCGCATCTCATGGGGCGTGATTTGTTCATGTATTTACCAACTAGTCGACCGATGAGTGAATGTGGGGCCTCGCAAACACCAAACAAAAATCATACTCCACGAGCCAGTCGCCGATTAGACTAACCGAGAAAGACGCAAAACGAACAAACGACCGAGTAGACACGCGACAGACAGATGTAAACACGGATACAGAAAATGTGTACAATTCATAAGCCGTTCGTAACATGATGCCTCAAATGGTCCCATTTCGCTCTTCACAAACGCCACGTCCAAATTCGTGCCACATTGGCAAACCCATCACGAAAAACCAGTCCGAGCATGACCAAACGACAACATTCACATTCGGACCAGACCGAACCATTTCAAAATCCAGGTAACCATATAGATCAAAACATGGTCAAAATCGAACAAAATCCACCGTGTCACTTAGCAGCACCAACTGACAGTCCTCTCGTACATCTCGTCTGTATTCCCACACAGACTCAAGTTCACCGAACATATGATGCAAATCCAGTGGGAAAAAGCTCTGTTACAAAACAATCCAGCTACATTTGCACCCATTGCTTTGCTTCTCTGTTTCTGCTCCTCGTCCTCCTCCAAGTAAGAGTATTATTACATCACGCCATTTATTCATCTCATCCGACTGTACTCAACTCAGCTGCACTGCACCGCATTACACCGGAACTGTGAATTCACTGATTGACACTTATTATCCAAACACGGCTACCATTTGTTCTACGTCCTGCAAATTTAAAAAGAATAGAGAGACGGAGAAAAACGAAGATCACAAAATGCGGACATGGGAACACATACGCGCAGCGTGCCGCACAAACCCAGCATAGTAAATCAATACGGAATCCTATAGAAAACACACGGTAGAACACTTAACAAGCCCCAGTAATCTCGTCGTCCACTCACGTCCCTAGTGTAAGAAAACAGCTCAGTCGGTGCAAGACAAAATCCCATCTAGTTCATAATTAACTAGAATCTAGAAAAGCAAAATAACAAATCCACCAACCTATCTTTAATATAATCACGCATTAAACCTACCATCCCATCCCATCCACCACCAAAACACAATACACACCTCGACCATATCAAACAAAAATCGCATGCTCACCCCATCGCTTCGGTCCGAAGATGACACATTTACTTGGTCAAATCCTATGCATCCCAGACAACAATAGCAAACAGTCGCCCATACTACATACCCTACTCATATTCATCAACCACGGACAAATACGGAAAACCGCGACAACAAACAATTCACATCATTCACGTAATCACAATCGCTGTCCTCTTCCCGTCGTAGTCGTAGTCGCAGTCAATCCAGACGCAGACGCAGACGCAGACGCAGACACAGATATATAGTTGCTGACGATGTACATGTACACGCAATGCTTCGTCCTCATGCCCATTAGCTTCAAACATACATACCAGCTCCGCCACACTGCTTTGAAAACCAACCAATCATGACAGGAACCGGAACAGAAACACATGCGACCAAGAATAACAATGGTACGCATCATCGCGAACATCGCGCGACAAACAACAACAACAACACGACCATCAATGTTCCACGTATACTATACCGCCCCTTCATTACCATCAACCCGAACACAATTACAGAAGTACGTACATGGACCAACACACAGTTATCACATACAAATGTATGTACATATGAACACATATGCATTAGAAAACCCTATATGCTCCACACGCTCATAACATCTTCGTTACTCACATCAACTGTGAGTAACACCACGTTGCGCCATCAGCAAGATAAGAACAAACGGAAACGCATAAACTCGACCCAGAAACAAATACAATGAACGCAATAGCCGCACCGCCAACTTCCTTACTCCTGCCTCCGAACCCTCCTCCTCCACCAACCAACCAACTAACCAACCAATAAGCCCACCCACCAATCCAACCCAACTCAACACAACCCAACCCAACCCAACCCAGTTGACAGAATGGAATAAAACAATTGCAAAACTACAAGTAACAGTGGTATTCGATCAATAGCATAATAAAAGTACATCAAAATTACTATGGCAATCACAATTACATTCAGTAGTGCAAACTCACGCATCTACAACCACATTTCCATTCAACCCTCTAAAAGGAGATCAAAGAAACGGGCAAAATCCAACGAGTGTGCTATTTCCTCACTGAATCACTGACCGACTAACCTCATTGACTGACTGACAGTTTGTGAGAAACAGATAGACAAACGGAGAGAAAGGAAGAAAGAAAGATGGAGACAAGGTACAGAATGGTAGAACCAAAAAGTTCAACAACACTATAGACAACACCGAGTCAATCACCCGCTGCACATATTGGATAAAACAACTTCGCTTTACAAGAACTAGCATAGTCATTTCAAATACAATCGTCGCTTCAGTTTCTGCTATCTACCTAGGCACTAATCTGGACCAAAAATAAACTGATCCATTATCGCATGATGTCATCTCTCCGCATCTCATGGGGCGTGATTTGTTCATGTATTTACCAACTAGTCGACCGATGAGTGAATGTGGGGCCTCGCAAACACCAAACAAAAATCATACTCCACGAGCCAGTCGCCGATTAGACTAACCGAGAAAGACGCAAAACGAACAAACGACCGAGTAGACACGCGACAGACAGATGTAAACACGGATACAGAAAATGTAGACAATTCATAAGCCGTTCGTAACATGATGCCTCAAATGGTCCCATTTCGCTCTTCACAAACGCCACGTCCAAATTCGTGCCACATTGGCAAACCCATCACGAAAAACCAGTCCGAGCATGACCAAACGACAACATTCACATTCGGACCAGACCGAACCATTTCAAAATCCAGGTAACCATATAGATCAAAACATGGTCAAAATCGAACAAAATCCACCGTGTCACTTAGCAGCACCAACTGACAGTCCTCTCGTACATCTCGTCTGTATTCCCACACAGACTCAAGTTCACCGAACATATGATGCAAATCCAGTGGGAAAAAGCTCTGTTACAAAACAATCCAGCTACATTTGCACCCATTGCTTTGCTTCTCTGTTTCTGCTCCTCGTCCTCCTCCAAGTAAGAGTATTATTACATCACGCCATTTATTCATCTCATCCGACTGTACTCAACTCAGCTGCACTGCACCGCATTACACCGGAACTGTGAATTCACTGATTGACACTAATTATCCACACACGACTACCATTTGTTCTACGTCCTGCAAATTTAAAAAGAATAGAGAGACGGAGAAAAACGAAGATCACAAAATGCGGACATGGGAACACATACGCGCAGCGTGCCGCACAAACCCAGCATAGTAAATCAATACGGAATCCTATAGAAAACACACGGTAGAACACTTAACAAGCCCCAGTAATCTCGTCGTCCACTCACGTCCCTAGTGTAAGAAAACAGCTCAGTCGGTGCAAGACAAAATCCCATCTAGTTCATAATTAACTAGAATCTAGAAAAGCAAAATAACAAATCCACCAACCTATCTTTAATATAATCACGCATTAAACCTACCATCCCATCCCATCCACCACCAAAACACAATACACACCTCGACCATATCAAACAAAAATCGCATGCTCACCCCATCGCTTCGGTCCGAAGATGACACATTTACTTGGTCAAATCCTATGCATCCCAGACAACAATAGCAAACAGTCGCCCATACTACATACCCTACTCATATTCATCAACCACGGACAAATACGGAAAACCGCGACAACAAACAATTCACATCATTCACGTAATCACAATCGCTGTCCTCTTCCCGTCGTAGTCGTAGTCGCAGTCAATCCAGACGCAGACGCAGACACAGATATATAGTTGCTGACGATGTACATGTACACGCAATGCTTCGTCCTCATGCCCATTAGCTTCAAACATACATACCAGCTCCGCCACACTGCTTTGAAAACCAACCAATCATGACAGGAACCGGAACAGAAACACATGCGACCAAGAATAACAATGGTACGCATCATCGCGAACATCGCGCGACAAACAACAACAACAACACGACCATCAATGTTCCACGTATACTATACCGCCCCTTCATTACCATCAACCCGAACACAATTACAGAAGTACGTACATGGACCAACACACAGTTATCACATACAAATGTATGTACATATGAACACATATGCATTAGAAAACCCTATATGCTCCACACGCTCATAACATCTTCGTTACTCACATCAACTGTGAGTAACACCACGTTGCGCCATCAGCAAGATAAGAACAAACGGAAACGCATAAACTCGACCCAGAAACAAATACAATGAACGCAATAGCCGCACCGCCAACTTCCTTACTCCTGCCTCCGAACCCTCCTCCTCCACCAACCAACCAACTAACCAACCAATAAGCCCACCCACCAATCCAACCCAACTCAACACAACCCAACCCAACCCAACCCAGTTGACAGAATGGAATAAAACAATTGCAAAACTACAAGTAACAGTGGTATTCGATCAATAGCATAATAAAAGTACATCAAAATTACTATGGCAATCACAATTACATTCAGTAGTGCAAACTCACGCATCTACAACCACATTTCCATTCAACCCTCTAAAAGGAGATCAAAGAAACGGGCAAAACCCAACGAGTGTGCTATTTCCTCACTGAATCACTGACCGACTAACCTCATTGACTGACTGACAGTTTGTGAGAAACAGATAGACAAACGGAAAGAAAGGAAGAAAGAAAGATGGAGACAAGGTACAGAATGGTAGAACCAAAAAGTTCAACAACACTATAGACAACACCGAGTCAATCACCCGCTGCACATATTGGATAAAACAACTTCGCTTCACAAGAACTAGCATAGTCATTTCAAATACAATCGTCGCTTCAGTTTCTGCTATCTACCTAGGCACTAATCTGGACCAAAAATAAACTGATCCATTATCGCATGATGTCATCTCTCCGCATCTCATGGGGCGTGATTTGTTCATGTATTTACCAACTAGTCGACCGATGAGTGAATGTGGGGCCTCGCAAACACCAAACAAAAATCATACTCCACGAGCCAGTCGCCGATTAGACTAACCGAGAAAGACGCAAAACGAACAAACGACCGAGTAGACACGCGACAGACAGATGTAAACACGGATACAGAAAATGTAGACAATTCATAAGCCGTTCGTAACATGATGCCTCAAATGGTCCCATTTCGCTCTTCACAAACGCCACGTCCAAATTCGTGCCACATTGGCAAACCCATCACGAAAAACCAGTCCGAGCATGACCAAACGACAACATTCACATTCGGACCAGACCGAACCATTTCAAAATCCAGGTAACCATATAGATCAAAACATGGTCAAAATCGAACAAAATCCACCGTGTCACTTAGCAGCACCAACTGACAGTCCTCTCGTACATCTCGTCTGTATTCCCACACAGACTCAAGTTCACCGAACATATGATGCAAATCCAGTGGGAAAAAGCTCTGTTACAAAACAATCCAGCTACATTTGCACCCATTGCTTTGCTTCTCTGTTTCTGCTCCTCGTCCTCCTCCAAGTAAGAGTATTATTACATCACGCCATTTATTCATCTCATCCGACTGTACTCAACTCAGCTGCACTGCACCGCATTACACCGGAACTGTGAATTCACTGATTGACACTAATTATCCACACACGACTACCATTTGTTCTACGTCCTGCAAATTTAAAAAGAATAGAGAGACGGAGAAAAACGAAGATCACAAAATGCGGACATGGGAACACATACGCGCAGCGTGCCGCACAAACCCAGCATAGTAAATCAATACGGAATCCTATAGAAAACACACGGTAGAACACTTAACAAGCCCCAGTAATCTCGTCGTCCACTCACGTCCCTAGTGTAAGAAAACAGCTCAGTCGGTGCAAGACAAAATCCCATCTAGTTCATAATTAACTAGAATCTAGAAAAGCAAAATAACAAATCCACCAACCTATCTTTAATATAATCACGCATTAAACCTACCATCCCATCCCATCCACCACCAAAACACAATACACACCTCGACCATATCAAACAAAAATCGCATGCTCACCCCATCGCTTCGGTCCGAAGATGACACATTTACTTGGTCAAATCCTATGCATCCCAGACAACAATAGCAAACAGTCGCCCATACTACATACCCTACTCATATTCATCAACCACGGACAAATACGGAAAACCGCGACAACAAACAATTCACATCATTCACGTAATCATAATCGCTGTCCTCTTCCCGTCGTAGTCGTAGTCGTAGTCGAAGTCGTAGTCGCAGTCAATCCAGACGCAGACGCAGACGCAGACGCAGACACAGATATATAGTTGCTGACGATGTACATGTACACGCAATGCTTCGTCCTCATGCCCATTAGCTTCAAACATACATACCAGCTCCGCCACACTGCTTTGAAAACCAACCAATCATGACAGGAACCGGAACAGAAACACATGCGACCAAGAATAACAATGGTACGCATCATCGCGAACATCGCGCGACAAACAACAACAACAACACGACCATCAATGTTCCACGTATACTATACCGCCCCTTCATTACCATCAACCCGAACACAATTACAGAAGTACGTACATGGACCAACACACAGTTATCACATACAAATGTATGTACATATGAACGCATATGCATTAGAAAACCCTATATGCTCCACACGCTCATAACATCTTCGTTACTCACATCAACTGTGAGTAACACCACGTTGCGCCATCAGCAAGATAAGAACAAACGGAAACGCATAAACTCGACCCAGAAACAAATACAATGAACGCAATAGCCGCACCGCCAACTTCCTTACTCCTGCCTCCGAACCCTCCTCCTCCACCAACCAACCAACTAACCAACCAATAAGCCCACCCACCAATCCAACCCAACTCAACTCAACACAACCCAACCCAACCCAACCCAGTTGACAGAATGGAATAAAACAATTGCAAAACTACAAGTAACAGTGGTATTCGATCAATAGCATAATAAAAGTACATCAAAATTACTATGGCAATCACAATTACATTCAGTAGTGCAAACTCACGCATCTACAACCACATTTCCATTCAACCCTCTAAAAGGAGATCAAAGAAACGGGCAAAACCCAACGAGTGTGCTATTTCCTCACTGAATCACTGACCGACTAACCTCATTGACTGACTGACAGTTTGTGAGAAACAGATAGACAAACGGAAAGAAAGGAAGAAAGAAAGATGGAGACAAGGTACAGAATGGTAGAACCAAAAAGTTCAACAACACTATAGACAACACCGAGTCAATCACCCGCTGCACATATTGGATAAAACAACTTCGCTTCACAAGAACTAGCATAGTCATTTCAAATACAATCGTCGCTTCAGTTTCTGCTATCTACCTAGGCACTAATCTGGACCAAAAATAAACTGATCCATTATCGCATGATGTCATCTCTCCGCATCTCATGGGGCGTGATTTGTTCATGTATTTACCAACTAGTCGACCGATGAGTGAATGTGGGGCCTCGCAAACACCAAACAAAAATCATACTCCACGAGCCAGTCGCCGATTAGACTAACCGAGAAAGACGCAAAACGAACAAACGACCGAGTAGACACGCGACAGACAGATGTAAACACGGATACAGAAAATGTAGACAATTCATAAGCCGTTCGTAACATGATGCCTCAAATGGTCCCATTTCGCTCTTCACAAACGCCACGTCCAAATTCGTGCCACATTGGCAAACCCATCACGAAAAACCAGTCCGAGCATGACCAAACGACAACATTCACATTCGGACCAGACCGAACCATTTCAAAATCCAGGTAACCATATAGATCAAAACATGGTCAAAATCGAACAAAATCCACCGTGTCACTTAGCAGCACCAACTGACAGTCCTCTCGTACATCTCGTCTGTATTCCCACACAGACTCAAGTTCACCGAACATATGATGCAAATCCAGTGGGAAAAAGCTCTGTTACAAAACAATCCAGCTACATTTGCACCCATTGCTTTGCTTCTCTGTTTCTGCTCCTCGTCCTCCTCCAAGTAAGAGTATTATTACATCACGCCATTTATTCATCTCATCCGACTGTACTCAACTCAGCTGCACTGCACCGCATTACACCGGAACTGTGAATTCACTGATTGACACTAATTATCCACACACGACTACCATTTGTTCTACGTCCTGCAAATTTAAAAAGAATAGAGAGACGGAGAAAAACGAAGATCACAAAATGCGGACATGGGAACACATACGCGCAGCGTGCCGCACAAACCCAGCATAGTAAATCAATACGGAATCCTATAGAAAACACACGGTAGAACACTTAACAAGCCCCAGTAATCTCGTCGTCCACTCACGTCCCTAGTGTAAGAAAACAGCTCAGTCGGTGCAAGACAAAATCCCATCTAGTTCATAATTAACTAGAATCTAGAAAAGCAAAATAACAAATCCACCAACCTATCTTTAATATAATCACGCATTAAACCTACCATCCCATCCCATCCACCACCAAAACACAATACACACCTCGACCATATCAAACAAAAATCGCATGCTCACCCCATCGCTTCGGTCCGAAGATGACACATTTACTTGGTCAAATCCTATGCATCCCAGACAACAATAGCAAACAGTCGCCCATACTACATACCCTACTCATATTCATCAACCACGGACAAATACGGAAAACCGCGACAACAAACAATTCACATCATTCACGTAATCATAATCGCTGTCCTCTTCCCGTCGTAGTCGTAGTCGTAGTCGAAGTCGTAGTCGCAGTCAATCCAGACGCAGACGCAGACGCAGACGCAGACACAGATATATAGTTGCTGACGATGTACATGTACACGCAATGCTTCGTCCTCATGCCCATTAGCTTCAAACATACATACCAGCTCCGCCACACTGCTTTGAAAACCAACCAATCATGACAGGAACCGGAACAGAAACACATGCGACCAAGAATAACAATGGTACGCATCATCGCGAACATCGCGCGACAAACAACAACAACAACACGACCATCAATGTTCCACGTATACTATACCGCCCCTTCATTACCATCAACCCGAACACAATTACAGAAGTACGTACATGGACCAACACACAGTTATCACATTCAAATGTATGTACATATGAACGCATATGCATTAGAAAACCCTATATGCTCCACACGCTCATAACATCTTCGTTACTCACATCAACTGTGAGTAACACCACGTTGCGCCATCAGCAAGATAAGAACAAACGGAAACGCATAAACTCGACCCAGAAACAAATACAATGAACGCAATAGCCGCACCGCCAACTTCCTTACTCCTGCCTCCGAACCCTCCTCCTCCACCAACCAACCAACTAACCAACCAATAAGCCCACCCACCAATCCAACCCAACTCAACTCAACACAACCCAACCCAACCCAACCCAGTTGACAGAATGGAATAAAACAATTGCAAAACTACAAGTAACAGTGGTATTCGATCAATAGCATAATAAAAGTACATCAAAATTACTATGGCAATCACAATTACATTCAGTAGTGCAGACTCACGCATCTACAACCACATTTCCATTCAACCCTCTAAAAGGAGATCAAAGAAACGGGCAAAATCCAACGAGTGTGCTATTTCCTCACTGAATCACTGACCGACTAACCTCATTGACTGACTGACAGTTTGTGAGAAACAGATAGACAAACGGAAAGAAAGGAAGAAAGAAAGATGGAGACAAGGTACAGAATGGTAGAACCAAAAAGTTCAACAACACTATAGACAACACCGAGTCAATCACCCGCTGCACATATTGGACAAAACAACTTCGCTTCACAAGAACTAGCATAGTCATTTCAAATACAATCGTCGCTTCAGTTTCTGCTATCTACCTAGGCACTAATCTGGACCAAAAATAAACTGATCCATTATCGCATGATGTCATCTCTCCGCATCTCATGGGGCGTGATTTGTTCATGTATTTACCAACTAGTCGACCGATGAGTGAATGTGGGGCCTCGCAAACACCAAACAAAAATCATACTCCACGAGCCAGTCGCCGATTAGACTAACCGAGAAAGACGCAAAACGAACAAACGACCGAGTAGACACGCGACAGACAGATGTAAACACGGATACAGAAAATGTAGACAATTCATAAGCCGTTCGTAACATGATGCCTCAAATGGTCCCATTTCGCTCTTCACAAACGCCACGTCCAAATTCGTGCCACATTGGCAAACCCATCACGAAAAACCAGTCCGAGCATGACCAAACGACAACATTCACATTCGGACCAGACCGAACCATTTCAAAATCCAGGTAACCATATAGATCAAAACATGGTCAAAATCGAACAAAATCCACCGTGTCACTTAGCAGCACCAACTGACAGTCCTCTCGTACATCTCGTCTGTATTCCCACACAGACTCAAGTTCACCGAACATATGATGCAAATCCAGTGGGAAAAAGCTCTGTTACAAAACAATCCAGCTACATTTGCACCCATTGCTTTGCTTCTCTGTTTCTGCTCCTCGTCCTCCTCCAAGTAAGAGTATTATTACATCACGCCATTTATTCATCTCATCCGACTGTACTCAACTCAGCTGCACTGCACCGCATTACACCGGAACTGTGAATTCACTGATTGACACTAATTATCCACACACGACTACCATTTGTTCTACGTCCTGCAAATTTAAAAAGAATAGAGAGACGGAGAAAAACGAAGATCACAAAATGCGGACATGGGAACACATACGCGCAGCGTGCCGCACAAACCCAGCATAGTAAATCAATACGGAATCCTATAGAAAACACACGGTAGAACACTTAACAAGCCCCAGTAATCTCGTCGTCCACTCACGTCCCTAGTGTAAGAAAACAGCTCAGTCGGTGCAAGACAAAACCCCATCTAGTTCATAATTAACTAGAATCTAGAAAAGCAAAATAACAAATCCACCAACCTATCTTTAATATAATCACGCATTAAACCTACCATCCCATCCCATCCACCACCAAAACACAATACACACCTCGACCATATCAAACAAAAATCGCATGCTCACCCCATCGCTTCGGTCCGAAGATGACACATTTACTTGGTCAAATCCTATGCATCCCAGACAACAATAGCAAACAGTCGCCCATACTACATACCCTACTCATATTCATCAACCACGGACAAATACGGAAAACCGCGACAACAAACAATTCACATCATTCACGTAATCATAATCGCTGTCCTCTTCCCGTCGTAGTCGTAGTCGTAGTCGAAGTCGTAGTCGCAGTCAATCCAGACGCAGACGCAGACGCAGACGCAGACACAGATATATAGTTGCTGACGATGTACATGTACACGCAATACTTCGTCCTCATGCCCATTAGCTTCAAACATACATACCAGCTCCGCCACACTGCTTTGAAAACCAACCAATCATGACAGGAATCGGAACAGAAACACATGCGACCAAGAATAACAATGGTACGCATCATCGCGAACATCGCGCGACAAACAACAACAACAACACGACCATCAATGTTCCACGTATACTATACCGCCCCTTCATTACCATCAACCCGAACACAATTACAGAAGTACGTACATGGACCAACACACAGTTATCACATTCAAATGTATGTACATATGAACGCATATGCATTAGAAAACCCTATATGCTCCACACGCTCATAACATCTTCGTTACTCACATCAACTATGAGTAACACCACGTTGCGCCATCAGCAAGATAAGAACAAACGGAAACGCATAAACTCGACCCAGAAACAAATACAATGAACGCAATAGCCGCACCGCCAACTTCCTTACTCCTGCCTCCGAACCCTCCTCCTCCACCAACCAACCAACTAACCAACCAATAAGCCCACCCACCAATCCAACCCAACTCAACTCAACACAACCCAACCCAACCCAACCCAGTTGACAGAATGGAATAAAACAATTGCAAAACTACAAGTAACAGTGGTATTCGATCAATAGCATAATAAAAGTACATCAAAATTACTATGGCAATCACAATTACATTCAGTAGTGCAAACTCACGCATCTACAACCACATTTCCATTCAACCCTCTAAAAGGAGATCAAAGAAACGGGCAAAATCCAACGAGTGTGCTATTTCCTCACTTAATCACTGACCGACTAACCTCATTGACTGACTGACAGTTTGTGAGAAAGAGATAGACAAACGGAAAGAAAGGAAGAAAGAAAGATGGAGACAAGGTACAGAATGGTAGAACCAAAAAGTTCAACAACACTATAGACAACACCGAGTCAATCACCCGCTGCACATATTGGACAAAACAACTTCGCTTCACAAGAACTAGCATAGTCATTTCAAATACAATCGTCGCTTCAGTTTCTGCTATCTACCTAAGCACTAATCTGGACCAAAAATAAACTGATCCATTATCGCATGATGTCATCTCTCCGCATCTCATGGGGCGTGATTTGTTCATGTATTTACCAACTAGTCGACCGATGAGTGAATGTGGGGCCTCGCAAACACCAAACAAAAATCATACTCCACGAGCCAGTCGCCGATTAGACTAACCGAGAAAGACGCAAAACGAACAAACGACCGAGTAGACACGCGACAGACAGATTTAAACACGGATACAGAAAATGTAGACAATTCATAAGCCGTTCGTAACATGATGCCTCAAATGGTCCCATTTCGCTCTTCACAAACGCCACGTCCAAATTCGTGCCACATTGGCAAACCCATCACGAAAAACCAGTCCGAGCATGACCAAACGACAACATTCACATTCGGACCAGACCGAACCATTTCAAAATCCAGGTAACCATATAGATCAAAACATGGTCAAAATCGAACAAAATCCACCGTGTCACTTAGCAGCACCAACTGACAGTCCTCTCGTACATCTCGTCTGTATTCCCACACAGACTCAAGTTCACCGAACATATGATGCAAATCCAGTGGGAAAAAGCTCTGTTACAAAACAATCCAGCCACATTTGCACCCATTGCTTTGCTTCTCTGTTTCTGCTCCTCGTCCTCCTCCAAGTAAGAGTATTATTACATCACGCCATTTATTCATCTCATCCGACTGTACTCAACTCAGCTGCACTGCACCGCATTACACCGGAACTGTGAATTCACTGATTGACACTAATTATCCACACACGACTACCATTTGTTCTACGTCCTGCAAATTTAAAAAGAATAGAGAGACGGAGAAAAACGAAGATCACAAAATGCGGACATGGGAACACATACGCGCAGCGTGCCGCACAAACCCAGCATAGTAAATCAATACGGAATCCTATAGAAAACACACGGTAGAACACTTAACAAGCCCCAGTAATCTCGTCGTCCACTCACGTCCCTAGTGTAAGAAAACAGCTCAGTCGGTGCAAGACAAAATCCCATCTAGTTCATAATTAACTAGAATCTAGAAAAGCAAAATAACAAATCCACCAACCTATCTTTAATATAATCACGCATTAAACCTACCATCCCATCCCATCCACCACCAAAACACAATACACACCTCGACCATATCAAACAAAAATCGCATGCTCACCCCATCGCTTCGGTCCGAAGATGACACATTTACTTGGTCAAATCCTATGCATCCCAGACAACAATAGCAAACAGTCGTCCATACTACATACCCTACTCATATTCATCAACCACGGACAAATACGGAAAACCGCGACAACAAACAATTCACATCATTCACGTAATCATAATCGCTGTCCTCTTCCCGTCGTAGTCGTAGTCCCAGTCAATGCAGACGCAGACGCAGACGCAGACACAGATATATAGTTGCTGACGATGTACATGTACACGCAATACTTCGTCCTCATGCCCATTAGCTTCAAACATACATACCAGCTCCGCCACACTGCTTTGAAAACCAACCAATCATGACAGGAATCGGAACAGAAACACATGCGACCAAGAATAACAATGGTACGCATCATCGCGAACATCGCGCAACAAACAACAACAACAACACGACCATCAATGTTCCACGTATACTATACCGCCCCTTCATTACCATCAACCCGAACACAATTACAGAAGTACGTACATGGACCAACACACAGTTATCACATTCAAATGTATGTACATATGAACGCATATGCATTAGAAAACCCTATATGCTCCACACGCTCATAACATCTTCGTTACTCACATCAACTGTGAGTAACACCACGTTGCGCCATCAGCAAGATAAGAACAAACGGAAACGCATAAACTCGACCCAGAAACAAATACAATGAACGCAATAGCCGCACCGCCAACTTCCTTACTCCTGCCTCCGAACCCTCCTCCTCCACCAACCAACCAACTAACCAACCAATAAGCCCACCCACCAATCCAACCCAACTCAACACAACCCAACCCAACCCAACCCAGTTGACAGAATGGAATAAAACAATTGCAAAACTACAAGTAACAGTGGTATTCGATCAATAGCATAATAAAAGTACATCAAAATTACTATGGCAATCACAATTACATTCAGTAGTGCAAACTCACGCATCTACAACCACATTTCCATTCAACCCTCTAAAAGGAGATCAAAGAAACGGGCAAAATCCAACGAGTGTGCTATTTCCTCACTTAATCACTGACCGACTAACCTCATTGACTGACTGACAGTTTGTGAGAAAGAGATAGACAAACGGAAAGAAAGGAAGAAAGAAAGATGGAGACAAGGTACAGAATGGTAGAACCAAAAAGTTCAACAACACTATAGACAACACCGAGTCAATCACCCGCTGCACATATTGGACAAAACAACTTCGCTTCACAAGAACTAGCATAGTCATTTCAAATACAATCGTCGCTTCAGTTTCTGCTATCTACCTAAGCACTAATCTGGACCAAAAATAAACTGATCCATTATCGCATGATGTCATCTCTCCGCATCTCATGGGGCGTGATTTGTTCATGTATTTACCAACTAGTCGACCGATGAGTGAATGTGGGGCCTCGCAAACACCAAACAAAAATCATACTCCACGAGCCAGTCGCCGATTAGACTAACCGAGAAAGACGCAAAACGAACAAACGACCGAGTAGACACGCGACAGACAGATGTAAACACGGATACAGAAAATGTGTACAATTCATAAGCCGTTCGTAACATGATGCCTCAAATGGTCCCATCTCGCTCTTCACAAACGCCACGTCCAAATTCGTGCCACATTGGCAAACCCATCACGAAAAACCAGTCCGAGCATGACCAAACGACAACATTCACATTCGGACCAGACCGAACCATTTCAAAATCCAGGTAACCATATAGATCAAAACATGGTCTAAATCGAACAAAATCCACCGTGTCACTTAGCAGCACCAACTGACAGTCCTCTCGTACATCTCGTCTGTATTCCCACACAGACTCAAGTTCACCGAACATATGATGCAAATCCAGTGGGAAAAAGCTCTGTTACAAAACAATCCAGCCACATTTGCACCCATTGCTTTGCTTCTCTGTTTCTGCTCCTCGTCCTCCTCCAAGTAAGAGTATTATTACATCACGCCATTTATTCATCTAATCCGACTGTACTCAACTCAGCTGCACTGCACCGCATTACACCGGAACTGTGAATTCACTGATTGACACTAATTATCCAAACACGACTACCATTTGTTCTACGTCCTGCAAATTTAAAAAGAATAGAGAGACGGAGAAAAACGAAGATCACAAAATGCGGACATGGGAACACATACGCGCAGCGTGCCGCACAAACCCAGCATAGTAAATCAATACGGAATCCTATAGAAAACACACGGTAGAACACTTAACAAGCCCCAGTAATCTCGTCGTCCACTCACGTCCCTAGTGTAAGAAAACAGCTCAGTCGGTGCAAGACAAAATCCCATCTAGTTCATAATTAACTAGAATCTAGAAAAGCAAAATAACAAATCCACCAACCTATCTTTAATATAATCACGCATTAAACCTACCATCCCATCCCATCCACCACCAAAACACAATACACACCTCGACCATATCAAACAAAAATCGCATGCTCACCCCATCGCTTCGGTCCGAAGATGACACATTTACTTGGTCAAATCCTATGCATCCCAGACAACAATAGCAAACAGTCGTCCATACTACATACCCTACTCATATTCATCAACCACGGACAAATACGGAAAACCGCGACAACAAACAATTCACATCATTCACGTAATCATAATCGCTGTCCTCTTCCCGTCGTAGTCGTAGTCGTAGTCGAAGTGGTAGTCGCAGTCAATCCAGACGCAGACGCAGACGCAGACGCAGACACAGATATATAGTTGCTGACGATGTACATGTACACGCAATGTTTCGTCCTCATGCCCATTAGCTTCAAACATACATACCAGCTCCGCCACACTGCTTTGAAAACCAACCAATCATGACAGGAACCGGAACAGAAACACATGCGACCAAGAATAACAATGGTACGCATCATCGCGAACATCGCGCGACAAACAACAACAACAACACGACCATCAATGTTCCACGTATACTATACCGCCCCTTCATTACCATCAACCCGAACACAATTACAGAAGTACGTACATGGACCAACACACAGTTATCACATACAAATGTATGTACATATGAACGCATATGCATTAGAAAACCCTATATGCTCCACACGCTCATAACATCTTCGTTACTCACATCAACTGTGAGTAACACCACGTTGCGCCATCAGCAAGATAAGAACAAACGGAAACGCATAAACTCGACCCAGAAACAAATACAATGAACGCAATAGCCGCACCGCCAACTTCCTTACTCCTGCCTCCGAACCCTCCTCCTCCACCAACCAACCAACTAACCAACCAATAAGCCCACCCACCAATCCAACCCAACTCAACACAACCCAACCCAACCCAACCCAGTTGACAGAATGGAATAAAACAATTGCAAAACTACAAGTAACAGTGGTATTCGATCAATAGCATAATAAAAGTACATCAAAATTACTATGGCAATCACAATTACATTCAGTAGTGCAAACTCACGCATCTACAACCACATTTCCATTCAACCCTCTAAAAGGAGATCAAAGAAACGGGCAAAATCCAACGAGTGTGCTATTTCCTCACTTAATCACTGACCGACTAACCTCATTGACTGACTGACAGTTTGTGAGAAAGAGATAGACAAACGGAAAGAAAGGAAGAAAGAAAGATGGAGACAAGGTACAGAATGGTAGAACCAAAAAGTTCAACAACACTATAGACAACACCGAGTCAATCACCCGCTGCACATATTGGACAAAACAACTTCGCTT
Organism: Fasciola hepatica; assembly: GCA_948099385.1. NCBI lineage: Eukaryota > Metazoa > Platyhelminthes > Trematoda > Plagiorchiida > Fasciolidae > Fasciola > Fasciola hepatica. The sequence continues at coordinate 3,044,654 of CANUEZ040000131.1, forward strand.
CACAAGAACTAGCATAGTCATTTCAAATACAATCGTCGCTTCAGTTTCTGCTATCTACCTAGGCACTAATCTGGACCAAAAATAAACTGATCCATTATCGCATGATGTCATCTCTCCGCATCTCATGGGGCGTGATTTGTTCATGTATTTACCAACTAGTCGACCGATGAGTGAATGTGGGGCCTCGCAAACACCAAACAAAAATCATACTCCACGAGCCAGTCGCCGATTAGACTAACCGAGAAAGACGCAAAACGAACAAACGACCGAGTAGACACGCGACAGACAGATGTAAACACGGATACAGAAAATGTAGACAATTCATAAGCCGTTCGTAACATGATGCCTCAAATGGTCCCATCTCGCTCTTCACAAACGCCACGTCCAAATTCGTGCCACATTGGCAAACCCATCACGAAAAACCAGTCCGAGCATGACCAAACGACAACATTCACATTCGGACCAGACCGAACCATTTCAAAATCCAGGTAACCATATAGATCAAAACATGGTCTAAATCGAACAAAATCCACCGTCTCACTTAGCAGCACCAACTGACAGTCCTCTCGTACATCTCGTCTGTATTCCCACACAGACTCAAGTTCACCGAACATATGATGCAAATCCAGTGGGAAAAAGCTCTGTTACAAAACAATCCAGCTACATTTGCACCCATTGCTTTGCTTCTCTGTTTCTGCTCCTCGTCCTCCTCCAAGTAAGAGTATTATTACATCACGCCATTTATTCATCTCATCCGACTGTACTCAACTCAGCTGCACTGCACCGCATTACACCGGAACTGTGAATTCACTGATTGACACTAATTATCCACACACGACTACCATTTGTTCTACGTCCTGCAAATTTAAAAAGAATAGAGAGACGGAGAAAAACGAAGATCACAAAATGCGGACATGGGAACACATACGCGCAGCGTGCCGCACAAACCCAGCATAGTAAATCAATACGGAATCCTATAGAAAACACACGGTAGAACACTTAACAAGCCCCAGTAATCTCGTCGTCCACTCACGTCCCTAGTGTAAGAAAACAGCTCAGTCGGTGCAAGACAAATTCCCATCTAGTTCATAATTAACTAGAATCTAGAAAAGCAAAATAACAAATCCACCAACCTATCTTTAATATAATCACGCATTAAACCTACCATCCCATCCCATCCACCACCAAAACACAATACACACCTCGACCATATCAAACAAAAATCGCATGCTCACCCCATCGCTTCGGTCCGAAGATGACACATTTACTTGGTCAAATCCTATGCATCCCAGACAACAATAGCAAACAGTCGTCCATACTACATACCCTACTCATATTCATCAACCACGGACAAATACGGAAAACCGCGACAACAAACAATTCACATCATTCACGTAATCATAATCGCTGTCCTCTTCCCGTCGTAGTCGTAGTCGTAGTCGAAGTCGTAGTCGCAGTCAATCCAGACGCAGACGCAGACGCAGACGCAGACACAGATATATAGTTGCTGACGATGTACATGTACACGCAATGCTTCGTCCTCATGCCCATTAGCTTCAAACATACATACCAGCTCCGCCACACTGCTTTGAAAACCAACCAATCATGACAGGAACCGGAACAGAAACACATGCGACCAAGAATAACAATGGTACGCATCATCGCGAACATCGCGCGACAAACAACAACAACAACACGACCATCAATGTTCCACGTATACTATACCGCCCCTTCATTACCATCAACCCGAACACAATTACAGAAGTACGTACATGGACCAACACACAGTTATCACATACAAATGTATGTACATATGAACACATATGCATTAGAAAACCCTATATGCTCCACACGCTCATAACATCTTCGTTACTCACATCAACTGTGAGTAACACCACGTTGCGCCATCAGCAAGATAAGAACAAACGGAAACGCATAAACTCGACCCAGAAACAAATACAATGAACGCAATAGCCGCACCGCCAACTTCCTTACTCCTGCCTCCGAACCCTCCTCCTCCACCAACCAACCAACTAACCAACCAATAAGCCCACCCACCAATCCAACCCAACTCAACACAACCCAACCCAACCCAACCCAGTTGACAGAATGGAATAAAACAATTGCAAAACTACAAGTAACAGTGGTATTCGATCAATAGCATAATAAAAGTACATCAAAATTACTATGGCAATCACAATTACATTCAGTAGTGCAGACTCACGCATCTACAACCACATTTCCATTCAACCCTCTAAAAGGAGATCAAAGAAACGGGCAAAATCCAACGAGTGTGCCATTTCCTCACTTAATCACTGACCGACTAACCTCATTGACTGACTGACAGTTTGTGAGAAAGAGATAGACAAACGGAAAGAAAGGAAGAAAGAAAGATGGAGACAAGGTACAGAATGGTAGAACCAAAAAGTTCAACAACACTATAGACAACACCGAGTCAATCACCCGCTGCACATATTGGACAAAACAACTTCGCTTCACAAGAACTAGCATAGTCATTTCAAATACAATCGTCGCTTCAGTTTCTGCTATCTACCTAGGCACTAATCTGGACCAAAAATAAACTGATCCATTATCGCATGATGTCATCTCTCCGCATCTCATGGGGCGTGATTTGTTCATGTATTTACCAACTAGTCGACCGATGAGTGAATGTGGGGCCTCGCAAACACCAAACAAAAATCATACTCCACGAGCCAGTCGCCGATTAGACTAACCGAGAAAGACGCAAAACGAACAAACGACCGAGTAGACACGCGACAGACAGATGTAAACACGGATACAGAAAATGTAGACAATTCATAAGCCGTTCGTAACATGATGCCTCAAATGGTCCCATTTCGCTCTTCACAAACGCCACGTCCAAATTCGTGCCACATTGGCAAACCCATCACGAAAAACCAGTCCGAGCATGACCAAACGACAACATTCACATTCGGACCAGACCGAACCATTTCAAAATCCAGGTAACCATATAGATCAAAACATGGTCAAAATCGAACAAAATCCACCGTGTCACTTAGCAGCACCAACTGACAGTCCTCTCGTACATCTCGTCTGTATTCCCACACAGACTCAAGTTCACCGAACATATGATGCAAATCCAGTGGGAAAAAGCTCTGTTACAAAACAATCCAGCTACATTTGCACCCATTGCTTTGCTTCTCTGTTTCTGCTCCTCGTCCTCCTCCAAGTAAGAGTATTATTACATCACGCCATTTATTCATCTCATCCGACTGTACTCAACTCAGCTGCACTGCACCGCATTACACCGGAACTGTGAATTCACTGATTGACACTAATTATCCACACACGACTACCATTTGTTCTACGTCCTGCAAATTTAAAAAGAATAGAGAGACGGAGAAAAACGAAGATCACAAAATGCGGACATGGGAACACATACGCGCAGCGTGCCGCACAAACCCAGCATAGTAAATCAATACGGAATCCTATAGAAAACACACGGTAGAACACTTAACAAGCCCCAGTAATCTCGTCGTCCACTCACGTCCCTAGTGTAAGAAAACAGCTCAGTCGGTGCAAGACAAAATCCCATCTAGTTCATAATTAACTAGAATCTAGAAAAGCAAAATAACAAATCCACCAACCTATCTTTAATATAATCACGCATTAAACCTACCATCCCATCCCATCCACCACCAAAACACAATACACACCTCGACCATATCAAACAAAAATCGCATGCTCACCCCATCGCTTCGGTCCGAAGATGACACATTTACTTGGTCAAATCCTATGCATCCCAGACAACAATAGCAAACAGTCGTCCATACTACATACCCTACTCATATTCATCAACCACGGACAAATACGGAAAACTGCGACAACAAACAATTCACATCATTCACGTAATCATAATCGCTGTCCTCTTCCCGTCGTAGTCGTAGTCGTAGTCGAAGTGGTAGTCGCAGTCAATCCAGACGCAGACGCAGACGCAGACGCAGACACAGATATATAGTTGCTGACGATGTACATGTACACGCAATGCTTCGTCCTCATGCCCATTAGCTTCAAACATACATACCAGCTCCGCCACACTGCTTTGAAAACCAACCAATCATGACAGGAACCGGAACAGAAACACATGCGACCAAGAATAACAATGGTACGCATCATCGCGAACATCGCGCGACAAACAACAACAACAACACGACCATCAATGTTCCACGTATACTATACCGCCCCTTCATTACCATCAACCCGAACACAATTACAGAAGTACGTACATGGACCAACACACAGTTATCACATACAAATGTATGTACATATGAACGCATATGCATTAGAAAACCCTATATGCTCCACACGCTCATAACATCTTCGTTACTCACATCAACTGTGAGTAACACCACGTTGCGCCATCAGCAAGATAAGAACAAACGGAAACGCATAAACTCGACCCAGAAACAAATACAATGAACGCAATAGCCGCACCGCCAACTTCCTTACTCCTGCCTCCGAACCCTCCTCCTCCACCAACCAACCAACTAACCAACCAATAAGCCCACCCACCAATCCAACCCAACTCAACACAACCCAACCCAACCCAACCCAGTTGACAGAATGGAATAAAACAATTGCAAAACTACAAGTAACAGTGGTATTCGATCAATAGCATAATAAAAGTACATCAAAATTACTATGGCAATCACAATTACATTCAGTAGTGCAGACTCACGCATCTACAACCACATTTCCATTCAACCCTCTAAAAGGAGATCAAAGAAACGGGCAAAATCCAACGAGTGTGCCATTTCCTCACTTAATCACTGACCGACTAACCTCATTGACTGACTGACAGTTTGTGAGAAAGAGATAGACAAACGGAAAGAAAGGAAGAAAGAAAGATGGAGACAAGGTACAGAATGGTAGAACCAAAAAGTTCAACAACACTATAGACAACACCGAGTCAATCACCCGCTGCACATATTGGACAAAACAACTTCGCTTCACAAGAACTAGCATAGTCATTTCAAATACAATCGTCGCTTCAGTTTCTGCTATCTACCTAGGCACTAATCTGGACCAAAAATAAACTGATCCATTATCGCATGATGTCATCTCTCCGCATCTCATGGGGCGTGATTTGTTCATGTATTTACCAACTAGTCGACCGATGAGTGAATGTGGGGCCTCGCAAACACCAAACAAAAATCATACTCCACGAGCCAGTCGCCGATTAGACTAACCGAGAAAGACGCAAAACGAACAAACGACCGAGTAGACACGCGACAGACAGATGTAAACACGGATACAGAAAATGTAGACAATTCATAAGCCGTTCGTAACATGATGCCTCAAATGGTCCCATTTCGCTCTTCACAAACGCCACGTCCAAATTCGTGCCACATTGGCAAACCCATCACGAAAAACCAGTCCGAGCATGACCAAACGACAACATTCACATTCGGACCAGACCGAACCATTTCAAAATCCAGGTAACCATATAGATCAAAACATGGTCAAAATCGAACAAAATCCACCGTGTCACTTAGCAGCACCAACTGACAGTCCTCTCGTACATCTCGTCTGTATTCCCACACAGACTCAAGTTCACCGAACATATGATGCAAATCCAGTGGGAAAAAGCTCTGTTACAAAACAATCCAGCCACATTTGCACCCATTGCTTTGCTTATCTGTTTCTGCTCCTCGTCCTCCTCCAAGTAAGAGTATTATTACATCACGCCATTTATTCATCTCATCCGACTGTACTCAACTCAGCTGCACTGCACCGCATTACACCGGAACTGTGAATTCACTGATTGACACTAATTATCCACACACGACTACCATTTGTTCTACGTCCTGCAAATTTAAAAAGAATAGAGAGACGGAGAAAAACGAAGATCACAAAATGCGGACATGGGAACACATACGCGCAGCGTGCCGCACAAACCCAGCATAGTAAATCAATACGGAATCCTATAGAAAACACACGGTAGAACACTTAACAAGCCCCAGTAATCTCGTCGTCCACTCACGTCCCTAGTGTAAGAAAACAGCTCAGTCGGTGCAAGACAAAATCCCATCTAGTTCATAATTAACTAGAATCTAGAAAAGCAAAATAACAAATCCACCAACCTATCTTTAATATAATCACGCATTAAACCTACCATCCCATCCCATCCACCACCAAAACACAATACACACCTCGACCATATCAAACAAAAATCGCATGCTCACCCCATCGCTTCGGTCCGAAGATGACACATTTACTTGGTCAAATCCTATGCATCCCAGACAACAATAGCAAACAGTCGCCCATACTACATACCCTACTCATATTCATCAACCACGGACAAATACGGAAAACCGCGACAACAAACAATTCACATCATTCACGTAATCACAATCGCTGTCCTCTTCCCGTCGTAGTCGTAGTCGCAGTCAATCCAGACGCAGACGCAGACGCAGACGCAGACACAGATATATAGTTGCTGACGATGTACATGTACACGCAATGCTTCGTCCTCATGCCCATTAGCTTCAAACATACATACCAGCTCCGCCACACTGCTTTGAAAACCAACCAATCATGACAGGAACCGGAACAGAAACACATGCGACCAAGAATAACAATGGTACGCATCATCGCGAACATCGCGCGACAAACAACAACAACAACACGACCATCAATGTTCCACGTATACTATACCGCCCCTTCATTACCATCAACCCGAACACAATTACAGAAGTACGTACATGGACCAACACACAGTTATCACATACAAATGTATCTACATATGAACGCATATGCATTAGAAAACCCTATATGCTCCACACGCTCATAACATCTTCGTTACTCACATCAACTGTGAGTAACACCACGTTGCGCCATCAGCAAGATAAGAACAAACGGAAACGCATAAACTCGACCCAGAAACAAATACAATGAACGCAATAGCCGCACCGCCAACTTCCTTACTCCTGCCTCCGAACCCTCCTCCTCCACCAACCAACCAACTAACCAACCAATAAGCCCACCCACCAATCCAACCCAACTCAACACAACCCAACCCAACCCAACCCAGTTGACAGAATGGAATAAAACAATTGCAAAACTACAAGTAACAGTGGTATTCGATCAATAGCATAATAAAAGTACATCAAAATTACTATGGCAATCACAATTACATTCAGTAGTGCAGACTCACGCATCTACAACCACATTTCCATTCAACCCTCTAAAAGGAGATCAAAGAAACGGGCAAAATCCAACGAGTGTGCTATTTCCTCACTTAATCACTGACCGACTAACCTCATTGACTGACTGACAGTTTGTGAGAAAGAGATAGACAAACGGAAAGAAAGGAAGAAAGAAAGATGGAGACAAGGTACAGAATGGTAGAACCAAAAAGTTCAACAACACTATAGACAACACCGAGTCAATCACCCGCTGCACATATTGGACAAAACAACTTCGCTTCACAAGAACTAGCATAGTCATTTCAAATACAATCGTCGCTTCAGTTTCTGCTATCTACCTAGGCACTAATCTGGACCAAAAATAAACTGATCCATTATCGCATGATGTCATCTCTCCGCATCTCATGGGGCGTGATTTGTTCATGTATTTACCAACTAGTCGACCGATGAGTGAATGTGGGGCCTCGCAAACACCAAACAAAAATCATACTCCACGAGCCAGTCGCCGATTAGACTAACCGAGAAAGACGCAAAACGAACAAACGACCGAGTAGACACGCGACAGACAGATGTAAACACGGATACAGAAAATGTAGACAATTCATAAGCCGTTCGTAACATGATGCCTCAAATGGTCCCATTTCGCTCTTCACAAACGCCACGTCCAAATTCGTGCCACATTGGCAAACCCATCACGAAAAACCAGTCCGAGCATGACCAAACGACAACATTCACATTCGGACCAGACCGAACCATTTCAAAATCCAGGTAACCATATAGATCAAAACATGGTCTAAATCGAACAAAATCCACCGTGTCACTTAGCAGCACCAACTGACAGTCCTCTCGTACATCTCGTCTGTATTCCCACACAGACTCAAGTTCACCGAACATATGATGCAAATCCAGTGGGAAAAAGCTCTGTTACAAAACAATCCAGCTACATTTGCACCCATTGCTTTGCTTCTCTGTTTCTGCTCCTCGTCCTCCTCCAAGTAAGAGTATTATTACATCACGCCATTTATTCATCTCATCCGACTGTACTCAACTCAGCTGCACTGCACCGCATTACACCGGAACTGTGAATTCACTGATTGACACTAATTATCCACACACGACTACCATTTGTTCTACGTCCTGCAAATTTAAAAAGAATAGAGAGACGGAGAAAAACGAAGATCACAAAATGCGGACATGGGAACACATACGCGCAGCGTGCCGCACAAACCCAGCATAGTAAATCAATACGGAATCCTATAGAAAACACACGGTAGAACACTTAACAAGCCCCAGTAATCTCGTCGTCCACTCACGTCCCTAGTGTAAGAAAACAGCTCAGTCGGTGCAAGACAAAATCCCATCTAGTTCATAATTAACTAGAATCTAGAAAAGCAAAATAACAAATCCACCAACCTATCTTTAATATAATCACGCATTAAACCTACCATCCCATCCCATCCACCACCAAAACACAATACACACCTCGACCATATCAAACAAAAATCGCATGCTCACCCCATCGCTTCGGTCCGAAGATGACACATTTACTTGGTCAAATCCTATGCATCCCAGACAACAATAGCAAACAGTCGCCCATACTACATACCCTACTCATATTCATCAACCACGGACAAATACGGAAAACCGCGACAACAAACAATTCACATCATTCACGTAATCATAATCGCTGTCCTCTTCCCGTCGTAGTCGTAGTCGTAGTCGAAGTCGTAGTCGCAGTCAATCCAGACGCAGACGCAGACGCAGACGCAGACACAGATATATAGTTGCTGACGATGTACATGTACACGCAATGCTTCGTCCTCATGCCCATTAGCTTCAAACATACATACCAGCTCCGCCACACTGCTTTGAAAACCAACCAATCATGACAGGAACCGGAACAGAAACACATGCGACCAAGAATAACAATGGTACGCATCATCGCGAACATCGCGCGACAAACAACAACAACAACACGACCATCAATGTTCCACGTATACTATACCGCCCCTTCATTACCATCAACCCGAACACAATTACAGAAGTACGTACATGGACCAACACACAGTTATCACATACAAATGTATCTACATATGAACGCATATGCATTAGAAAACCCTATATGCTCCACACGCTCATAACATCTTCGTTACTCACATCAACTGTGAGTAACACCACGTTGCGCCATCAGCAAGATAAGAACAAACGGAAACGCATAAACTCGACCCAGAAACAAATACAATGAACGCAATAGCCGCACCGCCAACTTCCTTACTCCTGCCTCCGAACCCTCCTCCTCCACCAACCAACCAACTAACCAACCAATAAGCCCACCCACCAAACCAACCCAACTCAACACAACCCAACCCAACCCAACCCAGTTGACAGAATGGAATAAAACAATTGCAAAACTACAAGTAACAGTGGTATTCGATCAATAGCATAATAAAAGTACATCAAAATTACTATGGCAATCACAATTACATTCAGTAGTGCAGACTCACGCATCTACAACCACATTTCCATTCAACCCTCTAAAAGGAGATCAAAGAAACGGGCAAAATCCAACGAGTGTGCTATTTCCTCACTGAATCACTGACCGACTAACCTCATTGACTGACTGACAGTTTGTGAGAAAGAGATAGACAAACGGAAAGAAAGATGGAGACAAGGTACAGAATGGTAGAACCAAAAAGTTCAACAACACTATAGACAACACCGAGTCAATCACCCGCTGCACATATTGGACAAAACAACTTCGCTTCACAAGAACTAGCATAGTCATTTCAAATACAATCGTCGCTTCAGTTTCTGCTATCTACCTAGGCACTAATCTGGACCAAAAATAAACTGATCCATTATCGCATGATGTCATCTCTCCGCATCTCATGGGGCGTGATTTGTTCATGTATTTACCAACTAGTCGACCGATGAGTGAATGTGGGGCCTCGCAAACACCAAACAAAAATCATACTCCACGAGCCAGTCGCCGATTAGACTAACCGAGAAAGACGCAAAACGAACAAACGACCGAGTAGACACGCGACAGACAGATGTAAACACGGATACAGAAAATGTAGACAATTCATAAGCCGTTCGTAACATGATGCCTCAAATGGTCCCATTTCGCTCTTCACAAACGCCACGTCCAAATTCGTGCCACATTGGCAAACCCATCACGAAAAACCAGTCCGAGCATGACCAAACGACAACATTCACATTCGGACCAGACCGAACCATTTCAAAATCCAGGTAACCATATAGATCAAAACATGGTCTAAATCGAACAAAATCCACCGTGTCACTTAGCAGCACCAACTGACAGTCCTCTCGTACATCTCGTCTGTATTCCCACACAGACTCAAGTTCACCGAACATATGATGCAAATCCAGTGGGAAAAAGCTCTGTTACAAAACAATCCAGCTACATTTGCACCCATTGCTTTGCTTCTCTGTTTCTGCTCCTCGTCCTCCTCCAAGTAAGAGTATTATTACATCACGCCATTTATTCATCTCATCCGACTGTACTCAACTCAGCTGCACTGCACCGCATTACACCGGAACTGTGAATTCACTGATTGACACTAATTATCCACACACGACTACCATTTGTTCTACGTCCTGCAAATTTAAAAAGAATAGAGAGACGGAGAAAAACGAAGATCACAAAATGCGGACATGGGAACACATACGCGCAGCGTGCCGCACAAACCCAGCATAGTAAATCAATACGGAATCCTATAGAAAACACACGGTAGAACACTTAACAAGCCCCAGTAATCTCGTCGTCCACTCACGTCCCTAGTGTAAGAAAACAGCTCAGTCGGTGCAAGACAAAATCCCATCTAGTTCATAATTAACTAGAATCTAGAAAAGCAAAATAACAAATCCACCAACCTATCTTTAATATAATCACGCATTAAACCTACCATCCCATCCCATCCACCACCAAAACACAATACACACCTCGACCATATCAAACAAAAATCGCATGCTCACCCCATCGCTTCGGTCCGAAGATGACACATTTACTTGGTCAAATCCTATGCATCCCAGACAACAATAGCAAACAGTCGCCCATACTACATACCCTACTCATATTCATCAACCACGGACAAATACGGAAAACCGCGACAACAAACAATTCACATCATTCACGTAATCATAATCGCTGTCCTCTTCCCGTCGTAGTCGTAGTCGTAGTCGAAGTCGTAGTCGCAGTCAATCCAGACGCAGACGCAGACGCAGACGCAGACACAGATATATAGTTGCTGACGATGTACATGTACACGCAATGCTTCGTCCTCATGCCCATTAGCTTCAAACATACATACCAGCTCCGCCACACTGCTTTGAAAACCAACCAATCATGACAGGAACCGGAACAGAAACACATGCGACCAAGAATAACAATGGTACGCATCATCGCGAACATCGCGCGACAAACAACAACAACAACACGACCATCAATGTTCCACGTATACTATACCGCCCCTTCATTACCATCAACCCGAACACAATTACAGAAGTACGTACATGGACCAACACACAGTTATCACATACAAATGTATCTACATATGAACGCATATGCATTAGAAAACCCTATATGCTCCACACGCTCATAACATCTTCGTTACTCACATCAACTGTGAGTAACACCACGTTGCGCCATCAGCAAGATAAGAACAAACGGAAACGCATAAACTCGACCCAGAAACAAATACAATGAACGCAATAGCCGCACCGCCAACTTCCTTACTCCTGCCTCCGAACCCTCCTCCTCCACCAACCAACCAACTAACCAACCAATAAGCCCACCCACCAATCCAACCCAACTCAACACAACCCAACCCAACCCAACCCAGTTGACAGAATGGAATAAAACAATTGCAAAACTACAAGTAACAGTGGTATTCGATCAATAGCATAATAAAAGTACATCAAAATTACTATGGCAATCACAATTACATTCAGTAGTGCAAACTCACGCATCTACAACCACATTTCCATTCAACCCTCTAAAAGGAGATCAAAGAAACGGGCAAAATCCAACGAGTGTGCTATTTCCTCACTGAATCACTGACCGACTAACCTCATTGACTGACTGACAGTTTGTGAGAAAGAGATAGACAAACGGAAAGAAAGATGGAGACAAGGTACAGAATGGTAGAACCAAAAAGTTCAACAACACTATAGACAACACCGAGTCAATCACCCGCTGCACATATTGGACAAAACAACTTCGCTTCACAAGAACTAGCATAGTCATTTCAAATACAATCGTCGCTTCAGTTTCTGCTATCTACCTAGGCACTAATCTGGACCAAAAATAAACTGATCCATTATCGCATGATGTCATCTCTCCGCATCTCATGGGGCGTGATTTGTTCATGTATTTACCAACTAGTCGACCGATGAGTGAATGTGGGGCCTCGCAAACACCAAACAAAAATCATACTCCACGAGCCAGTCGCCGATTAGACTAACCGAGAAAGACGCAAAACGAACAAACGACCGAGTAGACACGCGACAGACAGATGTAAACACGGATACAGAAAATGTAGACAATTCATAAGCCGTTCGTAACATGATGCCTCAAATGGTCCCATTTCGCTCTTCACAAACGCCACGTCCAAATTCGTGCCACATTGGCAAACCCATCACGAAAAACCAGTCCGAGCATGACCAAACGACAACATTCACATTCGGACCAGACCGAACCATTTCAAAATCCAGGTAACCATATAGATCAAAACATGGTCTAAATCGAACAAAATCCACCGTGTCACTTAGCAGCACCAACTGACAGTCCTCTCGTACATCTCGTCTGTATTCCCACACAGACTCAAGTTCACCGAACATATGATGCAAATCCAGTGGGAAAAAGCTCTGTTACAAAACAATCCAGCTACATTTGCACCCATTGCTTTGCTTCTCTGTTTCTGCTCCTCGTCCTCCTCCAAGTAAGAGTATTATTACATCACGCCATTTATTCATCTCATCCGACTGTACTCAACTCAGCTGCACTGCACCGCATTACACCGGAACTGTGAATTCACTGATTGACACTAATTATCCACACACGACTACCATTTGTTCTACGTCCTGCAAATTTAAAAAGAATAGAGAGACGGAGAAAAACGAAGATCACAAAATGCGGACATGGGAACACATACGCGCAGCGTGCCGCACAAACCCAGCATAGTAAATCAATACGGAATCCTATAGAAAACACACGGTAGAACACTTAACAAGCCCCAGTAATCTCGTCGTCCACTCACGTCCCTAGTGTAAGAAAACAGCTCAGTCGGTGCAAGACAAAATCCCATCTAGTTCATAATTAACTAGAATCTAGAAAAGCAAAATAACAAATCCACCAACCTATCTTTAATATAATCACGCATTAAACCTACCATCCCATCCCATCCACCACCAAAACACAATACACACCTCGACCATATCAAACAAAAATCGCATGCTCACCCCATCGCTTCGGTCCGAAGATGACACATTTACTTGGTCAAATCCTATGCATCCCAGACAACAATAGCAAACAGTCGCCCATACTACATACCCTACTCATATTCATCAACCACGGACAAATACGGAAAACCGCGACAACAAACAATTCACATCATTCACGTAATCATAATCGCTGTCCTCTTCCCGTCGTAGTCGTAGTCGTAGTCGAAGTCGTAGTCGCAGTCAATCCAGACGCAGACGCAGACGCAGACGCAGACACAGATATATAGTTGCTGACGATGTACATGTACACGCAATGCTTCGTCCTCATGCCCATTAGCTTCAAACATACATACCAGCTCCGCCACACTGCTTTGAAAACCAACCAATCATGACAGGAACCGGAACAGAAACACATGCGACCAAGAATAACAATGGTACGCATCATCGCGAACATCGCGCGACAAACAACAACAACAACACGACCATCAATGTTCCACGTATACTATACCGCCCCTTCATTACCATCAACCCGAACACAATTACAGAAGTACGTACATGGACCAACACACAGTTATCACATACAAATGTATGTACATATGAACGCATATGCATTAGAAAACCCTATATGCTCCACACGCTCATAACATCTTCGTTACTCACATCAACTGTGAGTAACACCACGTTGCGCCATCAGCAAGATAAGAACAAACGGAAACGCATAAACTCGACCCAGAAACAAATACAATGAACGCAATAGCCGCACCGCCAACTTCCTTACTCCTGCCTCCGAACCCTCCTCCTCCACCAACCAACCAACTAACCAACCAATAAGCCCACCCACCAATCCAACCCAACTCAACACAACCCAACCCAACCCAACCCAGTTGACAGAATGGAATAAAACAATTGCAAAACTACAAGTAACAGTGGTATTCGATCAATAGCATAATAAAAGTACATCAAAATTACTATGGCAATCACAATTACATTCAGTAGTGCAAACTCACGCATCTACAACCACATTTCCATTCAACCCTCTAAAAGGAGATCAAAGAAACGGGCAAAATCCAACGAGTGTGCTATTTCCTCACTGAATCACTGACCGACTAACCTCATTGACTGACTGACAGTTTGTGAGAAAGAGATAGACAAACGGAAAGAAAGGAAGAAAGAAAGATGGAGACAAGGTACAGAATGGTAGAACCAAAAAGTTCAACAACACTATAGACAACACCGAGTCAATCACCCGCTGCACATATTGGACAAAACAACTTCGCTTCACAAGAACTAGCATAGTCATTTCAAATACAATCGTCGCTTCAGTTTCTGCTATCTACCTAGGCACTAATCTGGACCAAAAATAAACTGATCCATTATCGCATGATGTCATCTCTCCGCATCTCATGGGGCGTGATTTGTTCATGTATTTACCAACTAGTCGACCGATGAGTGAATGTGGGGCCTCGCAAACACCAAACAAAAATCATACTCCACGAGCCAGTCGCCGATTAGACTAACCGAGAAAGACGCAAAACGAACAAACGACCGAGTAGACACGCGACAGACAGATTTAAACACGGATACAGAAAATGTAGACAATTCATAAGCCGTTCGTAACATGATGCCTCAAATGGTCCCATTTCGCTCTTCACAAACGCCACGTCCAAATTCGTGCCACATTGGCAAACCCATCACGAAAAACCAGTCCGAGCATGACCAAACGACAACATTCACATTCGGACCAGACCGAACCATTTCAAAATCCAGGTAACCATATAGATCAAAACATGGTCTAAATCGAACAAAATCCACCGTGTCACTTAGCAGCACCAACTGACAGTCCTCTCGTACATCTCGTCTGTATTCCCACACAGACTCAAGTTCACCGAACATATGATGCAAATCCAGTGGGAAAAAGCTCTGTTACAAAACAATCCAGCTACATTTGCACCCATTGCTTTGCTTCTCTGTTTCTGCTCCTCGTCCTCCTCCAAGTAAGAGTATTATTACATCACGCCATTTATTCATCTCATCCGACTGTACTCAACTCAGCTGCACTGCACCGCATTACACCGGAACTGTGAATTCACTGATTGACACTAATTATCCACACACGACTACCATTTGTTCTACGTCCTGCAAATTTAAAAAGAATAGAGAGACGGAGAAAAACGAAGATCACAAAATGCGGACATGGGAACACATACGCGCAGCGTGCCGCACAAACCCAGCATAGTAAATCAATACGGAATCCTATAGAAAACACACGGTAGAACACTTAACAAGCCCCAGTAATCTCGTCGTCCACTCACGTCCCTAGTGTAAGAAAACAGCTCAGTCGGTGCAAGACAAAATCCCATCTAGTTCATAATTAACTAGAATCTAGAAAAGCAAAATAACAAATCCACCAACCTATCTTTAATATAATCACGCATTAAACCTACCATCCCATCCCATCCACCACCAAAACACAATACACACCTCGACCATATCAAACAAAAATCGCATGCTCACCCCATCGCTTCGGTCCGAAGATGACACATTTACTTGGTCAAATCCTATGCATCCCAGACAACAATAGCAAACAGTCGCCCATACTACATACCCTACTCATATTCATCAACCACGGACAAATACGGAAAACCGCGACAACAAACAATTCACATCATTCACGTAATCATAATCGCTGTCCTCTTCCCGTCGTTTTCGTAGTCGTAGTCGAAGTCGTAGTCGCAGTCAATCCAGACGCAGACGCAGACGCAGACGCAGACACAGATATATAGTTGCTGACGATGTACATGTACACGCAATACTTCGTCCTCATGCCCATTAGCTTCAAACATACATACCAGCTCCGCCACACTGCTTTGAAAACCAACCAATCATGACAGGAACCGGAACAGAAACACATGCGACCAAGAATAACAATGGTACGCATCATCGCGAACATCGCGCGACAAACAACAACAACAACACGACCATCAATGTTCCACGTATACTATACCGCCCCTTCATTACCATCAACCCGAACACAATTACAGAAGTACGTACATGGACCAACACACAGTTATCACATACAAATGTATGTACATATGAACGCATATGCATTAGAAAACCCTATATGCTCCACACGCTCATAACATCTTCGTTACTCACATCAACTATGACTAACACCACGTTGCGCCATCAGCAAGATAAGAACAAACGGAAACGCATAAACTCGACCCAGAAACAAATACAATGAACGCAATAGCCGCACCGCCAACTTCCTTACTCCTGCCTCCGAACCCTCCTCCTCCACCAACCAACCAACTAACCAACCAATAAGCCCACCCACCAATCCAACCCAACTCAACACAACCCAACCCAACCCAACCCAGTTGACAGAATGGAATAAAACAATTGCAAAACTACAAGTAACAGTGGTATTCGATCAATAGCATAATAAAAGTACATCAAAATTACTATGGCAATCACAATTACATTCAGTAGTGCAAACTCACGCATCTACAACCACATTTCCATTCAACCCTCTAAAAGGAGATCAAAGAAACGGGCAAAATCCAACGAGTGTGCTATTTCCTCACTGAATCACTGACCGACTAACCTCATTGACTGACTGACAGTTTGTGAGAAAGAGATAGACAAACGGAAAGAAAGGAAGAAAGAAAGATGGAGACAAGGTACAGAATGGTAGAACCAAAAAGTTCAACAACACTATAGACAACACCGAGTCAATCACCCGCTGCACATATTGGACAAAACAACTTCGCTTCACAAGAACTAGCATAGTCATTTCAAATACAATCGTCGCTTCAGCTTCTGCTATCTACCTAGGCACTAATCTGGACCAAAAATAAACTGATCCATTATCGCATGATGTCATCTCTCCGCATCTCATGGGGCGTGATTTGTTCATGTATTTACCAACTAGTCGACCGATGAGTGAATGTGGGGCCTCGCAAACACCAAACAAAAATCATACTCCACGAGCCAGTCGCCGATTAGACTAACCGAGAAAGACGCAAAACGAACAAACGACCGAGTAGACACGCGACAGACAGATTTAAACACGGATACAGAAAATGTAGACAATTCATAAGCCGTTCGTAACATGATGCCTCAAATGGTCCCATTTCGCTCTTCACAAACGCCACGTCCAAATTCGTGCCACATTGGCAAACCCATCACGAAAAACCAGTCCGAGCATGACCAAACGACAACATTCACATTCGGACCAGACCGAACCATTTCAAAATCCAGGTAACCATATAGATCAAAACATGGTCAAAATCGAACAAAATCCACCGTGTCACTTAGCAGCACCAACTGACAGTCCTCTCGTACATCTCGTCTGTATTCCCACACAGACTCAAGTTCACCGAACATATGATGCAAATCCAGTGGGAAAAAGCTCTGTTACAAAACAATCCAGCTACATTTGCACCCATTGCTTTGCTTCTCTGTTTCTGCTCCTCGTCCTCCTCCAAGTAAGAGTATTATTACATCACGCCATTTATTCATCTCATCCGACTGTACTCAACTCAGCTGCACTGCACCGCATTACACCGGAACTGTGAATTCACTGATTGACACTAATTATCCACACACGACTACCATTTGTTCTACGTCCTGCAAATTTAAAAAGAATAGAGAGACGGAGAAAAACGAAGATCACAAAATGCGGACATGGGAACACATACGCGCAGCGTGCCGCACAAACCCAGCATAGTAAATCAATACGGAATCCTATAGAAAACACACGGTAGAACACTTAACAAGCCCCAGTAATCTCGTCGTCCACTCACGTCCCTAGTGTAAGAAAACAGCTCAGTCGGTGCAAGACAAAATCCCATCTAGTTCATAATTAACTAGAATCTAGAAAAGCAAAATAACAAATCCACCAACCTATCTTTAATATAATCACGCATTAAACCTACCATCCCATCCCATCCACCACCAAAACACAATACACACCTCGACCATATCAAACAAAAATCGCATGCTCACCCCATCGCTTCGGTCCGAAGATGACACATTTACTTGGTCAAATCCTATGCATCCCAGACAACAATAGCAAACAGTCGTCCATACTACATACCCTACTCATATTCATCAACCACGGACAAATACGGAAAACCGCGACAACAAACAATTCACATCATTCACGTAATCATAATCGCTGTCCTCTTCCCGTCGTAGTCGTAGTCGTAGTCGAAGTGGTAGTCGCAGTCAATCCAGACGCAGACGCAGACGCAGACGCAGACACAGATATATAGTTGCTGACGATGTACATGTACACGCAATGCTTCGTCCTCATGCCCATTAGCTTCAAACATACATACCAGCTCCGCCACACTGCTTTGAAAACCAACCAATCATGACAGGAACCGGAACAGAAACACATGCGACCAAGAATAACAATGGTACGCATCATCGCGAACATCGCGCGACAAACAACAACAACAACACGACCATCAATGTTCCACGTATACTATACCGCCCCTTCATTACCATCAACCCGAACACAATTACAGAAGTACGTACATGGACCAACACACAGTTATCACATACAAATGTATGTACATATGAACGCATATGCATTAGAAAACCCTATATGCTCCACACGCTCATAACATCTTCGTTACTCACATCAACTATGACTAACACCACGTTGCGCCATCAGCAAGATAAGAACAAACGGAAACGCATAAACTCGACCCAGAAACAAATACAATGAACGCAATAGCCGCACCGCCAACTTCCTTACTCCTGCCTCCGAACCCTCCTCCTCCACCAACCAACCAACTAACCAACCAATAAGCCCACCCACCAAACCAACCCAACTCAACACAACCCAACCCAACTCAACACAACCCAACCCAACCCAACCCAGTTGACAGAATGGAATAAAACAATTGCAAAACTACAAGTAACAGTGGTATTCGATCAATAGCATAATAAAAGTACATCAAAATTACTATGGCAATCACAATTACATTCAGTAGTGCAAACTCACGCATCTACAACCACATTTCCATTCAACCCTCTAAAAGGAGATCAAAGAAACGGGCAAAATCCAACGAGTGTGCTATTTCCTCACTGAATCACTGACCGACTAACCTCATTGACTGACTGACAGTTTGTGAGAAAGAGATAGACAAACGGAAAGAAAGGAAGAAAGAAAGATGGAGACAAGGTACAGAATGGTAGAACCAAAAAGTTCAACAACACTATAGACAACACCGAGTCAATCACCCGCTGCACATATTGGACAAAACAACTTCGCTTCACAAGAACTAGCATAGTCATTTCAAATACAATCGTCGCTTCAGTTTCTGCTATCTACCTAGGCACTAATCTGGACCAAAAATAAACTGATCCATTATCGCATGATGTCATCTCTCCGCATCTCATGGGGCGTGATTTGTTCATGTATTTACCAACTAGTCGACCGATGAGTGAATGTGGGGCCTCGCAAACACCAAACAAAAATCATGCTCCACGAGCCAGTCGCCGATTAGACTAACCGAGAAAGACGCAAAACGAACAAACGACCGAGTAGACACGCGACAGACAGATGTAAACACGGATACAGAAAATGTAGACAATTCATAAGCCGTTCGTAACATGATGCCTCAAATGGTCCCATTTCGCTCTTCACAAACGCCACGTCCAAATTCGTGCCACATTGGCAAACCCATCACGAAAAACCAGTCCGAGCATGACCAAACGACAACATTCACATTCGGACCAGACCGAACCATTTCAAAATCCAGGTAACCATATAGATCAAAACATGGTCAAAATCGAACAAAATCCACCGTGTCACTTAGCAGCACCAACTGGCAGTCCTCTCGTACATCTCGTCTGTATTCCCACACAGACTCAAGTTCACCGAACATATGATGCAAATCCAGTGGGAAAAAGCTCTGTTACAAAACAATCCAGCTACATTTGCACCCATTGCTTTGCTTCTCTGTTTCTGCTCCTCGTCCTCCTCCAAGTAAGAGTATTATTACATCACGCCATTTATTCATCTCATCCGACTGTACTCAACTCAGCTGCACTGCACCGCATTACACCGGAACTGTGAATTCACTGATTGACACTAATTATCCACACACGACTTCCATTTGTTCTACGTCCTGCAAATTTAAAAAGAATAGAGAGACGGAGAAAAACGAAGATCACAAAATGCGGACATGGGAACACATACGCGCAGCGTGCCGCACAAACCCAGCATAGTAAATCAATACGGAATCCTATAGAAAACACACGGTAGAACACTTAACAAGCCCCAGTAATCTCGTCGTCCACTCACGTCCCTAGTGTAAGAAAACAGCTCAGTCGGTGCAAGACAAAATCCCATCTAGTTCATAATTAACTAGAATCTAGAAAAGCAAAATAACAAATCCACCAACCTATCTTTAATATAATCACGCATTAAACCTACCATCCCATCCCATCCACCACCAAAACACAATACACACCTCGACCATATCAAACAAAAATCGCATGCTCACCCCATCGCTTCGGTCCGAAGATGACACATTTACTTGGTCAAATCCTATGCATCCCAGACAACAATAGCAAACAGTCGTCCATACTACATACCCTACTCATATTCATCAACCACGGACAAATACGGAAAACCGCGACAACAAACAATTCACATCATTCACGTAATCATAATCGCTGTCCTCTTCCCGTCGTAGTCGTAGTCGCAGTCAATCCAGACGCAGACGCAGACACAGATATATAGTTGCTGACGATGTACATGTACACGCAATACTTCGTCCTCATGCCCATTAGCTTCAAACATACATACCAGCTCCGCCACACTGCTTTGAAAACCAACCAATCATGACAGGAACCGGAACAGAAACACATGCGACCAAGAATAACAATGGTACGCATCATCGCGAACATCGCGCGACAAACAACAACAACAACACGACCATCAATGTTCCACGTATACTATACCGCCCCTTCATTACCATCAACCCGAACACAATTACAGAAGTACGTACATGGACCAACACACAGTTATCACATACAAATGTATGTACATATGAACGCATATGCATTAGAAAACCCTATATGCTCCACACGCTCATAACATCTTCGTTACTCACATCAACTATGACTAACACCACGTTGCGCCATCAGCAAGATAAGAACAAACGGAAACGCATAAACTCGACCCAGAAACAAATACAATGAACGCAATAGCCGCACCGCCAACTTCCTTACTCCTGCCTCCGAACCCTCCTCCTCCACCAACCAACCAACTAACCAACCAATAAGCCCACCCACCAATCCAACCCAACCCAACCCAACCCAGTTGACAGAATGGAATAAAACAATTGCAAAACTACAAGTAACAGTGGTATTCGATCAATAGCATAATAAAAGTACATCAAAATTACTATGGCAATCACAATTACATTCAGTAGTGCAAACTCACGCATCTACAACCACATTTCCATTCAACCCTCTAAAAGGAGATCAAAGAAACGGGCAAAATCCAACGAGTGTGCTATTTCCTCACTGAATCACTGACCGACTAACCTCATTGACTGACTGACAGTTTGTGAGAAAGAGATAGACAAACGGAAAGAAAGGAAGAAAGAAAGATGGAGACAAGGTACAGAATGGTAGAACCAAAAAGTTCAACAACACTATAGACAACACCGAGTCAATCACCCGCTGCACATATTGGACAAAACAACTTCGCTTCACAAGAACTAGCATAGTCATTTCAAATACAATCGTCGCTTCAGCTTCTGCTATCTACCTAGGCACTAATCTGGACCAAAAATAAACTGATCCATTATCGCATGATGTCATCTCTCCGCATCTCATGGGGCGTGATTTGTTCATGTATTTACCAACTAGTCGACCGATGAGTGAATGTGGGGCCTCGCAAACACCAAACAAAAATCATGCTCCACGAGCCAGTCGCCGATTAGACTAACCGAGAAAGACGCAAAACGAACAAACGACCGAGTAGACACGCGACAGACAGATGTAAACACGGATACAGAAAATGTAGACAATTCATAAGCCGTTCGTAACATGATGCCTCAAATGGTCCCATTTCGCTCTTCACAAACGCCACGTCCAAATTCGTGCCACATTGGCAAACCCATCACGAAAAACCAGTCCGAGCATGACCAAACGACAACATTCACATTCGGACCAGACCGAACCATTTCAAAATCCAGGTAACCATATAGATCAAAACATGGTCAAAATCGAACAAAATCCACCGTGTCACTTAGCAGCACCAACTGACAGTCCTCTCGTACATCTCGTCTGTATTCCCACACAGACTCAAGTTCACCGAACATATGATGCAAATCCAGTGGGAAAAAGCTCTGTTACAAAACAATCCAGCTACATTTGCACCCATTGCTTTGCTTCTCTGTTTCTGCTCCTCGTCCTCCTCCAAGTAAGAGTATTATTACATCACGCCATTTATTCATCTCATCCGACTGTACTCAACTCAGCTGCACTGCACCGCATTACACCGGAACTGTGAATTCACTGATTGACACTAATTATCCACACACGACTACCATTTGTTCTACGTCCTGCAAATTCAAAAAGAATAGAGAGACGGAGAAAAACGATATCACAAAATGCGGACATGGGAACACATACGCGCAGCGTGCCGCACAAACCCAGCATAGTAAATCAATACGGAATCCTATAGAAAACACACGGTAGAACACTTAACAAGCCCCAGTAATCTCGTCGTCCACTCACGTCCCTAGTGTAAGAAAACAGCTCAGTCGGTGCAAGACAAATTCCCATCTAGTTCATAATTAACTAGAATCTAGAAAAGCAAAATAACAAATCCACCAACCTATCTTTAATATAATCACGCATTAAACCTACCATCCCATCCCATCCACCACCAAAACACAATACACACCTCGACCATATCAAACAAAAATCGCATGCTCACCCCATCGCTTCGGTCCGAAGATGACACATTTACTTGGTCAAATCCTATGCATCCCAGACAACAATAGCAAACAGTCGTCCATACTACATACCCTACTCATATTCATCAACCACGGACAAATACGGAAAACCGCGACAACAAACAAT
Source organism: Fasciola hepatica (assembly GCA_948099385.1). Lineage (NCBI taxonomy): Eukaryota > Metazoa > Platyhelminthes > Trematoda > Plagiorchiida > Fasciolidae > Fasciola > Fasciola hepatica. The sequence continues at coordinate 3,068,431 of CANUEZ040000131.1, forward strand.
TCACATCATTCACGTAATCATAATCGCTGTCCTCTTCCCGTCGTAGTCGTAGTCGTAGTCGAAGTCGTAGTCGCAGTCAATCCAGACGCAGACGCAGACGCAGACGCAGACACAGATATATAGTTGCTGACGATGTACATGTACACGCAATACTTCGTCCTCATGCCCATTAGCTTCAAACATACATACCAGCTCCGCCACACTGCTTTGAAAACCAACCAATCATGACAGGAACCGGAACAGAAACACATGCGACCAAGAATAACAATGGTACGCATCATCGCGAACATCGCGCGACAAACAACAACAACAACACGACCATCAATGTTCCACGTATACTATACCGCCCCTTCATTACCATCAACCCGAACACAATTACAGAAGTACGTACATGGACCAACACACAGTTATCACATACAAATGTATGTACATATGAACGCATATGCATTAGAAAACCCTATATGCTCCACACGCTCATAACATCTTCGTTACTCACATCAACTATGACTAACACCACGTTGCGCCATCAGCAAGATAAGAACAAACGGAAACGCATAAACTCGACCCAGAAACAAATACAATGAACGCAATAGCCGCACCGCCAACTTCCTTACTCCTGCCTCCGAACCCTCCTCCTCCACCAACCAACCAACTAACCAACCAATAAGCCCACCCACCAATCCAACCCAACCCAACTCAACACAACCCAACCCAACCCAGTTGACAGAATGGAATAAAACAATTGCAAAACTACAAGTAACAGTGGTATTCGATCAATAGCATAATAAAAGTACATCAAAATTACTATGGCAATCACAATTACATTCAGTAGTGCAAACTCACGCATCTACAACCACATTTCCATTCAACCCTCTAAAAGGAGATCAAAGAAACGGGCAAAATCCAACGAGTGTGCTATTTCCTCACTGAATCACTGACCGACTAACTTCATTGACTGACTGACTGACTGACTGACTGACTGACAGTTTGTGAGAAAGAGATAGACAAACGGAAAGAAAGGAAGAAAGAAAGATGGAGACAAGGTACAGAATGGTAGAACCAAAAAGTTCAACAACACTATAGACAACACCGAGTCAATCACCCGCTGCACATATTGGACAAAACAACTTCGCTTCACAAGAACTAGCATAGTCATTTCAAATACAATCGTCGCTTCAGTTTCTGCTATCTACCTAGGCACTAATCTGGACCAAAAATAAACTGATCCATTATCGCATGATGTCATCTCTCCGCATCTCATGGGGCGTGATTTGTTCATGTATTTACCAACTAGTCGACCGATGAGTGAATGTGGGGCCTCGCAAACACTATACAAAAATCATACTCCACGAGCCAGTCGCCGATTAGACTAACCGAGAAAGACGCAAAACGAACAAACGACCGAGTAGACACGCGACAGACAGATGTAAACACGGATACAGAAAATGTAGACAATTCATAAGCCGTTCGTAACATGATGCCTCAAATGGTCCCATTTCGCTCTTCACAAACGCCACGTCCAAATTCGTGCCACATTGGCAAACCCATCACGAAAAACCAGTCCGAGCATGACCAAACGACAACATTCACATTCGGACCAGACCGAACCATTTCAAAATCCAGGTAACCATATAGATCAAAACATGGTCAAAATCGAACAAAATCCACCGTGTCACTTAGCAGCACCAACTGACAGTCCTCTCGTACATCTCGTCTGTATTCCCACACAGACTCAAGTTCACCGAACATATGATGCAAATCCAGTGGGAAAAAGCTCTGTTACAAAACAATCCAGCTACATTTGCACCCATTGCTTTGCTTCTCTGTTTCTGCTCCTCGTCCTCCTCCAAGTAAGAGTATTATTACATCACGCCATTTATTCATCTCATCCGACTGTACTCAACTCAGCTGCACTGCACCGCATTACACCGGAACTGTGAATTCACTGATTGACACTAATTATCCAAACACGACTTCCATTTGTTCTACGTCCTGCAAATTTAAAAAGAATAGAGAGACGGAGAAAAATGAAGATCACAAAATGCGGACATGGGAACACATACGCGCAGCGTGCCGCACAAACCCAGCATAGTAAATCAATACGGAATCCTATAGAAAACACACGGTAGAACACTTAACAAGCCCCAGTAATCTCGTCGTCCACTCACGTCCCTAGTGTAAGAAAACAGCTCAGTCGGTGCAAGACAAATTCCCATCTAGTTCATAATTAACTAGAATCTAGAAAAGCAAAATAACAAATCCACCAACCTATCTTTAATATAATCACGCATTAAACCTACCATCCCATCCCATCCACCACCAAAACACAATACACACCTCGACCATATCAAACAAAAATCGCATGCTCACCCCATCGCTTCGGTCCGAAGATGACACATTTACTTGGTCAAATCCTATGCATCCCAGACAACAATAGCAAACAGTCGTCCATACTACATACCCTACTCATATTCATCAACCACGGACAAATACGGAAAACCGCGACAACAAACAATTCACATCATTCACGTAATCATAATCGCTGTCCTCTTCCCGTCGTAGTCGAAGTCGTAGTCGCAGTCAATCCAGACGCAGACGCAGACGCAGACGCAGACACAGATATATAGTTGCTGACGATGTACATGTACACGCAATGCTTCGTCCTCATGCCCATTAGCTTCAAACATACATACCAGCTCCGCCACACTGCTTTGAAAACCAACCAATCATGACAGGAACCGGAACAGAAACACATGCGACCAAGAATAACAATGGTACGCATCATCGCGAACATCGCGCGACAAACAACAACAACAACACGACCATCAATGTTCCACGTATACTATACCGCCCCTTCATTACCATCAACCCGAACACAATTACAGAAGTACGTACATGGACCAACACACAGTTATCACATACAAATGTATGTACATATGAACGCATATGCATTAGAAAACCCTATATGCTCCACACGCTCATAACATCTTCGTTACTCACATCAACTATGACTAACACCACGTTGCGCCATCAGCAAGATAAGAACAAACGGAAACGCATAAACTCGACCCAGAAACAAATACAATGAACGCAATAGCCGCACCGCCAACTTCCTTACTCCTGCCTCCGAACCCTCCTCCTCCACCAACCAACCAACTAACCAACCAATAAGCCCACCCACCAAACCAACCCAACTCAACACAGCCCAACCCAACTCAACACAACCCAACCCAACCCAGTTGACAGAATGGAATAAAACAATTGCAAAACTACAAGTAACAGTGGTATTCGATCAATAGCATAATAAAAGTACATCAAAATTACTATGGCAATCACAATTACATTCAGTAGTGCAAACTCACGCATCTACAACCACATTTCCATTCAACCCTCTAAAAGGAGATCAAAGAAACGGGCAAAATCCAACGAGTGTGCTATTTCCTCACTGAATCACTGACCGACTAACTTCATTGACTGACTGACTGACTGACTGACTGACTGACTGACAGTTTGTGAGAAAGAGATAGACAAACGGAAAGAAAGGAAGAAAGAAAGATGGAGACAAAGTACAGAATGGTAGAACCAAAAAGTTCAACAACACTATAGACAACACCGAGTCAATCACCCGCTGCACATATTGGACAAAACAACTTCGCTTCACAAGAACTAGCATAGTCATTTCAAATACAATCGTCGCTTCAGTTTCTGCTATCTACCTAGGCACTAATCTGGACCAAAAATAAACTGATCCATTATCGCATGATGTCATCTCTCCGCATCTCATGGGGCGTGATTTGTTCATGTATTTACCAACTAGTCGACCGATGAGTGAATGTGGGGCCTCGCAAACACTATACAAAAATCATACTCCACGAGCCAGTCGCCGATTAGACTAACCGAGAAAGACGCAAAACGAACAAACGACCGAGTAGACACGCGACAGACAGATTTAAACACGGATACAGAAAATGTGTACAATTCATGAGCCGTTCGTAACATGATGCCTCAAATGGTCCCATCTCGCTCTTCACAAACGCCACGTCCAAATTCGTACCACATTGGCAAACCCATCACGAAAAACCAGTCCGAGCATGACCAAACGACAACATTCACATTCGGACCAGACCGAACCATTTCAAAATCCAGGTAACCATATAGATCAAAACATGGTCAAAATCGAACAAAATCCACCGTGTCACTTAGCAGCACCAACTGGCAGTCCTCTCGTACATCTCGTCTGTATTCCCACACAGACTCAAGTTCACCGAACATATGATGCAAATCCAGTGGGAAAAAGCTCTGTTACAAAACAATCCAGCTACATTTGCACCCATTGCTTTGCTTCTCTGTTTCTGCTCCTCGTCCTCCTCCAAGTAAGAGTATTATTACATCACGCCATTTATTCATCTCATCCGACTGTACTCAACTCAGCTGCACTGCACCGCATTACACCGGAACTGTGAATTCACTGATTGACACTAATTATCCACACACGACTACCATTTGTTCTACGTCCTGCAAATTTAAAAAGAATAGAGAGACGGAGAAAAACGAAGATCACAAAATGCGGACATGGGAACACATACGCGCAGCGTGCCGCACAAACCCAGCATAGTAAATCAATACGGAATCCTATAGAAAACACACGGTAGAACACTTAACAAGCCCCAGTAATCTCGTCGTCCACTCACGTCCCTAGTGTAAGAAAACAGCTCAGTCGGTGCAAGACAAAATCCCATCTAGTTCATAATTAACTAGAATCTAGAAAAGCAAAATAACAAATCCACCAACCTATCTTTAATATAATCACGCATTAAACCTACCATCCCATCCCATCCACCACCAAAACACAATACACACCTCGACCATATCAAACAAAAATCGCATGCTCACCCCATCGCTTCGGTCCGAAGATGACACATTTACTTGGTCAAATCCTATGCATCCCAGACAACAATAGCAAACAGTCGTCCATACTACATACCCTACTCATATTCATCAACCACGGACAAATACGGAAAACCGCGACAACAAACAATTCACATCATTCACGTAATCATAATCGCTGTCCTCTTCCCGTCGTAGTCGAAGTCGTAGTCGCAGTCAATCCAGACGCAGACGCAGACGCAGACGCAGACACAGATATATAGTTGCTGACGATGTACATGTACACGCAATACTTCGTCCTCATGCCCATTAGCTTCAAACATACATACCAGCTCCGCCACACTGCTTTGAAAACCAACCAATCATGACAGGAACCGGAACAGAAACACATGCGACCAAGAATAACAATGGTACGCATCATCGCGAACATCGCGCGACAAACAACAACAACAACACGACCATCAATGTTCCACGTATACTATACCGCCCCTTCATTACCATCAACCCGAACACAATTACAGAAGTACGTACATGGACCAACACACAGTTATCACATACAAATGTATGTACATATGAACGCATATGCATTAGAAAACCCTATATGCTCCACACGCTCATAACATCTTCGTTACTCACATCAACTATGACTAACACCACGTTGCGCCATCAGCAAGATAAGAACAAACGGAAACGCATAAACTCGACCCAGAAACAAATACAATGAACGCAATAGCCGCACCGCCAACTTCCTTACTCCTGCCTCCGAACCCTCCTCCTCCACCAACCAACCAACTAACCAACCAATAAGCCCACCCACCAATCCAACCCAACCCAACTCAACACAACCCAACCCAACCCAGTTGACAGAATGGAATAAAACAATTGCAAAACTACAAGTAACAGTGGTATTCGATCAATAGCATAATAAAAGTACATCAAAATTACTATGGCAATCACAATTACATTCAGTAGTGCAAACTCACGCATCTACAACCACATTTCCATTCAACCCTCTAAAAGGAGATCAAAGAAACGGGCAAAATCCAACGAGTGTGCTATTTCCTCACTGAATCACTGACCGACTAACTTCATTGACTGACTGACTGACTGACTGACTGACAGTTTGTGAGAAAGAGATAGACAAACGGAAAGAAAGGAAGAAAGAAAGATGGAGACAAAGTACAGAATGGTAGAACCAAAAAGTTCAACAACACTATAGACAACACCGAGTCAATCACCCGCTGCACATATTGGACAAAACAACTTCGCTTCACAAGAACTAGCATAGTCATTTCAAATACAATCGTCGCTTCAGTTTCTGCTATCTACCTAGGCACTAATCTGGACCAAAAATAAACTGATCCATTATCGCATGATGTCATCTCTCCGCATCTCATGGGGCGTGATTTGTTCATGTATTTACCAACTAGTCGACCGATGAGTGAATGTGGGGCCTCGCAAACACTATACAAAAATCATACTCCACGAGCCAGTCGCCGATTAGACTAACCGAGAAAGACGCAAAACGAACAAACGACCGAGTAGACACGCGACAGACAGATTTAAACACGGATACAGAAAATGTGTACAATTCATGAGCCGTTCGTAACATGATGCCTCAAATGGTCCCATCTCGCTCTTCACAAACGCCACGTCCAAATTCGTGCCACATTGGCAAACCCATCACGAAAAACCAGTCCGAGCATGACCAAACGACAACATTCACATTCGGACCAGACCGAACCATTTCAAAATCCAGGTAACCATATAGATCAAAACATGGTCAAAATCGAACAAAATCCACCGTGTCACTTAGCAGCACCAACTGGCAGTCCTCTCGTACATCTCGTCTGTATTCCCACACAGACTCAAGTTCACCGAACATATGATGCAAATCCAGTGGGAAAAAGCTCTGTTACAAAACAATCCAGCTACATTTGCACCCATTGCTTTGCTTCTCTGTTTCTGCTCCTCGTCCTCCTCCAAGTAAGAGTATTATTACATCACGCCATTTATTCATCTCATCCGACTGTACTCAACTCAGCTGCACTGCACCGCATTACACCGGAACTGTGAATTCACTGATTGACACTAATTATCCACACACGACTACCATTTGTTCTACGTCCTGCAAATTTAAAAAGAATAGAGAGACGGAGAAAAACGAAGATCACAAAATGCGGACATGGGAACACATACGCGCAGCGTGCCGCACAAACCCAGCATAGTAAATCAATACGGAATCCTATAGAAAACACACGGTAGAACACTTAACAAGCCCCAGTAATCTCGTCGTCCACTCACGTCCCTAGTGTAAGAAAACAGCTCAGTCGGTGCAAGACAAAATCCCATCTAGTTCATAATTAACTAGAATCTAGAAAAGCAAAATAACAAATCCACCAACCTATCTTTAATATAATCACGCATTAAACCTACCATCCCATCCCATCCACCACCAAAACACAATACACACCTCGACCATATCAAACAAAAATCGCATGCTCACCCCATCGCTTCGGTCCGAAGATGACACATTTACTTGGTCAAATCCTATGCATCCCAGACAACAATAGCAAACAGTCGTCCATACTACATACCCTACTCATATTCATCAACCACGGACAAATACGGAAAACCGCGACAACAAACAATTCACATCATTCACGTAATCATAATCGCTGTCCTCTTCCCGTCGTAGTCGAAGTCGTAGTCGCAGTCAATCCAGACGCAGACGCAGACGCAGACGCAGACACAGATATATAGTTGCTGACGATGTACATGTACACGCAATACTTCGTCCTCATGCCCATTAGCTTCAAACATACATACCAGCTCCGCCACACTGCTTTGAAAACCAACCAATCATGACAGGAACCGGAACAGAAACACATGCGACCAAGAATAACAATGGTACGCATCATCGCGAACATCGCGCGACAAACAACAACAACAACACGACCATCAATGTTCCACGTATACTATACCGCCCCTTCATTACCATCAACCCGAACACAATTACAGAAGTACGTACATGGACCAACACACAGTTATCACATACAAATGTATGTACATATGAACACATATGCATTAGAAAACCCTATATGCTCCACACGCTCATAACATCTTCGTTACTCACATCAACTATGACTAACACCACGTTGCGCCATCAGCAAGATAAGAACAAACGGAAACGCATAAACTCGACCCAGAAACAAATACAATGAACGCAATAGCCGCACCGCCAACTTCCTTACTCCTGCCTCCGAACCCTCCTCCTCCACCAACCAACCAACTAACCAACCAATAAGCCCACCCACCAATCCAACCCAACTCAACACAACCCAACCCAACTCAACACAACCCAACCCAACCCAACCCAGTTGACAGAATGGAATAAAACAATTGCAAAACTACAAGTAACAGTGGTATTCGATCAATAGCATAATAAAAGTACATCAAAATTACTATGGCAATCACAATTACATTCAGTAGTGCAAACTCACGCATCTACAACCACATTTCCATTCAACCCTCTAAAAGGAGATCAAAGAAACGGGCAAAATCCAACGAGTGTGCTATTTCCTCACTGAATCACTGACCGACTAACTTCATTGACTGACTGACTGACTGACTGACTGACTGACTGACAGTTTGTGAGAAAGAGATAGACAAACGGAAAGAAAGGAAGAAAGAAAGATGGAGACAAAGTACAGAATGGTAGAACCAAAAAGTTCAACAACACTATAGACAACACCGAGTCAATCACCCGCTGCACATATTGGACAAAACAACTTCGCTTCACAAGAACTAGCATAGTCATTTCAAATACAATCGTCGCTTCAGTTTCTGCTATCTACCTAGGCACTAATCTGGACCAAAAATAAACTGATCCATTATCGCATGATGTCATCTCTCCGCATCTCATGGGGCGTGATTTGTTCATGTATTTACCAACTAGTCGACCGATGAGTGAATGTGGGGCCTCGCAAACACCAAACAAAAATCATACTCCACGAGCCAGTCGCCGATTAGACTAACCGAGAAAGACGCAAAACGAACAAACGACCGAGTAGACACGCGACAGACAGATGTAAACACGGATACAGAAAATGTAGACAATTCATAAGCCGTTCGTAACATGATGCCTCAAATGGTCCCATTTCGCTCTTCACAAACGCCACGTCCAAATTCGTGCCACATTGGCAAACCCATCACGAAAAACCAGTCCGAGCATGACCAAACGACAACATTCACATTCGGACCACACCGAACCATTTCAAAATCCAGGTAACCATATAGATCAAAACATGGTCAAAATCGAACAAAATCCACCGTGTCACTTAGCAGCACCAACTGGCAGTCCTCTCGTACATCTCGTCTGTATTCCCACACAGACTCAAGTTCACCGAACATATGATGCAAATCCAGTGGGAAAAAGCTCTGTTACAAAACAATCCAGCTACATTTGCACCCATTGCTTTGCTTCTCTGTTTCTGCTCCTCGTCCTCCTCCAAGTAAGAGTATTATTACATCACGCCATTTATTCATCTCATCCGACTGTACTCAACTCAGCTGCACTGCACCGCATTACACCGGAACTGTGAATTCACTGATTGACACTAATTATCCAAACACGACTTCCATTTGTTCTACGTCCTGCAAATTTAAAAAGAATAGAGAGACGGAGAAAAACGAAGATCACAAAATGCGGACATGGGAATACATACGCGCAGCGTGCCGCACAAACCCAGCATAGTAAATCAATACGGAATCCTATAGAAAACACACGGTAGAACACTTAACAAGCCCCAGTAATCTCGTCGTCCACTCACGTCCCTAGTGTAAGAAAACAGCTCAGTCGGTGCAAGACAAAATCCCATCTAGTTCATAATTAACTAGAATCTAGAAAAGCAAAATAACAAATCCACCAACCTATCTTTAATATAATCACGCATTAAACCTACCATCCCATCCCATCCACCACCAAAACACAATACACACCTCGACCATATCAAACAAAAATCGCATGCTCACCCCATCGCTTCGGTCCGAAGATGACACATTTACTTGGTCAAATCCTATGCATCCCAGACAACAATAGCAAACAGTCGTCCATACTACATACCCTACTCATATTCATCAACCACGGACAAATACGGAAAACCGCGACAACAAACAATTCACATCATTCACGTAATCATAATCGCTGTCCTCTTCCCGTCGTAGTCGAAGTCGTAGTCGCAGTCAATCCAGACGCAGACGCAGACGCAGACGCAGACACAGATATATAGTTGCTGACGATGTACATGTACACGCAATACTTCGTCCTCATGCCCATTAGCTTCAAACATACATACCAGCTCCGCCACACTGCTTTGAAAACCAACCAATCATGACAGGAACCGGAACAGAAACACATGCGACCAAGAATAACAATGGTACGCATCATCGCGAACATCGCGCGACAAACAACAACAACAACACGACCATCAATGTTCCACGTATACTATACCGCCCCTTCATTACCATCAACCCGAACACAATTACAGAAGTACGTACATGGACCAACACACAGTTATCACATACAAATGTATGTACATATGAACGCATATGCATTAGAAAACCCTATATGCTCCACACGCTCATAACATCTTCGTTACTCACATCAACTATGACTAACACCACGTTGCGCCATCAGCAAGATAAGAACAAACGGAAACGCATAAACTCGACCCAGAAACAAATACAATGAACGCAATAGCCGCACCGCCAACTTCCTTACTCCTGCCTCCGAACCCTCCTCCTCCACCAACCAACCAACTAACCAACCAATAAGCCCACCCACCAATCCAACCCAACCCAACTCAACACAACCCAACCCAACCCAGTTGACAGAATGGAATAAAACAATTGCAAAACTACAAGTAACAGTGGTATTCGATCAATAGCATAATAAAAGTACATCAAAATTACTATGGCAATCACAATTACATTCAGTAGTGCAAACTCACGCATCTACAACCACATTTCCATTCAACCCTCTAAAAGGAGATCAAAGAAACGGGCAAAATCCAACGAGTGTGCTATTTCCTCACTGAATCACTGACCGACTAACTTCATTGACTGACTGACTGACTGACAGTTTGTGAGAAAGAGATAGACAAACGGAAAGAAAGGAAGAAAGAAAGATGGAGACAAGGTACAGAATGGTAGAACCAAAAAGTTCAACAACACTATAGACAACACCGAGTCAATCACCCGCTGCACATATTGGACAAAACAACTTCGCTTCACAAGAACTAGCATAGTCATTTCAAATACAATCGTTGCTTCAGTTTCTGCTATCTACCTAGGCACTAATCTGGACCAAAAATAAACTGATCCATTATCGCATGATGTCATCTCTCCGCATCTCATGGGGCGTGATTTGTTCATGTATTTACCAACTAGTCGACCGATGAGTGAATGTGGGGCCTCGCAAACACTATACAAAAATCATACTCCACGAGCCAGTCGCCGATTAGACTAACCGAGAAAGACGCAAAACGAACAAACGACCGAGTAGACACGCGACAGACAGATTTAAACACGGATACAGAAAATGTGTACAATTCATTAGCCGTTCGTAACATGATGCCTCAAATGGTCCCATCTCGCTCTTCACAAACGCCACGTCCAAATTCGTGCCACATTGGCAAACCCATCACGAAAAACCAGTCCGAGCATGACCAAACGACAACATTCACATTCGGACCAGACCGAACCATTTCAAAATCCAGGTAACCATATAGATCAAAACATGGTCAAAATCGAACAAAATCCACCGTGTCACTTAGCAGCACCAACTGGCAGTCCTCTCGTACATCTCGTCTGTATTCCCACACAGACTCAAGTTCACCGAACATATGATGCAAATCCAGTGGGAAAAAGCTCTGTTACAAAACAATCCAGCTACATTTGCACCCATTGCTTTGCTTCTCTGTTTCTGCTCCTCGTCCTCCTCCAAGTAAGAGTATTATTACATCACGCCATTTATTCATCTCATCCGACTGTACTCAACTCAGCTGCACTGCACCGCATTACACCGGAACTGTGAATTCACTGATTGACACTAATTATCCAAACACGACTTCCATTTGTTCTACGTCCTGCAAATTTAAAAAGAATAGAGAGACGGAGAAAAACGAAGATCACAAAATGCGGACATGGGAACACATACGCGCAGCGTGCCGCACAAACCCAGCATAGTAAATCAATACGGAATCCTATAGAAAACACACGGTAGAACACTTAACAAGCCCCAGTAATCTCGTCGTCCACTCACGTCCCTAGTGTAAGAAAACAGCTCAGTCGGTGCAAGACAAAATCCCATCTAGTTCATAATTAACTAGAATCTAGAAAAGCAAAATAACAAATCCACCAACCTATCTTTAATATAATCACGCATTAAACCTACCATCCCATCCCATCCACCACCAAAACACAATACACACCTCGACCATATCAAACAAAAATCGCATGCTCACCCCATCGCTTCGGTCCGAAGATGACACATTTACTTGGTCAAATCCTATGCATCCCAGACAACAATAGCAAACAGTCGCCCATACTACATACCCTACTCATATTCATCAACCACGGACAAATACGGAAAACCGTGACAACAAACAATTCACATCATTCACGTAATCATAATCGCTGTCCTCTTCCCGTCGTAGTCGAAGTCGTAGTCGCAGTCAATCCAGACGCAGACGCAGACGCAGACGCAGACACAGACACAGATATATAGTTGCTGACGATGTACATGTACACGCAATGCTTCGTCCTCATGCCCATTAGCTTCAAACATACATACCAGCTCCGCCACACTGCTTTGAAAACCAACCAATCATGACAGGAACCGGAACAGAAACACATGCGACCAAGAATAACAATGGTACGCATCATCGCGAACATCGCGCGACAAACAACAACAACAACACGACCATCAATGTTCCACGTATACTATACCGCCCCTTCATTACCATCAACCCGAACACAATTACAGAAGTACGTACATGGACCAACACACAGTTATCACATACAAATGTATGTACATATGAACGCATATGCATTAGAAAACCCTATATGCTCCACACGCTCATAACATCTTCGTTACTCACATCAACTATGACTAACACCACGTTGCGCCATCAGCAAGACAAGAACAAACGGAAACGCATAAACTCGACCCAGAAACAAATACAATGAACGCAATAGCCGCACCGCCAACTTCCTTACTCCTGCCTCCGAACCCTCCTCCTCCACCAACCAACCAACTAACCAACCAATAAGCCCACCCACCAATCCAACCCAACTCAACACAACCCAACCCAACTCAACACAACCCAACCCAACCCAACCCAGTTGACAGAATGGAATAAAACAATTGCAAAACTACAAGTAACAGTGGTATTCGATCAATAGCATAATAAAAGTACATCAAAATTACTATGGCAATCACAATTACATTCAGTAGTGCAAACTCACGCATCTACAACCACATTTCCATTCAACCCTCTAAAAGGAGATCAAAGAAACGGGCAAAATCCAACGAGTGTGCTATTTCCTCACTGAATCACTGACCGACTAACTTCATTGACTGACTGACTGACTGACTGACTGACTGACAGTTTGTGAGAAAGAGATAGACAAACGGAAAGAAAGGAAGAAAGAAAGATGGAGACAAGGTACAGAATGGTAGAACCAAAAAGTTCAACAACACTATAGACAACACCGAGTCAATCACCCGCTGCACATATTGGACAAAACAACTTCGCTTCACAAGAACTAGCATAGTCATTTCAAATACAATCGTCGCTTCAGTTTCTGCTATCTACCTAGGCACTAATCTGGACCAAAAATAAACTGATCCATTATCGCATGATGTCATCTCTCCGCATCTCATGGGGCGTGATTTGTTCATGTATTTACCAACTAGTCGACCGATGAGTGAATGTGGGGCCTCGCAAACACCAAACAAAAATCATACTCCACGAGCCAGTCACCGATTAGACTAACCGAGAAAGACGCAAAACGAACAAACGACCGAGTAGACACGCGACAGACAGATGTAAACACGGATACAGAAAATGTAGACAATTCATAAGCCGTTCGTAACACGAGGCCTCAAATGGTCCCATTTCGCTCTTCACAAACGCCACGTCCAAATTCGTGCCACATTGGCAAACCCATCACGAAAAACCAGTCCGAGCATGACCAAACGACAACATTCACATTCGGACCAGACCGAACCATTTCAAAATCCAGGTAACCATATAGATCAAAACATGGTCAAAATCGAACAAAATCCACCGTGTCACTTAGCAGCACCAACTGACAGTCCTCTCGTACATCTCGTCTGTATTCCCACACAGACTCAAGTTCACCGAACATATGATGCAAATCCAGTGGGAAAAAGCTCTGTTACAAAACAATCCAGCTACATTTGCACCCATTGCTTTGCTTCTCTGTTTCTGCTCCTCGTCCTCCTCCAAGTAAGAGTATTATTACATCACGCCATTTATTCATCTCATCCGACTGTACTCAACTCAGCTGCACTGCACCGCATTACACCGGAACTGTGAATTCACTGATTGACACTAATTATCCAAACACGACTTCCATTTGTTCTACGTCCTGCAAATTTAAAAAGAATAGAGAGACGGAGAAAAACGAAGATCACAAAATGCGGACATGGGAATACATACGCGCAGCGTGCCGCACAAACCCAGCATAGTAAATCAATACGGAATCCTATAGAAAACACACGGTAGAACACTTAACAAGCCCCAGTAATCTCGTCGTCCACTCACGTCCCTAGTGTAAGAAAACAGCTCAGTCGGTGCAAGACAAAATCCCATCTAGTTCATAATTAACTAGAATCTAGAAAAGCAAAATAACAAATCCACCAACCTATCTTTAATATAATCACGCATTAAACCTACCATCCCATCCCATCCACCACCAAAACACAATACACACCTCGACCATATCAAACAAAAATCGCATGCTCACCCCATCGCTTCGGTCCGAAGATGACACATTTACTTGGTCAAATCCTATGCATCCCAGACAACAATAGCAAACAGTCGCCCATACTACATACCCTACTCATATTCATCAACCACGGACAAATACGGAAAACCGTGACAACAAACAATTCACATCATTCACGTAATCATAATCGCTGTCCTCTTCCCGTCGTAGTCGAAGTCGTAGTCGCAGTCAATCCAGACGCAGACGCAGACGCAGACGCAGACACAGATATATAGTTGCTGACGATGTACATGTACACGCAATGCTTCGTCCTCATGCCCATTAGCTTCAAACATACATACCAGCTCCGCCACACTGCTTTGAAAACCAACCAATCATGACAGGAACCGGAACAGAAACACATGCGACCAAGAATAACAATGGTACGCATCATCGCGAACATCGCGCGACAAACAACAACAACAACACGACCATCAATGTTCCACGTATACTATACCGCCCCTTCATTACCATCAACCCGAACACAATTACAGAAGTACGTACATGGACCAACACACAGTTATCACATACAAATGTATGTACATATGAACGCATATGCATTAGAAAACCCTATATGCTCCACACGCTCATAACATCTTCGTTACTCACATCAACTATGACTAACACCACGTTGCGCCATCAGCAAGATAAGAACAAACGGAAACGCATAAACTCGACCCAGAAACAAATACAATGAACGCAATAGCCGCACCGCCAACTTCCTTACTCCTGCCTCCGAACCCTCCTCCTCCACCAACCAACCAACTAACCAACCAATAAGCCCACCCACCAATCCAACCCAACTCAACACAACCCAACCCAACTCAACACAACCCAACCCAACCCAACCCAGTTGACAGAATGGAATAAAACAATTGCAAAACTACAAGTAACAGTGGTATTCGATCAATAGCATAATAAAAGTACATCAAAATTACTATGGCAATCACAATTACATTCAGTAGTGCAAACTCACGCATCTACAACCACATTTCCATTCAACCCTCTAAAAGGAGATCAAAGAAACGGGCAAAATCCAACGAGTGTGCTATTTCCTCACTGAATCACTGACCGACTAACTTCATTGACTGACTGACTGACTGACAGTTTGTGAGAAAGAGATAGACAAACGGAAAGAAAGGAAGAAAGAAAGATGGAGACAAGGTACAGAATGGTAGAACCAAAAAGTTCAACAACACTATAGACAACACCGAGTCAATCACCCGCTGCACATATTGGACAAAACAACTTCGCTTCACAAGAACTAGCATAGTCATTTCAAATACAATCGTCGCTTCAGTTTCTGCTATCTACCTAGGCACTAATCTGGACCAAAAATAAACTGATCCATTATCGCATGATGTCATCTCTCCGCATCTCATGGGGCGTGATTTGTTCATGTATTTACCAACTAGTCGACCGATGAGTGAATGTGGGGCCTCGCAAACACCAAACAAAAATCATACTCCACGAGCCAGTCACCGATTAGACTAACCGAGAAAGACGCAAAACGAACAAACGACCGAGTAGACACGCGACAGACAGATGTAAACACGGATACAGAAAATGTAGACAATTCATAAGCCGTTCGTAACACGAGGCCTCAAATGGTCCCATTTCGCTCTTCACAAACGCCACGTCCAAATTCGTGCCACATTGGCAAACCCATCACGAAAAACCAGTCCGAGCATGACCAAACGACAACATTCACATTCGGACCAGACCGAACCATTTCAAAATCCAGGTAACCATATAGATCAAAACATGGTCAAAATCGAACAAAATCCACCGTGTCACTTAGCAGCACCAACTGACAGTCCTCTCGTACATCTCGTCTGTATTCCCACACAGACTCAAGTTCACCGAACATATGATGCAAATCCAGTGGGAAAAAGCTCTGTTACAAAACAATCCAGCTACATTTGCACCCATTGCTTTGCTTCTCTGTTTCTGCTCCTCGTCCTCCTCCAAGTAAGAGTATTATTACATCACGCCATTTATTCATCTCATCCGACTGTACTCAACTCAGCTGCACTGCACCGCATTACACCGGAACTGTGAATTCACTGATTGACACTAATTATCCAAACACGACTTCCATTTGTTCTACGTCCTGCAAATTTAAAAAGAATAGAGAGACGGAGAAAAACGAAGATCACAAAATGCGGACATGGGAATACATACGCGCAGCGTGCCGCACAAACCCAGCATAGTAAATCAATACGGAATCCTATAGAAAACACACGGTAGAACACTTAACAAGCCCCAGTAATCTCGTCGTCCACTCACGTCCCTAGTGTAAGAAAACAGCTCAGTCGGTGCAAGACAAAATCCCATCTAGTTCATAATTAACTAGAATCTAGAAAAGCAAAATAACAAATCCACCAACCTATCTTTAATATAATCACGCATTAAACCTACCATCCCATCCCATCCACCACCAAAACACAATACACACCTCGACCATATCAAACAAAAATCGCATGCTCACCCCATCGCTTCGGTCCGAAGATGACACATTTACTTGGTCAAATCCTATGCATCCCAGACAACAATAGCAAACAGTCGCCCATACTACATACCCTACTCATATTCATCAACCACGGACAAATACGGAAAACCGTGACAACAAACAATTCACATCATTCACGTAATCATAATCGCTGTCCTCTTCCCGTCGTAGTCGAAGTCGTAGTCGCAGTCAATCCAGACGCAGACGCAGACGCAGACGCAGACACAGATATATAGTTGCTGACGATGTACATGTACACGCAATGCTTCGTCCT
This sequence comes from Fasciola hepatica, assembly GCA_948099385.1. NCBI lineage: Eukaryota > Metazoa > Platyhelminthes > Trematoda > Plagiorchiida > Fasciolidae > Fasciola > Fasciola hepatica. The sequence goes on from CANUEZ040000131.1 coordinate 3,086,181, forward strand.
CATGCCCATTAGCTTCAAACATACATACCAGCTCCGCCACACTGCTTTGAAAACCAACCAATCATGACAGGAACCGGAACAGAAACACATGCGACCAAGAATAACAATGGTACGCATCATCGCGAACATCGCGCGACAAACAACAACAACAACACGACCATCAATGTTCCACGTATACTATACCGCCCCTTCATTACCATCAACCCGAACACAATTACAGAAGTACGTACATGGACCAACACACAGTTATCACATACAAATGTATGTACATATAAACGCATATGCATTAGAAAACCCTATATGCTCCACACGCTCATAACATCTTCGTTACTCACATCAACTATGACTAACACCACGTTGCGCCATCAGCAAGATAAGAACAAACGGAAACGCATAAACTCGACCCAGAAACAAATACAATGAACGCAATAGCCGCACCGCCAACTTCCTTACTCCTGCCTCCGAACCCTCCTCCTCCACCAACCAACCAACTAACCAACCAATAAGCCCACCCACCAATCCAACCCAACTCAACACAACCCAACCCAACTCAACACAACCCAACCCAACCCAGTTGACAGAATGGAATAAAACAATTGCAAAACTACAAGTAACAGTGGTATTCGATCAATAGCATAATAAAAGTACATCAAAATTACTATGGCAATCACAATTACATTCAGTAGTGCAAACTCACGCATCTACAACCACATTTCCATTCAACCCTCTAAAAGGAGATCAAAGAAACGGGCAAAATCCAACGAGTGTGCTATTTCCTCACTGAATCACTGACCGACTAACTTCATTGACTGACTGACTGACTGACAGTTTGTGAGAAAGAGATAGACAAACGGAAAGAAAGGAAGAAAGAAAGATGGAGACAAGGTACAGAATGGTAGAACCAAAAAGTTCAACAACACTATAGACAACACCGAGTCAATCACCCGCTGCACATATTGGACAAAACAACTTCGCTTCACAAGAACTAGCATAGTCATTTCAAATACAATCGTCGCTTCAGTTTCTGCTATCTACCTAGGCACTAATCTGGACCAAAAATAAACTGATCCATTATCGCATGATGTCATCTCTCCGCATCTCATGGGGCGTGATTTGTTCATGTATTTACCAACTAGTCGACCGATGAGTGAATGTGGGGCCTCGCAAACACCAAACAAAAATCATACTCCACGAGCCAGTCACCGATTAGACTAACCGAGAAAGACGCAAAACGAACAAACGACCGAGTAGACACGCGACAGACAGATGTAAACACGGATACAGAAAATGTAGACAATTCATAAGCCGTTCGTAACACGAGGCCTCAAATGGTCCCATTTCGCTCTTCACAAACGCCACGTCCAAATTCGTGCCACATTGGCAAACCCATCACGAAAAACCAGTCCGAGCATGACCAAACGACAACATTCACATTCGGACCAGACCGAACCATTTCAAAATCCAGGTAACCATATAGATCAAAACATGGTCAAAATCGAACAAAATCCACCGTGTCACTTAGCAGCACCAACTGACAGTCCTCTCGTACATCTCGTCTGTATTCCCACACAGACTCAAGTTCACCGAACATATGATGCAAATCCAGTGGGAAAAAGCTCTGTTACAAAACAATCCAGCTACATTTGCACCCATTGCTTTGCTTCTCTGTTTCTGCTCCTCGTCCTCCTCCAAGTAAGAGTATTATTACATCACGCCATTTATTCATCTCATCCGACTGTACTCAACTCAGCTGCACTGCACCGCATTACACCGGAACTGTGAATTCACTGATTGACACTAATTATCCAAACACGACTTCCATTTGTTCTACGTCCTGCAAATTTAAAAAGAATAGAGAGACGGAGAAAAACGAAGATCACAAAATGCGGACATGGGAATACATACGCGCAGCGTGCCGCACAAACCCAGCATAGTAAATCAATACGGAATCCTATAGAAAACACACGGTAGAACACTTAACAAGCCCCAGTAATCTCGTCGTCCACTCACGTCCCTAGTGTAAGAAAACAGCTCAGTCGGTGCAAGACAAAATCCCATCTAGTTCATAATTAACTAGAATCTAGAAAAGCAAAATAACAAATCCACCAACCTATCTTTAATATAATCACGCATTAAACCTACCATCCCATCCCATCCACCACCAAAACACAATACACACCTCGACCATATCAAACAAAAATCGCATGCTCACCCCATCGCTTCGGTCCGAAGATGACACATTTACTTGGTCAAATCCTATGCATCCCAGACAACAATAGCAAACAGTCGTCCATACTACATACCCTACTCATATTCATCAACCACGGACAAATACGGAAAACCGCGACAACAAACAATTCACATCATTCACGTAATCATAATCGCTGTCCTCTTCCCGTCGTAGTCGAAGTCGTAGTCGCAGTCAATCCAGACGCAGACGCAGACGCAGACGCAGACACAGACACAGATATATAGTTGCTGACGATGTACATGTACACGCAATACTTCGTCCTCATGCCCATTAGCTTCAAACATACATACCAGCTCCGCCACACTGCTTTGAAAACCAACCAATCATGACAGGAACCGGAACAGAAACACATGCGACCAAGAATAACAATGGTACGCATCATCGCGAACATCGCGCGACAAACAACAACAACAACACGACCATCAATGTTCCACGTATACTATACCGCCCCTTCATTACCATCAACCCGAACACAATTACAGAAGTACGTACATGGACCAACACACAGTTATCACATACAAATGTATGTACATATGAACACATATGCATTAGAAAACCCTATATGCTCCACACGCTCATAACATCTTCGTTACTCACATCAACTATGACTAACACCACGTTGCGCCATCAGCAAGACAAGAACAAACGGAAACGCATAAACTCGACCCAGAAACAAATACAATGAACGCAATAGCCGCACCGCCAACTTCCTTACTCCTGCCTCCGAACCCTCCTCCTCCACCAACCAACCAACTAACCAACCAATAAGCCCACCCACCAATCCAACCCAACTCAACACAACCCAACCCAACTCAACACAACCCAACCCAACCCAGTTGACAGAATGGAATAAAACAATTGCAAAACTACAAGTAACAGTGGTATTCGATCAATAGCATAATAAAAGTACATCAAAATTACTATGGCAATCACAATTACATTCAGTAGTGCAAACTCACGCATCTACAACCACATTTCCATTCAACCCTCTAAAAGGAGATCAAAGAAACGGGCAAAATCCAACGAGTGTGCTATTTCCTCACTGAATCACTGACCGACTAACTTCATTGACTGACTGACTGACTGACAGTTTGTGAGAAAGAGATAGACAAACGGAAAGAAAGGAAGAAAGAAAGATGGAGACAAGGTACAGAATGGTAGAACCAAAAAGTTCAACAACACTATAGACAACACCGAGTCAATCACCCGCTGCACATATTGGACAAAACAACTTCGCTTCACAAGAACTAGCATAGTCATTTCAAATACAATCGTCGCTTCAGTTTCTGCTATCTACCTAGGCACTAATCTGGACCAAAAATAAACTGATCCATTATCGCATGATGTCATCTCTCCGCATCTCATGGGGCGTGATTTGTTCATGTATTTACCAACTAGTCGACCGATGAGTGAATGTGGGGCCTCGCAAACACCAAACAAAAATCATACTCCACGAGCCAGTCACCGATTAGACTAACCGAGAAAGACGCAAAACGAACAAACGACCGAGTAGACACGCGACAGACAGATGTAAACACGGATACAGAAAATGTAGACAATTCATAAGCCGTTCGTAACACGAGGCCTCAAATGGTCCCATTTCGCTCTTCACAAACGCCACGTCCAAATTCGTGCCACATTGGCAAACCCATCACGAAAAACCAGTCCGAGCATGACCAAACGACAACATTCACATTCGGACCAGACCGAACCATTTCAAAATCCAGGTAACCATATAGATCAAAACATGGTCAAAATCGAACAAAATCCACCGTGTCACTTAGCAGCACCAACTGACAGTCCTCTCGTACATCTCGTCTGTATTCCCACACAGACTCAAGTTCACCGAACATATGATGCAAATCCAGTGGGAAAAAGCTCTGTTACAAAACAATCCAGCTACATTTGCACCCATTGCTTTGCTTCTCTGTTTCTGCTCCTCGTCCTCCTCCAAGTAAGAGTATTATTACATCACGCCATTTATTCATCTCATCCGACTGTACTCAACTCAGCTGCACTGCACCGCATTACACCGGAACTGTGAATTCACTGATTGACACTAATTATCCAAACACGACTTCCATTTGTTCTACGTCCTGCAAATTTAAAAAGAATAGAGAGACGGAGAAAAACGAAGATCACAAAATGCGGACATGGGAATACATACGCGCAGCGTGCCGCACAAACCCAGCATAGTAAATCAATACGGAATCCTATAGAAAACACACGGTAGAACACTTAACAAGCCCCAGTAATCTCGTCGTCCACTCACGTCCCTAGTGTAAGAAAACAGCTCAGTCGGTGCAAGACAAAATCCCATCTAGTTCATAATTAACTAGAATCTAGAAAAGCAAAATAACAAATCCACCAACCTATCTTTAATATAATCACGCATTAAACCTACCATCCCATCCCATCCACCACCAAAACACAATACACACCTCGACCATATCAAACAAAAATCGCATGCTCACCCCATCGCTTCGGTCCGAAGATGACACATTTACTTGGTCAAATCCTATGCATCCCAGACAACAATAGCAAACAGTCGTCCATACTACATACCCTACTCATATTCATCAACCACGGACAAATACGGAAAACCGCGACAACAAACAATTCACATCATTCACGTAATCATAATCGCTGTCCTCTTCCCGTCGTAGTCGAAGTCGTAGTCGCAGTCAATCCAGACGCAGACGCAGACGCAGACGCAGACACAGACACAGATATATAGTTGCTGACGATGTACATGTACACGCAATACTTCGTCCTCATGCCCATTAGCTTCAAACATACATACCAGCTCCGCCACACTGCTTTGAAAACCAACCAATCATGACAGGAACCGGAACAGAAACACATGCGACCAAGAATAACAATGGTACGCATCATCGCGAACATCGCGCGACAAACAACAACAACAACACGACCATCAATGTTCCACGTATACTATACCGCCCCTTCATTACCATCAACCCGAACACAATTACAGAAGTACGTACATGGACCAACACACAGTTATCACATACAAATGTATGTACATATGAACGCATATGCATTAGAAAACCCTATATGCTCCACACGCTCATAACATCTTCGTTACTCACATCAACTATGACTAACACCACGTTGCGCCATCAGCAAGATAAGAACAAACGGAAACGCATAAACTCGACCCAGAAACAAATACAATGAACGCAATAGCCGCACCGCCAACTTCCTTACTTCTGCCTCTGAACCCTCCTCCTCCACCAACCAACCAACTAACCAACCAATAAGCCCACCCACCAAACCAACCCAACTCAACACAACCCAACCCAACTCAACACAACCCAACCCAACCCAACCCAGTTGACAGAATGGAATAAAACAATTGCAAAACTACAAGTAACAGTGGTATTCGATCAATAGCATAATAAAAGTACATCAAAATTACTATGGCAATCACAATTACATTCAGTAGTGCAAACTCACGCATCTACAACCACATTTCCATTCAACCCTCTAAAAGGAGATCAAAGAAACGGGCAAAATCCAACGAGTGTGCTATTTCCTCACTGAATCACTGACCGACTAACTTCATTGACTGACTGACTGACTGACTGACTGACTGACTGACTGACAGTTTGTGAGAAAGAGATAGACAAACGGAAAGAAAGGAAGAAAGAAAGATGGAGACAAAGTACAGAATGGTAGAACCAAAAAGTTCAACAACACTATAGACAACACCGAGTCAATCACCCGCTGCACATATTGGACAAAACAACTTCGCTTCACAAGAACTAGCATAGTCATTTCAAATACAATCGTCGCTTCAGTTTCTGCTATCTACCTAGGCACTAATCTGGACCAAAAATAAACTGATCCATTATCGCATGATGTCATCTCTCCGCATCTCATGGGGCGTGATTTGTTCATGTATTTACCAACTAGTCGACCGATGAGTGAATGTGGGGCCTCGCAAACACTATACAAAAATCATACTCCACGAGCCAGTCGCCGATTAGACTAACCGAGAAAGACGCAAAACGAACAAACGACCGAGTAGACACGCGACAGACAGATTTAAACACGGATACAGAAAATGTGTACAATTCATGAGCCGTTCGTAACATGATGCCTCAAATGGTCCCATTTCGCTCTTCACAAACGCCACGTCCAAATTCGTGCCACATTGGCAAACCCATCACGAAAAACCAGTCCGAGCATGACCAAACGACAACATTCACATTCGGACCAGACCGAACCATTTCAAAATCCAGGTAACCATATAGATCAAAACATGGTCAAAATCGAACAAAATCCACCGTGTCACTTAGCAGCACCAACTGGCAGTCCTCTCGTACATCTCGTCTGTATTCCCACACAGACTCAAGTTCACCGAACATATGATGCAAATCCAGTGGGAAAAAGCTCTGTTACAAAACAATCCAGCTACATTTGCACCCATTGCTTTGCTTCTCTGTTTCTGCTCCTCGTCCTCCTCCAAGTAAGAGTATTATTACATCACGCCATTTATTCATCTCATCCGACTGTACTCAACTCAGCTGCACTGCACCGCATTACACCGGAACTGTGAATTCACTGATTGACACTAATTATCCAAACACGACTTCCATTTGTTCTACGTCCTGCAAATTTAAAAAGAATAGAGAGACGGAGAAAAACGAAGATCACAAAATGCGGACATGGGAACACATACGCGCAGCGTGCCGCACAAACCCAGCATAGTAAATCAATACGGAATCCTATAGAAAACACACGGTAGAACACTTAACAAGCCCCAGTAATCTCGTCGTCCACTCACGTCCCTAGTGTAAGAAAACAGCTCAGTCGGTGCAAGACAAAATCCCATCTAGTTCATAATTAACTAGAATCTAGAAAAGCAAAATAACAAATCCACCAACCTATCTTTAATATAATCACGCATTAAACCTACCATCCCATCCCATCCACCACCAAAACACAATACACACCTCGACCATATCAAACAAAAATCGCATGCTCACCCCATCGCTTCGGTCCGAAGATGACACATTCACTTGGTCAAATCCTATGCATCCCAGACAACAATAGCAAACAGTCGTCCATACTACATACCCTACTCATATTCATCAACCACGGACAAATACGGAAAACCGCGACAACAAACAATTCACATCATTCACGTAATCATAATCGCTGTCCTCTTCCCGTCGTAGTCGAAGTCGTAGTCGCAGTCAATCCAGACGCAGACGCAGACGCAGACGCAGACACAGATATATAGTTGCTGACGATGTACATGTACACGCAATACTTCGTCCTCATGCCCATTAGCTTCAAACATACATACCAGCTCCGCCACACTGCTTTGAAAACCAACCAATCATGACAGGAACCGGAACAGAAACACATGCGACCAAGAATAACAATGGTACGCATCATCGCGAACATCGCGCGACAAACAACAACAACAACACGACCATCAATGTTCCACGTATACTATACCGCCCCTTCATTACCATCAACCCGAACACAATTACAGAAGTACGTACATGGACCAACACACAGTTATCACATACAAATGTATGTACATATGAACGCATATGCATTAGAAAACCCTATATGCTCCACACGCTCATAACATCTTCGTTACTCACATCAACTATGACTAACACCACGTTGCGCCATCAGCAAGATAAGAACAAACGGAAACGCATAAACTCGACCCAGAAACAAATACAATGAACGCAATAGCCGCACCGCCAACTTCCTTACTCCTGCCTCCGAACCCTCCTCCTCCACCAACCAACCAACTAACCAACCAATAAGCCCACCCACCAATCCAACCCAACTCAACACAACCCAACCCAACTCAACACAACCCAACCCAACCCAACCCAGTTGACAGAATGGAATAAAACAATTGCAAAACTACAAGTAACAGTGGTATTCGATCAATAGCATAATAAAAGTACATCAAAATTACTATGGCAATCACAATTACATTCAGTAGTGCAAACTCACGCATCTACAACCACATTTCCATTCAACCCTCTAAAAGGAGATCAAAGAAACGGGCAAAATCCAACGAGTGTGCTATTTCCTCACTGAATCACTGACCGACTAACTTCATTGACTGACTGACTGACTGACTGACTGACTGACTGACTGACAGTTTGTGAGAAAGAGATAGACAAACGGAAAGAAAGGAAGAAAGAAAGATGGAGACAAGGTACAGAATGGTAGAACCAAAAAGTTCAACAACACTATAGACAACACCGAGTCAATCACCCGCTGCACATATTGGACAAAACAACTTCGCTTCACAAGAACTAGCATAGTCATTTCAAATACAATCGTCGCTTCAGTTTCTGCTATCTACCTAGGCACTAATCTGGACCAAAAATAAACTGATCCATTATCGCATGATGTCATCTCTCCGCATCTCATGGGGCGTGATTTGTTCATGTATTTACCAACTAGTCGACCGATGAGTGAATGTGGGGCCTCGCAAACACTATACAAAAATCATACTCCACGAGCCAGTCGCCGATTAGACTAACCGAGAAAGACGCAAAACGAACAAACGACCGAGTAGACACGCGACAGACAGATGTAAACACGGATACAGAAAATGTAGACAATTCATAAGCCGTTCGTAACATGATGCCTCAAATGGTCCCATTTCGCTCTTCACAAACGCCACGTCCAAATTCGTGCCACATTGGCAAACCCATCACGAAAAACCAGTCCGAGCATGACCAAACGACAACATTCACATTCGGACCAGACCGAACCATTTCAAAATCCAGGTAACCATATAGATCAAAACATGGTCAAAATCGAACAAAATCCACCGTGTCACTTAGCAGCACCAACTGACAGTCCTCTCGTACATCTCGTCTGTATTCCCACACAGACTCAAGTTCACCGAACATATGATGCAAATCCAGTGGGAAAAAGCTCTGTTACAAAACAATCCAGCTACATTTGCACCCATTGCTTTGCTTCTCTGTTTCTGCTCCTCGTCCTCCTCCAAGTAAGAGTATTATTACATCACGCCATTTATTCATCTCATCCGACTGTACTCAACTCAGCTACACTGCACCGCATTACACCGGAACTGTGAATTCACTGATTGACACTAATTATCCAGACACGACTTCCATTTGTTCTACGTCCTGCAAATTTAAAAAGAATAGAGAGACGGAGAAAAACGAAGATCACAAAATGCGGACATGGGAATACATACGCGCAGCGTGCCGCACAAACCCAGCATAGTAAATCAATACGGAATCCTATAGAAAACACACGGTAGAACACTTAACAAGCCCCAGTAATCTCGTCGTCCACTCACGTCCCTAGTGTAAGAAAACAGCTCAGTCGGTGCAAGACAAAATCCCATCTAGTTCATAATTAACTAGAATCTAGAAAAGCAAAATAACAAATCCACCAACCTATCTTTAATATAATCACGCATTAAACCTACCATCCCATCCCATCCACCACCAAAACACAATACACACCTCGACCATATCAAACAAAAATCGCATGCTCACCCCATCGCTTCGGTCCGAAGATGACACATTTACTTGGTCAAATCCTATGCATCCCAGACAACAATAGCAAACAGTCGTCCATACTACATACCCTACTCATATTCATCAACCACGGACAAATACGGAAAACCGTGACAACAAACAATTCACATCATTCACGTAATCATAATCGCTGTCCTCTTCCCGTCGTAGTCGAAGTCGTAGTCGCAGTCAATCCAGACGCAGACGCAGACGCAGACGCAGACACAGATATATAGTTGCTGACGATGTACATGTACACGCAATACTTCGTCCTCATGCCCATTAGCTTCAAACATACATACCAGCTCCGCCACACTGCTTTGAAAACCAACCAATCATGACAGGAACCGGAACAGAAACACATGCGACCAAGAATAACAATGGTACGCATCATCGCGAACATCGCGCGACAAACAACAACAACAACACGACCATCAATGTTCCACGTATACTATACCGCCCCTTCATTACCATCAACCCGAACACAATTACAGAAGTACGTACATGGACCAACACACAGTTATCACATACAAATGTATGTACATATGAACACATATGCATTAGAAAACCCTATATGCTCCACACGCTCATAACATCTTCGTTACTCACATCAACTATGACTAACACCACGTTGCGCCATCAGCAAGATAAGAACAAACGGAAACGCATAAACTCGACCCAGAAACAAATACAATGAACGCAATAGCCGCACCGCCAACTTCCTTACTCCTGCCTCCGAACCCTCCTCCTCCACCAACCAACCAACTAACCAACCAATAAGCCCACCCACCAAACCAACCCAACTCAACACAACCCAACCCAACTCAACACAACCCAACCCAACCCAACCCAGTTGACAGAATGGAATAAAACAATTGCAAAACTACAAGTAACAGTGGTATTCGATCAATAGCATAATAAAAGTACATCAAAATTACTATGGCAATCACAATTACATTCAGTAGTGCAAACTCACGCATCTACAACCACATTTCCATTCAACCCTCTAAAAGGAGATCAAAGAAACGGGCAAAATCCAACGAGTGTGCTATTTCCTCACTGAATCACTGACCGACTAACTTCATTGACTGACTGACTGACAGTTTGTGAGAAAGAGATAGACAAACGGAAAGAAAGGAAGAAAGAAAGATGGAGACAAGGTACAGAATGGTAGAACCAAAAAGTTCAACAACACTATAGACAACACCGAGTCAATCACCCGCTGCACATATTGGACAAAACAACTTCGCTTCACAAGAACTAGCATAGTCATTTCAAATACAATCGTCGCTTCAGTTTCTGCTATCTACCTAGGCACTAATCTGGACCAAAAATAAACTGATCCATTATCGCATGATGTCATCTCTCCGCATCTCATGGGGCGTGATTTGTTCATGTATTTACCAACTAGTCGACCGATGAGTGAATGTGGGGCCTCGCAAACACTATACAAAAATCATACTCCACGAGCCAGTCGCCGATTAGATTAACCGAGAAAGACGCAAAACGAACAAACGACCGAGTAGACACGCGACAGACAGATGTAAACACGGATACAGAAAATGTGTACAATTCATGAGCCGTTCGTAACATGATGCCTCAAATGGTCCCATCTCGCTCTTCACAAACGCCACGTCCAAATTCGTGCCACATTGGCAAACCCATCACGAAAAACCAGTCCGAGCATGACCAAACGACAACATTCACATTCGGACCAGACCGAACCATTTCAAAATCCAGGTAACCATATAGATCAAAACATGGTCAAAATCGAACAAAATCCACCGTGTCACTTAGCAGCACCAACTGGCAGTCCTCTCGTACATCTCGTCTGTATTCCCACACAGACTCAAGTTCACCGAACATATGATGCAAATCCAGTGGGAAAAAGCTCTGTTACAAAACAATCCAGCTACATTTGCACCCATTGCTTTGCTTCTCTGTTTCTGCTCCTCGTCCTCCTCCAAGTAAGAGTATTATTACATCACGCCATTTATTCATCTCATCCGACTGTACTCAACTCAGCTGCACTGCACCGCATTACACCGGAACTGTGAATTCACTGATTGACACTAATTATCCACACACGACTACCATTTGTTCTACGTCCTGCAAATTTAAAAAGAATAGAGAGACGGAGAAAAACGAAGATCACAAAATGCGGACATGGGAACACATACGCGCAGCGTGCCGCACAAACCCAGCATAGTAAATCAATACGGAATCCTATAGAAAACACACGGTAGAACACTTAACAAGCCCCAGTAATCTCGTCGTCCACTCACGTCCCTAGTGTAAGAAAACAGCTCAGTCGGTGCAAGACAAAATCCCATCTAGTTCATAATTAACTAGAATCTAGAAAAGCAAAATAACAAATCCACCAACCTATCTTTAATATAATCACGCATTAAACCTACCATCCCATCCCATCCACCACCAAAACACAATACACACCTCGACCATATCAAACAAAAATCGCATGCTCACCCCATCGCTTCGGTCCGAAGATGACACATTTACTTGGTCAAATCCTATGCATCCCAGACAACAATAGCAAACAGTCGTCCATACTACATACCCTACTCATATTCATCAACCACGGACAAATACGGAAAACCGCGACAACAAACAATTCACATCATTCACGTAATCATAATCGCTGTCCTCTTCCCGTCGTAGTCGTAGTCGAAGTCAATCCAGACGCAGACGCAGACGCAGACGCAGACACAGACACAGATATATAGTTGCTGACGATGTACATGTACACGCAATGCTTCGTCCTCATGCCCATTAGCTTCAAACATACATACCAGCTCCGCCACACTGCTTTGAAAACCAACCAATCATGACAGGAACCGGAACAGAAACACATGCGACCAAGAATAACAATGGTACGCATCATCGCGAACATCGCGCGACAAACAACAACAACAACACGACCATCATTGTTCCACGTATACAATACCGCCCCTTCATTACCATCAACCCGAACACAATTACAGAAGTACGTACATGGACCAACACACAGTTATCACATACAAATGTATGTACATATGAACACATATGCATTAGAAAACCCTATATGCTCCACACGCTCATAACATCTTCGTTACTCACATCAACTATGACTAACACCACGTTGCGCCATCAGCAAGATAAGAACAAACGGAAACGCATAAACTCGACCCAGAAACAAATACAATGAACGCAATAGCCGCACCGCCAACTTCCTTACTCCTGCCTCCGAACCCTCCTCCTCCTCCACCAACCAACCAACTAACCAACCAATAAGCCCACCCACCAATCCAACCCAACCCAACTCAACACAACCCAACCCAACCCAACCCAGTTGACAGAATGGAATAAAACAATTGCAAAACTACAAGTAACAGTGGTATTCGATCAATAGCATAATAAAAGTACATCAAAATTACTATGGCAATCACAATTACATTCAGTAGTGCAAACTCACGCATCTACAACCACATTTCCATTCAACCCTCTAAAAGGAGATCAAAGAAACGGGCAAAATCCAACGAGTGTGCTATTTCCTCACTGAATCACTGACCGACTAACTTCATTGACTGACTGACTGACAGTTTGTGAGAAAGAGATAGACAAACGGAAAGAAAGGAAGAAAGAAAGATGGAGACAAGGTACAGAATGGTAGAACCAAAAAGTTCAACAACACTATAGACAACACCGAGTCAATCACCCGCTGCACATATTGGACAAAACAACTTCGCTTCACAAGAACTAGCATAGTCATTTCAAATACAATCGTCGCTTCAGTTTCTGCTATCTACCTAGGCACTAATCTGGACCAAAAATAAACTGATCCATTATCGCATGATGTCATCTCTCCGCATCTCATGGGGCGTGATTTGTTCATGTATTTACCAACTAGTCGACCGATGAGTGAATGTGGGGCCTCGCAAACACTATACAAAAATCATACTCCACGAGCCAGTCGCCGATTAGACTAACCGAGAAAGACGCAAAACGAACAAACGACCGAGTAGACACGCGACAGACAGATGTAAACACGGATACAGAAAATGTAGACAATTCATAAGCCGTTCGTAACATGATGCCTCAAATGGTCCCATTTCGCTCTTCACAAACGCCACGTCCAAATTCGTGCCACATTGGCAAACCCATCACGAAAAACCAGTCCGAGCATGACCAAACGACAACATTCACATTCGGACCAGACCGAACCATTTCAAAATCCAGGTAACCATATAGATCAAAACATGGTCTAAATCGAACAAAATCCACCGTCTCACTTAGCAGCACCAACTGACAGTCCTCTCGTACATCTCGTCTGTATTCCCACACAGACTCAAGTTCACCGAACATATGATGCAAATCCAGTGGGAAAAAGCTCTGTTACAAAACAATCCAGCTACATTTGCACCCATTGCTTTGCTTCTCTGTTTCTGCTCCTCGTCCTCCTCCAAGTAAGAGTATTATTACATCACGCCATTTATTCATCTCATCCGACTGTACTCAACTCAGCTGCACTGCACCGCATTACACCGGAACTGTGAATTCACTGATTGACACTAATTATCCACACACGACTACCATTTGTTCTACGTCCTGCAAATTTAAAAAGAATAGAGAGACGGAGAAAAACGAAGATCACAAAATGCGGACATGGGAACACATACGCGCAGCGTGCCGCACAAACCCAGCATAGTAAATCAATACGGAATCCTATAGAAAACACACGGTAGAACACTTAACAAGCCCCAGTAATCTCGTCGTCCACTCACGTCCCTAGTGTAAGAAAACAGCTCAGTCGGTGCAAGACAAAATCCCATCTAGTTCATAATTAACTAGAATCTAGAAAAGCAAAATAACAAATCCACCAACCTATCTTTAATATAATCACGCATTAAACCTACCATCCCATCCCATCCACCACCAAAACACAATACACACCTCGACCATATCAAACAAAAATCGCATGCTCACCCCATCGCTTCGGTCCGAAGATGACACATTTACTTGGTCAAATCCTATGCATCCCAGACAACAATAGCAAACAGTCGTCCATACTACATACCCTACTCATATTCATCAACCACGGACAAATACGGAAAACCGCGACAACAAACAATTCACATCATTCACGTAATCATAATCGCTGTCCTCTTCCCGTCGTAGTCGTAGTCGAAGTCAATCCAGACGCAGACGCAGACGCAGACGCAGACACAGACACAGATATATAGTTGCTGACGATGTACATGTACACGCAATGCTTCGTCCTCATGCCCATTAGCTTCAAACATACATACCAGCTCCGCCACACTGCTTTGAAAACCAACCAATCATGACAGGAACCGGAACAGAAACACATGCGACCAAGAATAACAATGGTACGCATCATCGCGAACATCGCGCGACAAACAACAACAACAACACGACCATCATTGTTCCACGTATACAATACCGCCCCTTCATTACCATCAACCCGAACACAATTACAGAAGTACGTACATGGACCAACACACAGTTATCACATACAAATGTATGTACATATGAACACATATGCATTAGAAAACCCTATATGCTCCACACGCTCATAACATCTTCGTTACTCACATCAACTATGACTAACACCACGTTGCGCCATCAGCAAGATAAGAACAAACGGAAACGCATAAACTCGACCCAGAAACAAATACAATGAACGCAATAGCCGCACCGCCAACTTCCTTACTCCTGCCTCCGAACCCTCCTCCTCCTCCACCAACCAACCAACTAACCAACCAATAAGCCCACCCACCAATCCAACCCAACTCAACACAACCCAACCCAACCCAACCCAGTTGACAGAATGGAATAAAACAATTGCAAAACTACAAGTAACAGTGGTATTCGATCAATAGCATAATAAAAGTACATCAAAATTACTATGGCAATCACAATTACATTCAGTAGTGCAAACTCACGCATCTACAACCACATTTCCATTCAACCCTCTAAAAGGAGATCAAAGAAACGGGCAAAATCCAACGAGTGTGCTATTTACTCACTGAATCACTGACCGACTAACTTCATTGACTGACTGACTGACTGACTGACTGACAGTTTGTGAGAAAGAGATAGACAAACGGAAAGAAAGGAAGAAAGAAAGATGGAGACAAGGTACAGAATGGTAGAACCAAAAAGTTCAACAACACTATAGACAACACCGAGTCAATCACCCGCTGCACATATTGGACAAAACAACTTCGCTTCACAAGAACTAGCATAGTCATTTCAAATACAATCGTCGCTTCAGTTTCTGCTATCTACCTAGGCACTAATCTGGACCAAAAATAAACTGATCCATTATCGCATGATGTCATCTCTCCGCATCTCATGGGGCGTGATTTGTTCATGTATTTACCAACTAGTCGACCGATGAGTGAATGTGGGGCCTCGCAAACACTATACAAAAATCATACTCCACGAGCCAGTCGCCGATTAGACTAACCGAGAAAGACGCAAAACGAACAAACGACCGAGTAGACACGCGACAGACAGATGTAAACACGGATACAGAAAATGTAGACAATTCATAAGCCGTTCGTAACATGATGCCTCAAATGGTCCCATTTCGCTCTTCACAAACGCCACGTCCAAATTCGTGCCACATTGGCAAACCCATCACGAAAAACCAGTCCGAGCATGACCAAACGACAACATTCACATTCGGACCAGACCGAACCATTTCAAAATCCAGGTAACCATATAGATCAAAACATGGTCTAAATCGAACAAAATCCACCGTCTCACTTAGCAGCACCAACTGACAGTCCTCTCGTACATCTCGTCTGTATTCCCACACAGACTCAAGTTCACCGAACATATGATGCAAATCCAGTGGGAAAAAGCTCTGTTACAAAACAATCCAGCTACATTTGCACCCATTGCTTTGCTTCTCTGTTTCTGCTCCTCGTCCTCCTCCAAGTAAGAGTATTATTACATCACGCCATTTATTCATCTCATCCGACTGTACTCAACTCAGCTGCACTGCACCGCATTACACCGGAACTGTGAATTCACTGATTGACACTAATTATCCACACACGACTACCATTTGTTCTACGTCCTGCAAATTTAAAAAGAATAGAGAGACGGAGAAAAACGAAGATCACAAAATGCGGACATGGGAACACATACGCGCAGCGTGCCGCACAAACCCAGCATAGTAAATCAATATGGAATCCTATAGAAAACACACGGTAGAACACTTAACAAGCCCCAGTAATCTCGTCGTCCACTCACGTCCCTAGTGTAAGAAAACAGCTCAGTCGGTGCAAGACAAAATCCCATCTAGTTCATAATTAACTAGAATCTAGAAAAGCAAAATAACAAATCCACCAACCTATCTTTAATATAATCACGCATTAAACCTACCATCCCATCCCATCCACCACCAAAACACAATACACACCTCGACCATATCAA
The DNA here is from genome assembly GCA_948099385.1 of Fasciola hepatica. Lineage (NCBI taxonomy): Eukaryota > Metazoa > Platyhelminthes > Trematoda > Plagiorchiida > Fasciolidae > Fasciola > Fasciola hepatica. The sequence goes on from CANUEZ040000131.1 coordinate 3,103,464, forward strand.
ACAAAAATCGCATGCTCACCCCATCGCTTCGGTCCGAAGATGACACATTTACTTGGTCAAATCCTATGCATCCCAGACAACAATAGCAAACAGTCGCCCATACTACATACCCTACTCATATTCATCAACCACGGACAAATACGGAAAACCGCGACAACAAACAATTCACATCATTCACGTAATCATAATCGCTGTCCTCTTCCCGTCGTAGTCGTAGTCGAAGTCAATCCAGACGCAGACGCAGACACAGATATATAGTTGCTGACGATGTACATGTACACGCAATGCTTCGTCCTCATGCCCATTAGCTTCAAACATACATACCAGCTCCGCCACACTGCTTTGAAAACCAACCAATCATGACAGGAACCGGAACAGAAACACATGCGACCAAGAATAACAATGGTACGCATCATCGCGAACATCGCGCGACAAACAACAACAACAACACGACCATCATTGTTCCACGTATACTATACCGCCCCTTCATTACCATCAACCCGAACACAATTACAGAAGTACGTACATGGACCAACACACAGTTATCACATACAAATGTATGTACATATGAACACATATGCATTAGAAAACCCTATATGCTCCACACGCTCATAACATCTTCGTTACTCACATCAACTATGACTAACACCACGTTGCGCCATCAGCAAGATAAGAACAAACGGAAACGCATAAACTCGACCCAGAAACAAATACAATGAACGCAATAGCCGCACCGCCAACTTCCTTACTCCTGCCTCCGAACCCTCCTCCTCCTCCACCAACCAACCAACTAACCAACCAATAAGCCCACCCACCAATCAAACCCAACTCAACACAACCCAACCCAACCCAACCCAGTTGACAGAATGGAATAAAACAATTGCAAAACTACAAGTAACAGTGGTATTCGATCAATAGCATAATAAAAGTACATCAAAATTACTATGGCAATCACAATTACACTCAGTAGTGCAAACTCACGCATCTACAACCACATTTCCATTCAACCCTCTAAAAGGAGATCAAAGAAACGGGCAAAATCCAACGAGTGTGCTATTTCCTCACTGAATCACTGACCGACTAACTTCATTGACTGACTGACTGACTGACTGACTGACAGTTTGTGAGAAAGAGATAGACAAACGGAAAGAAAGGAAGAAAGAAAGATGGAGACAAGGTACAGAATGGTAGAACCAAAAAGTTCAACAACACTATAGACAACACCGAGTCAATCACCCGCTGCACATATTGGACAAAACAACTTCGCTTCACAAGAACTAGCATAGTCATTTCAAATACAATCGTCGCTTCAGTTTCTGCTATCTACCTAGGCACTAATCTGGACCAAAAATAAACTGATCCATTATCGCATGATGTCATCTCTCCGCATCTCATGGGGCGTGATTTGTTCATGTATTTACCAACTAGTCGACCGATGAGTGAATGTGGGGCCTCGCAAACACTATACAAAAATCATACTCCACGAGCCAGTCGCCGATTAGACTAACCGAGAAAGACGCAAAACGAACAAACGACCGAGTAGACACGCGACAGACAGATGTAAACACGGATACAGAAAATGTGTACAATTCATGAGCCATTCGTAACATGATGCCTCAAATGGTCCCATTTCGCTCTTCACAAACGCCACGTCCAAATTCGTGCCACATTGGCAAACCCATCACGAAAAACCAGTCCGAGCATGACCAAACGACAACATTCACATTCGGACCAGACCGAACCATTTCAAAATCCAGGTAACCATATAGATCAAAACATGGTCAAAATCGAACAAAATCCACCGTGTCACTTAGCAGCACCAACTGACAGTCCTCTCGTACATCTCGTCTGTATTCCCACACAGACTCAAGTTCACCGAACATATGATGCAAATCCAGTAGGAAAAAGCTCTGTTACAAAACAATCCAGCTACATTTGCACCCATTGCTTTGCTTCTCTGTTTCTGCTCCTCGTCCTCCTCCAAGTAAGAGTATTATTACATCACGCCATTTATTCATCTCATCCGACTGTACTCAACTCAGCTGCACTGCACCGCATTACACCGGAACTGTGAATTCACTGATTGACACTAATTATCCACACACGACTACCATTTGTTCTACGTCCTGCAAATTTAAAAAGAATAGAGAGACGGAGAAAAACGAAGATCACAAAATGCGGACATGGGAACACATACGCGCAGCGTGCCGCACAAACCCAGCATAGTAAATCAATACGGAATCCTATAGAAAACACACGGTAGAACACTTAACAAGCCCCAGTAATCTCGTCGTCCACTCACGTCCCTAGTGTAAGAAAACAGCTCAGTCGGTGCAAGACAAAATCCCATCTAGTTCATAATTAACTAGAATCTAGAAAAGCAAAATAACAAATCCACCAACCTATCTTTAATATAATCACGCATTAAACCTACCATCCCATCCCATCCACCACCAAAACACAATACACACCTCGACCATATCAAACAAAAATCGCATGCTCACCCCATCGCTTCGGTCCGAAGATGACACATTTACTTGGTCAAATCCTATGCATCCCAGACAACAATAGCAAACAGTCGTCCATACTACATACCCTACTCATATTCATCAACCACGGACAAATACGGAAAACCGCGACAACAAACAATTCACATCATTCACGTAATCATAATCGCTGTCCTCTTCCCGTCGTAGTCGTAGTCGTAGTCGAAGTCGTAGTCGCAGTCAATCCAGACGCAGACGCAGACGCAGACGCAGACGCAGACGCAGACACAGATATATAGTTGCTGACGATGTACATGTACACGCAATGCTTCGTCCTCATGCCCATTAGCTTCAAACATACATACCAGCTCCGCCACACTGCTTTGAAAACCAACCAATCATGACAGGAACCGGAACAGAAACACATGCGACCAAGAATAACAATGGTACGCATCATCGCGAACATCGCGCGACAAACAACAACAACAACACGACCATCATTGTTCCACGTATACAATACCGCCCCTTCATTACCATCAACCCGAACACAATTACAGAAGTACGTACATGGACCAACACACAGTTATCACATACAAATGTATGTACATATGAACACATATGCATTAGAAAACCCTATATGCTCCACACGCTCATAACATCTTCGTTACTCACATCAACTATGAGTAACACCACGTTGCGCCATCAGCAAGATAAGAACAAACGGAAACGCATAAACTCGACCCAGAAACAAATACAATGAACGCAATAGCCGCACCGCCAACTTCCTTACTCCTGCCTCCGAACCCTCCTCCTCCACCAACCAACCAACTAACCAACCAATAAGCCCACCCACCAATCCAACCCAACCCAACTCAACACAACCCAACCCAACCCAACCCAGTTGACAGAATGGAATAAAACAATTGCAAAACTACAAGTAACAGTGGTATTCGATCAATAGCATAATAAAAGTACATCAAAATTACTATGGCAATCACAATTACATTCAGTAGTGCAAACTCACGCATCTACAACCACATTTCCATTCAACCCTCTAAAAGGAGATCAAAGAAACGGGCAAAATCCAACGAGTGTGCTATTTCCTCACTGAATCACTGACCGACTAACTTCATTGACTGACTGACTGACTGACTGACTGACAGTTTGTGAGAAAGAGATAGACAAACGGAAAGAAAGGAAGAAAGAAAGATGGAGACAAGGTACAGAATGGTAGAACCAAAAAGTTCAACAACACTATAGACAACACCGAGTCAATCACCCGCTGCACATATTGGACAAAACAACTTCGCTTCACAAGAACTAGCATAGTCATTTCAAATACAATCGTCGCTTCAGTTTCTGCTATCTACCTAGGCACTAATCTGGACCAAAAATAAACTGATCCATTATCGCATGATGTCATCTCTCCGCATCTCATGGGGCGTGATTTGTTCATGTATTTACCAACTAGTCGACCGATGAGTGAATGTGGGGCCTCGCAAACACTATACAAAAATCATACTCCACGAGCCAGTCGCCGATTAGACTAACCGAGAAAGACGCAAAACGAACAAACGACCGAGTAGACACGCGACAGACAGATGTAAACACAGATACAGAAAATGTAGACAATTCATAAGCCGTTCGTAACATGATGCCTCAACTGGTCCCATTTTGCTCTTCACAAACGCCACGTCCAAATTCGTGCCACATTGGCAAACCCATCACGAAAAACCAGTCCGAGCATGACCAAACGACAACATTCACATTCGGACCAGACCGAACCATTTCAAAATCCAGGTAACCATATAGATCAAAACATGGTCAAAATCGAACAAAATCCACCGTGTCACTTAGCAGCACCAACTGACAGTCCTCTCGTACATCTCGTCTGTATTCCCACACAGACTCAAGTTCACCGAACATATGATGCAAATCCAGTGGGAAAAAGCTCTGTTACAAAACAATCCAGCTACATTTGCACCCATTGCTTTGCTTCTCTGTTTCTGCTCCTCGTCCTCCTCCAAGTAAGAGTATTATTACATCACGCCATTTATTCATCTCATCCGACTGTACTCAACTCAGCTGCACTGCACCGCATTACACCGGAACTGTGAATTCACTGATTGACACTAATTATCCAAACACGACTTCCATTTGTTCTACGTCCTGCAAATTTAAAAAGAATAGAGAGACGGAGAAAAACGAAGATCACAAAATGCGGACATGGGAATACATACGCGCAGCGTGCCGCACAAACCCAGCATAGTAAATCAATACGGAATCCTATAGAAAACACACGGTAGAACACTTAACAAGCCCCAGTAATCTCGTCGTCCACTCACGTCCCTAGTGTAAGAAAACAGCTCAGTCGGTGCAAGACAAAATCCCATCTAGTTCATAATTAACTAGAATCTAGAAAAGCAAAATAACAAATCCACCAACCTATCTTTAATATAATCACGCATTAAACCTACCATCCCATCCCATCCACCACCAAAACACAATACACACCTCGACCATATCAAACAAAAATCGCATGCTCACCCCATCGCTTCGGTCCGAAGATGACACATTTACTTGGTCAAATCCTATGCATCCCAGACAACAATAGCAAACAGTCGTCCATACTACATACCCTACTCATATTCATCAACCACGGACAAATACGGAAAACCGCGACAACAAACAATTCACATCATTCACGTAATCATAATCGCTGTCCTCTTCCCGTCGTAGTCGAAGTCGTAGTCGCAGTCAATCCAGACGCAGACGCAGACGCAGACACAGATATATAGTTGCTGACGATGTACATGTACACGCAATGCTTCGTCCTCATGCCCATTAGCTTCAAACATACATACCAGCTCCGCCACACTGCTTTGAAAACCAACCAATCATGACAGGAACCGGAACAGAAACACATGCGACCAAGAATAACAATGGTACGCATCATCGCGAACATCGCGCGACAAACAACAACAACAACACGACCATCATTGTTCCACGTATACTATACCGCCCCTTCATTACCATCAACCCGAACACAATTACAGAAGTACGTACATGGACCAACACACAGTTATCACATACAAATGTATGTACATATGAACACATATGCATTAGAAAACCCTATATGCTCCACACGCTCATAACATCTTCGTTACTCACATCAACTATGACTAACACCACGTTGCGCCATCAGCAAGATAAGAACAAACGGAAACGCATAAACTCGACCCAGAAACAAATACAATGAACGCAATAGCCGCACCGCCAACTTCCTTACTCCTGCCTCCGAACCCTCCTCCTCCACCAACCAACCAACTAACCAACCAATAAGCCCACCCACCAATCAAACCCAACCCAACTCAACACAACCCAACCCAACCCAACCCAGTTGACAGAATGGAATAAAACAATTGCAAAACTACAAGTAACAGTGGTATTCGATCAATAGCATAATAAAAGTACATCAAAATTACTATGGCAATCACAATTACATTCAGTAGTGCAAACTCACGCATCTACAACCACATTTCCATTCAACCCTCTAAAAGGAGATCAAAGAAACGGGCAAAATCCAACGAGTGTGCTATTTCCTCACTGAATCACTGACCGACTAACTTCATTGACTGACTGACTGACTGACTGACAATTTGTGAGAAAGAGATAGACAAACGGAAAGAAAGGAAGAAAGAAAGATGGAGACAAGGTACAGAATGGTAGAACCAAAAAGTTCAACAACACTATAGACAACACCGAGTCAATCACCCGCTGCACATATTGGACAAAACAACTTCGCTTCACAAGAACTAGCATAGTCATTTCAAATACAATCGTCGCTTCAGTTTCTGCTATCTACCTAGGCACTAATCTGGACCAAAAATAAACTGATCCATTATCGCATGATGTCATCTCTCCGCATCTCATGGGGCGTGATTTGTTCATGTATTTACCAACTAGTCGACCGATGAGTGAATGTGGGGCCTCGCAAACACTATACAAAAATCATACTCCACGAGCCAGTCGCCGATTAGACTAACCGAGAAAGACGCAAAACGAACAAACGACCGAGTAGACACGCGACAGACAGATGTAAACACGGATACAGAAAATGTAGACAATTCATAAGCCGTTCGTAACATGATGCCTCAACTGGTCCCATTTTGCTCTTCACAAACGCCACGTCCAAATTCGTGCCACATTGGCAAACCCATCACGAAAAACCAGTCCGAGCATGACCAAACGACAACATTCACATTCGGACCAGACCGAACCATTTCAAAATCCAGGTAACCATATAGATCAAAACATGGTCAAAATCGAACAAAATCCACCGTGTCACTTAGCAGCACCAACTGACAGTCCTCTCGTACATCTCGTCTGTATTCCCACACAGACTCAAGTTCACCGAACATATGATGCAAATCCAGTGGGAAAAAGCTCTGTTACAAAACAATCCAGCTACATTTGCACCCATTGCTTTGCTTCTCTGTTTCTGCTCCTCGTCCTCCTCCAAGTAAGAGTATTATTACATCACGCCATTTATTCATCTCATCCGACTGTACTCAACTCAGCTGCACTGCACCGCATTACACCGGAACTGTGAATTCACTGATTGACACTAATTATCCAAACACGACTTCCATTTGTTCTACGTCCTGCAAATTTAAAAAGAATAGAGAGACGGAGAAAAACGAAGATCACAAAATGCGGACATGGGAATACATACGCGCAGCGTGCCGCACAAACCCAGCATAGTAAATCAATACGGAATCCTATAGAAAACACACGGTAGAACACTTAACAAGCCCCAGTAATCTCGTCGTCCACTCACGTCCCTAGTGTAAGAAAACAGCTCAGTCGGTGCAAGACAAAATCCCATCTAGTTCATAATTAACTAGAATCTAGAAAAGCAAAATAACAAATCCACCAACCTATCTTTAATATAATCACGCATTAAACCTACCATCCCATCCCATCCACCACCAAAACACAATACACACCTCGACCATATCAAACAAAAATCGCATGCTCACCCCATCGCTTCGGTCCGAAGATGACACATTTACTTGGTCAAATCCTATGCATCCCAGACAACAATAGCAAACAGTCGTCCATACTACATACCCTACTCATATTCATCAACCACGGACAAATACGGAAAACCGCGACAACAAACAATTCACATCATTCACGTAATCATAATCGCTGTCCTCTTCCCGTCGTAGTCGAAGTCGTAGTCGAAGTCAATCCAGACGCAGACGCAGACGCAGACACAGACACAGATATATAGTTGCTGACGATGTACATGTACACGCAATGCTTCGTCCTCATGCCCATTAGCTTCAAACATACATACCAGCTCCGCCACACTGCTTTGAAAACCAACCAATCATGACAGGAACCGGAACAGAAACACATGCGACCAAGAATAACAATGGTACGCATCATCGCGAACATCGCGCGACAAACAACAACAACAACACGACCATCATTGTTCCACGTATACTATACCGCCCCTTCATTACCATCAACCCGAACACAATTACAGAAGTACGTACATGGACCAACACACAGTTATCACATACAAATGTATGTACATATGAACACATATGCATTAGAAAACCCTATATGCTCCACACGCTCATAACATCTTCGTTACTCACATCAACTATGACTAACACCACGTTGCGCCATCAGCAAGATAAGAACAAACGGAAACGCATAAACTCGACCCAGAAACAAATACAATGAACGCAATAGCCGCACCGCCAACTTCCTTACTCCTGCCTCCGAACCCTCCTCCTCCACCAACCAACCAACTAACCAACCAATAAGCCCACCCACCAATCCAACCCAACCCAACTCAACACAACCCAACCCAACCCAACCCAGTTGACAGAATGGAATAAAACAATTGCAAAACTACAAGTAACAGTGGTATTCGATCAATAGCATAATAAAAGTACATCAAAATTACTATGGCAATCACAATTACATTCAGTAGTGCAAACTCACGCATCTACAACCACATTTCCATTCAACCCTCTAAAAGGAGATCAAAGAAACGGGCAAAATCCAACGAGTGTGCTATTTCCTCACTGAATCACTGACCGACTAACTTCATTGACTGACTGACTGACTGACTGACTCACAGTTTGTGAGAAAGAGATAGACAAACGGAAAGAAAGGAAGAAAGAAAGATGGAGACAAGGTACAGAATGGTAGAACCAAAAAGTTCAACAACACTATAGACAACACCGAGTCAATCACCCGCTGCACATATTGGACAAAACAACTTCGCTTCACAAGAACTAGCATAGTCATTTCAAATACAATCGTCGCTTCAGTTTCTGCTATCTACCTAGGCACTAATCTGGACCAAAAATAAACTGATCCATTATCGCATGATGTCATCTCTCCGCATCTCATGGGGCGTGATTTGTTCATGTATTTACCAACTAGTCGACCGATGAGTGAATGTGGGGCCTCGCAAACACTATACAAAAATCATACTCCACGAGCCAGTCGCCGATTAGACTAACCGAGAAAGACGCAAAACGAACAAACGACCGAGTAGACACGCGACAGACAGATTTAAACACGGATACAGAAAATGTGTACAATTCATGAGCCGTTCGTAACATGATGCCTCAAATGGTCCCATCTCGCTCTTCACAAACGCCACGTCCAAATTCGTGCCACATTGGCAAACCGATCACGAAAAACCAGTCCGAGCATGACCAAACGACAACATTCACATTCGGACCAGACCGAACCATTTCAAAATCCAGGTAACCATATAGATCAAAACATGGTCTAAATCGAACAAAATCCACCGTGTCACTTAGCAGCACCAACTGACAGTCCTCTCGTACATCTCGTCTGTATTCCCACACAGACTCAAGTTCACCGAACATATGATGCAAATCCAGTGGGAAAAAGCTCTGTTACAAAACAATCCAGCTACATTTGCACCCATTGCTTTGCTTCTCTGTTTCTGCTCCTCGTCCTCCTCCAAGTAAGAGTATTATTACATCACGCCATTTATTCATCTCATCCGACTGTACTCAACTCAGCTGCACTGCACCGCATTACACCGGAACTGTGAATTCACTGATTGACACTAATTATCCACACACGACTACCATTTGTTCTACGTCCTGCAAATTTAAAAAGAATAGAGAGACGGAGAAAAACGAAGATCACAAAATGCGGACATGGGAACACATACGCGCAGCGTGCCGCACAAACCCAGCATAGTAAATCAATACGGAATCCTATAGAAAACACACGGTAGAACACTTAACAAGCCCCAGTAATCTCGTCGTCCACTCACGTTCCTAGTGTAAGAAAACAGCTCAGTCGGTGCAAGACAAATTCCCATCTAGTTCATAATTAACTAGAATCTAGAAAAGCAAAATAACAAATCCACCAACCTATCTTTAATATAATCACGCATTAAACCTACCATCCCATCCCATCCACCACCAAAACACAATACACACCTCGACCATATCAAACAAAAATCGCATGCTCACCCCATCGCTTCGGTCCGAAGATGACACATTTACTTGGTCAAATCCTATGCATCCCAGACAACAATAGCAAACAGTCGCCCATACTACATACCCTACTCATATTCATCAACCACGGACAAATACGGAAAACCGCGACAACAAACAATTCACATCATTCACGTAATCATAATCGCTGTCCTCTTCCCGTCGTAGTCGTAGTCGAAGTCGTAGTCGAAGTCAATCCAGACGCAGACGCAGACGCAGACACAGATATATAGTTGCTGACGATGTACATGTACACGCAATGCTTCGTCCTCATGCCCATTAGCTTCAAACATACATACCAGCTCCGCCACACTGCTTTGAAAACCAACCAATCATGACAGGAACCGGAACAGAAACACATGCGACCAAGAATAACAATGGTACGCATCATCGCGAACATCGCGCGACAAACAACAACAACAACACGACCATCAATGTTCCATGTATACTATACCGCCCCTTCATTACCATCAACCCGAACACAATTACAGAAGTACGTACATGGACCAACACACAGTTATCACATACAAATGTATGTACATATGAACACATATGCATTAGAAAACCCTATATGCTCCACACGCTCATAACATCTTCGTTACTCACATCAACTATGACTAACACCACGTTGCGCCATCAGCAAGATAAGAACAAACGGAAACGCATAAACTCGACCCAGAAACAAATACAATGAACGCAATAGCCGCACCGCCAACTTCCTTACTCCTGCCTCCGAACCCTCCTCCTCCACCAACCAACCAATAAGCCCACCCACCAATCCAACCCAACTCAACACAACCCAACCCAACCCAACCCAGTTGACAGAATGGAATAAAACAATTGCAAAACTACAAGTAACAGTGGTATTCGATCAATAGCATAATAAAAGTACATCAAAATTACTATGGCAATCACAATTACATTCAGTAGTGCAAACTCACGCATCTACAACCACATTTCCATTCAACCCTCTAAAAGGAGATCAAAGAAACGGGCAAAATCCAACGAGTGTGCTATTTCCTCACTTAATCACTGACCGACTAACCTCATTGACTGACTGACAGTTTGTGAGAAAGAGATAGACAAACGGAAAGAAAGGAAGAAAGAAAGATGGAGACAAGGTACAGAATGGTAGAACCAAAAAGTTCAACAACACTATAGACAACACCGAGTCAATCACCCGCTGCACATATTGGACAAAACAACTTCGCTTCACAAGAACTAGCATAGTCATTTCAAATACAATCGTCGCTTCAGTTTCTGCTATCTACCTAGGCACTAATCTGGACCAAAAATAAACTGATCCATTATCGCATGATGTCATCTCTCCGCATCTCATGGGGCGTGATTTGTTCATGTATTTACCAACTAGTCGACCGATGAGTGAATGTGGGGCCTCGCAAACACTATACAAAAATCATACTCCACGAGCCAGTCGCCGATTAGACTAACCGAGAAAGACGCAAAACGAACAAACGACCGAGTAGACACGCGACAGACAGATGTAAACACGGATACAGAAAATGTGTACAATTCATAAGCCGTTCGTAACATGATGCCTCAAATGGTCCCATTTCGCTCTTCACAAACGCCACGTCCAAATTCGTGCCACATTGGCAAACCCATCACGAAAAACCAGTCCGAGCATGACCAAACGACAACATTCACATTCGGACCAGACCGAACCATTTCAAAATCCAGGTAACCATATAGATCAAAACATGGTCAAAATCGAACAAAATCCACCGTGTCACTTAGCAGCACCAACTGACAGTCCTCTCGTACATCTCGTCTGTATTCCCACACAGACTCAAGTTCACCGAACATATGATGCAAATCCAGTAGGAAAAAGCTCTGTTACAAAACAATCCAGCTACATTTGCACCCATTGCTTTGCTTCTCTGTTTCTGCTCCTCGTCCTCCTCCAAGTAAGAGTATTATTACATCACGCCATTTATTCATCTCATCCGACTGTACTCAACTCAGCTGCACTGCACCGCATTACACCGGAACTGTGAATTCACTGATTGACACTAATTATCCACACACGACTACCATTTGTTCTACGTCCTGCAAATTTAAAAAGAATAGAGAGACGGAGAAAAACGAAGATCACAAAATGCGGACATGGGAACACATACGCGCAGCGTGCCGCACAAACCCAGCATAGTAAATCAATACGGAATCCTATAGAAAACACACGGTAGAACACTTAACAAGCCCCAGTAATCTCGTCGTCCACTCACGTTCCTAGTGTAAGAAAACAGCTCAGTCGGTGCAAGACAAATTCCCATCTAGTTCATAATTAACTAGAATCTAGAAAAGCAAAATAACAAATCCACCAACCTATCTTTAATATAATCACGCATTAAACCTACCATCCCATCCCATCCACCACCAAAACACAATACACACCTCGACCATATCAAACAAAAATCGCATGCTCACCCCATCGCTTCGGTCCGAAGATGACACATTTACTTGGTCAAATCCTATGCATCCCAGACAACAATAGCAAACAGTCGTCCATACTACATACCCTACTCATATTCATCAACCACGGACAAATACGGAAAACCGCGACAACAAACAATTCACATCATTCACGTAATCATAATCGCTGTCCTCTTCCCGTCGTAGTCGTAGTCGTAGTCGAAGTCGTAGTCGAAGTCAATCCAGACGCAGACGCAGACGCAGACGCAGACACAGATATATAGTTGCTGACGATGTACATGTACACGCAATGCTTCGTCCTCATGCCCATTAGCTTCAAACATACATACCAGCTCCGCCACACTGCTTTGAAAACCAACCAATCATGACAGGAACCGGAACAGAAACACATGCGACCAAGAATAACAATGGTACGCATCATCGCGAACATCGCGCGGCAAACAACAACAACAACACGACCATCAATGTTCCACGTATACTATACCGCCCCTTCATTACCATCAACCCGAACACAATTACAGAAGTACGTACATGGACCAACACACAGTTATCACATACAAATGTATGTACATATGAACACATATGCATTAGAAAACCCTATATGCTCCACACGCTCATAACATCTTCGTTACTCACATCAACTATGACTAACACCACGTTGCGCCATCAGCAAGATAAGAACAAACGGAAACGCATAAACTCGACCCAGAAACAAATACAATGAACGCAATAGCCGCACCGCCAACTTCCTTACTCCTGCCTCCGAACCCTCCTCCTCCACCAACCAACCAATAAGCCCACCCACCAATCCAACCCAACCCAACTCAACACAACCCAACCCAACCCAACCCAGTTGACAGAATGGAATAAAACAATTGCAAAACTACAAGTAACAGTGGTATTCGATCAATAGCATAATAAAAGTACATCAAAATTACTATGGCAATCACAATTACATTCAGTAGTGCAGACTCACGCATCTACAACCACATTTCCATTCAACCCTCTAAAAGGAGATCAAAGAAACGGGCAAAATCCGACGAGTGTGCTATTTCCTCACTGAATCACTGACCGACTAACTTCATTGACTGACTGACTGACTGACTGACTGACTGACAGTTTGTGAGAAAGAGATAGACAAACGGAAAGAAAGGATGAAAGAAAGATGGAGACAAGGTACAGAATGGTAGAACCAAAAAGTTCAACAACACTATAGACAACACCGAGTCAATCACCCGCTGCACATATTGGACAAAACAACTTCGCTTCACAAGAACTAGCATAGTCATTTCAAATACAATCGTCGCTTCAGTTTCTGCTATCTACCTAGGCACTAATCTGGACCAAAAATAAACTGATCCATTATCGCATGATGTCATCTCTCCGCATCTCATGGGGCGTGATTTGTTCATGTATTTACCAACTAGTCGACCGATGAGTGAATGTGGGGCCTCGCAAACACTATACAAAAATCATACTCCACGAGCCAGTCGCCGATTAGACTAACCGAGAAAGACGCAAAACGAACAAACGACCGAGTAGACACGCGACAGACAGATGTAAACACGGATACAGAAAATGTGTACAATTCATAAGCCGTTCGTAACATGATGCCTCAAATGGTCCCATTTCGCTCTTCACAAACGCCACGTCCAAATTCGTGCCACATTGGCAAACCCATCACGAAAAACCAGTCCGAGCATGACCAAACGACAACATTCACATTCGGACCAGACCGAACCATTTCAAAATCCAGGTAACCATATAGATCAAAACATGGTCAAAATCGAACAAAATCCACCGTGTCACTTAGCAGCACCAACTGACAGTCCTCTCGTACATCTCGTCTGTATTCCCACACAGACTCAAGTTCACCGAACATATGATGCAAATCCAGTAGGAAAAAGCTCTGTTACAAAACAATCCAGCTACATTTGCACCCATTGCTTTGCTTCTCTGTTTCTGCTCCTCGTCCTCCTCCAAGTAAGAGTATTATTACATCACGCCATTTATTCATCTCATCCGACTGTACTCAACTCAGCTGCACTGCACCGCATTACACCGGAACTGTGAATTCACTGATTGACACTAATTATCCACACACGACTACCATTTGTTCTACGTCCTGCAAATTTAAAAAGAATAGAGAGACGGAGAAAAACGAAGATCACAAAATGCGGACATGGGAACACATACGCGCAGCGTGCCGCACAAACCCAGCATAGTAAATCAATACGGAATCCTATAGAAAACACACGGTAGAACACTTAACAAGCCCCAGTAATCTCGTCGTCCACTCACGTCCCTAGTGTAAGAAAACAGCTCAGTCGGTGCAAAACAAAATCCCATCTGGTTCATAATTAACTAGAATCTAGAAAAGCAAAATAACAAATCCACCAACCTATCTTTAATATAATCACGCATTAAACCTACCATCCCATCCCATCCACCACCAAAACACAATACACACCTCGACCATATCAAACAAAAATCGCATGCTCACCCCATCGCTTCGGTCCGAAGATGACACATTTACTTGGTCAAATCCTATGCATCCCAGACAACAATAGCAAACAGTCGTCCATACTACATACCCTACTCATATTCATCAACCACGGACAAATACGGAAAACCGCGACAACAAACAATTCACATCATTCACGTAATCATAATCGCTGTCCTCTTCCCGTCGTAGTCGAAGTCGTAGTCGCAGTCAATCCAGACGCAGACACAGATATATAGTTGCTGACGATGTACATGTACACGCAATGCTTCGTCCTCATGCCCATTAGCTTCAAACATACATACCAGCTCCGCCACACTGCTTTGAAAACCAACCAATCATGACAGGAACCGGAACAGAAACACATGCGACCAAGAATAACAATGGTACGCATCATCGCGAACATCGCGCGGCAAACAACAACAACAACACGACCATCAATGTTCCACGTATACTATACCGCCCCTTCATTACCATCAACCCGAACACAATTACAGAAGTACGTACATGGACCAACACACAGTTATCACATACAAATGTATGTACATATGAACACATATGCATTAGAAAACCCTATATGCTCCACACGCTCATAACATCTTCGTTACTCACATCAACTATGACTAACACCACGTTGCGCCATCAGCAAGATAAGAACAAACGGAAACGCATAAACTCGACCCAGAAACAAATACAATGAACGCAATAGCCGCACCGCCAACTTCCTTACTCCTGCCTCCGAACCCTCCTCCTCCACCAACCAACCAACTAACCAACCAATAAGCCCACCCACCAATCAAACCCAACTCAACACAACCCAACCCAACCCAACCCAACCCAGTTGACAGAATGGAATAAAACAATTGCAAAACTACAAGTAACAGTGGTATTCGATCAATAGCATAATAAAAGTACATCAAAATTACTATGGCAATCACAATTACATTCAGTAGTGCAGACTCACGCATCTACAACCACATTTCCATTCAACCCTCTAAAAGGAGATCAAAGAAACGGGCAAAATCCAACGAGTGTGCTATTTCCTCACTGAATCACTGACCGACTAACTTCATTGACTGACTGACTGACTGACTGACTGACAGTTTGTGAGAAAGAGATAGACAAACGGAAAGAAAGGAAGAAAGAAAGATGGAGACAAGGTACAGAATGGTAGAACCAAAAAGTTCAACAACACTATAGACAACACCGAGTCAATCACCCGCTGCACATATTGGACAAAACAACTTCGCTTCACAAGAACTAGCATAGTCATTTCAAATACAATCGTCGCTTCAGTTTCTGCTATCTACCTAGGCACTAATCTGGACCAAAAATAAACTGATCCATTATCGCATGATGTCATCTCTCCGCATCTCATGGGGCGTGATTTGTTCATGTATTTACCAACTAGTCGACCGATGAGTGAATGTGGGGCCTCGCAAACACTATACAAAAATCATACTCCACGAGCCAGTCGCCGATTAGACTAACCGAGAAAGACGCAAAACGAACAAACGACCGAGTAGACACGCGACAGACAGATGTAAACACGGATACAGAAAATGTGTACAATTCATAAGCCGTTCGTAACATGATGCCTCAAATGGTCCCATTTCGCTCTTCACAAACGCCACGTCCAAATTCGTGCCACATTGGCAAACCCATCACGAAAAACCAGTCCGAGCATGACCAAACGACAACATTCACATTCGGACCAGACCGAACCATTTCAAAATCCAGGTAACCATATAGATCAAAACATGGTCAAAATCGAACAAAATCCACCGTGTCACTTAGCAGCACCAACTGACAGTCCTCTCGTACATCTCGTCTGTATTCCCACACAGACTCAAGTTCACCGAACATATGATGCAAATCCAGTGGGAAAAAGCTCTGTTACAAAACAATCCAGCTACATTTGCACCCATTGCTTTGCTTCTCTGTTTCTGCTCCTCGTCCTCCTCCAAGTAGGAGTATTATTACATCACGCCATTTATTCATCTCATCCGACTGTACTCAACTCAGCTGCACTGCACCGCATTACACCGGAACTGTGAATTCACTGATTGACACTAATTATCCACACACGACTACCATTTGTTCTACGTCCTGCAAATTTAAAAAGAATAGAGAGACGGAGAAAAACGAAGATCACAAAATGCGGACATGGGAACACATACGCGCAGCGTGCCGCACAAACCCAGCATAGTAAATCAATACGGAATCCTATAGAAAACACACGGTAGAACACTTAACAAGCCCCAGTAATCTCGTCGTCCACTCACGTCCCTAGTGTAAGAAAACAGCTCAGTCGGTGCAAGACAAAATCCCATCTAGTTCATAATTAACTAGAATCTAGAAAAGCAAAATAACAAATCCACCAACCTATCTTTAATATAATCACGCATTAAACCTACCATCCCATCCCATCCACCACCAAAACACAATACACACCTCGACCATATCAAACAAAAATCGCATGCTCACCCCATCGCTTCGGTCCGAAGATGACACATTTACTTGGTCAAATCCTATGCATCCCAGACAACAATAGCAAACAGTCGTCCATACTACATACCCTACTCATATTCATCAACCACGGACAAATACGGAAAACCGTGACAACAAACAATTCACATCATTCACGTAATCATAATCGCTGTCCTCTTCCCGTCGTAGTCGTAGTCGCAGTCAATGCAGACGCAGACGCAGACGCAGACACAGATATATAGTTGCTGACGATGTACATGTACACGCAATGCTTCGTCCTCATGCCCATTAGCTTCAAACATACATACCAGCTCCGCCACACTGCTTTGAAAACCAACCAATCATGACAGGAACCGGAACAGAAACACATGCGACCAAGAATAACAATGGTACGCATCATCGCGAACATCGCGCGGCAAACAACAACAACAACACGACCATCAATGTTCCACGTATACTATACCGCCCCTTCATTACCATCAACCCGAACACAATTACAGAAGTACGTACATGGACCAACACACAGTTATCACATACAAATGTATGTACATATGAACACATATGCATTAGAAAACCCTATATGCTCCACACGCTCATAACATCTTCGTTACTCACATCAACTATGAGTAACACCACGTTGCGCCATCAGCAAGATAAGAACAAACGGAAACGCATAAACTCGACCCAGAAACAAATACAATGAACGCAATAGCCGCACCGCCAACTTCCTTACTCCTGCCTCCGAACCCTCCTCCTCCACCAACCAACCAACTAACCAACCAATAAGCCCACCCACCAATCAAACCCAACTCAACACAACCCAACCCAACCCAACCCAACCCAGTTGACAGAATGGAATAAAACAATTGCAAAACTACAAGTAACAGTGGTATTCGATCAATAGCATAATAAAAGTACATCAAAATTACTATGGCAATCACAATTACATTCAGTAGTGCAGACTCACGCATCTACAACCACATTTCCATTCAACCCTCTAAAAGGAGATCAAAGAAACGGGCAAAATCCGACGAGTGTGCTATTTCCTCACTGAATCACTGACCGACTAACTTCATTGACTGACTGACTGACTGACTGACTGACAGTTTGTGAGAAAGAGATAGACAAACGGAAAGAAAGGAAGAAAGAAAGATGGAGACAAGGTACAGAATGGTAGAACCAAAAAGTTCAACAACACTATAGACAACACCGAGTCAATCACCCGCTGCACATATTGGACAAAACAACTTCGCTTCACAAGAACTAGCATAGTCATTTCAAATACAATCGTCGCTTCAGTTTCTGCTATCTACCTAGGCACTAATCTGGACCAAAAATAAACCGATCCATTATCGCATGATGTCATCTCTCCGCATCTCATGGGGCGTGATTTCTTCATGTATTTACCAACTAGTCGACCGATGAGTGAATGTGGGGCCTCGCAAACACTATACAAAAATCATACTCCACGAGCCAGTCGCCGATTAGACTAACCGAGAAAGACGCAAAACGAACAAACGACCGAGTAGACACGCGACAGACAGATGTAAACACGGATACAGAAAATGTGTACAATTCATAAGCCGTTCGTAACATGATGCCTCAAATGGTCCCATTTCGCTCTTCACAAACGCCACGTCCAAATTCGTGCCACATTGGCAAACCCATCACGAAAAACCAGTCCGAGCATGACCAAACGACAACATTCACATTCGGACCAGACCGAACCATTTCAAAATCCAGGTAACCATATAGATCAAAACATGGTCAAAATCGAACAAAATCCACCGTGTCACTTAGCAGCACCAACTGACAGTCCTCTCGTACATCTCGTCTGTATTCCCACACAGACTCAAGTTCACCGAACATATGATGCAAATCCAGTGGGAAAAAGCTCTGTTACAAAACAATCCAGCTACATTTGCACCCATTGCTTTGCTTCTCTGTTTCTGCTCCTCGTCCTCCTCCAAGTAAGAGTATTATTACATCACGCCATTTATTCATCTCATCCGACTGTACTCAACTCAGCTGCACTGCACCGCATTACACCGGAACTGTGAATTCACTGATTGACACTAATTATCCACACACGACTACCATTTGTTCTACGTCCTGCAAATTTAAAAAGAATAGAGAGACGGAGAAAAACGAAGATCACAAAATGCGGACATGGGAACACATACGCGCAGCGTGCCGCACAAACCCAGCATAGTAAATCAATACGGAATCCTATAGAAAACACACGGTAGAACACTTAACAAGCCCCAGTAATCTCGTCGTCCATTCACGTCCCTAGTGTAAGAAAACAGCTCAGTCGGTGCAAGACAAAATCCCATCTGGTTCATAATTAACTAGAATCTAGAAAAGCAAAATAACAAATCCACCAACCTATCTTTAATATAATCACGCATTAAACCTACCATCCCATCCCATCCACCACCAAAACACAATACACACCTCGACCATATCAAACAAAAATCGCATGCTCACCCCATCGCTTCGGTCCGAAGATGACACATTTACTTGGTCAAATCCTATGCATCCCAGACAACAATAGCAAACAGTCGTCCATACTACATACCCTACTCATATTCATCAACCACGGACAAATACGGAAAACCGCGACAACAAACAATTCACATCATTCACGTAATCATAATCGCTGTCCTCTTCCCGTCGTAGTCGTAGTCGTAGTCGTAGTCGCAGTCAATCCAGACGCAGACGCAGACGCAGACGCAGACACAGATATATAGTTGCTGACGATGTACATGTACACGCAATGCTTCGTCCTCATGCCCATTAGCTTCAAACATACATTCCAGCTCCGCCACACTGCTTTGAAAACCAACCAATCATGACAGGAACCGGAACAGAAACACATGCGACCAAGAATAACAATGGTACGCATCATCGCGAACATCGCGCGGCAAACAACAACAACAACACGACCATCAATGTTCCACGTATACTATACCGCCCCTTCATTACCATCAACCCGAACACAATTACAGAAGTACGTACATGGACCAACACACAGTTATCACATACAAATGTATGTACATATGAACACATATGCATTAGAAAACCCTATATGCTCCACACGCTCATAACATCTTCGTTACTCACATCAACTATGAGTAACACCACGTTGCGCCATCAGCAAGATAAGAACAAACGGAAACGCATAAACTCGACCCAGAAACAAATACAATGAACGCAATAGCCGCACCGCCAACTTCCTTACTCCTGCCTCCGAACCCTCCTCCTCCACCAACCAACCAACTAACCAACCAATAAGCCCACCCACCAATCAAACCCAACTCAACACAACCCAACCCAACTCAACACAACCCAACCCAGTTGACAGAATGGAATAAAACAATTGCAAAACTACAAGTAACAGTGGTATTCGATCAATAGCATAATAAAAGTACATCAAAATTACTATGGCAATCACAATTACATTCAGTAGTGCAAACTCACGCATCTACAACCACATTTCCATTCAACCCTCTAAAAGGAGATCAAAGAAACGGGCAAAATCCAACGAGTGTGCTATTTCCTCACTGAATCACTGACCGACTAACTTCATTGACTGACTGACTGACTGACTGACTGACAGTTTGTGAGAAAGAGATAGACAAACGGAAAGAAAGGAAGAAAGAAAGATGGAGACAAGGTACAGAATGGTAGAACCAAAAAGTTCAACAACACTATAGACAACACCGAGTCAATCACCCGCTGCACATATTGGACAAAACAACTTCGCTTCACAAGAACTAGCATAGTCATTTCAAATACAATCGTCGCTTCAGTTTCTGCTATCTACCTAGGCACTAATCTGGACCAAAAATAAACCGATCCATTATCGCATGATGTCATCTCTCCGCATCTCATGGGGCGTGATTTCTTCATGTATTTACCAACTAGTCGACCGATGAGTGAATGTGGGGCCTCGCAAACACTATACAAAAATCATACTCCACGAGCCAGTCGCCGATTAGACTAACCGAGAAAGACGCAAAACGAACAAACGACCGAGTAGACACGCGACAGACAGATGTAAACACGGATACAGAAAATGTGTACAATTCATAAGCCGTTCGTAACATGATGCCTCAAATGGTCCCATTTCGCTCTTCACAAACGCCACGTCCAAATTCGTGCCACATTGGCAAACCCATCACGAAAAACCAGTCCGAGCATGACCAAACGACAACATTCACATTCGGACCAGACCGAACCATTTCAAAATCCAGGTAACCATATAGATCAAAACATGGTCAAAATCGAACAAAATCCACCGTGTCACTTAGCAGCACCAACTGACAGTCCTCTCGTACATCTCGTCTGTATTCCCACACAGACTCAAGTTCACCGAACATATGATGCAAATCCAGTGGGAAAAAGCTCTGTTACAAAACAATCCAGCTACATTTGCACCCATTGCTTTGCTTCTCTGTTTCTGCTCCTCGTCCTCCTCCAAGTAAGAGTATTATTACATCACGCCATTTATTCATCTCATCCGACTGTACTCAACTCAGCTGCACTGCACCGCATTACACCGGAACTGTGAATTCACTGATTGACACTAATTATCCACACACGACTACCATTTGTTCTACGTCCTGCAAATTTAAAAAGAATAGAGAGACGGAGAAAAACGAAGATCACAAAATGCGGACATGGGAACACATACGCGCAGCGTGCCGCACAAACCCAGCATAGTAAATCAATACGGAATCCTATAGAAAACACACGGTAGAACACTTAACAAGCCCCAGTAATCTCGTCGTCCACTCACGTCCCTAGTGTAAGAAAACAGCTCAGTCGGTGCAAGACAAAATCCCATCTAGTTCATAATTAACTAGAATCTAGAAAAGCAAAATAACAAATCCACCAACCTATCTTTAATATAATCACGCATTAAACCTACCATCCCATCCCATCCACCACCAAAACACAATACACACCTCGACCATATCAAACAAAAATCGCATGCTCACCCCATCGCTTCGGTCCGAAGATGACACATTTACTTGGTCAAATCCTATGCATCCCAGACAACAATAGCAAACAGTCGTCCATACTACATACCCTACTCATATTCATCAACCACGGACAAATACGGAAAACCGCGACAACAAACAATTCACATCATTCACGTAATCATAATCGCTGTCCTCTTCCCGTCGTAGTCGAAGTCGTAGTCGCAGTCAATCCAGACGCAGACACAGATATATAGTTGCTGACGATGTACATGTACACGCAATGCTTCGTCCTCATGCCCATTAGCTTCAAACATACATACCAGCTCCGCCACACTGCTTTGAAAACCAACCAATCATGACAGGAACCGGAACAGAAACACATGCGACCAAGAATAACAATGGTACGCATCATCGCGAACATCGCGCGGCAAACAACAACAACAACACGACCATCAATGTTCCACGTATACTATACCGCCCCTTCATTACCATCAACCCGAACACAATTACAGAAGTACGTACATGGACCAACACACAGTTATCACATACAAATGTATGTACATATGAACACATATGCATTAGAAAACCCTATATGCTCCACACGCTCATAACATCTTCGTTACTCACATCAACTATGAGTAACACCACGTTGCGCCATCAGCAAGATAAGAACAAACGGAAACGCATAAACTCGACCCAGAAACAAATACAATGAACGCAATAGCCGCACCGCCAACTTCCTTACTCCTGCCTCCGAACCCTCCTCCTCCACCAACCAACCAACTAACCAACCAATAAGCCCACCCACCAATCCAACCCAACTCAACACAACCCAACCCAACCCAACCCAGTTGACAGAATGGAATAAAACAATTGCAAAACTACAAGTAACAGTGGTATTCGATCAATAGCATAATAGAAGTACATCAAAATTACTATGGCAATCACAATTACATTCAGTAGTGCAGACTCACGCATCTACAACCACATTTCCATTCAACCCTCTAAAAGGAGATCAAAGAAACGGGCAAAATCCGACGAGTGTGCTATTTCCTCACTGAATCACTGACCGACTAACTTCATTGACTGACTGACTGACTGACTGACTGACAGTTTGTGAGAAAGAGATAGACAAACGGAAAGAAAGGAAGAAAGAAAGATGGAGACAAGGTACAGAATGGTAGAACCAAAAAGTTCAACAACACTATAGACAACACCGAGTCAATCACCCGCTGCACATATTGGACAAAACAACTTCGCTTCACAAGAACTAGCATAGTCATTTCAAATACAATCGTCGCTTCAGTTTCTGCTATCTACCTAGGCACTAATCTGGACCAAAAATAAACTGATCCATTATCGCATGATGTCATCTCTCCGCATCTCATGGGGCGTGATTTGTTCATGTATTTACCAACTAGTCGACCGATGAGTGAATGTGGGGCCTCGCAAACACTATACAAAAATCATACTCCACGAGCCAGTCGCCGATTAGACTAACCGAGAAAGACGCAAAACGAACAAACGACCGAGTAGACACGCGACAGACAGATGTAAACACGGATACAGAAAATGTGTACAATTCATAAGCCGTTCGTAACATGATGCCTCAAATGGTCCCATTTCGCTCTTCACAAACGCCACGTCCAAATTCGTGCCACATTGGCAAACCCATCACGAAAAACCAGTCCGAGCATGACCAAACGACAACATTCACATTCGGACCAGACCGAACCATTTCAAAATCCAGGTAACCATATAGATCAAAACATGGTCAAAATCGAACAAAATCCACCGTGTCACTTAGCAGCACCAACTGACAGTCCTCTCGTACATCTCGTCTGTATTCCCACACAGACTCAAGTTCACCGAACATATGATGCAAATCCAGTGGGAAAAAGCTCTGTTACAAAACAATCCAGCTACATTTGCACCCATTGCTTTGCTTCTCTGTTTCTGCTCCTCGTCCTCCTCCAAGTAAGAGTATTATTACATCACGCCATTTATTCATCTCATCCGACTGTACTCAACTCAGCTGCACTGCACCGCATTACACCGGAACTGTGAATTCACTGATTGACACTAATTATCCACACACGACTACCATTTGTTCTACGTCCTGCAAATTTAAAAAGAATAGAGAGACGGAGAAAAACGAAGATCACAAAATGCGGACATGGGAACACATACGCGCAGCGTGCCGCACAAACCCAGCATAGTAAATCAATACGGAATCCTATAGAAAACACACGGTAGAACACTTAACAAGCCCCAGTAATCTCGTCGTCCACTCACGTCCCTAGTGTAAGAAAACAGCTCAGTCGGTGCAAAACAAAATCCCATCTGGTTCATAATTAACTAGAATCTAGAAAAGCAAAATAACAAATCCACCAACCTATCTTTAATATAATCACGCATTAAACCTACCATCCCATCCCATCCACCACCAAAACACAATACACACCTCGACCATATCAAACAAAAATCGCATGCTCACCCCATCGCTTCGGTCCGAAGATGACACATTTACTTGGTCAAATCCTATGCATCCCAGACAACAATAGCAAACAGTCGTCCATACTACATACCCTACTCATATTCATCAACCACGGACAAATACGGAAAACCGCGACAACAAACAATTCACATCATTCACGTAATCATAATCGCTGTCCTCTTCCCGTCGTAGTCGAAGTCGTAGTCGCAGTCAATCCAGACGCAGACGCAGACACAGATATATAGTTGCTGACGATGTACATGTACACGCAATGCTTCGTCCTCATGCCCATTAGCTTCAAACATACATACCAGCTCCGCCACACTGCTTTGAAAACCAACCAATCATGACAGGAACCGGAACAGAAACACATGCGACCAAGAATAACAATGGTACGCATCATCGCGAACATCGCGCGGCAAACAACAACAACAACACGACCATCAATGTTCCACGTATACTATACCGCCCCTTCATTACCATCAACCCGAACACAATTACAGAAGTACGTACATGGACCAACACACAGTTATCACATACAAATGTATGTACATATGAACACATATGCATTAGAAAACCCTATATGCTCCACACGCTCATAACATCTTCGTTACTCACATCAACTATGAGTAACACCACGTTGCGCCATCAGCAAGATAAGAACAAACGGAAACGCATAAACTCGACCCAGAAACAAATACAATGAAC
Organism: Fasciola hepatica; assembly: GCA_948099385.1. Classification (NCBI taxonomy): domain Eukaryota; kingdom Metazoa; phylum Platyhelminthes; class Trematoda; order Plagiorchiida; family Fasciolidae; genus Fasciola; species Fasciola hepatica. The sequence continues at coordinate 3,129,164 of CANUEZ040000131.1, forward strand.
GCAATAGCCGCACCGCCAACTTCCTTACTCCTGCCTCCGAACCCTCCTCCTCCACCAACCAACCAACTAACCAACCAATAAGCCCACCCACCAATCAAACCCAACTCAACACAACCCAACCCAACCCAACCCAACCCAGTTGACAGAATGGAATAAAACAATTGCAAAACTACAAGTAACAGTGGTATTCGATCAATAGCATAATAAAAGTACATCAAAATTACTATGGCAATCACAATTACATTCAGTAGTGCAGACTCACGCATCTACAACCACATTTCCATTCAACCCTCTAAAAGGAGATCAAAGAAACGGGCAAAATCCGACGAGTGTGCTATTTCCTCACTGAATCACTGACCGACTAACTTCATTGACTGACTGACTGACTGACTGACTGACAGTTTGTGAGAAAGAGATAGACAAACGGAAAGAAAGGAAGAAAGAAAGATGGAGACAAGGTACAGAATGGTAGAACCAAAAAGTTCAACAACACTATAGACAACACCGAGTCAATCACCCGCTGCACATATTGGACAAAACAACTTCGCTTCACAAGAACTAGCATAGTCATTTCAAATACAATCGTCGCTTCAGTTTCTGCTATCTACCTAGGCACTAATCTGGACCAAAAATAAACTGATCCATTATCGCATGATGTCATCTCTCCGCATCTCATGGGGCGTGATTTGTTCATGTATTTACCAACTAGTCGACCGATGAGTGAATGTGGGGCCTCGCAAACACTATACAAAAATCATACTCCACGAGCCAGTCGCCGATTAGACTAACCGAGAAAGACGCAAAACGAACAAACGACCGAGTAGACACGCGACAGACAGATGTAAACACGGATACAGAAAATGTGTACAATTCATAAGCCGTTCGTAACATGATGCCTCAAATGGTCCCATTTCGCTCTTCACAAACGCCACGTCCAAATTCGTGCCACATTGGCAAACCCATCACGAAAAACCAGTCCGAGCATGACCAAACGACAACATTCACATTCGGACCACACCGAACCATTTCAAAATCCAGGTAACCATATAGATCAAAACATGGTCAAAATCGAACAAAATCCACCGTGTCACTTAGCAGCACCAACTGACAGTCCTCTCGTACATCTCGTCTGTATTCCCACACAGACTCAAGTTCACCGAACATATGATGCAAATCCAGTGGGAAAAAGCTCTGTTACAAAACAATCCAGCTACATTTGCACCCATTGCTTTGCTTCTCTGTTTCTGCTCCTCGTCCTCCTCCAAGTAAGAGTATTATTACATCACGCCATTTATTCATCTCATCCGACTGTACTCAACTCAGCTGCACTGCACCGCATTACACCGGAACTGTGAATTCACTGATTGACACTAATTATCCACACACGACTACCATTTGTTCTACGTCCTGCAAATTTAAAAAGAATAGAGAGACGGAGAAAAACGAAGATCACAAAATGCGGACATGGGAACACATACGCGCAGCGTGCCGCACAAACCCAGCATAGTAAATCAATACGGAATCCTATAGAAAACACACGGTAGAACACTTAACAAGCCCCAGTAATCTCGTCGTCCACTCACGTCCCTAGTGTAAGAAAACAGCTCAGTCGGTGCAAGACAAAATCCCATCTAGTTCATAATTAACTAGAATCTAGAAAAGCAAAATAACAAATCCACCAACCTATCTTTAATATAATCACGCATTAAACCTACCATCCCATCCCATCCACCACCAAAACACAATACACACCTCGACCATATCAAACAAAAATCGCATGCTCACCCCATCGCTTCGGTCCGAAGATGACACATTTACTTGGTCAAATCCTATGCATCCCAGACAACAATAGCAAACAGTCGTCCATACTACATACCCTACTCATATTCATCAACCACGGACAAATACGGAAAACCGCGACAACAAACAATTCACATCATTCACGTAATCATAATCGCTGTCCTCTTCCCGTCGTAGTCGTAGTCGTAGTCGCAGTCAATCCAGACGCAGACGCAGACACAGATATATAGTTGCTGACGATGTACATGTACACGCAATGCTTCGTCCTCATGCCCATTAGCTTCAAACATACATTCCAGCTCCGCCACACTGCTTTGAAAACCAACCAATCATGACAGGAACCGGAACAGAAACACATGCGACCAAGAATAACAATGGTACGCATCATCGCGAACATCGCGCGGCAAACAACAACAACAACACGACCATCAATGTTCCACGTATACTATACCGCCCCTTCATTACCATCAACCCGAACACAATTACAGAAGTACGTACATGGACCAACACACAGTTATCACATACAAATGTATGTACATATGAACACATATGCATTAGAAAACCCTATATGCTCCACACGCTCATAACATCTTCGTTACTCACATCAACTATGAGTAACACCACGTTGCGCCATCAGCAAGATAAGAACAAACGGAAACGCATAAACTCGACCCAGAAACAAATACAATGAACGCAATAGCCGCACCGCCAACTTCCTTACTCCTGCCTCCGAACCCTCCTCCTCCACCAACCAACCAACTAACCAACCAATAAGCCCACCCACCAATCAAACCCAACTCAACACAACCCAACCCAACCCAACCCAACCCAGTTGACAGAATGGAATAAAACAATTGCAAAACTACAAGTAACAGTGGTATTCGATCAATAGCATAATAAAAGTACATCAAAATTACTATGGCAATCACAATTACATTCAGTAGTGCAGACTCACGCATCTACAACCACATTTCCATTCAACCCTCTAAAAGGAGATCAAAGAAACGGGCAAAATCCAACGAGTGTGCTATTTCCTCACTGAATCACTGACCGACTAACTTCATTGACTGACTGACTGACTGACTGACAATTTGTGAGAAAGAGATAGACAAACGGAAAGAAAGGAAGAAAGAAAGATGGAGACAAGGTACAGAATGGTAGAACCAAAAAGTTCAACAACACTATAGACAACACCGAGTCAATCACCCGCTGCACATATTGGACAAAACAACTTCGCTTCACAAGAACTAGCATAGTCATTTCAAATACAATCGTCGCTTCAGTTTCTGCTATCTACCTAGGCACTAATCTGGACCAAAAATAAACCGATCCATTATCGCATGATGTCATCTCTCCGCATCTCATGGGGCGTGATTTCTTCATGTATTTACCAACTAGTCGACCGATGAGTGAATGTGGGGCCTCGCAAACACTATACAAAAATCATACTCCACGAGCCAGTCGCCGATTAGACTAACCGAGAAAGACGCAAAACGAACAAACGACCGAGTAGACACGCGACAGACAGATGTAAACACGGATACAGAAAATGTGTACAATTCATAAGCCGTTCGTAACATGATGCCTCAAATGGTCCCATTTCGCTCTTCACAAACGCCACGTCCAAATTCGTGCCACATTGGCAAACCCATCACGAAAAACCAGTCCGAGCATGACCAAACGACAACATTCACATTCGGACCACACCGAACCATTTCAAAATCCAGGTAACCATATAGATCAAAACATGGTCAAAATCGAACAAAATCCACCGTGTCACTTAGCAGCACCAACTGGCAGTCCTCTCGTACATCTCGTCTGTATTCCCACACAGACTCAAGTTCACCGAACATATGATGCAAATCCAGTGGGAAAAAGCTCTGTTACAAAACAATCCAGCTACATTTGCACCCATTGCTTTGCTTCTCTGTTTCTGCTCCTCGTCCTCCTCCAAGTAAGAGTATTATTACATCACGCCATTTATTCATCTCATCCGACTGTACTCAACTCAGCTGCACTGCACCGCATTACACCGGAACTGTGAATTCACTGATTGACACTAATTATCCACACACGACTACCATTTGTTCTACGTCCTGCAAATTTAAAAAGAATAGAGAGACGGAGAAAAACGAAGATCACAAAATGCGGACATGGGAACACATACGCGCAGCGTGCCGCACAAACCCAGCATAGTAAATCAATACGGAATCCTATAGAAAACACACGGTAGAACACTTAACAAGCCCCAGTAATCTCGTCGTCCACTCACGTCCCTAGTGTAAGAAAACAGCTCAGTCGGTGCAAGACAAAATCCCATCTGGTTCATAATTAACTAGAATCTAGAAAAGCAAAATAACAAATCCACCAACCTATCTTTAATATAATCACGCATTAAACCTACCATCCCATCCCATCCACCACCAAAACACAATACACACCTCGACCATATCAAACAAAAATCGCATGCTCACCCCATCGCTTCGGTCCGAAGATGACACATTTACTTGGTCAAATCCTATGCATCCCAGACAACAATAGCAAACAGTCGTCCATACTACATACCCTACTCATATTCATCAACCACGGACAAATACGGAAAACCGCGACAACAAACAATTCACATCATTCACGTAATCATAATCGCTGTCCTCTTCCCGTCGTAGTCGTAGTCGTAGTCGTAGTCGAAGTCGTAGTCGCAGTCAATCCAGACGCAGACGCAGACACAGATATATAGTTGCTGACGATGTACATGTACACGCAATGCTTCGTCCTCATGCCCATTAGCTTCAAACATACATACCAGCTCCGCCACACTGCTTTGAAAACCAACCAATCATGACAGGAACCGGAACAGAAACACATGCGACCAAGAATAACAATGGTACGCATCATCGCGAACATCGCGCGGCAAACAACAACAACAACACGACCATCAATGTTCCACGTATACTATACCGCCCCTTCATTACCATCAACCCGAACACAATTACAGAAGTACGTACATGGACCAACACACAGTTATCACATACAAATGTATGTACATATGAACACATATGCATTAGAAAACCCTATATGCTCCACACGCTCATAACATCTTCGTTACTCACATCAACTATGAGTAACACCACGTTGCGCCATCAGCAAGATAAGAACAAACGGAAACGCATAAACTCGACCCAGAAACAAATACAATGAACGCAATAGCCGCACCGCCAACTTCCTTACTCCTGCCTCCGAACCCTCCTCCTCCACCAACCAACCAACTAACCAACCAATAAGCCCACCCACCAATCAAACCCAACTCAACACAACCCAACCCAACCCAACCCAACCCAGTTGACAGAATGGAATAAAACAATTGCAAAACTACAAGTAACAGTGGTATTCGATCAATAGCATAATAAAAGTACATCAAAATTACTATGGCAATCACAATTACATTCAGTAGTGCAGACTCACGCATCTACAACCACATTTCCATTCAACCCTCTAAAAGGAGATCAAAGAAACGGGCAAAATCCAACGAGTGTGCTATTTCCTCACTGAATCACTGACCGACTAACTTCATTGACTGACTGACTGACTGACTGACAATTTGTGAGAAAGAGATAGACAAACGGAAAGAAAGGAAGAAAGAAAGATGGAGACAAGGTACAGAATGGTAGAACCAAAAAGTTCAACAACACTATAGACAACACCGAGTCAATCACCCGCTGCACATATTGGACAAAACAACTTCGCTTCACAAGAACTAGCATAGTCATTTCAAATACAATCGTCGCTTCAGTTTCTGCTATCTACCTAGGCACTAATCTTGACCAAAAATAAACCGATCCATTATCGCATGATGTCATCTCTCCGCATCTCATGGGGCGTGATTTCTTCATGTATTTACCAACTAGTCGACCGATGAGTGAATGTGGGGCCTCGCAAACACTATACAAAAACCATACTCCACGAGCCAGTCGCCGATTAGACTAACCGAGAAAGACGCAAAACGAACAAACGACCGAGTAGACACGCGACAGACAGATGTAAACACGGATACAGAAAATGTGTACAATTCATAAGCCGTTCGTAACATGATGCCTCAAATGGTCCCATTTCGCTCTTCACAAACGCCACGTCCAAATTCGTGCCACATTGGCAAACCCATCACGAAAAACCAGTCCGAGCATGACCAAACGACAACATTCACATTCGGACCACACCGAACCATTTCAAAATCCAGGTAACCATATAGATCAAAACATGGTCAAAATCGAACAAAATCCACCGTGTCACTTAGCAGCACCAACTGACAGTCCTCTCGTACATCTCGTCTGTATTCCCACACAAACTCAAGTTCACCGAACATATGATGCAAATCCAGTGGGAAAAAGCTCTGTTACAAAACAATCCAGCTACATTTGCACCCATTGCTTTGCTTCTCTGTTTCTGCTCCTCGTCCTCCTCCAAGTAAGAGTATTATTACATCACGCCATTTATTCATCTCATCCGACTGTACTCAACTCAGCTGCACTGCACCGCATTACACCGGAACTGTGAATTCACTGATTGACACTAATTATCCACACACGACTACCATTTGTTCTACGTCCTGCAAATTTAAAAAGAATAGAGAGACGGAGAAAAACGAAGATCACAAAATGCGGACATGGGAACACATACGCGCAGCGTGCCGCACAAACCCAGCATAGTAAATCAATACGGAATCCTATAGAAAACACACGGTAGAACACTTAACAAGCCCCAGTAATCTCGTCGTCCATTCACGTCCCTAGTGTAAGAAAACAGCTCAGTCGGTGCAAGACAAAATCCCATCTGGTTCATAATTAACTAGAATCTAGAAAAGCAAAATAACAAATCCACCAACCTATCTTTAATATAATCACGCATTAAACCTACCATCCCATCCCATCCACCACCAAAACACAATACACACCTCGACCATATCAAACAAAAATCGCATGCTCACCCCATCGCTTCGGTCCGAAGATGACACATTTACTTGGTCAAATCCTATGCATCCCAGACAACAATAGCAAACAGTCGTCCATACTACATACCCTACTCATATTCATCAACCACGGACAAATACGGAAAACCGCGACAACAAACAATTCACATCATTCACGTAATCATAATCGCTGTCCTCTTCCCGTCGTAGTCGTAGTCGTAGTCGCAGTCAATCCAGACGCAGACGCAGACACAGATATATAGTTGCTGACGATGTACATGTACACGCAATGCTTCGTCCTCATGCCCATTAGCTTCAAACATACATTCCAGCTCCGCCACACTGCTTTGAAAACCAACCAATCATGACAGGAACCGGAACAGAAACACATGCGACCAAGAATAACAATGGTACGCATCATCGCGAACATCGCGCGGCAAACAACAACAACAACACGACCATCAATGTTCCACGTATACTATACCGCCCCTTCATTACCATCAACCCGAACACAATTACAGAAGTACGTACATGGACCAACACACAGTTATCACATACAAATGTATGTACATATGAACACATATGCATTAGAAAACCCTATATGCTCCACACGCTCATAACATCTTCGTTACTCACATCAACTATGAGTAACACCACGTTGCGCCATCAGCAAGATAAGAACAAACGGAAACGCATAAACTCGACCCAGAAACAAATACAATGAACGCAATAGCCGCACCGCCAACTTCCTTACTCCTGCCTCCGAACCCTCCTCCTCCACCAACCAACCAACTAACCAACCAATAAGCCCACCCACCAATCAAACCCAACTCAACACAACCCAACCCAACCCAACCCAACCCAGTTGACAGAATGGAATAAAACAATTGCAAAACTACAAGTAACAGTGGTATTCGATCAATAGCATAATAAAAGTACATCAAAATTACTATGGCAATCACAATTACATTCAGTAGTGCAGACTCACGCATCTACAACCACATTTCCATTCAACCCTCTAAAAGGAGATCAAAGAAACGGGCAAAATCCAACGAGTGTGCTATTTCCTCACTGAATCACTGACCGACTAACTTCATTGACTGACTGACTGACTGACTGACAATTTGTGAGAAAGAGATAGACAAACGGAAAGAAAGGAAGAAAGAAAGATGGAGACAAGGTACAGAATGGTAGAACCAAAAAGTTCAACAACACTATAGACAACACCGAGTCAATCACCCGCTGCACATATTGGACAAAACAACTTCGCTTCACAAGAACTAGCATAGTCATTTCAAATACAATCGTCGCTTCAGTTTCTGCTATCTACCTAGGCACTAATCTGGACCAAAAATAAACCGATCCATTATCGCATGATGTCATCTCTCCGCATCTCATGGGGCGTGATTTGTTCATGTATTTACCAACTAGTCGACCGATGAGTGAATGTGGGGCCTCGCAAACACTATACAAAAATCATACTCCACGAGCCAGTCGCCGATTAGACTAACCGAGAAAGACGCAAAACGAACAAACGACCGAGTAGACACGCGACAGACAGATGTAAACACGGATACAGAAAATGTGTACAATTCATAAGCCGTTCGTAACATGATGCCTCAAATGGTCCCATTTCGCTCTTCACAAACGCCACGTCCAAATTCGTGCCACATTGGCAAACCCATCACGAAAAACCAGTCCGAGCATGACCAAACGACAACATTCACATTCGGACCACACCGAACCATTTCAAAATCCAGGTAACCATATAGATCAAAACATGGTCAAAATCGAACAAAATCCACCGTGTCACTTAGCAGCACCAACTGACAGTCCTCTCGTACATCTCGTCTGTATTCCCACACAGACTCAAGTTCACCGAACATATGATGCAAATCCAGTGGGAAAAAGCTCTGTTACAAAACAATCCAGCTACATTTGCACCCATTGCTTTGCTTCTCTGTTTCTGCTCCTCGTCCTCCTCCAAGTAAGAGTATTATTACATCACGCCATTTATTCATCTCATCCGACTGTACTCAACTCAGCTGCACTGCACCGCATTACACCGGAACTGTGAATTCACTGATTGACACTAATTATCCACACACGACTACCATTTGTTCTACGTCCTGCAAATTTAAAAAGAATAGAGAGACGGAGAAAAACGAAGATCACAAAATGCGGACATGGGAACACATACGCGCAGCGTGCCGCACAAACCCAGCATAGTAAATCAATACGGAATCCTATAGAAAACACACGGTAGAACACTTAACAAGCCCCAGTAATCTCGTCGTCCATTCACGTCCCTAGTGTAAGAAAACAGCTCAGTCGGTGCAAGACAAAATCCCATCTGGTTCATAATTAACTAGAATCTAGAAAAGCAAAATAACAAATCCACCAACCTATCTTTAATATAATCACGCATTAAACCTACCATCCCATCCCATCCACCACCAAAACACAATACACACCTCGACCATATCAAACAAAAATCGCATGCTCACCCCATCGCTTCGGTCCGAAGATGACACATTTACTTGGTCAAATCCTATGCATCCCAGACAACAATAGCAAACAGTCGTCCATACTACATACCCTACTCATATTCATCAACCACGGACAAATACGGAAAACCGCGACAACAAACAATTCACATCATTCACGTAATCATAATCGCTGTCCTCTTCCCGTCGTAGTCGTAGTCGTAGTCGTAGTCGAAGTCGTAGTCGCAGTCAATCCAGACGCAGACGCAGACACAGATATATAGTTGCTGACGATGTACATGTACACGCAATGCTTCGTCCTCATGCCCATTAGCTTCAAACATACATACCAGCTCCGCCACACTGCTTTGAAAACCAACCAATCATGACAGGAACCGGAACAGAAACACATGCGACCAAGAATAACAATGGTACGCATCATCGCGAACATCGCGCGGCAAACAACAACAACAACACGACCATCAATGTTCCACGTATACTATACCGCCCCTTCATTACCATCAACCCGAACACAATTACAGAAGTACGTACATGGACCAACACACAGTTATCACATACAAATGTATGTACATATGAACACATATGCATTAGAAAACCCTATATGCTCCACACGCTCATAACATCTTCGTTACTCACATCAACTATGAGTAACACCACGTTGCGCCATCAGCAAGATAAGAACAAACGGAAACGCATAAACTCGACCCAGAAACAAATACAATGAACGCAATAGCCGCACCGCCAACTTCCTTACTCCTGCCTCCGAACCCTCCTCCTCCACCAACCAACCAACTAACCAACCAATAAGCCCACCCACCAATCAAACCCAACTCAACACAACCCAACCCAACCCAACCCAACCCAGTTGACAGAATGGAATAAAACAATTGCAAAACTACAAGTAACAGTGGTATTCGATCAATAGCATAATAAAAGTACATCAAAATTACTATGGCAATCACAATTACATTCAGTAGTGCAGACTCACGCATCTACAACCACATTTCCATTCAACCCTCTAAAAGGAGATCAAAGAAACGGGCAAAATCCAACGAGTGTGCTATTTCCTCACTGAATCACTGACCGACTAACTTCATTGACTGACTGACTGACTGACTGACTGACTGACAGTTTGTGAGAAAGAGATAGACAAACGGAAAGAAAGGAAGAAAGAAAGATGGAGACAAGGTACAGAATGGTAGAACCAAAAAGTTCAACAACACTATAGACAACACCGAGTCAATCACCCGCTGCACATATTGGACAAAACAACTTCGCTTCACAAGAACTAGCATAGTCATTTCAAATACAATCGTCGCTTCAGTTTCTGCTATCTACCTAGGCACTAATCTGGACCAAAAATAAACCGATCCATTATCGCATGATGTCATCTCTCCGCATCTCATGGGGCGTGATTTCTTCATGTATTTACCAACTAGTCGACCGATGAGTGAATGTGGGGCCTCGCAAACACTATACAAAAACCATACTCCACGAGCCAGTCGCCGATTAGACTAACCGAGAAAGACGCAAAACGAACAAACGACCGAGTAGACACGCGACAGACAGATGTAAACACGGATACAGAAAATGTGTACAATTCATAAGCCGTTCGTAACATGATGCCTCAAATGGTCCCATTTCGCTCTTCACAAACGCCACGTCCAAATTCGTGCCACATTGGCAAACCCATCACGAAAAACCAGTCCGAGCATGACCAAACGACAACATTCACATTCGGACCACACCGAACCATTTCAAAATCCAGGTAACCATATAGATCAAAACATGGTCAAAATCGAACAAAATCCACCGTGTCACTTAGCAGCACCAACTGACAGTCCTCTCGTACATCTCGTCTGTATTCCCACACAGACTCAAGTTCACCGAACATATGATGCAAATCCAGTGGGAAAAAGCTCTGTTACAAAACAATCCAGCTACATTTGCACCCATTGCTTTGCTTCTCTGTTTCTGCTCCTCGTCCTCCTCCAAGTAAGAGTATTATTACATCACGCCATTTATTCATCTCATCCGACTGTACTCAACTCAGCTGCACTGCACCGCATTACACCGGAACTGTGAATTCACTGATTGACACTAATTATCCACACACGACTACCATTTGTTCTACGTCCTGCAAATTTAAAAAGAATAGAGAGACGGAGAAAAACGAAGATCACAAAATGCGGACATGGGAACACATACGCGCAGCGTGCCGCACAAACCCAGCATAGTAAATCAATACGGAATCCTATAGAAAACACACGGTAGAACACTTAACAAGCCCCAGTAATCTCGTCGTCCATTCACGTCCCTAGTGTAAGAAAACAGCTCAGTCGGTGCAAGACAAAATCCCATCTGGTTCATAATTAACTAGAATCTAGAAAAGCAAAATAACAAATCCACCAACCTATCTTTAATATAATCACGCATTAAACCTACCATCCCATCCCATCCACCACCAAAACACAATACACACCTCGACCATATCAAACAAAAATCGCATGCTCACCCCATCGCTTCGGTCCGAAGATGACACATTTACTTGGTCAAATCCTATGCATCCCAGACAACAATAGCAAACAGTCGTCCATACTACATACCCTACTCATATTCATCAACCACGGACAAATACGGAAAACCGCGACAACAAACAATTCACATCATTCACGTAATCATAATCGCTGTCCTCTTCCCGTCGTAGTCGTAGTCGTAGTCGCAGTCAATCCAGACGCAGACGCAGACACAGATATATAGTTGCTGACGATGTACATGTACACGCAATGCTTCGTCCTCATGCCCATTAGCTTCAAACATACATTCCAGCTCCGCCACACTGCTTTGAAAACCAACCAATCATGACAGGAACCGGAACAGAAACACATGCGACCAAGAATAACAATGGTACGCATCATCGCGAACATCGCGCGGCAAACAACAACAACAACACGACCATCAATGTTCCACGTATACTATACCGCCCCTTCATTACCATCAACCCGAACACAATTACAGAAGTACGTACATGGACCAACACACAGTTATCACATACAAATGTATGTACATATGAACACATATGCATTAGAAAACCCTATATGCTCCACACGCTCATAACATCTTCGTTACTCACATCAACTATGAGTAACACCACGTTGCGCCATCAGCAAGATAAGAACAAACGGAAACGCATAAACTCGACCCAGAAACAAATACAATGAACGCAATAGCCGCACCGCCAACTTCCTTACTCCTGCCTCCGAACCCTCCTCCTCCACCAACCAACCAACTAACCAACCAATAAGCCCACCCACCAATCAAACCCAACTCAACACAACCCAACCCAACCCAACCCAACCCAGTTGACAGAATGGAATAAAACAATTGCAAAACTACAAGTAACAGTGGTATTCGATCAATAGCATAATAAAAGTACATCAAAATTACTATGGCAATCACAATTACATTCAGTAGTGCAGACTCACGCATCTACAACCACATTTCCATTCAACCCTCTAAAAGGAGATCAAAGAAACGGGCAAAATCCAACGAGTGTGCTATTTCCTCACTGAATCACTGACCGACTAACTTCATTGACTGACTGACTGACTGACTGACAATTTGTGAGAAAGAGATAGACAAACGGAAAGAAAGGAAGAAAGAAAGATGGAGACAAGGTACAGAATGGTAGAACCAAAAAGTTCAACAACACTATAGACAACACCGAGTCAATCACCCGCTGCACATATTGGACAAAACAACTTCGCTTCACAAGAACTAGCATAGTCATTTCAAATACAATCGTCGCTTCAGTTTCTGCTATCTACCTAGGCACTAATCTGGACCAAAAATAAACCGATCCATTATCGCATGATGTCATCTCTCCGCATCTCATGGGGCGTGATTTCTTCATGTATTTACCAACTAGTCGACCGATGAGTGAATGTGGGGCCTCGCAAACACTATACAAAAATCATACTCCACGAGCCAGTCGCCGATTAGACTAACCGAGAAAGACGCAAAACGAACAAACGACCGAGTAGACACGCGACAGACAGATGTAAACACGGATACAGAAAATGTGTACAATTCATAAGCCGTTCGTAACATGATGCCTCAAATGGTCCCATTTCGCTCTTCACAAACGCCACGTCCAAATTCGTGCCACATTGGCAAACCCATCACGAAAAACCAGTCCGAGCATGACCAAACGACAACATTCACATTCGGACCACACCGAACCATTTCAAAATCCAGGTAACCATATAGATCAAAACATGGTCAAAATCGAACAAAATCCACCGTGTCACTTAGCAGCACCAACTGACAGTCCTCTCGTACATCTCGTCTGTATTCCCACACAGACTCAAGTTCACCGAACATATGATGCAAATCCAGTGGGAAAAAGCTCTGTTACAAAACAATCCAGCTACATTTGCACCCATTGCTTTGCTTCTCTGTTTCTGCTCCTCGTCCTCCTCCAAGTAAGAGTATTATTACATCACGCCATTTATTCATCTCATCCGACTGTACTCAACTCAGCTGCACTGCACCGCATTACACCGGAACTGTGAATTCACTGATTGACACTAATTATCCACACACGACTACCATTTGTTCTACGTCCTGCAAATTTAAAAAGAATAGAGAGACGGAGAAAAACGAAGATCACAAAATGCGGACATGGGAACACATACGCGCAGCGTGCCGCACAAACCCAGCATAGTAAATCAATACGGAATCCTATAGAAAACACACGGTAGAACACTTAACAAGCCCCAGTAATCTCGTCGTCCATTCACGTCCCTAGTGTAAGAAAACAGCTCAGTCGGTGCAAGACAAAATCCCATCTGGTTCATAATTAACTAGAATCTAGAAAAGCAAAATAACAAATCCACCAACCTATCTTTAATATAATCACGCATTAAACCTACCATCCCATCCCATCCACCACCAAAACACAATACACACCTCGACCATATCAAACAAAAATCGCATGCTCACCCCATCGCTTCGGTCCGAAGATGACACATTTACTTGGTCAAATCCTATGCATCCCAGACAACAATAGCAAACAGTCGTCCATACTACATACCCTACTCATATTCATCAACCACGGACAAATACGGAAAACCGCGACAACAAACAATTCACATCATTCACGTAATCATAATCGCTGTCCTCTTCCCGTCGTAGTCGTAGTCGTAGTCGTAGTCGAAGTCGTAGTCGCAGTCAATCCAGACGCAGACGCAGACACAGATATATAGTTGCTGACGATGTACATGTACACGCAATGCTTCGTCCTCATGCCCATTAGCTTCAAACATACATACCAGCTCCGCCACACTGCTTTGAAAACCAACCAATCATGACAGGAACCGGAACAGAAACACATGCGACCAAGAATAACAATGGTACGCATCATCGCGAACATCGCGCGGCAAACAACAACAACAACACGACCATCAATGTTCCACGTATACTATACCGCCCCTTCATTACCATCAACCCGAACACAATTACAGAAGTACGTACATGGACCAACACACAGTTATCACATACAAATGTATGTACATATGAACACATATGCATTAGAAAACCCTATATGCTCCACACGCTCATAACATCTTCGTTACTCACATCAACTATGAGTAACACCACGTTGCGCCATCAGCAAGATAAGAACAAACGGAAACGCATAAACTCGACCCAGAAACAAATACAATGAACGCAATAGCCGCACCGCCAACTTCCTTACTCCTGCCTCCGAACCCTCCTCCTCCACCAACCAACCAACTAACCAACCAATAAGCCCACCCACCAATCAAACCCAACTCAACACAACCCAACCCAACCCAACCCAACCCAGTTGACAGAATGGAATAAAACAATTGCAAAACTACAAGTAACAGTGGTATTCGATCAATAGCATAATAAAAGTACATCAAAATTACTATGGCAATCACAATTACATTCAGTAGTGCAGACTCACGCATCTACAACCACATTTCCATTCAACCCTCTAAAAGGAGATCAAAGAAACGGGCAAAATCCAACGAGTGTGCTATTTCCTCACTGAATCACTGACCGACTAACTTCATTGACTGACTGACTGACTGACTGACTGACAATTTGTGAGAAAGAGATAGACAAACGGAAAGAAAGGAAGAAAGAAAGATGGAGACAAGGTACAGAATGGTAGAACCAAAAAGTTCAACAACACTATAGACAACACCGAGTCAATCACCCGCTGCACATATTGGACAAAACAACTTCGCTTCACAAGAACTAGCATAGTCATTTCAAATACAATCGTCGCTTCAGTTTCTGCTATCTACCTAGGCACTAATCTGGACCAAAAATAAACCGATCCATTATCGCATGATGTCATCTCTCCGCATCTCATGGGGCGTGATTTCTTCATGTATTTACCAACTAGTCGACCGATGAGTGAATGTGGGGCCTCGCAAACACTATACAAAAACCATACTCCACGAGCCAGTCGCCGATTAGACTAACCGAGAAAGACGCAAAACGAACAAACGACCGAGTAGACACGCGACAGACAGATGTAAACACGGATACAGAAAATGTGTACAATTCATAAGCCGTTCGTAACATGATGCCTCAAATGGTCCCATTTCGCTCTTCACAAACGCCACGTCCAAATTCGTGCCACATTGGCAAACCCATCACGAAAAACCAGTCCGAGCATGACCAAACGACAACATTCACATTCGGACCACACCGAACCATTTCAAAATCCAGGTAACCATATAGATCAAAACATGGTCAAAATCGAACAAAATCCACCGTGTCACTTAGCAGCACCAACTGACAGTCCTCTCGTACATCTCGTCTGTATTCCCACACAGACTCAAGTTCACCGAACATATGATGCAAATCCAGTGGGAAAAAGCTCTGTTACAAAACAATCCAGCTACATTTGCACCCATTGCTTTGCTTCTCTGTTTCTGCTCCTCGTCCTCCTCCAAGTAAGAGTATTATTACATCACGCCATTTATTCATCTCATCCGACTGTACTCAACTCAGCTGCACTGCACCGCATTACACCGGAACTGTGAATTCACTGATTGACACTAATTATCCACACACGACTACCATTTGTTCTACGTCCTGCAAATTTAAAAAGAATAGAGAGACGGAGAAAAACGAAGATCACAAAATGCGGACATGGGAACACATACGCGCAGCGTGCCGCACAAACCCAGCATAGTAAATCAATACGGAATCCTATAGAAAACACACGGTAGAACACTTAACAAGCCCCAGTAATCTCGTCGTCCATTCACGTCCCTAGTGTAAGAAAACAGCTCAGTCGGTGCAAGACAAAATCCCATCTAGTTCATAATTAACTAGAATCTAGAAAAGCAAAATAACAAATCCACCAACCTATCTTTAATATAATCACGCATTAAACCTACCATCCCATCCCATCCACCACCAAAACACAATACACACCTCGACCATATCAAACAAAAATCGCATGCTCACCCCATCGCTTCGGTCCGAAGATGACACATTTACTTGGTCAAATCCTATGCATCCCAGACAACAATAGCAAACAGTCGTCCATACTACATACCCTACTCATATTCATCAACCACGGACAAATACGGAAAACCGCGACAACAAACAATTCACATCATTCACGTAATCATAATCGCTGTCCTCTTCCCGTCGTAGTCGTAGTCGTAGTCGCAGTCAATCCAGACGCAGACGCAGACACAGATATATAGTTGCTGACGATGTACATGTACACGCAATGCTTCGTCCTCATGCCCATTAGCTTCAAACATACATTCCAGCTCCGCCACACTGCTTTGAAAACCAACCAATCATGACAGGAACCGGAACAGAAACACATGCGACCAAGAATAACAATGGTACGCATCATCGCGAACATCGCGCGGCAAACAACAACAACAACACGACCATCAATGTTCCACGTATACTATACCGCCCCTTCATTACCATCAACCCGAACACAATTACAGAAGTACGTACATGGACCAACACACAGTTATCACATACAAATGTATGTACATATGAACACATATGCATTAGAAAACCCTATATGCTCCACACGCTCATAACATCTTCGTTACTCACATCAACTATGAGTAACACCACGTTGCGCCATCAGCAAGATAAGAACAAACGGAAACGCATAAACTCGACCCAGAAACAAATACAATGAACGCAATAGCCGCACCGCCAACTTCCTTACTCCTGCCTCCGAACCCTCCTCCTCCACCAACCAACCAACTAACCAACCAATAAGCCCACCCACCAATCAAACCCAACTCAACACAACCCAACCCAACCCAACCCAACCCAGTTGACAGAATGGAATAAAACAATTGCAAAACTACAAGTAACAGTGGTATTCGATCAATAGCATAATAAAAGTACATCAAAATTACTATGGCAATCACAATTACATTCAGTAGTGCAGACTCACGCATCTACAACCACATTTCCATTCAACCCTCTAAAAGGAGATCAAAGAAACGGGCAAAATCCAACGAGTGTGCTATTTCCTCACTGAATCACTGACCGACTAACTTCATTGACTGACTGACTGACTGACTGACTGACAATTTGTGAGAAAGAGATAGACAAACGGAAAGAAAGGAAGAAAGAAAGATGGAGACAAGGTACAGAATGGTAGAACCAAAAAGTTCAACAACACTATAGACAACACCGAGTCAATCACCCGCTGCACATATTGGACAAAACAACTTCGCTTCACAAGAACTAGCATAGTCATTTCAAATACAATCGTCGCTTCAGTTTCTGCTATCTACCTAGGCACTAATCTGGACCAAAAATAAACCGATCCATTATCGCATGATGTCATCTCTCCGCATCTCATGGGGCGTGATTTCTTCATGTATTTACCAACTAGTCGACCGATGAGTGAATGTGGGGCCTCGCAAACACTATACAAAAACCATACTCCACGAGCCAGTCGCCGATTAGACTAACCGAGAAAGACGCAAAACGAACAAACGACCGAGTAGACACGCGACAGACAGATGTAAACACGGATACAGAAAATGTGTACAATTCATAAGCCGTTCGTAACATGATGCCTCAAATGGTCCCATTTCGCTCTTCACAAACGCCACGTCCAAATTCGTGCCACATTGGCAAACCCATCACGAAAAACCAATCCGAGCATGACCAAACGACAACATTCACATTCGGACCACACCGAACCATTTCAAAATCCAGGTAACCATATAGATCAAAACATGGTCAAAATCGAACAAAATCCACCGTGTCACTTAGCAGCACCAACTGACAGTCCTCTCGTACATCTCGTCTGTATTCCCACACAGACTCAAGTTCACCGAACATATGATGCAAATCCAGTGGGAAAAAGCTCTGTTACAAAACAATCCAGCTACATTTGCACCCATTGCTTTGCTTCTCTGTTTCTGCTCCTCGTCCTCCTCCAAGTAAGAGTATTATTACATCACGCCATTTATTCATCTCATCCGACTGTACTCAACTCAGCTGCACTGCACCGCATTACACCGGAACTGTGAATTCACTGATTGACACTAATTATCCACACACGACTACCATTTGTTCTACGTCCTGCAAATTTAAAAAGAATAGAGAGACGGAGAAAAACGAAGATCACAAAATGCGGACATGGGAACACATACGCGCAGCGTGCCGCACAAACCCAGCATAGTAAATCAATACGGAATCCTATAGAAAACACACGGTAGAACACTTAACAAGCCCCAGTAATCTCGTCGTCCATTCACGTCCCTAGTGTAAGAAAACAGCTCAGTCGGTGCAAGACAAAATCCCATCTGGTTCATAATTAACTAGAATCTAGAAAAGCAAAATAACAAATCCACCAACCTATCTTTAATATAATCACGCATTAAACCTACCATCCCATCCCATCCACCACCAAAACACAATACACACCTCGACCATATCAAACAAAAATCGCATGCTCACCCCATCGCTTCGGTCCGAAGATGACACATTTACTTGGTCAAATCCTATGCATCCCAGACAACAATAGCAAACAGTCGTCCATACTACATACCCTACTCATATTCATCAACCACGGACAAATACGGAAAACCGCGACAACAAACAATTCACATCATTCACGTAATCATAATCGCTGTCCTCTTCCCGTCGTAGTCGTAGTCGTAGTCGAAGTCGTAGTCGCAGTCAATCCAGACGCAGACGCAGACACAGATATATAGTTGCTGACGATGTACATGTACACGCAATGCTTCGTCCTCATGCCCATTAGCTTCAAACATACATTCCAGCTCCGCCACACTGCTTTGAAAACCAACCAATCATGACAGGAACCGGAACAGAAACACATGCGACCAAGAATAACAATGGTACGCATCATCGCGAACATCGCGCGGCAAACAACAACAACAACACGACCATCAATGTTCCACGTATACTATACCGCCCCTTCATTACCATCAACCCGAACACAATTACAGAAGTACGTACATGGACCAACACACAGTTATCACATACAAATGTATGTACATATGAACACATATGCATTAGAAAACCCTATATGCTCCACACGCTCATAACATCTTCGTTACTCACATCAACTATGAGTAACACCACGTTGCGCCATCAGCAAGATAAGAACAAACGGAAACGCATAAACTCGACCCAGAAACAAATACAATGAACGCAATAGCCGCACCGCCAACTTCCTTACTCCTGCCTCCGAACCCTCCTCCTCCACCAACCAACCAACTAACCAACCAATAAGCCCACCCACCAATCAAACCCAACTCAACACAACCCAACCCAACCCAACCCAACCCAGTTGACAGAATGGAATAAAACAATTGCAAAACTACAAGTAACAGTGGTATTCGATCAATAGCATAATAAAAGTACATCAAAATTACTATGGCAATCACAATTACATTCAGTAGTGCAGACTCACGCATCTACAACCACATTTCCATTCAACCCTCTAAAAGGAGATCAAAGAAACGGGCAAAATCCAACGAGTGTGCTATTTCCTCACTGAATCACTGACCGACTAACTTCATTGACTGACTGACTGACTGACTGACTGACAGTTTGTGAGAAAGAGATAGACAAACGGAAAGAAAGGAAGAAAGAAAGATGGAGACAAGGTACAGAATGGTAGAACCAAAAAGTTCAACAACACTATAGACAACACCGAGTCAATCACCCGCTGCACATATTGGACAAAACAACTTCGCTTCACAAGAACTAGCATAGTCATTTCAAATACAATCGTCGCTTCAGTTTCTGCTATCTACCTAGGCACTAATCTGGACCAAAAATAAACCGATCCATTATCGCATGATGTCATCTCTCCGCATCTCATGGGGCGTGATTTCTTCATGTATTTACCAACTAGTCGACCGATGAGTGAATGTGGGGCCTCGCAAACACTATACAAAAACCATACTCCACGAGCCAGTCGCCGATTAGACTAACCGAGAAAGACGCAAAACGAACAAACGACCGAGTAGACACGCGACAGACAGATGTAAACACGGATACAGAAAATGTGTACAATTCATAAGCCGTTCGTAACATGATGCCTCAAATGGTCCCATTTCGCTCTTCACAAACGCCACGTCCAAATTCGTGCCACATTGGCAAACCCATCACGAAAAACCAATCCGAGCATGACCAAACGACAACATTCACATTCGGACCAGACCGAACCATTTCAAAATCCAGGTAACCATATAGATCAAAACATGGTCAAAATCGAACAAAATCCACCGTGTCACTTAGCAGCACCAACTGACAGTCCTCTCGTACATCTCGTCTGTATTCCCACACAGACTCAAGTTCACCGAACATATGATGCAAATCCAGTGGGAAAAAGCTCTGTTACAAAACAATCCAGCTACATTTGCACCCATTGCTTTGCTTCTCTGTTTCTGCTCCTCGTCCTCCTCCAAGTAAGAGTATTATTACATCACGCCATTTATTCATCTCATCCGACTGTACTCAACTCAGCTGCACTGCACCGCATTACACCGGAACTGTGAATTCACTGATTGACACTAATTATCCACACACGACTACCATTTGTTCTACGTCCTGCAAATTTAAAAAGAATAGAGAGACGGAGAAAAACGAAGATCACAAAATGCGGACATGGGAACACATACGCGCAGCGTGCCGCACAAACCCAGCATAGTAAATCAATACGGAATCCTATAGAAAACACACGGTAGAACACTTAACAAGCCCCAGTAATCTCGTCGTCCATTCACGTCCCTAGTGTAAGAAAACAGCTCAGTCGGTGCAAGACAAAATCCCATCTGGTTCATAATTAACTAGAATCTAGAAAAGCAAAATAACAAATCCACCAACCTATCTTTAATATAATCACGCATTAAACCTACCATCCCATCCCATCCACCACCAAAACACAATACACACCTCGACCATATCAAACAAAAATCGCATGCTCACCCCATCGCTTCGGTCCGAAGATGACACATTCACTTGGTCAAATCCTATGCATCCCAGACAACAATAGCAAACAGTCGTCCATACTACATACCCTACTCATATTCATCAACCACGGACAAATACGGAAAACCGCGACAACAAACAATTCACATCATTCACGTAATCATAATCGCTGTCCTCTTCCCGTCGTAGTCGTAGTCGTAGTCGCAGTCAATCCAGACGCAGACGCAGACACAGATATATAGTTGCTGACGATGTACATGTACACGCAATGCTTCGTCCTCATGCCCATTAGCTTCAAACATACATTCCAGCTCCGCCACACTGCTTTGAAAACCAACCAATCATGACAGGAACCGGAACAGAAACACATGCGACCAAGAATAACAATGGTACGCATCATCGCGAACATCGCGCGGCAAACAACAACAACAACACGACCATCAATGTTCCACGTATACTATACCGCCCCTTCATTACCATCAACCCGAACACAATTACAGAAGTACGTACATGGACCAACACACAGTTATCACATACAAATGTATGTACATATGAACACATATGCATTAGAAAACCCTATATGCTCCACACGCTCATAACATCTTCGTTACTCACATCAACTATGAGTAACACCACGTTGCGCCATCAGCAAGATAAGAACAAACGGAAACGCATAAACTCGACCCAGAAACAAATACAATGAACGCAATAGCCGCACCGCCAACTTCCATACTCCTGCCTCCGAACCCTCCTCCTCCACCAACCAACCAACTAACCAACCAATAAGCCCACCCACCAATCAAACCCAACTCAACACAACCCAACCCAACCCAACCCAACCCAGTTGACAGAATGGAATAAAACAATTGCAAAACTACAAGTAACAGTGGTATTCGATCAATAGCATAATAAAAGTACATCAAAATTACTATGGCAATCACAATTACATTCAGTAGTGCAGACTCACGCATCTACAACCACATTTCCATTCAACCCTCTAAAAGGAGATCAAAGAAACGGGCAAAATCCAACGAGTGTGCTATTTCCTCACTGAATCACTGACCGACTAACTTCATTGACTGACTGACTGACTGACTGACAATTTGTGAGAAAGAGATAGACAAACGGAAAGAAAGGAAGAAAGAAAGATGGAGACAAGGTACAGAATGGTAGAACCAAAAAGTTCAACAACACTATAGACAACACCGAGTCAATCACCCGCTGCACATATTGGACAAAACAACTTCGCTTCACAAGAACTAGCATAGTCATTTCAAATACAATCGTCGCTTCAGTTTCTGCTATCTACCTAGGCACTAATCTGGACCAAAAATAAACCGATCCATTATCGCATGATGTCATCTCTCCGCATCTCATGGGGCGTGATTTCTTCATGTATTTACCAACTAGTCGACCGATGAGTGAATGTGGGGCCTCGCAAACACTATACAAAAACCATACTCCACGAGCCAGTCGCCGATTAGACTAACCGAGAAAGACGCAAAACGAACAAACGACCGAGTAGACACGCGACAGACAGATGTAAACACGGATACAGAAAATGTGTACAATTCATAAGCCGTTCGTAACATGATGCCTCAAATGGTCCCATTTCGCTCTTCACAAACGCCACGTCCAAATTCGTGCCACATTGGCAAACCCATCACGAAAAACCAGTCCGAGCATGACCAAACGACAACATTCACATTCGGACCAGACCGAACCATTTCAAAATCCAGGTAACCATATAGATCAAAACATGGTCAAAATCGAACAAAATCCACCGTGTCACTTAGCAGCACCAACTGACAGTCCTCTCGTACATCTCGTCTGTATTCCCACACAGACTCAAGTTCACCGAACATATGATGCAAATCCAGTGGGAAAAAGCTCTGTTACAAAACAATCCAGCTACATTTGCACCCATTGCTTTGCTTCTCTGTTTCTGCTCCTCGTCCTCCTCCAAGTAAGAGTATTATTACATCACGCCATTTATTCATCTCATCCGACTGTACTCAACTCAGCTGCACTGCACCGCATTACACCGGAACTGTGAATTCACTGATTGACACTAATTATCCACACACGACTACCATTTGTTCTACGTCCTGCAAATTTAAAAAGAATAGAGAGACGGAGAAAAACGAAGATCACAAAATGCGGACATGGGAACACATACGCGCAGCGTGCCGCACAAACCCAGCATAGTAAATCAATACGGAATCCTATAGAAAACACACGGTAGAACACTTAACAAGCCCCAGTAATCTCGTCGTCCACTCACGTCCCTAGTGTAAGAAAACAGCTCAGTCGGTGCAAGACAAAATCCCATCTGGTTCATAATTAACTAGAATCTAGAA
The DNA here is from genome assembly GCA_948099385.1 of Fasciola hepatica. Lineage (NCBI taxonomy): Eukaryota > Metazoa > Platyhelminthes > Trematoda > Plagiorchiida > Fasciolidae > Fasciola > Fasciola hepatica. Next base: position 3,153,310 of record CANUEZ040000131.1, read on the forward strand.
AAGCAAAATAACAAATCCACCAACCTATCTTTAATATAATCACGCATTAAACCTACCATCCCATCCCATCCACCACCAAAACACAATACACACCTCGACCATATCAAACAAAAATCGCATGCTCACCCCATCGCTTCGGTCCGAAGATGACACATTCACTTTGTCAAATCCTATGCATCCCAGACAACAATAGCAAACAGTCGTCCATACTACATACCCTACTCATATTCATCAACCACGGACAAATACGGAAAACCGCGACAACAAACAATTCACATCATTCACGTAATCAAAATCGCTGTCCTCTTCCCGTCGTAGTCGTAGTCGTAGTCGAAGTCGTAGTCGCAGTCAATCCAGACGCAGACGCAGACGCAGACACAGATATATAGTTGCTGACGATGTACATGTACACGCAATGCTTCGTCCTCATGCCCATTAGCTTCAAACATACATACCAGCTCCGCCACACTGCTTTGAAAACCAACCAATCATGACAGGAACCGGAACAGAAACACATGCGACCAAGAATAACAATGGTACGCATCATCGCGAACATCGCGCGGCAAACAACAACAACAACACGACCATCAATGTTCCACGTATACTATACCGCCCCTTCATTACCATCAACCCGAACACAATTACAGAAGTACGTACATGGACCAACACACAGTTATCACATACAAATGTATGTACATATGAACACATATGCATTAGAAAACCCTATATGCTCCACACGCTCATAACATCTTCGTTACTCACATCAACTATGAGTAACACCACGTTGCGCCATCAGCAAGATAAGAACAAACGGAAACGCATAAACTCGACCCAGAAACAAATACAATGAACGCAATAGCCGCACCGCCAACTTCCTTACTCCTGCCTCCGAACCCTCCTCCTCCACCAACCAACCAATAAGCCCACCCACCAATCCAACCCAACCCAACCCAACCCAGTTGACAGAATGGAATAAAACAATTGCAAAACTACAAGTAACAGTGGTATTCGATCAATAGCATAATAAAAGTACATCAAAATTACTATGGCAATCACAATTACATTCAGTAGTGCAGACTCACGCATCTACAACCACATTTCCATTCAACCCTCTAAAAGGAGATCAAAGAAACGGGCAAAATCCAACGAGTGTGCTATTTCCTCACTGAATCACTGACCGACTAACTTCATTGACTGACTGACTGACTGACTGACAATTTGTGAGAAAGAGATAGACAAACGGAAAGAAAGGAAGAAAGAAAGATGGAGACAAGGTACAGAATGGTAGAACCAAAAAGTTCAACAACACTATAGACAACACCGAGTCAATCACCCGCTGCACATATTGGACAAAACAACTTCGCTTCACAAGAACTAGCATAGTCATTTCAAATACAATCGTCGCTTCAGTTTCTGCTATCTACCTAAGCACTAATCTGGACCAAAAATAAACTGATCCATTATCGCATGATGTCATCTCTCCGCATCTCATGGGGCGTGATTTGTTCATGTATTTACCAACTAGTCGACCGATGAGTGAATGTGGGGCCTCGCAAACACTATACAAAAATCATACTCCACGAGCCAGTCGCCGATTAGACTAACCGAGAAAGACGCAAAACGAACAAACGACCGAGTAGACACGCGACAGACAGATGTAAACACGGATACAGAAAATGTGTACAATTCATAAGCCGTTCGTAACATGATGCCTCAAATGGTCCCATTTCGCTCTTCACAAACGCCACGTCCAAATTCGTGCCACATTGGCAAACCCATCACGAAAAACCAGTCCGAGCATGACCAAACGACAACATTCACATTCGGACCAGACCGAACCATTTCAAAATCCAGGTAACCATATAGATCAAAACATGGTCAAAATCGAACAAAATCCACCGTGTCACTTAGCAGCACCAACTGACAGTCCTCTCGTACATCTCGTCTGTATTCCCACACAGACTCAAGTTCACCGAACATATGATGCAAATCCAGTGGGAAAAAGCTCTGTTACAAAACAATCCAGCTACATTTGCACCCATTGCTTTGCTTCTCTGTTTCTGCTCCTCGTCCTCCTCCAAGTAAGAGTATTATTACATCACGCCATTTATTCATCTCATCCGACTGTACTCAACTCAGCTGCACTGCACCGCATTACACCGGAACTGTGAATTCACTGATTGACACTAATTATCCACACACGACTACCATTTGTTCTACGTCCTGCAAATTTAAAAAGAATAGAGAGACGGAGAAAAACGAAGATCACAAAATGCGGACATGGGAACACATACGCGCAGCGTGCCGCACAAACCCAGCATAGTAAATCAATACGGAATCCTATAGAAAACACACGGTAGAACACTTAACAAGCCCCAGTAATCTCGTCGTCCATTCACGTCCCTAGTGTAAGAAAACAGCTCAGTCGGTGCAAGACAAAATCCCATCTGGTTCATAATTAACTAGAATCTAGAAAAGCAAAATAACAAATCCACCAACCTATCTTTAATATAATCACGCATTAAACCTACCATCCCATCCCATCCACCACCAAAACACAATACACACCTCGACCATATCAAACAAAAATCGCATGCTCACCCCATCGCTTCGGTCCGAAGATGACACATTCACTTGGTCAAATCCTATGCATCCCAGACAACAATAGCAAACAGTCGTCCATACTACATACCCTACTCATATTCATCAACCACGGACAAATACGGAAAACCGCGACAACAAACAATTCACATCATTCACGTAATCATAATCGCTGTCCTCTTCCCGTCGTAGTCGTAGTCGTAGTCGAAGTCGTAGTCGCAGTCAATCCAGACGCAGACGCAGACGCAGACACAGATATATAGTTGCTGACGATGTACATGTACACGCAATGCTTCGTCCTCATGCCCATTAGCTTCAAACATACATACCAGCTCCGCCACACTGCTTTGAAAACCAACCAATCATGACAGGAACCGGAACAGAAACACATGCGACCAAGAATAACAATGGTACGCATCATCGCGAACATCGCGCGGCAAACAACAACAACAACACGACCATCAATGTTCCACGTATACTATACCGCCCCTTCATTACCATCAACCCGAACACAATTACAGAAGTACGTACATGGACCAACACACAGTTATCACATACAAATGTATGTACATATGAACACATATGCATTAGAAAACCCTATATGCTCCACACGCTCATAACATCTTCGTTACTCACATCAACTATGAGTAACACCACGTTGCGCCATCAGCAAGATAAGAACAAACGGAAACGCATAAACTCGACCCAGAAACAAATACAATGAACGCAATAGCCGCACCGCCAACTTCCTTACTCCTGCCTCCGAACCCTCCTCCTCCACCAACCAACCAATAAGCCCACCCACCAATCCAACCCAACCCAACCCAACCCAGTTGACAGAATGGAATAAAACAATTGCAAAACTACAAGTAACAGTGGTATTCGATCAATAGCATAATAAAAGTACATCAAAATTACTATGGCAATCACAATTACATTCAGTAGTGCAGACTCACGCATCTACAACCACATTTCCATTCAACCCTCTAAAAGGAGATCAAAGAAACGGGCAAAATCCAACGAGTGTGCTATTTCCTCACTGAATCACTGACCGACTAACTTCATTGACTGACTGACTGACTGACTGACAATTTGTGAGAAAGAGATAGACAAACGGAAAGAAAGGAAGAAAGAAAGATGGAGACAAGGTACAGAATGGTAGAACCAAAAAGTTCAACAACACTATAGACAACACCGAGTCAATCACCCGCTGCACATATTGGACAAAACAACTTCGCTTCACAAGAACTAGCATAGTCATTTCAAATACAATCGTCGCTTCAGTTTCTGCTATCTACCTAAGCACTAATCTGGACCAAAAATAAACTGATCCATTATCGCATGATGTCATCTCTCCGCATCTCATGGGGCGTGATTTGTTCATGTATTTACCAACTAGTCGACCGATGAGTGAATGTGGGGCCTCGCAAACACTATACAAAAATCATACTCCACGAGCCAGTCGCCGATTAGACTAACCGAGAAAGACGCAAAACGAACAAACGACCGAGTAGACACGCGACAGACAGATGTAAACACGGATACAGAAAATGTGTACAATTCATAAGCCGTTCGTAACATGATGCCTCAAATGGTCCCATTTCGCTCTTCACAAACGCCACGTCCAAATTCGTGCCACATTGGCAAACCCATCACGAAAAACCAGTCCGAGCATGACCAAACGACAACATTCACATTCGGACCAGACCGAACCATTTCAAAATCCAGGTAACCATATAGATCAAAACATGGTCAAAATCGAACAAAATCCACCGTGTCACTTAGCAGCACCAACTGACAGTCCTCTCGTACATCTCGTCTGTATTCCCACACAGACTCAAGTTCACCGAACATATGATGCAAATCCAGTGGGAAAAAGCTCTGTTACAAAACAATCCAGCTACATTTGCACCCATTGCTTTGCTTCTCTGTTTCTGCTCCTCGTCCTCCTCCAAGTAAGAGTATTATTACATCACGCCATTTATTCATCTCATCCGACTGTACTCAACTCAGCTGCACTGCACCGCATTACACCGGAACTGTGAATTCACTGATTGACACTAATTATCCACACACGACTACCATTTGTTCTACGTCCTGCAAATTTAAAAAGAATAGAGAGACGGAGAAAAACGAAGATCACAAAATGCGGACATGGGAACACATACGCGCAGCGTGCCGCACAAACCCAGCATAGTAAATCAATACGGAATCCTATAGAAAACACACGGTAGAACACTTAACAAGCCCCAGTAATCTCGTCGTCCATTCACGTCCCTAGTGTAAGAAAACAGCTCAGTCGGTGCAAGACAAAATCCCATCTGGTTCATAATTAACTAGAATCTAGAAAAGCAAAATAACAAATCCACCAACCTATCTTTAATATAATCACGCATTAAACCTACCATCCCATCCCATCCACCACCAAAACACAATACACACCTCGACCATATCAAACAAAAATCGCATGCTCACCCCATCGCTTCGGTCCGAAGATGACACATTCACTTGGTCAAATCCTATGCATCCCAGACAACAATAGCAAACAGTCGTCCATACTACATACCCTACTCATATTCATCAACCACGGACAAATACGGAAAACCGCGACAACAAACAATTCACATCATTCACGTAATCATAATCGCTGTCCTCTTCCCGTCGTAGTCGTAGTCGTAGTCGAAGTCGTAGTCGCAGTCAATCCAGACGCAGACGCAGACGCAGACACAGATATATAGTTGCTGACGATGTACATGTACACGCAATGCTTCGTCCTCATGCCCATTAGCTTCAAACATACATACCAGCTCCGCCACACTGCTTTGAAAACCAACCAATCATGACAGGAACCGGAACAGAAACACATGCGACCAAGAATAACAATGGTACGCATCATCGCGAACATCGCGCGGCAAACAACAACAACAACACGACCATCAATGTTCCACGTATACTATACCGCCCCTTCATTACCATCAACCCGAACACAATTACAGAAGTACGTACATGGACCAACACACAGTTATCACATACAAATGTATGTACATATGAACACATATGCATTAGAAAACCCTATATGCTCCACACGCTCATAACATCTTCGTTACTCACATCAACTATGAGTAACACCACGTTGCGCCATCAGCAAGATAAGAACAAACGGAAACGCATAAACTCGACCCAGAAACAAATACAATGAACGCAATAGCCGCACCGCCAACTTCCTTACTCCTGCCTCCGAACCCTCCTCCTCCACCAACCAACCAATAAGCCCACCCACCAATCCAACCCAACCCAACCCAACCCAGTTGACAGAATGGAATAAAACAATTGCAAAACTACAAGTAACAGTGGTATTCGATCAATAGCATAATAAAAGTACATCAAAATTACTATGGCAATCACAATTACATTCAGTAGTGCAGACTCACGCATCTACAACCACATTTCCATTCAACCCTCTAAAAGGAGATCAAAGAAACGGGCAAAATCCAACGAGTGTGCTATTTCCTCACTGAATCACTGACCGACTAACTTCATTGACTGACTGACTGACTGACTGACAATTTGTGAGAAAGAGATAGACAAACGGAAAGAAAGGATGAAAGAAAGATGGAGACAAGGTACAGAATGGTAGAACCAAAAAGTTCAACAACACTATAGACAACACCGAGTCAATCACCCGCTGCACATATTGGACAAAACAACTTCGCTTCACAAGAACTAGCATAGTCATTTCAAATACAATCGTCGCTTCAGTTTCTGCTATCTACCTAAGCACTAATCTGGACCAAAAATAAACTGATCCATTATCGCATGATGTCATCTCTCCGCATCTCATGGGGCGTGATTTGTTCATGTATTTACCAACTAGTCGACCGATGAGTGAATGTGGGGCCTCGCAAACACTATACAAAAATCATACTCCACGAGCCAGTCGCCGATTAGACTAACCGAGAAAGACGCAAAACGAACAAACGACCGAGTAGACACGCGACAGACAGATGTAAACACGGATACAGAAAATGTGTACAATTCATAAGCCGTTCGTAACATGATGCCTCAAATGGTCCCATTTCGCTCTTCACAAACGCCACGTCCAAATTCGTGCCACATTGGCAAACCCATCACGAAAAACCAGTCCGAGCATGACCAAACGACAACATTCACATTCGGACCAGACCGAACCATTTCAAAATCCAGGTAACCATATAGATCAAAACATGGTCAAAATCGAACAAAATCCACCGTGTCACTTAGCAGCACCAACTGACAGTCCTCTCGTACATCTCGTCTGTATTCCCACACAGACTCAAGTTCACCGAACATATGATGCAAATCCAGTGGGAAAAAGCTCTGTTACAAAACAATCCAGCTACATTTGCACCCATTGCTTTGCTTCTCTGTTTCTGCTCCTCGTCCTCCTCCAAGTAAGAGTATTATTACATCACGCCATTTATTCATCTCATCCGACTGTACTCAACTCAGCTGCACTGCACCGCATTACACCGGAACTGTGAATTCACTGATTGACACTAATTATCCACACACGACTACCATTTGTTCTACGTCCTGCAAATTTAAAAAGAATAGAGAGACGGAGAAAAACGAAGATCACAAAATGCGGACATGGGAACACATACGCGCAGCGTGCCGCACAAACCCAGCATAGTAAATCAATACGGAATCCTATAGAAAACACACGGTAGAACACTTAACAAGCCCCAGTAATCTCGTCGTCCACTCACGTCCCTAGTGTAAGAAAACAGCTCAGTCGGTGCAAGACAAAATCCCATCTAGTTCATAATTAACTAGAATCTAGAAAAGCAAAATAACAAATCCACCAACCTATCTTTAATATAATCACGCATTAAACCTACCATCCCATCCCATCCACCACCAAAACACAATACACACCTCGACCATATCAAACAAAAATCGCATGCTCACCCCATCGCTTCGGTCCGAAGATGACACATTCACTTGGTCAAATCCTATGCATCCCAGACAACAATAGCAAACAGTCGTCCATACTACATACCCTACTCATATTCATCAACCACGGACAAATACGGAAAACCGCGACAACAAACAATTCACATCATTCACGTAATCATAATCGCTGTCCTCTTCCCGTCGTAGTCGTAGTCGTAGTCGAAGTCGTAGTCGCAGTCAATCCAGACGCAGACGCAGACGCAGACACAGATATATAGTTGCTGACGATGTACATGTACACGCAATGCTTCGTCCTCATGCCCATTAGCTTCAAACATACATACCAGCTCCGCCACACTGCTTTGAAAACCAACCAATCATGACAGGAACCGGAACAGAAACACATGCGACCAAGAATAACAATGGTACGCATCATCGCGAACATCGCGCGGCAAACAACAACAACAACACGACCATCAATGTTCCACGTATACTATACCGCCCCTTCATTACCATCAACCCGAACACAATTACAGAAGTACGTACATGGACCAACACACAGTTATCACATACAAATGTATGTACATATGAACACATATGCATTAGAAAACCCTATATGCTCCACACGCTCATAACATCTTCGTTACTCACATCAACTATGAGTAACACCACGTTGCGCCATCAGCAAGATAAGAACAAACGGAAACGCATAAACTCGACCCAGAAACAAATACAATGAACGCAATAGCCGCACCGCCAACTTCCTTACTCCTGCCTCCGAACCCTCCTCCTCCACCAACCAACCAATAAGCCCACCCACCAATCCAACCCAACCCAACCCAACCCAGTTGACAGAATGGAATAAAACAATTGCAAAACTACAAGTAACAGTGGTATTCGATCAATAGCATAATAAAAGTACATCAAAATTACTATGGCAATCACAATTACATTCAGTAGTGCAGACTCACGCATCTACAATCACATTTCCATTCAACCCTCTAAAAGGAGATCAAAGAAACGGGCAAAATCCAACGAGTGTGCTATTTCCTCACTGAATCACTGACCGACTAACTTCATTGACTGACTGACTGACTGACTGACAATTTGTGAGAAAGAGATAGACAAACGGAAAGAAAGGATGAAAGAAAGATGGAGACAAGGTACAGAATGGTAGAACCAAAAAGTTCAACAACACTATAGACAACACCGAGTCAATCACCCGCTGCACATATTGGACAAAACAACTTCGCTTCACAAGAACTAGCATAGTCATTTCAAATACAATCGTCGCTTCAGTTTCTGCTATCTACCTAAGCACTAATCTGGACCAAAAATAAACCGATCCATTATCGCATGATGTCATCTCTCCGCATCTCATGGGGCGTGATTTGTTCATGTATTTACCAACTAGTCGACCGATGAGTGAATGTGGGGCCTCGCAAACACTATACAAAAATCATACTCCACGAGCCAGTCGCCGATTAGACTAACCGAGAAAGACGCAAAACGAACAAACGACCGAGTAGACACGCGACAGACAGATGTAAACACGGATACAGAAAATGTGTACAATTCATAAGCCGTTCGTAACATGATGCCTCAAATGGTCCCATTTCGCTCTTCACAAACGCCACGTCCAAATTCGTGCCACATTGGCAAACCCATCACGAAAAACCAGTCCGAGCATGACCAAACGACAACATTCACATTCGGACCAGACCGAACCATTTCAAAATCCAGGTAACCATATAGATCAAAACATGGTCAAAATCGAACAAAATCCACCGTGTCACTTAGCAGCACCAACTGACAGTCCTCTCGTACATCTCGTCTGTATTCCCACACAGACTCAAGTTCACCGAACATATGATGCAAATCCAGTGGGAAAAAGCTCTGTTACAAAACAATCCAGCTACATTTGCACCCATTGCTTTGCTTCTCTGTTTCTGCTCCTCGTCCTCCTCCAAGTAAGAGTATTATTACATCACGCCATTTATTCATCTCATCCGACTGTACTCAACTCAGCTGCACTGCACCGCATTACACCGGAACTGTGAATTCACTGATTGACACTAATTATCCACACACGACTACCATTTGTTCTACGTCCTGCAAATTTAAAAAGAATAGAGAGACGGAGAAAAACGAAGATCACAAAATGCGGACATGGGAACACATACGCGCAGCGTGCCGCACAAACCCAGCATAGTAAATCAATACGGAATCCTATAGAAAACACACGGTAGAACACTTAACAAGCCCCAGTAATCTCGTCGTCCACTCACGTCCCTAGTGTAAGAAAACAGCTCAGTCGGTGCAAGACAAAATCCCATCTAGTTCATAATTAACTAGAATCTAGAAAAGCAAAATAACAAATCCACCAACCTATCTTTAATATAATCACGCATTAAACCTACCATCCCATCCCATCCACCACCAAAACACAATACACACCTCGACCATATCAAACAAAAATCGCATGCTCACCCCATCGCTTCGGTCCGAAGATGACACATTCACTTGGTCAAATCCTATGCATCCCAGACAACAATAGCAAACAGTCGTCCATACTACATACCCTACTCATATTCATCAACCACGGACAAATACGGAAAACCGCGACAACAAACAATTCACATCATTCACGTAATCATAATCGCTGTCCTCTTCCCGTCGTAGTCGTAGTCGTAGTCGAAGTCGTAGTCGCAGTCAATCCAGACGCAGACGCAGACGCAGACACAGATATATAGTTGCTGACGATGTACATGTACACGCAATGCTTCGTCCTCATGCCCATTAGCTTCAAACATACATACCAGCTCCGCCACACTGCTTTGAAAACCAACCAATCATGACAGGAACCGGAACAGAAACACATGCGACCAAGAATAACAATGGTACGCATCATCGCGAACATCGCGCGGCAAACAACAACAACAACACGACCATCAATGTTCCACGTATACTATACCGCCCCTTCATTACCATCAACCCGAACACAATTACAGAAGTACGTACATGGACCAACACACAGTTATCACATACAAATGTATGTACATATGAACACATATGCATTAGAAAACCCTATATGCTCCACACGCTCATAACATCTTCGTTACTCACATCAACTATGAGTAACACCACGTTGCGCCATCAGCAAGATAAGAACAAACGGAAACGCATAAACTCGACCCAGAAACAAATACAATGAACGCAATAGCCGCACCGCCAACTTCCTTACTCCTGCCTCCGAACCCTCCTCCTCCACCAACCAACCAATAAGCCCACCCACCAATCCAACCCAACCCAACCCAACCCAGTTGACAGAATGGAATAAAACAATTGCAAAACTACAAGTAACAGTGGTATTCGATCAATAGCATAATAAAAGTACATCAAAATTACTATGGCAATCACAATTACATTCAGTAGTGCAGACTCACGCATCTACAACCACATTTCCATTCAACCCTCTAAAAGGAGATCAAAGAAACGGGCAAAATCCAACGAGTGTGCTATTTCCTCACTGAATCACTGACCGACTAACTTCATTGACTGACTGACTGACTGACTGACAATTTGTGAGAAAGAGATAGACAAACGGAAAGAAAGGATGAAAGAAAGATGGAGACAAGGTACAGAATGGTAGAACCAAAAAGTTCAACAACACTATAGACAACACCGAGTCAATCACCCGCTGCACATATTGGACAAAACAACTTCGCTTCACAAGAACTAGCATAGTCATTTCAAATACAATCGTCGCTTCAGTTTCTGCTATCTACCTAAGCACTAATCTGGACCAAAAATAAACCGATCCATTATCGCATGATGTCATCTCTCCGCATCTCATGGGGCGTGATTTGTTCATGTATTTACCAACTAGTCGACCGATGAGTGAATGTGGGGCCTCGCAAACACTATACAAAAATCATACTCCACGAGCCAGTCGCCGATTAGACTAACCGAGAAAGACGCAAAACGAACAAACGACCGAGTAGACACGCGACAGACAGATGTAAACACGGATACAGAAAATGTGTACAATTCATAAGCCGTTCGTAACATGATGCCTCAAATGGTCCCATTTCGCTCTTCACAAACGCCACGTCCAAATTCGTGCCACATTGGCAAACCCATCACGAAAAACCAGTCCGAGCATGACCAAACGACAACATTCACATTCGGACCAGACCGAACCATTTCAAAATCCAGGTAACCATATAGATCAAAACATGGTCAAAATCGAACAAAATCCACCGTGTCACTTAGCAGCACCAACTGACAGTCCTCTCGTACATCTCGTCTGTATTCCCACACAGACTCAAGTTCACCGAACATATGATGCAAATCCAGTGGGAAAAAGCTCTGTTACAAAACAATCCAGCTACATTTGCACCCATTGCTTTGCTTCTCTGTTTCTGCTCCTCGTCCTCCTCCAAGTAAGAGTATTATTACATCACGCCATTTATTCATCTCATCCGACTGTACTCAACTCAGCTGCACTGCACCGCATTACACCGGAACTGTGAATTCACTGATTGACACTAATTATCCACACACGACTACCATTTGTTCTACGTCCTGCAAATTTAAAAAGAATAGAGAGACGGAGAAAAACGAAGATCACAAAATGCGGACATGGGAACACATACGCGCAGCGTGCCGCACAAACCCAGCATAGTAAATCAATACGGAATCCTATAGAAAACACACGGTAGAACACTTAACAAGCCCCAGTAATCTCGTCGTCCACTCACGTCCCTAGTGTAAGAAAACAGCTCAGTCGGTGCAAGACAAAATCCCATCTAGTTCATAATTAACTAGAATCTAGAAAAGCAAAATAACAAATCCACCAACCTATCTTTAATATAATCACGCATTAAACCTACCATCCCATCCCATCCACCACCAAAACACAATACACACCTCGACCATATCAAACAAAAATCGCATGCTCACCCCATCGCTTCGGTCCGAAGATGACACATTCACTTGGTCAAATCCTATGCATCCCAGACAACAATAGCAAACAGTCGTCCATACTACATACCCTACTCATATTCATCAACCACGGACAAATACGGAAAACCGCGACAACAAACAATTCACATCATTCACGTAATCATAATCGCTGTCCTCTTCCCGTCGTAGTCGTAGTCGTAGTCGAAGTCGTAGTCGCAGTCAATCCAGACGCAGACGCAGACGCAGACACAGATATATAGTTGCTGACGATGTACATGTACACGCAATGCTTCGTCCTCATGCCCATTAGCTTCAAACATACATACCAGCTCCGCCACACTGCTTTGAAAACCAACCAATCATGACAGGAACCGGAACAGAAACACATGCGACCAAGAATAACAATGGTACGCATCATCGCGAACATCGCGCGGCAAACAACAACAACAACACGACCATCAATGTTCCACGTATACTATACCGCCCCTTCATTACCATCAACCCGAACACAATTACAGAAGTACGTACATGGACCAACACACAGTTATCACATACAAATGTATGTACATATGAACACATATGCATTAGAAAACCCTATATGCTCCACACGCTCATAACATCTTCGTTACTCACATCAACTATGAGTAACACCACGTTGCGCCATCAGCAAGATAAGAACAAACGGAAACGCATAAACTCGACCCAGAAACAAATACAATGAACGCAATAGCCGCACCGCCAACTTCCTTACTCCTGCCTCCGAACCCTCCTCCTCCACCAACCAACCAATAAGCCCACCCACCAATCCAACCCAACCCAACCCAACCCAGTTGACAGAATGGAATAAAACAATTGCAAAACTACAAGTAACAGTGGTATTCGATCAATAGCATAATAAAAGTACATCAAAATTACTATGGCAATCACAATTACATTCAGTAGTGCAGACTCACGCATCTACAACCACATTTCCATTCAACCCTCTAAAAGGAGATCAAAGAAACGGGCAAAATCCAACGAGTGTGCTATTTCCTCACTGAATCACTGACCGACTAACTTCATTGACTGACTGACTGACTGACTGACTGACTGACTGACAGTTTGTGAGAAAGAGATAGACAAACGGAAAGAAAGGATGAAAGAAAGATGGAGACAAGGTACAGAATGGTAGAACCAAAAAGTTCAACAACACTATAGACAACACCGAGTCAATCACCCGCTGCACATATTGGACAAAACAACTTCGCTTCACAAGAACTAGCATAGTCATTTCAAATACAATCGTCGCTTCAGTTTCTGCTGTCTACCTAGGCACTAATCTGGACCAAAAATAAACTGATCCATTATCGCATGATGTCATCTCTCCGCATCTCATGGGGCGTGATTTGTTCATGTATTTACCAACTAGTCGCCCGATGAGTGAATGTGGGGCCTCGCAAACACTATACAAAAACCATACTCCACGAGCCAGTCGCCGATTAGACTAACCGAGAAAGACGCAAAACGAACAAACGACCGAGTAGACACGCGACAGACAGATGTAAACACGGATACAGAAAATGTGTACAATTCATAAGCCGTTCGTAACATGATGCCTCAAATGGTCCCATTTCGCTCTTCACAAACGCCACGTCCAAATTCGTGCCACATTGGCAAACCCATCACGAAAAACCAGTCCGAGCATGACCAAACGACAACATTCACATTCGGACCAGACCGAACCATTTCAAAATCCAGGTAACCATATAGATCAAAACATGGTCAAAATCGAACAAAATCCACCGTGTCACTTAGCAGCACCAACTGACAGTCCTCTCGTACATCTCGTCTGTATTCCCACACAGACTCAAGTTCACCGAACATATGATGCAAATCCAGTGGGAAAAAGCTCTGTTACAAAACAATCCAGCTACATTTGCACCCATTGCTTTGCTTCTCTGTTTCTGCTCCTCGTCCTCCTCCAAGTAAGAGTATTATTACATCACGCCATTTATTCATCTCATCCGACTGTACTCAACTCAGCTGCACTGCACCGCATTACACCGGAACTGTGAATTCACTGATTGACACTAATTATCCACACACGACTACCATTTGTTCTACGTCCTGCAAATTTAAAAAGAATAGAGAGACGGAGAAAAACGAAGATCACAAAATGCGGACATGGGAACACATACGCGCAGCGTGCCGCACAAACCCAGCATAGTAAATCAATACGGAATCCTATAGAAAACACACGGTAGAACACTTAACAAGCCCCAGTAATCTCGTCGTCCACTCACGTCCCTAGTGTAAGAAAACAGCTCAGTCGGTGCAAGACAAAATCCCATCTAGTTCATAATTAACTAGAATCTAGAAAAGCAAAATAACAAATCCACCAACCTATCTTTAATATAATCACGCATTAAACCTACCATCCCATCCCATCCACCACCAAAACACAATACACACCTCGACCATATCAAACAAAAATCGCATGCTCACCCCATCGCTTCGGTCCGAAGATGACACATTCACTTGGTCAAATCCTATGCATCCCAGACAACAATAGCAAACAGTCGTCCATACTACATACCCTACTCATATTCATCAACCACGGACAAATACGGAAAACCGCGACAACAAACAATTCACATCATTCACGTAATCATAATCGCTGTCCTCTTCCCGTCGTAGTCGAAGTCGTAGTCGCAGTCAATCCAGACGCAGACACAGATATATAGTTGCTGACGATGTACATGTACACGCAATGCTTCGTCCTCATGCCCATTAGCTTCAAACATACATACCAGCTCCGCCACACTGCTTTGAAAACCAACCAATCATGACAGGAACCGGAACAGAAACACATGCGACCAAGAATAACAATGGTACGCATCATCGCGAACATCGCGCGGCAAACAACAACAACAACACGACCATCAATGTTCCACGTATACTATACCGCCCCTTCATTACCATCAACCCGAACACAATTACAGAAGTACGTACATGGACCAACACACAGTTATCACATACAAATGTATGTACATATGAACACATATGCATTAGAAAACCCTATATGCTCCACACGCTCATAACATCTTCGTTACTCACATCAACTATGAGTAACACCACGTTGCGCCATCAGCAAGATAAGAACAAACGGAAACGCATAAACTCGACCCAGAAACAAATACAATGAACGCAATAGCCGCACCGCCAACTTCCTTACTCCTGCCTCCGAACCCTCCTCCTCCACCAACCAACCAATAAGCCCACCCACCAATCCAAACCAAACCAAACCAAACCAAACCAACCCAACCCAGTTGACAGAATGGAATAAAACAATTGCAAAACTACAAGTAACAGTGGTATTCGATCAATAGCATAATAAAAGTACATCAAAATTACTATGGCAATCACAATTACATTCAGTAGTGCAGACTCACGCATCTACAACCACATTTCCATTCAACCCTCTAAAAGGAGATCAAAGAAACGGGCAAAATCCAACGAGTGTGCTATTTCCTCACTGAATCACTGACCGACTAACTTCATTGACTGACTGACTGACTGACTGACTGACTGACAGTTTGTGAGAAAGAGATAGACAAACGGAAAGAAAGGATGAAAGAAAGATGGAGACAAGGTACAGAATGGTAGAACCAAAAAGTTCAACAACACTATAGACAACACCGAGTCAATCACCCGCTGCACATATTGGACAAAACAACTTCGCTTCACAAGAACTAGCATAGTCATTTCAAATACAATCGTCGCTTCAGTTTCTGCTATCTACCTAGGCACTAATCTGGACCAAAAATAAACTGATCCATTATCGCATGATGTCATCTCTCCGCATCTCATGGGGCGTGATTTGTTCATGTATTTACCAACTAGTCGACCGATGAGTGAATGTGGGGCCTCGCAAACACTATACAAAAATCATACTCCACGAGCCAGTCGCCGATTAGACTAACCGAGAAAGACGCAAAACGAACAAACGACCGAGTAGACACGCGACAGACAGATGTAAACACGGATACAGAAAATGTGTACAATTCATAAGCCGTTCGTAACATGATGCCTCAAATGGTCCCATTTCGCTCTTCACAAACGCCGCGTCCAAATTCGTGCCACATTGGCAAACCCATCACGAAAAACCAGTCCGAGCATGACCAAACGACAACATTCACATTCGGACCAGACCGAACCATTTCAAAATCCAGGTAACCATATAGATCAAAACATGGTCAAAATCGAACAAAATCCACCGTGTCACTTAGCAGCACCAACTGACAGTCCTCTCGTACATCTCGTCTGTATTCCCACACAGACTCAAGTTCACCGAACATATGATGCAAATCCAGTGGGAAAAAGCTCTGTTACAAAACAATCCAGCTACATTTGCACCCATTGCTTTACTTCTCTGTTTCTGCTCCTCGTCCTCCTCCAAGTAAGAGTATTATTACATCACGCCATTTATTCATCTCATCCGACTGTACTCAACTCAGCTGCACTGCACCGCATTACACCGGAACTGTGAATTCACTGATTGACACTAATTATCCACACACGACTACCATTTGTTCTTCGTCCTGCAAATTTAAAAAGAATAGAGAGACGGAGAAAAACGAAGATCACAAAATGCGGACATGGGAACACATACGCGCAGCGTGCCGCACAAACCCAGCATAGTAAATCAATACGGAATCCTATAGAAAACACACGGTAGAACACTTAACAAGCCCCAGTAATCTCGTCGTCCACTCACGTCCCTAGTGTAAGAAAACAGCTCAGTCGGTGCAAGACAAAATCCCATCTAGTTCATAATTAACTAGAATCTAGAAAAGCAAAATAACAAATCCACCAACCTATCTTTAATATAATCACGCATTAAACCTACCATCCCATCCCATCCACCACCAAAACACAATACACACCTCGACCATATCAAACAAAAATCGCATGCTCACCCCATCGCTTCGGTCCGAAGATGACACATTCACTTGGTCAAATCCTATGCATCCCAGACAACAATAGCAAACAGTCGTCCATACTACATACCCTACTCATATTCATCAACCACGGACAAATACGGAAAACCGCGACAACAAACAATTCACATCATTCACGTAATCATAATCGCTGTCCTCTTCCCGTCGTAGTCGAAGTCGTAGTCGCAGTCAATCCAGACGCAGACACAGATATATAGTTGCTGACGATGTACATGTACACGCAATGCTTCGTCCTCATGCCCATTAGCTTCAAACATACATACCAGCTCCGCCACACTGCTTTGAAAACCAACCAATCATGACAGGAACCGGAACAGAAACACATGCGACCAAGAATAACAATGGTACGCATCATCGCGAACATCGCGCGGCAAACAACAACAACAACACGACCATCAATGTTCCACGTATACTATACCGCCCCTTCATTACCATCAACCCGAACACAATTACAGAAGTACGTACATGGACCAACACACAGTTATCACATACAAATGTATGTACATATGAACACATATGCATTAGAAAACCCTATATGCTCCACACGCTCATAACATCTTCGTTACTCACATCAACTATGAGTAACACCACGTTGCGCCATCAGCAAGATAAGAACAAACGGAAACGCATAAACTCGACCCAGAAACAAATACAATGAACGCAATAGCCGCACCGCCAACTTCCTTACTGCTGCCTCCGAACCCTCCTCCTCCACCAACCAACCAATAAGCCCACCCACCAATCCAAACCAAACCAAACCAAACCAAACCAAACCAACCCAACCCAACCCAGTTGACAGAATGGAATAAAACAATTGCAAAACTACAAGTAACAGTGGTATTCGATCAATAGCATAATAAAAGTACATCAAAATTACTATGGCAATCACAATTACATTCAGTAGTGCAGACTCACGCATCTACAACCACATTTCCATTCAACCCTCTAAAAGGAGATCAAAGAAACGGGCAAAATCCAACGAGTGTGCTATTTCCTCACTGAATCACTGACCGACTAACTTCATTGACTGACTGACTGACTGACTGACTGACTGACAGTTTGTGAGAAAGAGATAGACAAACGGAAAGAAAGGATGAAAGAAAGATGGAGACAAGGTACAGAATGGTAGAACCAAAAAGTTCAACAACACTATAGACAACACCGAGTCAATCACCCGCTGCACATATTGGACAAAACAACTTCGCTTCACAAGAACTAGCATAGTCATTTCAAATACAATCGTCGCTTCAGTTTCTGCTATCTACCTAGGCACTAATCTGGACCAAAAATAAACTGATCCATTATCGCATGATGTCATCTCTCCGCATCTCATGGGGCGTGATTTGTTCATGTATTTACCAACTAGTCGACCGATGAGTGAATGTGGGGCCTCGCAAACACTATACAAAAATCATACTCCACGAGCCAGTCGCCGATTAGACTAACCGAGAAAGACGCAAAACGAACAAACGACCGAGTAGACACGCGACAGACAGATGTAAACACGGATACAGAAAATGTGTACAATTCATAAGCCGTTCGTAACATGATGCCTCAAATGGTCCCATTTCGCTCTTCACAAACGCCGCGTCCAAATTCGTGCCACATTGGCAAACCCATCACGAAAAACCAGTCCGAGCATGACCAAACGACAACATTCACATTCGGACCAGACCGAACCATTTCAAAATCCAGGTAACCATATAGATCAAAACATGGTCAAAATCGAACAAAATCCACCGTGTCACTTAGCAGCACCAACTGACAGTCCTCTCGTACATCTCGTCTGTATTCCCACACAGACTCAAGTTCACCGAACATATGATGCAAATCCAGTGGGAAAAAGCTCTGTTACAAAACAATCCAGCTACATTTGCACCCATTGCTTTGCTTCTCTGTTTCTGCTCCTCGTCCTCCTCCAAGTAAGAGTATTATTACATCACGCCATTTATTCATCTCATCCGACTGTACTCAACTCAGCTGCACTGCACCGCATTACACCGGAACTGTGAATTCACTGATTGACACTAATTATCCACACACGACTACCATTTGTTCTACGTCCTGCAAATTTAAAAAGAATAGAGAGACGGAGAAAAACGAAGATCACAAAATGCGGACATGGGAACACATACGCGCAGCGTGCCGCACAAACCCAGCATAGTAAATCAATACGGAATCCTATAGAAAACACACGGTAGAACACTTAACAAGCCCCAGTAATCTCGTCGTCCACTCACGTCCCTAGTGTAAGAAAACAGCTCAGTCGGTGCAAGACAAAATCCCATCTAGTTCATAATTAACTAGAATCTAGAAAAGCAAAATAACAAATCCACCAACCTATCTTTAATATAATCACGCATTAAACCTACCATCCCATCCCATCCACCACCAAAACACAATACACACCTCGACCATATCAAACAAAAATCGCATGCTCACCCCATCGCTTCGGTCCGAAGATGACACATTCACTTGGTCAAATCCTATGCATCCCAGACAACAATAGCAAACAGTCGTCCATACTACATACCCTACTCATATTCATCAACCACGGACAAATACGGAAAACCGCGACAACAAACAATTCACATCATTCACGTAATCATAATCGCTGTCCTCTTCCCGTCGTAGTCGCAGTCAATCCAGACGCAGACACAGATATATAGTTGCTGACGATGTACATGTACACGCAATGCTTCGTCCTCATGCCCATTAGCTTCAAACATACATACCAGCTCCGCCACACTGCTTTGAAAACCAACCAATCATGACAGGAACCGGAACAGAAACACATGCGACCAAGAATAACAATGGTACGCATCATCGCGAACATCGCGCGGCAAACAACAACAACAACACGACCATCAATGTTCCACGTATACTATACCGCCCCTTCATTACCATCAACCCGAACACAATTACAGAAGTACGTACATGGACCAACACACAGTTATCACATACAAATGTATGTACATATGAACACATATGCATTAGAAAACCCTATATGCTCCACACGCTCATAACATCTTCGTTACTCACATCAACTATGAGTAACACCACGTTGCGCCATCAGCAAGATAAGAACAAACGGAAACGCATAAACTCGACCCAGAAACAAATACAATGAACGCAATAGCCGCACCGCCAACTTCCTTACTGCTGCCTCCGAACCCTCCTCCTCCACCAACCAACCAATAAGCCCACCCACCAATCCAAACCAAACCAAACCAAACCAAACCAAACCAACCCAACCCAACCCAGTTGACAGAATGGAATAAAACAATTGCAAAACTACAAGTAACAGTGGTATTCGATCAATAGCATAATAAAAGTACATCAAAATTACTATGGCAATCACAATTACATTCAGTAGTGCAGACTCACGCATCTACAACCACATTTCCATTCAACCCTCTAAAAGGAGATCAAAGAAACGGGCAAAATCCAACGAGTGTGCTATTTCCTCACTGAATCACTGACCGACTAACTTCATTGACTGACTGACTGACTGACTGACTGACTGACAGTTTGTGAGAAAGAGATAGACAAACGGAAAGAAAGGATGAAAGAAAGATGGAGACAAGGTACAGAATGGTAGAACCAAAAAGTTCAACAACACTATAGACAACACCGAGTCAATCACCCGCTGCACATATTGGACAAAACAACTTCGCTTCACAAGAACTAGCATAGTCATTTCAAATACAATCGTCGCTTCAGTTTCTGCTATCTACCTAGGCACTAATCTGGACCAAAAATAAACTGATCCATTATCGCATGATGTCATCTCTCCGCATCTCATGGGGCGTGATTTGTTCATGTATTTACCAACTAGTCGACCGATGAGTGAATGTGGGGCCTCGCAAACACTATACAAAAATCATACTCCACGAGCCAGTCGCCGATTAGACTAACCGAGAAAGACGCAAAACGAACAAACGACCGAGTAGACACGCGACAGACAGATGTAAACACGGATACAGAAAATGTGTACAATTCATAAGCCGTTCGTAACATGATGCCTCAAATGGTCCCATTTCGCTCTTCACAAACGCCGCGTCCAAATTCGTGCCACATTGGCAAACCCATCACGAAAAACCAGTCCGAGCATGACCAAACGACAACATTCACATTCGGACCAGACCGAACCATTTCAAAATCCAGGTAACCATATAGATCAAAACATGGTCAAAATCGAACAAAATCCACCGTGTCACTTAGCAGCACCAACTGACAGTCCTCTCGTACATCTCGTCTGTATTCCCACACAGACTCAAGTTCACCGAACATATGATGCAAATCCAGTGGGAAAAAGCTCTGTTACAAAACAATCCAGCTACATTTGCACCCATTGCTTTGCTTCTCTGTTTCTGCTCCTCGTCCTCCTCCAAGTAAGAGTATTATTACATCACGCCATTTATTCATCTCATCCGACTGTACTCAACTCAGCTGCACTGCACCGCATTACACCGGAACTGTGAATTCACTGATTGACACTAATTATCCACACACGACTACCATTTGTTCTACGTCCTGCAAATTTAAAAAGAATAGAGAGACGGAGAAAAACGAAGATCACAAAATGCGGACATGGGAACACATACGCGCAGCGTGCCGCACAAACCCAGCATAGTAAATCAATACGGAATCCTATAGAAAACACACGGTAGAACACTTAACAAGCCCCAGTAATCTCGTCGTCCACTCACGTCCCTAGTGTAAGAAAACAGCTCAGTCGGTGCAAGACAAAATCCCATCTAGTTCATAATTAACTAGAATCTAGAAAAGCAAAATAACAAATCCACCAACCTATCTTTAATATAATCACGCATTAAACCTACCATCCCATCCCATCCACCACCAAAACACAATACACACCTCGACCATATCAAACAAAAATCGCATGCTCACCCCATCGCTTCGGTCCGAAGATGACACATTCACTTGGTCAAATCCTATGCATCCCAGACAACAATAGCAAACAGTCGTCCATACTACATACCCTACTCATATTCATCAACCACGGACAAATACGGAAAACCGCGACAACAAACAATTCACATCATTCACGTAATCATAATCGCTGTCCTCTTCCCGTCGTAGTCGAAGTCGTAGTCGCAGTCAATCCAGACGCAGACACAGATATATAGTTGCTGACGATGTACATGTACACGCAATGCTTCGTCCTCATGCCCATTAGCTTCAAACATACATACCAGCTCCGCCACACTGCTTTGAAAACCAACCAATCATGACAGGAACCGGAACAGAAACACATGCGACCAAGAATAACAATGGTACGCATCATCGCGAACATCGCGCGGCAAACAACAACAACAACACGACCATCAATGTTCCACGTATACTATACCGCCCCTTCATTACCATCAACCCGAACACAATTACAGAAGTACGTACATGGACCAACACACAGTTATCACATACAAATGTATGTACATATGAACACATATGCATTAGAAAACCCTATATGCTCCACACGCTCATAACATCTTCGTTACTCACATCAACTATGAGTAACACCACGTTGCGCCATCAGCAAGATAAGAACAAACGGAAACGCATAAACTCGACCCAGAAACAAATACAATGAACGCAATAGCCGCACCGCCAACTTCCTTACTGCTGCCTCCGAACCCTCCTCCTCCACCAACCAACCAATAAGCCCACCCACCAATCCAAACCAAACCAAACCAAACCAAACCAAACCAACCCAACCCAACCCAGTTGACAGAATGGAATAAAACAATTGCAAAACTACAAGTAACAGTGGTATTCGATCAATAGCATAATAAAAGTACATCAAAATTACTATGGCAATCACAATTACATTCAGTAGTGCAGACTCACGCATCTACAACCACATTTCCATTCAACCCTCTAAAAGGAGATCAAAGAAACGGGCAAAATCCAACGAGTGTGCTATTTCCTCACTGAATCACTGACCGACTAACTTCATTGACTGACTGACTGACTGACTGACTGACTGACAGTTTGTGAGAAAGAGATAGACAAACGGAAAGAAAGGATGAAAGAAAGATGGAGACAAGGTACAGAATGGTAGAACCAAAAAGTTCAACAACACTATAGACAACACCGAGTCAATCACCCGCTGCACATATTGGACAAAACAACTTCGCTTCACAAGAACTAGCATAGTCATTTCAAATACAATCGTCGCTTCAGTTTCTGCTATCTACCTAGGCACTAATCTGGACCAAAAATAAACTGATCCATTATCGCATGATGTCATCTCTCCGCATCTCATGGGGCGTGATTTGTTCATGTATTTACCAACTAGTCGACCGATGAGTGAATGTGGGGCCTCGCAAACACTATACAAAAATCATACTCCACGAGCCAGTCGCCGATTAGACTAACCGAGAAAGACGCAAAACGAACAAACGACCGAGTAGACACGCGACAGACAGATGTAAACACGGATACAG
Source organism: Fasciola hepatica (assembly GCA_948099385.1). Lineage (NCBI taxonomy): Eukaryota > Metazoa > Platyhelminthes > Trematoda > Plagiorchiida > Fasciolidae > Fasciola > Fasciola hepatica. Next base: position 3,177,284 of record CANUEZ040000131.1, read on the forward strand.
AAAATGTGTACAATTCATAAGCCGTTCGTAACATGATGCCTCAAATGGTCCCATTTCGCTCTTCACAAACGCCGCGTCCAAATTCGTGCCACATTGGCAAACCCATCACGAAAAACCAGTCCGAGCATGACCAAACGACAACATTCACATTCGGACCAGACCGAACCATTTCAAAATCCAGGTAACCATATAGATCAAAACATGGTCAAAATCGAACAAAATCCACCGTGTCACTTAGCAGCACCAACTGACAGTCCTCTCGTACATCTCGTCTGTATTCCCACACAGACTCAAGTTCACCGAACATATGATGCAAATCCAGTGGGAAAAAGCTCTGTTACAAAACAATCCAGCTACATTTGCACCCATTGCTTTGCTTCTCTGTTTCTGCTCCTCGTCCTCCTCCAAGTAAGAGTATTATTACATCACGCCATTTATTCATCTCATCCGACTGTACTCAACTCAGCTGCACTGCACCGCATTACACCGGAACTGTGAATTCACTGATTGACACTAATTATCCACACACGACTACCATTTGTTCTACGTCCTGCAAATTTAAAAAGAATAGAGAGACGGAGAAAAACGAAGATCACAAAATGCGGACATGGGAACACATACGCGCAGCGTGCCGCACAAACCCAGCATAGTAAATCAATACGGAATCCTATAGAAAACACACGGTAGAACACTTAACAAGCCCCAGTAATCTCGTCGTCCACTCACGTCCCTAGTGTAAGAAAACAGCTCAGTCGGTGCAAGACAAAATCCCATCTAGTTCATAATTAACTAGAATCTAGAAAAGCAAAATAACAAATCCACCAACCTATCTTTAATATAATCACGCATTAAACCTACCATCCCATCCCATCCACCACCAAAACACAATACACACCTCGACCATATCAAACAAAAATCGCATGCTCACCCCATCGCTTCGGTCCGAAGATGACACATTCACTTGGTCAAATCCTATGCATCCCAGACAACAATAGCAAACAGTCGTCCATACTACATACCCTACTCATATTCATCAACCACGGACAAATACGGAAAACCGCGACAACAAACAATTCACATCATTCACGTAATCATAATCGCTGTCCTCTTCCCGTCGTAGTCGAAGTCGTAGTCGCAGTCAATCCAGACGCAGACACAGATATATAGTTGCTGACGATGTACATGTACACGCAATGCTTCGTCCTCATGCCCATTAGCTTCAAACATACATACCAGCTCCGCCACACTGCTTTGAAAACCAACCAATCATGACAGGAACCGGAACAGAAACACATGCGACCAAGAATAACAATGGTACGCATCATCGCGAACATCGCGCGGCAAACAACAACAACAACACGACCATCAATGTTCCACGTATACTATACCGCCCCTTCATTACCATCAACCCGAACACAATTACAGAAGTACGTACATGGACCAACACACAGTTATCACATACAAATGTATGTACATATGAACACATATGCATTAGAAAACCCTATATGCTCCACACGCTCATAACATCTTCGTTACTCACATCAACTATGAGTAACACCACGTTGCGCCATCAGCAAGATAAGAACAAACGGAAACGCATAAACTCGACCCAGAAACAAATACAATGAACGCAATAGCCGCACCGCCAACTTCCTTACTGCTGCCTCCGAACCCTCCTCCTCCACCAACCAACCAATAAGCCCACCCACCAATCCAAACCAAACCAAACCAAACCAAACCAAACCAACCCAACCCAACCCAGTTGACAGAATGGAATAAAACAATTGCAAAACTACAAGTAACAGTGGTATTCGATCAATAGCATAATAAAAGTACATCAAAATTACTATGGCAATCACAATTACATTCAGTAGTGCAGACTCACGCATCTACAACCACATTTCCATTCAACCCTCTAAAAGGAGATCAAAGAAACGGGCAAAATCCAACGAGTGTGCTATTTCCTCACTGAATCACTGACCGACTAACTTCATTGACTGACTGACTGACTGACTGACTGACTGACAGTTTGTGAGAAAGAGATAGACAAACGGAAAGAAAGGATGAAAGAAAGATGGAGACAAGGTACAGAATGGTAGAACCAAAAAGTTCAACAACACTATAGACAACACCGAGTCAATCACCCGCTGCACATATTGGACAAAACAACTTCGCTTCACAAGAACTAGCATAGTCATTTCAAATACAATCGTCGCTTCAGTTTCTGCTATCTACCTAGGCACTAATCTGGACCAAAAATAAACTGATCCATTATCGCATGATGTCATCTCTCCGCATCTCATGGGGCGTGATTTGTTCATGTATTTACCAACTAGTCGACCGATGAGTGAATGTGGGGCCTCGCAAACACTATACAAAAATCATACTCCACGAGCCAGTCGCCGATTAGACTAACCGAGAAAGACGCAAAACGAACAAACGACCGAGTAGACACGCGACAGACAGATGTAAACACGGATACAGAAAATGTGTACAATTCATAAGCCGTTCGTAACATGATGCCTCAAATGGTCCCATTTCGCTCTTCACAAACGCCGCGTCCAAATTCGTGCCACATTGGCAAACCCATCACGAAAAACCAGTCCGAGCATGACCAAACGACAACATTCACATTCGGACCAGACCGAACCATTTCAAAATCCAGGTAACCATATAGATCAAAACATGGTCAAAATCGAACAAAATCCACCGTGTCACTTAGCAGCACCAACTGACAGTCCTCTCGTACATCTCGTCTGTATTCCCACACAGACTCAAGTTCACCGAACATATGATGCAAATCCAGTGGGAAAAAGCTCTGTTACAAAACAATCCAGCTACATTTGCACCCATTGCTTTGCTTCTCTGTTTCTGCTCCTCGTCCTCCTCCAAGTAAGAGTATTATTACATCACGCCATTTATTCATCTCATCCGACTGTACTCAACTCAGCTGCACTGCACCGCATTACACCGGAACTGTGAATTCACTGATTGACACTAATTATCCACACACGACTACCATTTGTTCTACGTCCTGCAAATTTAAAAAGAATAGAGAGACGGAGAAAAACGAAGATCACAAAATGCGGACATGGGAACACATACGCGCAGCGTGCCGCACAAACCCAGCATAGTAAATCAATACGGAATCCTATAGAAAACACACGGTAGAACACTTAACAAGCCCCAGTAATCTCGTCGTCCACTCACGTCCCTAGTGTAAGAAAACAGCTCAGTCGGTGCAAGACAAAATCCCATCTAGTTCATAATTAACTAGAATCTAGAAAAGCAAAATAACAAATCCACCAACCTATCTTTAATATAATCACGCATTAAACCTACCATCCCATCCCATCCACCACCAAAACACAATACACACCTCGACCATATCAAACAAAAATCGCATGCTCACCCCATCGCTTCGGTCCGAAGATGACACATTCACTTGGTCAAATCCTATGCATCCCAGACAACAATAGCAAACAGTCGTCCATACTACATACCCTACTCATATTCATCAACCACGGACAAATACGGAAAACCGCGACAACAAACAATTCACATCATTCACGTAATCATAATCGCTGTCCTCTTCCCGTCGTAGTCGAAGTCGTAGTCGCAGTCAATCCAGACGCAGACACAGATATATAGTTGCTGACGATGTACATGTACACGCAATGCTTCGTCCTCATGCCCATTAGCTTCAAACATACATACCAGCTCCGCCACACTGCTTTGAAAACCAACCAATCATGACAGGAACCGGAACAGAAACACATGCGACCAAGAATAACAATGGTACGCATCATCGCGAACATCGCGCGGCAAACAACAACAACAACACGACCATCAATGTTCCACGTATACTATACCGCCCCTTCATTACCATCAACCCGAACACAATTACAGAAGTACGTACATGGACCAACACACAGTTATCACATACAAATGTATGTACATATGAACACATATGCATTAGAAAACCCTATATGCTCCACACGCTCATAACATCTTCGTTACTCACATCAACTATGAGTAACACCACGTTGCGCCATCAGCAAGATAAGAACAAACGGAAACGCATAAACTCGACCCAGAAACAAATACAATGAACGCAATAGCCGCACCGCCAACTTCCTTACTGCTGCCTCCGAACCCTCCTCCTCCACCAACCAACCAATAAGCCCACCCACCAATCCAAACCAAACCAAACCAAACCAAACCAAACCAACCCAACCCAACCCAGTTGACAGAATGGAATAAAACAATTGCAAAACTACAAGTAACAGTGGTATTCGATCAATAGCATAATAAAAGTACATCAAAATTACTATGGCAATCACAATTACATTCAGTAGTGCAGACTCACGCATCTACAACCACATTTCCATTCAACCCTCTAAAAGGAGATCAAAGAAACGGGCAAAATCCAACGAGTGTGCTATTTCCTCACTGAATCACTGACCGACTAACTTCATTGACTGACTGACTGACTGACTGACTGACTGACAGTTTGTGAGAAAGAGATAGACAAACGGAAAGAAAGGATGAAAGAAAGATGGAGACAAGGTACAGAATGGTAGAACCAAAAAGTTCAACAACACTATAGACAACACCGAGTCAATCACCCGCTGCACATATTGGACAAAACAACTTCGCTTCACAAGAACTAGCATAGTCATTTCAAATACAATCGTCGCTTCAGTTTCTGCTATCTACCTAGGCACTAATCTGGACCAAAAATAAACTGATCCATTATCGCATGATGTCATCTCTCCGCATCTCATGGGGCGTGATTTGTTCATGTATTTACCAACTAGTCGACCGATGAGTGAATGTGGGGCCTCGCAAACACTATACAAAAATCATACTCCACGAGCCAGTCGCCGATTAGACTAACCGAGAAAGACGCAAAACGAACAAACGACCAAGTAGACACGCGACAGACAGATGTAAACACGGATACAGAAAATGTGTACAATTCATAAGCCGTTCGTAACATGATGCCTCAAATGGTCCCATTTCGCTCTTCACAAACGCCGCGTCCAAATTCGTGCCACATTGGCAAACCCATCACGAAAAACCAGTCCGAGCATGACCAAACGACAACATTCACATTCGGACCAGACCGAACCATTTCAAAATCCAGGTAACCATATAGATCAAAACATGGTCAAAATCGAACAAAATCCACCGTGTCACTTAGCAGCACCAACTGACAGTCCTCTCGTACATCTCGTCTGTATTCCCACACAGACTCAAGTTCACCGAACATATGATGCAAATCCAGTGGGAAAAAGCTCTGTTACAAAACAATCCAGCTACATTTGCACCCATTGCTTTGCTTCTCTGTTTCTGCTCCTCGTCCTCCTCCAAGTAAGAGTATTATTACATCACGCCATTTATTCATCTCATCCGACTGTACTCAACTCAGCTGCACTGCACCGCATTACACCGGAACTGTGAATTCACTGATTGACACTAATTATCCACACACGACTACCATTTGTTCTACGTCCTGCAAATTTAAAAAGAATAGAGAGACGGAGAAAAACGAAGATCACAAAATGCGGACATGGGAACACATACGCGCAGCGTGCCGCACAAACCCAGCATAGTAAATCAATACGGAATCCTATAGAAAACACACGGTAGAACACTTAACAAGCCCCAGTAATCTCGTCGTCCACTCACGTCCCTAGTGTAAGAAAACAGCTCAGTCGGTGCAAGACAAAATCCCATCTAGTTCATAATTAACTAGAATCTAGAAAAGCAAAATAACAAATCCACCAACCTATCTTTAATATAATCACGCATTAAACCTACCATCCCATCCCATCCACCACCAAAACACAATACACACCTCGACCATATCAAACAAAAATCGCATGCTCACCCCATCGCTTCGGTCCGAAGATGACACATTCACTTGGTCAAATCCTATGCATCCCAGACAACAATAGCAAACAGTCGTCCATACTACATACCCTACTCATATTCATCAACCACGGACAAATACGGAAAACCGCGACAACAAACAATTCACATCATTCACGTAATCATAATCGCTGTCCTCTTCCCGTCGTAGTCGAAGTCGTAGTCGCAGTCAATCCAGACGCAGACACAGATATATAGTTGCTGACGATGTACATGTACACGCAATGCTTCGTCCTCATGCCCATTAGCTTCAAACATACATACCAGCTCCGCCACACTGCTTTGAAAACCAACCAATCATGACAGGAACCGGAACAGAAACACATGCGACCAAGAATAACAATGGTACGCATCATCGCGAACATCGCGCGGCAAACAACAACAACAACACGACCATCAATGTTCCACGTATACTATACCGCCCCTTCATTACCATCAACCCGAACACAATTACAGAAGTACGTACATGGACCAACACACAGTTATCACATACAAATGTATGTACATATGAACACATATGCATTAGAAAACCCTATATGCTCCACACGCTCATAACATCTTCGTTACTCACATCAACTATGAGTAACACCACGTTGCGCCATCAGCAAGATAAGAACAAACGGAAACGCATAAACTCGACCCAGAAACAAATACAATGAACGCAATAGCCGCACCGCCAACTTCCTTACTGCTGCCTCCGAACCCTCCTCCTCCACCAACCAACCAACTAACCAACCAATAAGCCCACCCACCAATCCAACCCAACCCAACTCAACACAACCCAACCCAACCCAGTTGACAGAATGGAATAAAACAATTGCAAAACTACAAGTAACAGTGGTATTCGATCAATAGCATAATAAAAGTACATCAAAATTACTATGGCAATCACAATTACATTCAGTAGTGCAGACTCACGCATCTACAACCACATTTCCATTCAACCCTCTAAAAGGAGATCAAAGAAACGGGCAAAATCCAACGAGTGTGCTATTTCCTCACTGAATCACTGACCGACTAACTTCATTGACTGACTGACTGACTGACTGACTGACTGACAGTTTGTGAGAAAGAGATAGACAAACGGAAAGAAAGGATGAAAGAAAGATGGAGACAAGGTACAGAATGGTAGAACCAAAAAGTTCAACAACACTATAGACAACACCGAGTCAATCACCCGCTGCACATATTGGACAAAACAACTTCGCTTCACAAGAACTAGCATAGTCATTTCAAATACAATCGTCGCTTCAGTTTCTGCTATCTACCTAAGCACTAATCTGGACCAAAAATAAACTGATCCATTATCGCATGATGTCATCTCTCCGCATCTCATGGGGCGTGATTTGTTCATGTATTTACCAACTAGTCGACCGATGAGTGAATGTGGGGCCTCGCAAACACTATACAAAAATCATACTCCACGAGCCAGTCGCCGATTAGACTAACCGAGAAAGACGCAAAACGAACAAACGACCGAGTAGACACGCGACAGACAGATGTAAACACGGATACAGAAAATGTGTACAATTCATAAGCCGTTCGTAACATGATGCCTCAAATGGTCCCATTTCGCTCTTCACAAACGCCACGTCCAAATTCGTGCCACATTGGCAAACCCATCACGAAAAACCAGTCCGAGCATGACCAAACGACAACATTCACATTCGGACCACACCGAACCATTTCAAAATCCAGGTAACCATATAGATCAAAACATGGTCAAAATCGAACAAAATCCACCGTGTCACTTAGCAGCACCAACTGACAGTCCTCTCGTACATCTCGTCTGTATTCCCACACAGACTCAAGTTCACCGAACATATGATGCAAATCCAGTGGGAAAAAGCTCTGTTACAAAACAATCCAGCTACATTTGCACCCATTGCTTTGCTTCTCTGTTTCTGCTCCTCGTCCTCCTCCAAGTAAGAGTATTATTACATCACGCCATTTATTCATCTCATCCGACTGTACTCAACTCAGCTGCACTGCACCGCATTACACCGGAACTGTGAATTCACTGATTGACACTAATTATCCACACACGACTACCATTTGTTCTACGTCCTGCAAATTTAAAAAGAATAGAGAGACGGAGAAAAACGAAGATCACAAAATGCGGACATGGGAACACATACGCGCAGCGTGCCGCACAAACCCAGCATAGTAAATCAATACGGAATCCTATAGAAAACACACGGTAGAACACTTAACAAGCCCCAGTAATCTCGTCGTCCACTCACGTCCCTAGTGTAAGAAAACAGCTCAGTCGGTGCAAGACAAAATCCCATCTAGTTCATAATTAACTAGAATCTAGAAAAGCAAAATAACAAATCCACCAACCTATCTTTAATATAATCACGCATTAAACCTACCATCCCATCCCATCCACCACCAAAACACAATACACACCTCGACCATATCAAACAAAAATCGCATGCTCACCCCATCGCTTCGGTCCGAAGATGACACATTCACTTGGTCAAATCCTATGCATCCCAGACAACAATAGCAAACAGTCGTCCATACTACATACCCTACTCATATTCATCAACCACGGACAAATACGGAAAACCGCGACAACAAACAATTCACATCATTCACGTAATCATAATCGCTGTCCTCTTCCCGTCGTAGTCGAAGTCGTAGTCGCAGTCAATCCAGACGCAGACACAGATATATAGTTGCTGACGATGTACATGTACACGCAATGCTTCGTCCTCATGCCCATTAGCTTCAAACATACATACCAGCTCCGCCACACTGCTTTGAAAACCAACCAATCATGACAGGAACCGGAACAGAAACACATGCGACCAAGAATAACAATGGTACGCATCATCGCGAACATCGCGCGGCAAACAACAACAACAACACGACCATCAATGTTCCACGTATACTATACCGCCCCTTCATTACCATCAACCCGAACACAATTACAGAAGTACGTACATGGACCAACACACAGTTATCACATACAAATGTATGTACATATGAACACATATGCATTAGAAAACCCTATATGCTCCACACGCTCATAACATCTTCGTTACTCACATCAACTATGAGTAACACCACGTTGCGCCATCAGCAAGATAAGAACAAACGGAAACGCATAAACTCGACCCAGAAACAAATACAATGAACGCAATAGCCGCACCGCCAACTTCCTTACTCCTGCCTCCGAACCCTCCTCCTCCACCAACCAACCAATAAGCCCACCCACCAATCCAAACCAAACCAAACCAAACCAAACCAAACCAACCCAACCCAACCCAGTTGACAGAATGGAATAAAACAATTGCAAAACTACAAGTAACAGTGGTATTCGATCAATAGCATAATAAAAGTACATCAAAATTACTATGGCAATCACAATTACATTCAGTAGTGCAGACTCACGCATCTACAACCACATTTCCATTCAACCCTCTAAAAGGAGATCAAAGAAACGGGCAAAATCCAACGAGTGTGCTATTTCCTCACTGAATCACTGACCGACTAACTTCATTGACTGACTGACTGACTGACTGACTGACTGACAGTTTGTGAGAAAGAGATAGACAAACGGAAAGAAAGGATGAAAGAAAGATGGAGACAAGGTACAGAATGGTAGAACCAAAAAGTTCAACAACACTATAGACAACACCGAGTCAATCACCCGCTGCACATATTGGACAAAACAACTTCGCTTCACAAGAACTAGCATAGTCATTTCAAATACAATCGTCGCTTCAGTTTCTGCTATCTACCTAAGCACTAATCTGGACCAAAAATAAACTGATCCATTATCGCATGATGTCATCTCTCCGCATCTCATGGGGCGTGATTTGTTCATGTATTTACCAACTAGTCGACCGATGAGTGAATGTGGGGCCTCGCAAACACTATACAAAAATCATACTCCACGAGCCAGTCGCCGATTAGACTAACCGAGAAAGACGCAAAACGAACAAACGACCGAGTAGACACGCGACAGACAGATGTAAACACGGATACAGAAAATGTGTACAATTCATAAGCCGTTCGTAACATGATGCCTCAAATGGTCCCATTTCGCTCTTCACAAACGCCACGTCCAAATTCGTGCCACATTGGCAAACCCATCACGAAAAACCAGTCCGAGCATGACCAAACGACAACATTCACATTCGGACCAGACCGAACCATTTCAAAATCCAGGTAACCATATAGATCAAAACATGGTCAAAATCGAACAAAATCCACCGTGTCACTTAGCAGCACCAACTGACAGTCCTCTCGTACATCTCGTCTGTATTCCCACACAGACTCAAGTTCACCGAACATATGATGCAAATCCAGTGGGAAAAAGCTCTGTTACAAAACAATCCAGCTACATTTGCACCCATTGCTTTGCTTCTCTGTTTCTGCTCCTCGTCCTCCTCCAAGTAAGAGTATTATTACATCACGCCATTTATTCATCTCATCCGACTGTACTCAACTCAGCTGCACTGCACCGCATTACACCGGAACTGTGAATTCACTGATTGACACTAATTATCCACACACGACTACCATTTGTTCTACGTCCTGCAAATTTAAAAAGAATAGAGAGACGGAGAAAAACGAAGATCACAAAATGCGGACATGGGAACACATACGCGCAGCGTGCCGCACAAACCCAGCATAGTAAATCAATACGGAATCCTATAGAAAACACACGGTAGAACACTTAACAAGCCCCAGTAATCTCGTCGTCCACTCACGTCCCTAGTGTAAGAAAACAGCTCAGTCGGTGCAAGACAAAATCCCATCTAGTTCATAATTAACTAGAATCTAGAAAAGCAAAATAACAAATCCACCAACCTATCTTTAATATAATCACGCATTAAACCTACCATCCCATCCCATCCACCACCAAAACACAATACACACCTCGACCATATCAAACAAAAATCGCATGCTCACCCCATCGCTTCGGTCCGAAGATGACACATTCACTTGGTCAAATCCTATGCATCCCAGACAACAATAGCAAACAGTCGTCCATACTACATACCCTACTCATATTCATCAACCACGGACAAATACGGAAAACCGCGACAACAAACAATTCACATCATTCACGTAATCATAATCGCTGTCCTCTTCCCGTCGTAGTCGAAGTCGTAGTCGCAGTCAATCCAGACGCAGACACAGATATATAGTTGCTGACGATGTACATGTACACGCAATGCTTCGTCCTCATGCCCATTAGCTTCAAACATACATACCAGCTCCGCCACACTGCTTTGAAAACCAACCAATCATGACAGGAACCGGAACAGAAACACATGCGACCAAGAATAACAATGGTACGCATCATCGCGAACATCGCGCGGCAAACAACAACAACAACACGACCATCAATGTTCCACGTATACTATACCGCCCCTTCATTACCATCAACCCGAACACAATTACAGAAGTACGTACATGGACCAACACACAGTTATCACATACAAATGTATGTACATATGAACACATATGCATTAGAAAACCCTATATGCTCCACACGCTCATAACATCTTCGTTACTCACATCAACTATGAGTAACACCACGTTGCGCCATCAGCAAGATAAGAACAAACGGAAACGCATAAACTCGACCCAGAAACAAATACAATGAACGCAATAGCCGCACCGCCAACTTCCTTACTCCTGCCTCCGAACCCTCCTCCTCCACCAACCAACCAACTAACCAACCAATAAGCCCACCCACCAATCCAACCCAACCCAACTCAACACAACCCAACCCAACCCAGTTGACAGAATGGAATAAAACAATTGCAAAACTACAAGTAACAGTGGTATTCGATCAATAGCATAATAAAAGTACATCAAAATTACTATGGCAATCACAATTACATTCAGTAGTGCAGACTCACGCATCTACAACCACATTTCCATTCAACCCTCTAAAAGGAGATCAAAGAAACGGGCAAAATCCAACGAGTGTGCTATTTCCTCACTGAATCACTGACCGACTAACTTCATTGACTGACTGACTGACTGACTGACAATTTGTGAGAAAGAGATAGACAAACGGAAAGAAAGGATGAAAGAAAGATGGAGACAAGGTACAGAATGGTAGAACCAAAAAGTTCAACAACACTATAGACAACACCGAGTCAATCACCCGCTGCACATATTGGACAAAACAACTTCGCTTCACAAGAACTAGCATAGTCATTTCAAATACAATCGTCGCTTCAGTTTCTGCTATCTACCTAAGCACTAATCTGGACCAAAAATAAACTGATCCATTATCGCATGATGTCATCTCTCCGCATCTCATGGGGCGTGATTTGTTCATGTATTTACCAACTAGTCGACCGATGAGTGAATGTGGGGCCTCGCAAACACTATACAAAAATCATACTCCACGAGCCAGTCGCCGATTAGACTAACCGAGAAAGACGCAAAACGAACAAACGACCGAGTAGACACGCGACAGACAGATGTAAACACGGATACAGAAAATGTGTACAATTCATAAGCCGTTCGTAACATGATGCCTCAAATGGTCCCATTTCGCTCTTCACAAACGCCACGTCCAAATTCGTGCCACATTGGCAAACCCATCACGAAAAACCAGTCCGAGCATGACCAAACGACAACATTCACATTCGGACCAGACCGAACCATTTCAAAATCCAGGTAACCATATAGATCAAAACATGGTCAAAATCGAACAAAATCCACCGTGTCACTTAGCAGCACCAACTGACAGTCCTCTCGTACATCTCGTCTGTATTCCCACACAGACTCAAGTTCACCGAACATATGATGCAAATCCAGTGGGAAAAAGCTCTGTTACAAAACAATCCAGCTACATTTGCACCCATTGCTTTGCTTCTCTGTTTCTGCTCCTCGTCCTCCTCCAAGTAAGAGTATTATTACATCACGCCATTTATTCATCTCATCCGACTGTACTCAACTCAGCTGCACTGCACCGCATTACACCGGAACTGTGAATTCACTGATTGACACTAATTATCCACACACGACTACCATTTGTTCTACGTCCTGCAAATTTAAAAAGAATAGAGAGACGGAGAAAAACGAAGATCACAAAATGCGGACATGGGAACACATACGCGCAGCGTGCCGCACAAACCCAGCATAGTAAATCAATACGGAATCCTATAGAAAACACACGGTAGAACACTTAACAAGCCCCAGTAATCTCGTCGTCCACTCACGTCCCTAGTGTAAGAAAACAGCTCAGTCGGTGCAAGACAAAATCCCATCTAGTTCATAATTAACTAGAATCTAGAAAAGCAAAATAACAAATCCACCAACCTATCTTTAATATAATCACGCATTAAACCTACCATCCCATCCCATCCACCACCAAAACACAATACACACCTCGACCATATCAAACAAAAATCGCATGCTCACCCCATCGCTTCGGTCCGAAGATGACACATTCACTTGGTCAAATCCTATGCATCCCAGACAACAATAGCAAACAGTCGTCCATACTACATACCCTACTCATATTCATCAACCACGGACAAATACGGAAAACCGCGACAACAAACAATTCACATCATTCACGTAATCATAATCGCTGTCCTCTTCCCGTCGTAGTCGAAGTCGTAGTCGCAGTCAATCCAGACGCAGACACAGATATATAGTTGCTGACGATGTACATGTACACGCAATGCTTCGTCCTCATGCCCATTAGCTTCAAACATACATACCAGCTCCGCCACACTGCTTTGAAAACCAACCAATCATGACAGGAACCGGAACAGAAACACATGCGACCAAGAATAACAATGGTACGCATCATCGCGAACATCGCGCGGCAAACAACAACAACAACACGACCATCAATGTTCCACGTATACTATACCGCCCCTTCATTACCATCAACCCGAACACAATTACAGAAGTACGTACATGGACCAACACACAGTTATCACATACAAATGTATGTACATATGAACACATATGCATTAGAAAACCCTATATGCTCCACACGCTCATAACATCTTCGTTACTCACATCAACTATGAGTAACACCACGTTGCGCCATCAGCAAGATAAGAACAAACGGAAACGCATAAACTCGACCCAGAAACAAATACAATGAACGCAATAGCCGCACCGCCAACTTCCTTACTCCTGCCTCCGAACCCTCCTCCTCCACCAACCAACCAATAAGCCCACCCACCAATCCAAACCAAACCAAACCAAACCAACCCAACCCAACCCAGTTGACAGAATGGAATAAAACAATTGCAAAACTACAAGTAACAGTGGTATTCGATCAATAGCATAATAAAAGTACATCAAAATTACTATGGCAATCACAATTACATTCAGTAGTGCAGACTCACGCATCTACAACCACATTTCCATTCAACCCTCTAAAAGGAGATCAAAGAAACGGGCAAAATCCAACGAGTGTGCTATTTCCTCACTGAATCACTGACCGACTAACTTCATTGACTGACTGACTGACTGACTGACAATTTGTGAGAAAGAGATAGACAAACGGAAAGAAAGGATGAAAGAAAGATGGAGACAAGGTACAGAATGGTAGAACCAAAAAGTTCAACAACACTATAGACAACACCGAGTCAATCACCCGCTGCACATATTGGACAAAACAACTTCGCTTCACAAGAACTAGCATAGTCATTTCAAATACAATCGTCGCTTCAGTTTCTGCTATCTACCTAAGCACTAATCTGGACCAAAAATAAACTGATCCATTATCGCATGATGTCATCTCTCCGCATCTCATGGGGCGTGATTTGTTCATGTATTTATCAACTAGTCGACCGATGAGTGAATGTGGGGCCTCGCAAACACTATACAAAAATCATACTCCACGAGCCAGTCGCCGATTAGACTAACCGAGAAAGACGCAAAACGAACAAACGACCGAGTAGACACGCGACAGACAGATGTAAACACGGATACAGAAAATGTGTACAATTCATAAGCCGTTCGTAACATGATGCCTCAAATGGTCCCATTTCGCTCTTCACAAACGCCACGTCCAAATTCGTGCCACATTGGCAAACCCATCACGAAAAACCAGTCCGAGCATGACCAAACGACAACATTCACATTCGGACCAGACCGAACCATTTCAAAATCCAGGTAACCATATAGATCAAAACATGGTCAAAATCGAACAAAATCCACCGTGTCACTTAGCAGCACCAACTGACAGTCCTCTCGTACATCTCGTCTGTATTCCCACACAGACTCAAGTTCACCGAACATATGATGCAAATCCAGTGGGAAAAAGCTCTGTTACAAAACAATCCAGCTACATTTGCACCCATTGCTTTGCTTCTCTGTTTCTGCTCCTCGTCCTCCTCCAAGTAAGAGTATTATTACATCACGCCATTTATTCATCTCATCCGACTGTACTCAACTCAGCTGCACTGCACCGCATTACACCGGAACTGTGAATTCACTGATTGACACTAATTATCCACACACGACTACCATTTGTTCTACGTCCTGCAAATTTAAAAAGAATAGAGAGACGGAGAAAAACGAAGATCACAAAATGCGGACATGGGAACACATACGCGCAGCGTGCCGCACAAACCCAGCATAGTAAATCAATACGGAATCCTATAGAAAACACACGGTAGAACACTTAACAAGCCCCAGTAATCTCGTCGTCCACTCACGTCCCTAGTGTAAGAAAACAGCTCAGTCGGTGCAAGACAAAATCCCATCTAGTTCATAATTAACTAGGATCTAGAAAAGCAAAATAACAAATCCACCAACCTATCTTTAATATAATCACGCATTAAACCTACCATCCCATCCCATCCACCACCAAAACACAATACACACCTCGACCATATCAAACAAAAATCGCATGCTCACCCCATCGCTTCGGTCCGAAGATGACACATTCACTTGGTCAAATCCTATGCATCCCAGACAACAATAGCAAACAGTCGTCCATACTACATACCCTACTCATATTCATCAACCACGGACAAATACGGAAAACCGCGACAACAAACAATTCACATCATTCACGTAATCATAATCGCTGTCCTCTTCCCGTCGTAGTCGAAGTCGTAGTCGCAGTCAATCCAGACGCAGACACAGATATATAGTTGCTGACGATGTACATGTACACGCAATGCTTCGTCCTCATGCCCATTAGCTTCAAACATACATACCAGCTCCGCCACACTGCTTTGAAAACCAACCAATCATGACAGGAACCGGAACAGAAACACATGCGACCAAGAATAACAATGGTACGCATCATCGCGAACATCGCGCGGCAAACAACAACAACAACACGACCATCAATGTTCCACGTATACTATACCGCCCCTTCATTACCATCAACCCGAACACAATTACAGAAGTACGTACATGGACCAACACACAGTTATCACATACAAATGTATGTACATATGAACACATATGCATTAGAAAACCCTATATGCTCCACACGCTCATAACATCTTCGTTACTCACATCAACTATGAGTAACACCACGTTGCGCCATCAGCAAGATAAGAACAAACGGAAACGCATAAACTCGACCCAGAAACAAATACAATGAACGCAATAGCCGCACCGCCAACTTCCTTACTCCTGCCTCCGAACCCTCCTCCTCCACCAACCAACCAATAAGCCCACCCACCAATCCAAACCAAACCAAACCAAACCAACCCAACCCAACCCAGTTGACAGAATGGAATAAAACAATTGCAAAACTACAAGTAACAGTGGTATTCGATCAATAGCATAATAAAAGTACATCAAAATTACTATGGCAATCACAATTACATTCAGTAGTGCAGACTCACGCATCTACAACCACATTTCCATTCAACCCTCTAAAAGGAGATCAAAGAAACGGGCAAAATCCAACGAGTGTGCTATTTCCTCACTGAATCACTGACCGACTAACTTCATTGACTGACTGACTGACTGACTGACAATTTGTGAGAAAGAGATAGACAAACGGAAAGAAAGGATGAAAGAAAGATGGAGACAAGGTACAGAATGGTAGAACCAAAAAGTTCAACAACACTATAGACAACACCGAGTCAATCACCCGCTGCACATATTGGACAAAACAACTTCGCTTCACAAGAACTAGCATAGTCATTTCAAATACAATCGTCGCTTCAGTTTCTGCTATCTACCTAAGCACTAATCTGGACCAAAAATAAACTGATCCATTATCGCATGATGTCATCTCTCCGCATCTCATGGGGCGTGATTTGTTCATGTATTTACCAACTAGTCGACCGATGAGTGAATGTGGGGCCTCGCAAACACTATACAAAAATCATACTCCACGAGCCAGTCGCCGATTAGACTAACCGAGAAAGACGCAAAACGAACAAACGACCGAGTAGACACGCGACAGACAGATGTAAACACGGATACAGAAAATGTGTACAATTCATAAGCCGTTCGTAACATGATGCCTCAAATGGTCCCATTTCGCTCTTCACAAACGCCACGTCCAAATTCGTGCCACATTGGCAAACCCATCACGAAAAACCAGTCCGAGCATGACCAAACGACAACATTCACATTCGGACCAGACCGAACCATTTCAAAATCCAGGTAACCATATAGATCAAAACATGGTCAAAATCGAACAAAATCCACCGTGTCACTTAGCAGCACCAACTGACAGTCCTCTCGTACATCTCGTCTGTATTCCCACACAGACTCAAGTTCACCGAACATATGATGCAAATCCAGTGGGAAAAAGCTCTGTTACAAAACAATCCAGCTACATTTGCACCCATTGCTTTGCTTCTCTGTTTCTGCTCCTCGTCCTCCTCCAAGTAAGAGTATTATTACATCACGCCATTTATTCATCTCATCCGACTGTACTCAACTCAGCTGCACTGCACCGCATTACACCGGAACTGTGAATTCACTGATTGACACTAATTATCCACACACGACTACCATTTGTTCTACGTCCTGCAAATTTAAAAAGAATAGAGAGACGGAGAAAAACGAAGATCACAAAATGCGGACATGGGAACACATACGCGCAGCGTGCCGCACAAACCCAGCATAGTAAATCAATACGGAATCCTATAGAAAACACACGGTAGAACACTTAACAAGCCCCAGTAATCTCGTCGTCCACTCACGTCCCTAGTGTAAGAAAACAGCTCAGTCGGTGCAAGACAAAATCCCATCTAGTTCATAATTAACTAGAATCTAGAAAAGCAAAATAACAAATCCACCAACCTATCTTTAATATAATCACGCATTAAACCTACCATCCCATCCCATCCACCACCAAAACACAATACACACCTCGACCATATCAAACAAAAATCGCATGCTCACCCCATCGCTTCGGTCCGAAGATGACACATTCACTTGGTCAAATCCTATGCATCCCAGACAACAATAGCAAACAGTCGTCCATACTACATACCCTACTCATATTCATCAACCACGGACAAATACGGAAAACCGCGACAACAAACAATTCACATCATTCACGTAATCATAATCGCTGTCCTCTTCCCGTCGTAGTCGAAGTCGTAGTCGCAGTCAATCCAGACGCAGACACAGATATATAGTTGCTGACGATGTACATGTACACGCAATGCTTCGTCCTCATGCCCATTAGCTTCAAACATACATACCAGCTCCGCCACACTGCTTTGAAAACCAACCAATCATGACAGGAACCGGAACAGAAACACATGCGACCAAGAATAACAATGGTACGCATCATCGCGAACATCGCGCGGCAAACAACAACAACAACACGACCATCAATGTTCCACGTATACTATACCGCCCCTTCATTACCATCAACCCGAACACAATTACAGAAGTACGTACATGGACCAACACACAGTTATCACATACAAATGTATGTACATATGAACACATATGCATTAGAAAACCCTATATGCTCCACACGCTCATAACATCTTCGTTACTCACATCAACTATGAGTAACACCACGTTGCGCCATCAGCAAGATAAGAACAAACGGAAACGCATAAACTCGACCCAGAAACAAATACAATGAACGCAATAGCCGCACCGCCAACTTCCTTACTCCTGCCTCCGAACCCTCCTCCTCCACCAACCAACCAACTAACCAACCAATAAGCCCACCCACCAATCCAAACCAAACCAAACCAAACCAACCCAACCCAACCCAGTTGACAGAATGGAATAAAACAATTGCAAAACTACAAGTAACAGTGGTATTCGATCAATAGCATAATAAAAGTACATCAAAATTACTATGGCAATCACAATTACATTCAGTAGTGCAGACTCACGCATCTACAATCACATTTCCATTCAACCCTCTAAAAGGAGATCAAAGAAACGGGCAAAATCCAACGAGTGTGCTATTTCCTCACTGAATCACTGACCGACTAACTTCATTGACTGACTGACTGACTGACTGACAATTTGTGAGAAAGAGATAGACAAACGGAAAGAAAGGATGAAAGAAAGATGGAGACAAGGTACAGAATGGTAGAACCAAAAAGTTCAACAACACTATAGACAACACCGAGTCAATCACCCGCTGCACATATTGGACAAAACAACTTCGCTTCACAAGAACTAGCATAGTCATTTCAAATACAATCGTCGCTTCAGTTTCTGCTATCTACCTAAGCACTAATCTGGACCAAAAATAAACTGATCCATTATCGCATGATGTCATCTCTCCGCATCTCATGGGGCGTGATTTGTTCATGTATTTACCAACTAGTCGACCGATGAGTGAATGTGGGGCCTCGCAAACACTATACAAAAATCATACTCCACGAGCCAGTCGCCGATTAGACTAACCGAGAAAGACGCAAAACGAACAAACGACCGAGTAGACACGCGACAGACAGATGTAAACACGGATACAGAAAATGTGTACAATTCATAAGCCGTTCGTAACATGATGCCTCAAATGGTCCCATTTCGCTCTTCACAAACGCCACGTCCAAATTCGTGCCACATTGGCAAACCCATCACGAAAAACCAGTCCGAGCATGACCAAACGACAACATTCACATTCGGACCAGACCGAACCATTTCAAAATCCAGGTAACCATATAGATCAAAACATGGTCAAAATCGAACAAAATCCACCGTGTCACTTAGCAGCACCAACTGACAGTCCTCTCGTACATCTCGTCTGTATTCCCACACAGACTCAAGTTCACCGAACATATGATGCAAATCCAGTGGGAAAAAGCTCTGTTACAAAACAATCCAGCTACATTTGCACCCATTGCTTTGCTTCTCTGTTTCTGCTCCTCGTCCTCCTCCAAGTAAGAGTATTATTACATCACGCCATTTATTCATCTCATCCGACTGTACTCAACTCAGCTGCACTGCACCGCATTACACCGGAACTGTGAATTCACTGATTGACACTAATTATCCACACACGACTACCATTTGTTCTACGTCCTGCAAATTTAAAAAGAATAGAGAGACGGAGAAAAACGAAGATCACAAAATGCGGACATGGGAACACATACGCGCAGCGTGCCGCACAAACCCAGCATAGTAAATCAATACGGAATCCTATAGAAAACACACGGTAGAACACTTAACAAGCCCCAGTAATCTCGTCGTCCACTCACGTCCCTAGTGTAAGAAAACAGCTCAGTCGGTGCAAGACAAAATCCCATCTAGTTCATAATTAACTAGGATCTAGAAAAGCAAAATAACAAATCCACCAACCTATCTTTAATATAATCACGCATTAAACCTACCATCCCATCCCATCCACCACCAAAACACAATACACACCTCGACCATATCAAACAAAAATCGCATGCTCACCCCATCGCTTCGGTCCGAAGATGACACATTCACTTGGTCAAATCCTATGCATCCCAGACAACAATAGCAAACAGTCGTCCATACTACATACCCTACTCATATTCATCAACCACGGACAAATACGGAAAACCGCGACAACAAACAATTCACATCATTCACGTAATCATAATCGCTGTCCTCTTCCCGTCGTAGTCGAAGTCGTAGTCGCAGTCAATCCAGACGCAGACACAGATATATAGTTGCTGACGATGTACATGTACACGCAATGCTTCGTCCTCATGCCCATTAGCTTCAAACATACATACCAGCTCCGCCACACTGCTTTGAAAACCAACCAATCATGACAGGAACCGGAACAGAAACACATGCGACCAAGAATAACAATGGTACGCATCATCGCGAACATCGCGCGGCAAACAACAACAACAACACGACCATCAATGTTCCACGTATACTATACCGCCCCTTCATTACCATCAACCCGAACACAATTACAGAAGTACGTACATGGACCAACACACAGTTATCACATACAAATGTATGTACATATGAACACATATGCATTAGAAAACCCTATATGCTCCACACGCTCATAACATCTTCGTTACTCACATCAACTATGAGTAACACCACGTTGCGCCATCAGCAAGATAAGAACAAACGGAAACGCATAAACTCGACCCAGAAACAAATACAATGAACGCAATAGCCGCACCGCCAACTTCCTTACTCCTGCCTCCGAACCCTCCTCCTCCACCAACCAACCAACTAACCAACCAATAAGCCCACCCACCAATCCAAACCAAACCAAACCAAACCAAACCAACCCAACCCAACCCAGTTGACAGAATGGAATAAAACAATTGCAAAACTACAAGTAACAGTGGTATTCGATCAATAGCATAATAAAAGTACATCAAAATTACTATGGCAATCACAATTACATTCAGTAGTGCAGACTCACGCATCTACAATCACATTTCCATTCAACCCTCTAAAAGGAGATCAAAGAAACGGGCAAAATCCAACGAGTGTGCTATTTCCTCACTGAATCACTGACCGACTAACTTCATTGACTGACTGACTGACTGACTGACAATTTGTGAGAAAGAGATAGACAAACGGAAAGAAAGGATGAAAGAAAGATGGAGACAAGGTACAGAATGGTAGAACCAAAAAGTTCAACAACACTATAGACAACACCGAGTCAATCACCCGCTGCACATATTGGACAAAACAACTTCGCTTCACAAGAACTAGCATAGTCATTTCAAATACAATCGTCGCTTCAGTTTCTGCTATCTACCTAAGCACTAATCTGGACCAAAAATAAACTGATCCATTATCGCATGATGTCATCTCTCCGCATCTCATGGGGCGTGATTTGTTCATGTATTTACCAACTAGTCGACCGATGAGTGAATGTGGGGCCTCGCAAACACTATACAAAAATCATACTCCACGAGCCAGTCGCCGATTAGACTAACCGAGAAAGACGCAAAACGAACAAACGACCGAGTAGACACGCGACAGACAGATGTAAACACGGATACAGAAAATGTGTACAATTCATAAGCCGTTCGTAACATGATGCCTCAAATGGTCCCATTTCGCTCTTCACAAACGCCACGTCCAAATTCGTGCCACATTGGCAAACCCATCACGAAAAACCAGTCCGAGCATGACCAAACGACAACATTCACATTCGGACCAGACCGAACCATTTCAAAATCCAGGTAACCATATAGATCAAAACATGGTCAAAATCGAACAAAATCCACCGTGTCACTTAGCAGCACCAACTGACAGTCCTCTCGTACATCTCGTCTGTATTCCCACACAGACTCAAGTTCACCGAACATATGATGCAAATCCAGTGGGAAAAAGCTCTGTTACAAAACAATCCAGCTACATTTGCACCCATTGCTTTGCTTCTCTGTTTCTGCTCCTCGTCCTCCTCCAAGTAAGAGTATTATTACATCACGCCATTTATTCATCTCATCCGACTGTACTCAACTCAGCTGCACTGCACCGCATTACACCGGAACTGTGAATTCACTGATTGACACTAATTATCCACACACGACTACCATTTGTTCTACGTCCTGCAAATTTAAAAAGAATAGAGAGACGGAGAAAAACGAAGATCACAAAATGCGGACATGGGAACACATACGCGCAGCGTGCCGCACAAACCCAGCATAGTAAATCAATACGGAATCCTATAGAAAACACACGGTAGAACACTTAACAAGCCCCAGTAATCTCGTCGTCCACTCACGTCCCTAGTGTAAGAAAACAGCTCAGTCGGTGCAAGACAAAATCCCATCTAGTTCATAATTAACTAGAATCTAGAAAAGCAAAATAACAAATCCACCAACCTATCTTTAATATAATCACGCATTAAACCTACCATCCCATCCCATCCACCACCAAAACACAATACACACCTCGACCATATCAAACAAAAATCGCATGCTCACCCCATCGCTTCGGTCCGAAGATGACACATTCACTTGGTCAAATCCTATGCATCCCAGACAACAATAGCAAACAGTCGTCCATACTACATACCCTACTCATATTCATCAACCACGGACAAATACGGAAAACCGCGACAACAAACAATTCACATCATTCACGTAATCATAATCGCTGTCCTCTTCCCGTCGTAGTCGAAGTCGTAGTCGCAGTCAATCCAGACGCAGACACAGATATATAGTTGCTGACGATGTACATGTACACGCAATGCTTCGTCCTCATGCCCATTAGCTTCAAACATACATACCAGCTCCGCCACACTGCTTTGAAAACCAACCAATCATGACAGGAACCGGAACAGAAACACATGCGACCAAGAATAACAATGGTACGCATCATCGCGAACATCGCGCGGCAAACAACAACAACACGACCATCAATGTTCCACGTATACTATACCGCCCCTTCATTACCATCAACCCGAACACAATTACAGAAGTACGTACATGGACCAACACACAGTTATCACATACAAATGTATGTACATATGAACACATATGCATTAGAAAACCCTATATGCTCCACACGCTCATAACATCTTCGTTACTCACATCAACTATGAGTAACACCACGTTGCGCCATCAGCAAGATAAGAACAAACGGAAACGCATAAACTCGACCCAGAAACAAATACAATGAACGCAATAGCCGCACCGCCAACTTCCTTACTCCTGCCTCCGAACCCTCCTCCTCCACCAACCAACCAATAAGCCCACCCACCAATCCAAACCAAACCAAACCAAACCAAACCAAACCAAACCAACCCAACCCAACCCAGTTGACAGAATGGAATAAAACAATTGCAAAACTACAAGTAACAGTGGTATTCGATCAATAGCATAATAAAAGTACATCAAAATTACTATGGCAATCACAATTACATTCAGTAGTGCAGACTCACGCATCTACAACCACATTTCCATTCAACCCTCTAAAAGGAGATCAAAGAAACGGGCAAAATCCAACGAGTGTGCTATTTCCTCACTGAATCACTGACCGACTAACTTCATTGACTGACTGACTGACTGACTGACAATTTGTGAGAAAGAGATAGACAAACGGAAAGAAAGGATGAAAGAAAGATGGAGACAAGGTACAGAATGGTAGAACCAAAAAGTTCAACAACACTATAGACAACACCGAGTCAATCACCCGCTGCACATATTGGACAAAACAACTTCGCTTCACAAGAACTAGCATAGTCATTTCAAATACAATCGTCGCTTCAGTTTCTGCTATCTACCTAAGCACTAATCTGGACCAAAAATAAACTGATCCATTATCGCATGATGTCATCTCTCCGCATCTCATGGGGCGTGATTTGTTCATGTATTTACCAACTAGTCGACCGATGAGTGAATGTGGGGCCTCGCAAACACTATACAAAAATCATACTCCACGAGCCAGTCGCCGATTAGACTAACCGAGAAAGACGCAAAACGAACAAACGACCGAGTAGACACGCGACAGACAGATGTAAACACGGATACAGAAAATGTGTACAATTCATAAGCCGTTCGTAACATGATGCCTCAAATGGTCCCATTTCGCTCTTCACAAACGCCACATCCAAATTCGTGCCACATTGGCAAACCCATCACGAAAAACCAGTCCGAGCATGACCAAACGACAACATTCACATTCGGACCAGACCGAACCATTTCAAAATCCAGGTAACCATATAGATCAAAACATGGTCAAAATCGAACAAAATCCACCGTGTCACTTAGCAGCACCAACTGACAGTCCTCTCGTACATCTCGTCTGTATTCCCACACAGACTCAAGTTCACCGAACATATGATGCAAATCCAGTGGGAAAAAGCTCTGTTACAAAACAATCCAGCTACATTTGCACCCATTGCTTTGCTTCTCTGTTTCTGCTCCTCGTCCTCCTCCAAGTAAGAGTATTATTACATCACGCCATTTATTCATCTCATCCGACTGTACTCAACTCAGCTGCACTGCACCGCATTACACCGGAACTGTGAATTCACTGATTGACACTAATTATCCACACACGACTACCATTTGTTCTACGTCCTGCAAATTTAAAAAGAATAGAGAGACGGAGAAAAACGAAGATCACAAAATGCGGACATGGGAACACATACGCGCAGCGTGCCGCACAAACCCAGCATAGTAAATCAATACGGAATCCTATAGAAAACACACGGTAGAACACTTAACAAGCCCCAGTAATCTCGTCGTCCACTCACGTCCCTAGTGTAAGAAAACAGCTCAGTCGGTGCAAGACAAAATCCCATCTAGTTCATAATTAACTAGAATCTAGAAAAGCAAAATAACAAATCCACCAACCTATCTTTAATATAATCACGCATTAAACCTACCATCCCATCCCATCCACCACCAAAACACAATACACACCTCGACCATATCAAACAAAAATCGCATGCTCACCCCATCGCTTCGGTCCGAAGATGACACATTCACTTGGTCAAATCCTATGCATCCCAGACAACAATAGCAAACAGTCGTCCATACTACATACCCTACTCATATTCATCAACCACGGACAAATACGGAAAACCGCGACAACAAACAATTCACATCATTCACGTAATCATAATCGCTGTCCTCTTCCCGTCGTAGTCGAAGTCGTAGTCGCAGTCAATCCAGACGCAGACACAGATATATAGTTGCTGACGATGTACATGTACACGCAATGCTTCGTCCTCATGCCCATTAGCTTCAAACATACATACCAGCTCCGCCACACTGCTTTGAAAACCAACCAATCATGACAGGAACCGGAACAGAAACACATGCGACCAAGAATAACAATGGTACGCATCATCGCGAACATCGCGCGGCAAACAACAACAACAACACGACCATCAATGTTCCACGTATACTATACCGCCCCTTCATTACCATCAACCCGAACACAATTACAGAAGTACGTACATGGACCAACACACAGTTATCACATACAAATGTATGTACATATGAACGCATATGCATTAGAAAACCCTATATGCTCCACACGCTCATAACATCTTCGTTACTCACATCAACTATGAGTAACACCACGTTGCGCCATCAGCAAGATAAGAACAAACGGAAACGCATAAACTCGACCCAGAAACAAATACAATGAACGCAATAGCCGCACCGCCAACTTCCTTACTCCTGCCTCCGAACCCTCCTCCTCCACCAACCAACCAATAAGCCCACCCACCAATCCAAACCAAACCAAACCAAACCAACCCAACCCAACCCAGTTGACAGAATGGAATAAAACAATTGCAAAACTACAAGTAACAGTGGTATTCGATCAATAGCATAATAAAAGTACATCAAAATTACTATGGCAATCACAATTACATTCAGTAGTGCAGACTCACGCATCTACAACCACATTTCCATTCAACCCTCTAAAAGGAGATCAAAGAAACGGGCAAAATCCAACGAGTGTGCTATTTCCTCACTGAATCACTGACCGACTAACTTCATTGACTGACTGACTGACTGACTGACAATTTGTGAGAAAGAGATAGACAAACGGAAAGAAAGGATGAAAGAAAGATGGAGACAAGGTACAGAATGGTAGAACCAAAAAGTTCAACAACACTATAGACAACACCGAGTCAATCACCCGCTGCACATATTGGACAAAACAACTTCGCTTCACAAGAACTAGCATAGTCATTTCAAATACAATCGTCGCTTCAGTTTCTGCTATCTACCTAAGCACTAATCTGGACCAAAAATAAACTGATCCATTATCGCATGATGTCATCTCTGCGCATCTCATGGGGCGTGATTTGTTCATGTATTTACCAACTAGTCGACCGATGAGTGAATGTGGGGCCTCGCAAACACTATACAAAAATCATACTCCACGAGCCAGTCGCCGATTAGACTAACCGAGAAAGACGCAAAACGAACAAACGACCGAGTAGACACGCGACAGACAGATGTAAACACGGATACAGAAAATGTGTACAATTCATAAGCCGTTCGTAACATGATGCCTCAAATGGTCCCATTTCGCTCTTCACAAACGCCACGTCCAAATTCGTGCCACATTGGCAAACCCATCACGAAAAACCAGTCCGAGCATGACCAAACGACAACATTCACATTCGGACCAGACCGAACCATTTCAAAATCCAGGTAACCATATAGATCAAAACATGGTCAAAATCGAACAAAATCCACCGTGTCACTTAGCAGCACCAACTGACAGTCCTCTCGTACATCTCGTCTGTATTCCCACACAGACTCAAGTTCACCGAACATATGATGCAAATCCAGTGGGAAAAAGCTCTGTTACAAAACAATCCAGCTACATTTGCACCCATTGCTTTGCTTCTCTGTTTCTGCTCCTCGTCCTCCTCCAAGTAAGAGTATTATTACATCACGCCATTTATTCATCTCATCCGACTGTACTCAACTCAGCTGCACTGCACCGCATTACACCGGAACTGTGAATTCACTGATTGACACTAATTATCCACACACGACTACCATTTGTTCTACGTCCTGCAAATTTAAAAAGAATAGAGAGACGGAGAAAAACGAAGATCACAAAATGCGGACATGGGAACACATACGCGCAGCGTGCCGCACAAACCCAGCATAGTAAATCAATACGGAATCCTATAGAAAACACACGGTAGAACACTTAACAAGCCCCAGTAATCTCGTCGTCCACTCACGTCCCTAGTGTAAGAAAACAGCTCAGTCGGTGCAAGACAAAATCCCATCTAGTTCATAATTAACTAGAATCTAGAAAAGCAAAATAACAAATCCACCAACCTATCTTTAATATAATCACGCATTAAACCTACCATCCCATCCCATCCACCACCAAAACACAATACACACCTCGACCATATCAAACAAAAATCGCATGCTCACCCCATCGCTTCGGTCCGAAGATGACACATTCACTTGGTCAAATCCTATGCATCCCAGACAACAATAGCAAACAGTCGTCCATACTACATACCCTACTCATATTCATCAACCACGGACAAATACGGAAAACCGCGACAACAAACAATTCACATCATTCACGTAATCATAATCGCTGTCCTCTTCCCGTCGTAGTCGAAGTCGTAGTCGCAGTCAATCCAGACGCAGACACAGATATATAGTTGCTGACGATGTACATGTACACGCAATGCTTCGTCCTCATGCCCATTAGCTTCAAACATACATACCAGCTCCGCCACACTGCTTTGAAAACCAACCAATCATGACAGGAACCGGAACAGAAACACATGCGACCAAGAATAACAATGGTACGCATCATCGCGAACATCGCGCGGCAAACAACAACAACAACACGACCATCAATGTTCCACGTATACTATACCGCCCCTTCATTACCATCAACCCGAACACAATTACAGAAGTACGTACATGGACCAACACACAGTTATCACATACAAATGTATGTACATATGAACACATATGCATTAGAAAACCCTATATGCTCCACACGCTCATAACATCTTCGTTACTCACATCAACTATGAGTAACACCACGTTGCGCCATCAGCAAGATAAGAACAAACGGAAACGCATAAACTCGACCCAGAAACAAATACAATGAACGCAATAGCCGCACCGCCAACTTCCTTACTCCTGCCTCCGAACCCTCCTCCTCCACCAACCAACCAATAAGCCCACCCACCAATCCAATCCAAACCAAACCAAACCAACCCAACCCAACCCAGTTGACAGAATGGAATAAAACAATTGCAAAACTACAAGTAACAGTGGTATTCGATCAATAGCATAATAAAAGTACATCAAAATTACTATGGCAATCACAATTACATTCAGTAGTGCAGACTCACGCATCTACAACCACATTTCCATTCAACCCTCTAAAAGGAGATCAAAGAAACGGGCAAAATCCAACGAGTGTGCTATTTCCTCACTGAATCACTGACCGACTAACTTCATTGACTGACTGACTGACTGACTGACTGACAGTTTGTGAGAAAGAGATAGACAAACGGAAAGAAAGGATGAAAGAAAGATGGAGACAAGGTACAGAATGGTAGAACCAAAAAGTTCAACAACACTATAGACAACACCGAGTCAATCACCCGCTGCACATATTGGACAAAACAACTTCGCTTCACAAGAACTAGCATAGTCATTTCAAATACAATCGTCGCTTCAGTTTCTGCTATCTACCTAAGCACTAATCTGGACCAAAAATAAACTGATCCATTATCGCATGATGTCATCTCTCCGCATCTCATGGGGCGTGATTTGTTCATGTATTTACCAACTAGTCGACCGATGAGTGAATGTGGGGCCTCGCAAACACTATACAAAAATCATACTCCACGAGCCAGTCGCCGATTAGACTAACCGAGAAAGACGCAAAACGAACAAACGACCGAGTAGACACGCGACAGACAGATGTAAACACGGATACAGAAAATGTGTACAATTCATAAGCCGTTCGTAACATGATGCCTCAAATGGTCCCATTTCGCTCTTCACAAACGCCACATCCAAATTCGTGCCACATTGGCAAACCCATCACGAAAAACCAGTCCGAGCATGACCAAACGACAACATTCACATTCGGACCAGACCGAACCATTTCAAAATCCAGGTAACCATATAGATCAAAACATGGTCAAAATCGAACAAAATCCACCGTGTCACTTAGCAGCACCAACTGACAGTCCTCTCGTACATCTCGTCTGTATTCCCACACAGACTCAAGTTCACCGAACATATGATGCAAATCCAGTGGGAAAAAGCTCTGTTACAAAACAATCCAGCTACATTTGCACCCATTGCTTTGCTTCTCTGTTTCTGCTCCTCGTCCTCCTCCAAGTAAGAGTATTATTACATCACGCCATTTATTCATCTCATCCGACTGTACTCAACTCAGCTGCACTGCACCGCATTACACCGGAACTGTGAATTCACTGATTGACACTAATTATCCACACACGACTACCATTTGTTCTACGTCCTGCAAATTTAAAAAGAATAGAGAGACGGAGAAAAACGAAGATCACAAAATGCGGACATGGGAACACATACGCGCAGCGTGCCGCACAAACCCAGCATAGTAAATCAATACGGAATCCTATAGAAAACACACGGTAGAACACTTAACAAGCCCCAGTAATCTCGTCGTCCACTCACGTCCCTAGTGTAAGAAAACAGCTCAGTCGGTGCAAGACAAAATCCCATCTAGTTCATAATTAACTAGAATCTAGAAAAGCAAAATAACAAATCCACCAACCTATCTTTAATATAATCACGCATTAAACCTACCATCCCATCCCATCCACCACCAAAACACAATACACACCTCGACCATATCAAACAAAAATCGCATGCTCACCCCATCGCTTCGGTCCGAAGATGACACATTCACTTGGTCAAATCCTATGCATCCCAGACAACAATAGCAAACAGTCGTCCATACTACATACCCTACTCATATTCATCAACCACGGACAAATACGGAAAACCGCGACAACAAACAATTCACATCATTCACGTAATCATAATCGCTGTCCTCTTCCCGTCGTAGTCGAAGTCGTAGTCGCAGTCAATCCAGACGCAGACACAGATATATAGTTGCTGACGATGTACATGTACACGCAATGCTTCGTCCTCATGCCCATTAGCTTCAAACATACATACCAGCTCCGCCACACTGCTTTGAAAACCAACCAATCATGACAGGAACCGGAACAGAAACACATGCAACCAAGAATAACAATGGTACGCATCATCGCGAACATCGCGCGGCAAACAACAACAACAACACGACCATCAATGTTCCACGTATACTATACCGCCCCTTCATTACCATCAACCCGAACACAATTACAGAAGTACGTACATGGACCAACACACAGTTATCACATACAAATGTATGTACATATGAACACATATGCATTAGAAAACCCTATATGCTCCACACGCTCATAACATCTTCGTTACTCACATCAACTATGAGTAACACCACGTTGCGCCATCAGCAAGATAAGAACAAACGGAAACGCATAAACTCGACCCAGAAACAAATACAATGAACGCAATAGCCGCACCGCCAACTTCCTTACTCCTGCCTCCGAACCCTCCTCCTCCACCAACCAACCAATAAGCCCACCCACCAATCCAAACCAAACCAAACCAAACCAACCCAACCCAACCCAGTTGACAGAATGGAATAAAACAATTGCAAAACTACAAGTAACAGTGGTATTCGATCAATAGCATAATAAAAGTACATCAAAATTACTATGGCAATCACAATTACATTCAGTAGTGCAGACTCACGCATCTACAACCACATTTCCATTCAACCCTCTAAAAGGAGATCAAAGAAACGGGCAAAATCCAACGAGTGTGCTATTTCCTCACTGAATCACTGACCGACTAACTTCATTGACTGACTGACTGACTGACTGACAATTTGTGAGAAAGAGATAGACAAACGGAAAGAAAGGATGAAAGAAAGATGGAGACAAGGTACAGAATGGTAGAACCAAAAAGTTCAACAACACTATAGACAACACCGAGTCAATCACCCGCTGCACATATTGGACAAAACAACTTCGCTTCACAAGAACTAGCATAGTCATTTCAAATACAATCGTCGCTTCAGTTTCTGCTATCTACCTAAGCACTAATCTGGACCAAAAATAAACTGATCCATTATCGCATGATGTCATCTCTCCGCATCTCATGGGGCGTGATTTGTTCATGTATTTACCAACTAGTCGACCGATGAGTGAATGTGGGGCCTCGCAAACACTATACAAAAATCATACTCCACGAGCCAGTCGCCGATTAGACTAACCGAGAAAGACGCAAAACGAACAAACGACCGAGTAGACACGCGACAGACAGATGTAAACACGGATACAGAAAATGTGTACAATTCATAAGCCGTTCGTAACATGATGCCTCAAATGGTCCCATTTCGCTCTTCACAAACGCCACGTCCAAATTCGTGCCACATTGGCAAACCCATCACGAAAAACCAGTCCGAGCATGACCAAACGACAACATTCACATTCGGACCAGACCGAACCATTTCAAAATCCAGGTAACCATATAGATCAAAACATGGTCAAAATCGAACAAAATCCACCGTGTCACTTAGCAGCACCAACTGACAGTCCTCTCGTACATCTCGTCTGTATTCCCACACAGACTCAAGTTCACCGAACATATGATGCAAATCCAGTGGGAAAAAGCTCTGTTACAAAACAATCCAGCTACATTTGCACCCATTGCTTTGCTTCTCTGTTTCTGCTCCTCGTCCTCCTCCAAGTAAGAGTATTATTACATCACGCCATTTATTCATCTCATCCGACTGTACTCAACTCAGCTGCACTGCACCGCATTACACCGGAACTGTGAATTCACTGATTGACACTAATTATCCACACACGACTACCATTTGTTCTACGTCCTGCAAATTTAAAAAGAATAGAGAGACGGAGAAAAACGAAGATCACAAAATGCGGACATGGGAACACATACGCGCAGCGTGCCGCACAAACCCAGCATAGTAAATCAATACGGAATCCTATAGAAAACACACGGTAGAACACTTAACAAGCCCCAGTAATCTCGTCGTCCACTCACGTCCCTAGTGTAAGAAAACAGCTCAGTCGGTGCAAGACAAAATCCCATCTAGTTCATAATTAACTAGAATCTAGAAAAGCAAAATAACAAATCCACCAACCTATCTTTAATATAATCACGCATTAAACCTACCATCCCATCCCATCCACCACCAAAACACAATACACACCTCGACCATATCAAACAAAAATCGCATGCTCACCCCATCGCTTCGGTCCGAAGATGACACATTCACTTGGTCAAATCCTATGCATCCCAGACAACAATAGCAAACAGTCGTCCATACTACATACCCTACTCATATTCATCAACCACGGACAAATACGGAAAACCGCGACAACAAACAATTCACATCATTCACGTAATCATAATCGCTGTCCTCTTCCCGTCGTAGTCGAAGTCGTAGTCGCAGTCAATCCAGACGCAGACACAGATATATAGTTGCTGACGATGTACATGTACACGCAATGCTTCGTCCTCATGCCCATTAGCTTCAAACATACATACCAGCTCCGCCACACTGCTTTGAAAACCAACCAATCATGACAGGAACCGGAACAGAAACACATGCGACCAAGAATAACAATGGTACGCATCATCGCGAACATCGCGCGGCAAACAACAACAACAACACGACCATCAATGTTCCACGTATACTATACCGCCCCTTCATTACCATCAACCCGAACACAATTACAGAAGTACGTACATGGACCAACACACAGTTATCACATACAAATGTATGTACATATGAACACATATGCATTAGAAAACCCTATATGCTCCACACGCTCATAACATCTTCGTTACTCACATCAACTATGAGTAACACCACGTTGCGCCATCAGCAAGATAAGAACAAACGGAAACGCATAAACTCGACCCAGAAACAAATACAATGAACGCAATAGCCGCACCGCCAACTTCCTTACTCCTGCCTCCGAACCCTCCTCCTCCACCAACCAACCAATAAGCCCACCCACCAATCCAAACCAAACCAAACCAAACCAACCCAACCCAACCCAGTTGACAGAATGGAATAAAACAATTGCAAAACTACAAGTAACAGTGGTATTCGATCAATAGCATAATAAAAGTACATCAAAATTACTATGGCAATCACAATTACATTCAGTAGTGCAGACTCACGCATCTACAATCACATTTCCATTCAACCCTCTAAAAGGAGATCAAAGAAACGGGCAAAATCCAACGAGTGTGCTATTTCCTCACTGAATCACTGACCGACTAACTTCATTGACTGACTGACTGACTGACTGACAATTTGTGAGAAAGAGATAGACAAACGGAAAGAAAGGATGAAAGAAAGATGGAGACAAGGTACAGAATGGTAGAACCAAAAAGTTCAACAACACTATAGACAACACCGAGTCAATCACCCGCTGCACATATTGGACAAAACAACTTCGCTTCACAAGAACTAGCATAGTCATTTCAAATACAATCGTCGCTTCAGTTTCTGCTATCTACCTAAGCACTAATCTGGACCAAAAATAAACTGATCCATTATCGCATGATGTCATCTCTCCGCATCTCATGGGGCGTGATTTGTTCATGTATTTACCAACTAGTCGACCGATGAGTGAATGTGGGGCCTCGCAAACACTATACAAAAATCATACTCCACGAGCCAGTCGCCGATTAGACTAACCGAGAAAGACGCAAAACGAACAAACGACCGAGTAGACACGCGACAGACAGATGTAAACACGGATACAGAAAATGTGTACAATTCATAAGCCGTTCGTAACATGATGCCTCAAATGGTCCCATTTCGCTCTTCACAAACGCCACGTCCAAATTCGTGCCACATTGGCAAACCCATCACGAAAAACCAGTCCGAGCATGACCAAACGACAACATTCACATTCGGACCACACCGAACCATTTCAAAATCCAGGTAACCATATAGATCAAAACATGGTCAAAATCGAACAAAATCCACCGTGTCACTTAGCAGCACCAACTGACAGTCCTCTCGTACATCTCGTCTGTATTCCCACACAGACTCAAGTTCACCGAACATATGATGCAAATCCAGTGGGAAAAAGCTCTGTTACAAAACAATCCAGCTACATTTGCACCCATTGCTTTGCTTCTCTGTTTCTGCTCCTCGTCCTCCTCCAAGTAAGAGTATTATTACATCACGCCATTTATTCATCTCATCCGACTGTACTCAACTCAGCTGCACTGCACCGCATTACACCGGAACTGTGAATTCACTGATTGACACTAATTATCCACACACGACTACCATTTGTTCTACGTCCTGCAAATTTAAAAAGAATAGAGAGACGGAGAAAAACGAAGATCACAAAATGCGGACATGGGAACACATACGCGCAGCGTGCCGCACAAACCCAGCATAGTAAATCAATACGGAATCCTATAGAAAACACACGGTAGAACACTTAACAAGCCCCAGTAATCTCGTCGTCCACTCACGTCCCTAGTGTAAGAAAACAGCTCAGTCGGTGCAAGACAAAATCCCATCTAGTTCATAATTAACTAGAATCTAGAAAAGCAAAATAACAAATCCACCAACCTATCTTTAATATAATCACGCATTAAACCTACCATCCCATCCCATCCACCACCAAAACACAATACACACCTCGACCATATCAAACAAAAATCGCATGCTCACCCCATCGCTTCGGTCCGAAGATGACACATTCACTTGGTCAAATCCTATGCATCCCAGACAACAATAGCAAACAGTCGTCCATACTACATACCCTACTCATATTCATCAACCACGGACAAATACGGAAAACCGCGACAACAAACAATTCACATCATTCACGTAATCATAATCGCTGTCCTCTTCCCGTCGTAGTCGAAGTCGTAGTCGCAGTCAATCCAGACGCAGACACAGATATATAGTTGCTGACGATGTACATGTACACGCAATGCTTCGTCCTCATGCCCATTAGCTTCAAACATACATACCAGCTCCGCCACACTGCTTTGAAAACCAACCAATCATGACAGGAACCGGAACAGAAACACATGCGACCAAGAATAACAATGGTACGCATCATCGCGAACATCGCGCGGCAAACAACAACAACAACACGACCATCAATGTTCCACGTATACTATACCGCCCCTTCATTACCATCAACCCGAACACAATTACAGAAGTACGTACATGGACCAACACACAGTTATCACATACAAATGTATGTACATATGAACACATATGCATTAGAAAACCCTATATGCTCCACACGCTCATAACATCTTCGTTACTCACATCAACTATGAGTAACACCACGTTGCGCCATCAGCAAGATAAGAACAAACGGAAACGCATAAACTCGACCCAGAAACAAATACAATGAACGCAATAGCCGCACCGCCAACTTCCTTACTCCTGCCTCCGAACCCTCCTCCTCCACCAACCAACCAATAAGCCCACCCACCAATCCAAACCAAACCAAACCAAACCAACCCAACCCAACCCAGTTGACAGAATGGAATAAAACAATTGCAAAACTACAAGTAACAGTGGTATTCGATCAATAGCATAATAAAAGTACATCAAAATTACTATGGCAATCACAATTACATTCAGTAGT
Organism: Fasciola hepatica; assembly: GCA_948099385.1. Taxonomy (NCBI): domain Eukaryota; kingdom Metazoa; phylum Platyhelminthes; class Trematoda; order Plagiorchiida; family Fasciolidae; genus Fasciola; species Fasciola hepatica. Next base: position 3,213,804 of record CANUEZ040000131.1, read on the forward strand.
GCAGACTCACGCATCTACAATCACATTTCCATTCAACCCTCTAAAAGGAGATCAAAGAAACGGGCAAAATCCAACGAGTGTGCTATTTCCTCACTGAATCACTGACCGACTAACTTCATTGACTGACTGACTGACTGACTGACAATTTGTGAGAAAGAGATAGACAAACGGAAAGAAAGGATGAAAGAAAGATGGAGACAAGGTACAGAATGGTAGAACCAAAAAGTTCAACAACACTATAGACAACACCGAGTCAATCACCCGCTGCACATATTGGACAAAACAACTTCGCTTCACAAGAACTAGCATAGTCATTTCAAATACAATCGTCGCTTCAGTTTCTGCTATCTACCTAAGCACTAATCTGGACCAAAAATAAACTGATCCATTATCGCATGATGTCATCTCTCCGCATCTCATGGGGCGTGATTTGTTCATGTATTTACCAACTAGTCGACCGATGAGTGAATGTGGGGCCTCGCAAACACTATACAAAAATCATACTCCACGAGCCAGTCGCCGATTAGACTAACCGAGAAAGACGCAAAACGAACAAACGACCGAGTAGACACGCGACAGACAGATGTAAACACGGATACAGAAAATGTGTACAATTCATAAGCCGTTCGTAACATGATGCCTCAAATGGTCCCATTTCGCTCTTCACAAACGCCACGTCCAAATTCGTGCCACATTGGCAAACCCATCACGAAAAACCAGTCCGAGCATGACCAAACGACAACATTCACATTCGGACCACACCGAACCATTTCAAAATCCAGGTAACCATATAGATCAAAACATGGTCAAAATCGAACAAAATCCACCGTGTCACTTAGCAGCACCAACTGACAGTCCTCTCGTACATCTCGTCTGTATTCCCACACAGACTCAAGTTCACCGAACATATGATGCAAATCCAGTGGGAAAAAGCTCTGTTACAAAACAATCCAGCTACATTTGCACCCATTGCTTTGCTTCTCTGTTTCTGCTCCTCGTCCTCCTCCAAGTAAGAGTATTATTACATCACGCCATTTATTCATCTCATCCGACTGTACTCAACTCAGCTGCACTGCACCGCATTACACCGGAACTGTGAATTCACTGATTGACACTAATTATCCACACACGACTACCATTTGTTCTACGTCCTGCAAATTTAAAAAGAATAGAGAGACGGAGAAAAACGAAGATCACAAAATGCGGACATGGGAACACATACGCGCAGCGTGCCGCACAAACCCAGCATAGTAAATCAATACGGAATCCTATAGAAAACACACGGTAGAACACTTAACAAGCCCCAGTAATCTCGTCGTCCACTCACGTCCCTAGTGTAAGAAAACAGCTCAGTCGGTGCAAGACAAAATCCCATCTAGTTCATAATTAACTAGAATCTAGAAAAGCAAAATAACAAATCCACCAACCTATCTTTAATATAATCACGCATTAAACCTACCATCCCATCCCATCCACCACCAAAACACAATACACACCTCGACCATATCAAACAAAAATCGCATGCTCACCCCATCGCTTCGGTCCGAAGATGACACATTCACTTGGTCAAATCCTATGCATCCCAGACAACAATAGCAAACAGTCGTCCATACTACATACCCTACTCATATTCATCAACCACGGACAAATACGGAAAACCGCGACAACAAACAATTCACATCATTCACGTAATCATAATCGCTGTCCTCTTCCCGTCGTAGTCGAAGTCGTAGTCGCAGTCAATCCAGACGCAGACACAGATATATAGTTGCTGACGATGTACATGTACACGCAATGCTTCGTCCTCATGCCCATTAGCTTCAAACATACATACCAGCTCCGCCACACTGCTTTGAAAACCAACCAATCATGACAGGAACCGGAACAGAAACACATGCGACCAAGAATAACAATGGTACGCATCATCGCGAACATCGCGCGGCAAACAACAACAACAACACGACCATCAATGTTCCACGTATACTATACCGCCCCTTCATTACCATCAACCCGAACACAATTACAGAAGTACGTACATGGACCAACACACAGTTATCACATACAAATGTATGTACATATGAACACATATGCATTAGAAAACCCTATATGCTCCACACGCTCATAACATCTTCGTTACTCACATCAACTATGAGTAACACCACGTTGCGCCATCAGCAAGATAAGAACAAACGGAAACGCATAAACTCGACCCAGAAACAAATACAATGAACGCAATAGCCGCACCGCCAACTTCCTTACTCCTGCCTCCGAACCCTCCTCCTCCACCAACCAACCAATAAGCCCACCCACCAATCCAAACCAAACCAAACCAAACCAACCCAACCCAACCCAGTTGACAGAATGGAATAAAACAATTGCAAAACTACAAGTAACAGTGGTATTCGATCAATAGCATAATAAAAGTACATCAAAATTACTATGGCAATCACAATTACATTCAGTAGTGCAGACTCACGCATCTACAACCACATTTCCATTCAACCCTCTAAAAGGAGATCAAAGAAACGGGCAAAATCCAACGAGTGTGCTATTTCCTCACTGAATCACTGACCGACTAACTTCATTGACTGACTGACTGACTGACTGACTGACAGTTTGTGAGAAAGAGATAGACAAACGGAAAGAAAGGATGAAAGAAAGATGGAGACAAGGTACAGAATGGTAGAACCAAAAAGTTCAACAACACTATAGACAACACCGAGTCAATCACCCGCTGCACATATTGGACAAAACAACTTCGCTTCACAAGAACTAGCATAGTCATTTCAAATACAATCGTCGCTTCAGTTTCTGCTATCTACCTAAGCACTAATCTGGACCAAAAATAAACTGATCCATTATCGCATGATGTCATCTCTCCGCATCTCATGGGGCGTGATTTGTTCATGTATTTACCAACTAGTCGACCGATGAGTGAATGTGGGGCCTCGCAAACACTATACAAAAATCATACTCCACGAGCCAGTCGCCGATTAGACTAACCGAGAAAGACGCAAAACGAACAAACGACCGAGTAGACACGCGACAGACAGATGTAAACACGGATACAGAAAATGTGTACAATTCATAAGCCGTTCGTAACATGATGCCTCAAATGGTCCCATTTCGCTCTTCACAAACGCCACGTCCAAATTCGTGCCACATTGGCAAACCCATCACGAAAAACCAGTCCGAGCATGACCAAACGACAACATTCACATTCGGACCAGACCGAACCATTTCAAAATCCAGGTAACCATATAGATCAAAACATGGTCAAAATCGAACAAAATCCACCGTGTCACTTAGCAGCACCAACTGACAGTCCTCTCGTACATCTCGTCTGTATTCCCACACAGACTCAAGTTCACCGAACATATGATGCAAATCCAGTGGGAAAAAGCTCTGTTACAAAACAATCCAGCTACATTTGCACCCATTGCTTTGCTTCTCTGTTTCTGCTCCTCGTCCTCCTCCAAGTAAGAGTATTATTACATCACGCCATTTATTCATCTCATCCGACTGTACTCAACTCAGCTGCACTGCACCGCATTACACCGGAACTGTGAATTCACTGATTGACACTAATTATCCACACACGACTACCATTTGTTCTACGTCCTGCAAATTTAAAAAGAATAGAGAGACGGAGAAAAACGAAGATCACAAAATGCGGACATGGGAACACATACGCGCAGCGTGCCGCACAAACCCAGCATAGTAAATCAATACGGAATCCTATAGAAAACACACGGTAGAACACTTAACAAGCCCCAGTAATCTCGTCGTCCACTCACGTCCCTAGTGTAAGAAAACAGCTCAGTCGGTGCAAGACAAAATCCCATCTAGTTCATAATTAACTAGAATCTAGAAAAGCAAAATAACAAATCCACCAACCTATCTTTAATATAATCACGCATTAAACCTACCATCCCATCCCATCCACCACCAAAACACAATACACACCTCGACCATATCAAACAAAAATCGCATGCTCACCCCATCGCTTCGGTCCGAAGATGACACATTCACTTGGTCAAATCCTATGCATCCCAGACAACAATAGCAAACAGTCGTCCATACTACATACCCTACTCATATTCATCAACCACGGACAAATACGGAAAACCGCGACAACAAACAATTCACATCATTCACGTAATCATAATCGCTGTCCTCTTCCCGTCGTAGTCGAAGTCGTAGTCGCAGTCAATCCAGACGCAGACACAGATATATAGTTGCTGACGATGTACATGTACACGCAATGCTTCGTCCTCATGCCCATTAGCTTCAAACATACATACCAGCTCCGCCACACTGCTTTGAAAACCAACCAATCATGACAGGAACCGGAACAGAAACACATGCGACCAAGAATAACAATGGTACGCATCATCGCGAACATCGCGCGGCAAACAACAACAACAACACGACCATCAATGTTCCACGTATACTATACCGCCCCTTCATTACCATCAACCCGAACACAATTACAGAAGTACGTACATGGACCAACACACAGTTATCACATACAAATGTATGTACATATGAACACATATGCATTAGAAAACCCTATATGCTCCACACGCTCATAACATCTTCGTTACTCACATCAACTATGAGTAACACCACGTTGCGCCATCAGCAAGATAAGAACAAACGGAAACGCATAAACTCGACCCAGAAACAAATACAATGAACGCAATAGCCGCACCGCCAACTTCCTTACTCCTGCCTCCGAACCCTCCTCCTCCACCAACCAACCAATAAGCCCACCCACCAATCCAAACCAAACCAAACCAAACCAACCCAACCCAACCCAGTTGACAGAATGGAATAAAACAATTGCAAAACTACAAGTAACAGTGGTATTCGATCAATAGCATAATAAAAGTACATCAAAATTACTATGGCAATCACAATTACATTCAGTAGTGCAGACTCACGCATCTACAACCACATTTCCATTCAACCCTCTAAAAGGAGATCAAAGAAACGGGCAAAATCCAACGAGTGTGCTATTTCCTCACTGAATCACTGACCGACTAACTTCATTGACTGACTGACTGACTGACTGACTGACAGTTTGTGAGAAAGAGATAGACAAACGGAAAGAAAGGATGAAAGAAAGATGGAGACAAGGTACAGAATGGTAGAACCAAAAAGTTCAACAACACTATAGACAACACCGAGTCAATCACCCGCTGCACATATTGGACAAAACAACTTCGCTTCACAAGAACTAGCATAGTCATTTCAAATACAATCGTCGCTTCAGTTTCTGCTATCTACCTAAGCACTAATCTGGACCAAAAATAAACTGATCCATTATCGCATGATGTCATCTCTCCGCATCTCATGGGGCGTGATTTGTTCATGTATTTACCAACTAGTCGACCGATGAGTGAATGTGGGGCCTCGCAAACACTATACAAAAATCATACTCCACGAGCCAGTCGCCGATTAGACTAACCGAGAAAGACGCAAAACGAACAAACGACCGAGTAGACACGCGACAGACAGATGTAAACACGGATACAGAAAATGTGTACAATTCATAAGCCGTTCGTACCATGATGCCTCAAATGGTCCCATTTCGCTCTTCACAAACGCCACGTCCAATTTCGTGCCACATTGGCAAACCCATCACGAAAAACCAGTCCGAGCATGACCAAACGACAACATTCACATTCGGACCAGACCGAACCATTTCAAAATCCAGGAAACCATATAGATCAAAACATGGTCAAAATCGAACAAAATCCACCGTGTCACTTAGCAGCACCAACTGACAGTCCTCTCGTACATCTCGTCTGTATTCCCACACAGACTCAGGTTCACCGAACATATGATGCAAATCCAGTGGGAAAAAGCTCTGTTACAAAACAATCCAGCTACATTTGCACCCATTGCTTTGCTTCTCTGTTTCTGCTCCTCGTCCTCCTCCAAGTAAGAGTATTATTACATCACGCCATTTATTCATCTCATCCGACTGTACTCAACTCAGCTGCACTGCACCGCATTACACCGGAACTGTGAATTCACTGATTGACACTAATTATCCACACACGACTACCATTTGTTCTACGTCCTGCAAATTTAAAAAGAATAGAGAGACGGAGAAAAACGAAGATCACAAAATGCGGACATGGGAACACATACGCGCAGCGTGCCGCACAAACCCAGCATAGTAAATCAATACGGAATCCTATAGAAAACACACGGTAGAACACTTAACAAGCCCCAGTAATCTCGTCGTCCACTCACGTCCCTAGTGTAAGAAAACAGCTCAGTCGGTGCAAGACAAAATCCCATCTAGTTCATAATTAACTAGAATCTAGAAAAGCAAAATAACAAATCCACCAACCTATCTTTAATATAATCACGCATTAAACCTACCATCCCATCCCATCCACCACCAAAACACAATACACACCTCGACCATATCAAACAAAAATCGCATGCTCACCCCATCGCTTCGGTCCGAAGATGACACATTCACTTGGTCAAATCCTATGCATCCCAGACAACAATAGCAAACAGTCGTCCATACTACATACCCTACTCATATTCATCAACCACGGACAAATACGGAAAACCGCGACAACAAACAATTCACATCATTCACGTAATCATAATCGCTGTCCTCTTCCCGTCGTAGTCGAAGTCGTAGTCGCAGTCAATCCAGACGCAGACACAGATATATAGTTGCTGACGATGTACATGTACACGCAATGCTTCGTCCTCATGCCCATTAGCTTCAAACATACATACCAGCTCCGCCACACTGCTTTGAAAACCAACCAATCATGACAGGAACCGGAACAGAAACACATGCGACCAAGAATAACAATGGTACGCATCATCGCGAACATCGCGCGGCAAACAACAACAACAACACGACCATCAATGTTCCACGTATACTATACCGCCCCTTCATTACCATCAACCCGAACACAATTACAGAAGTACGTACATGGACCAACACACAGTTATCACATACAAATGTATGTACATATGAACACATATGCATTAGAAAACCCTATATGCTCCACACGCTCATAACATCTTCGTTACTCACATCAACTATGAGTAACACCACGTTGCGCCATCAGCAAGATAAGAACAAACGGAAACGCATAAACTCGACCCAGAAACAAATACAATGAACGCAATAGCCGCACCGCCAACTTCCTTACTCCTGCCTCCGAACCCTCCTCCTCCACCAACCAACCAATAAGCCCACCCACCAATCCAAACCAAACCAACCCAACCCAACCCAGTTGACAGAATGGAATAAAACAATTGCAAAACTACAAGTAACAGTGGTATTCGATCAATAGCATAATAAAAGTACATCAAAATTACTATGGCAATCACAATTACATTCAGTAGTGCAGACTCACGCATCTACAACCACATTTCCATTCAACCCTCTAAAAGGAGATCAAAGAAACGGGCAAAATCCAACGAGTGTGCTATTTCCTCACTGAATCACTGACCGACTAACTTCATTGACTGACTGACTGACTGACTGACAATTTGTGAGAAAGAGATAGACAAACGGAAAGAAAGGATGAAAGAAAGATGGAGACAAGGTACAGAATGGTAGAACCAAAAAGTTCAACAACACTATAGACAACACCGAGTCAATCACCCGCTGCACATATTGGACAAAACAACTTCGCTTCACAAGAACTAGCATAGTCATTTCAAATACAATCGTCGCTTCAGTTTCTGCTATCTACCTAAGCACTAATCTGGACCAAAAATAAACTGATCCATTATCGCATGATGTCATCTCTCCGCATCTCATGGGGCGTGATTTGTTCATGTATTTACCAACTAGTCGACCGATGAGTGAATGTGGGGCCTCGCAAACACTATACAAAAATCATACTCCACGAGCCAGTCGCCGATTAGACTAACCGAGAAAGACGCAAAACGAACAAACGACCGAGTAGACACGCGACAGACAGATGTAAACACGGATACAGAAAATGTGTACAATTCATAAGCCGTTCGTACCATGATGCCTCAAATGGTCCCATTTCACTCTTCACAAACGCCACATCCAAATTCGTGCCACATTGGCAAACCCATCACGAAAAACTAGTCCGAGCATGACCAAACGACAACATTCACATTCGGACCAGACCGAACCATTTCAAAATCCAGGAAACCATATAGATCAAAACATGGTCAAAATCGAACAAAATCCACCGTGTCACTTAGCAGCACCAACTGACAGTCCTCTCGTACATCTCGTCTGTATTCCCACACAGACTCAGGTTCACCGAACATATGATGCAAATCCAGTGGGAAAAAGCTCTGTTACAAAACAATCCAGCTACATTTGCACCCATTGCTTTGCTTCTCTGTTTCTGCTCCTCGTCCTCCTCCAAGTAAGAGTATTATTACATCACGCCATTTATTCATCTCATCCGACTGTACTCAACTCAGCTGCACTGCACCGCATTACACCGGAACTGTGAATTCACTGATTGACACTAATTATCCACACACGACTACCATTTGTTCTACGTCCTGCAAATTTAAAAAGAATAGAGAGACGGAGAAAAACGAAGATCACAAAATGCGGACATGGGAACACATACGCGCAGCGTGCCGCACAAACCCAGCATAGTAAATCAATACGGAATCCTATAGAAAACACACGGTAGAACACTTAACAAGCCCCAGTAATCTCGTCGTCCACTCACGTCCCTAGTGTAAGAAAACAGCTCAGTCGGTGCAAGACAAAATCCCATCTAGTTCATAATTAACTAGAATCTAGAAAAGCAAAATAACAAATCCACCAACCTATCTTTAATATAATCACGCAATAAACCTACCATCCCATCCCATCCACCACCAAAACACAATACACACCTCGACCATATCAAACAAAAATCGCATGCTCACCCCATCGCTTCGGTCCGAAGATGACACATTCACTTGGTCAAATCCTATGCATCCCAGACAACAATAGCAAACAGTCGTCCATACTACATACCCTACTCATATTCATCAACCACGGACAAATACGGAAAACCGCGACAACAAACAATTCACATCATTCACGTAATCATAATCGCTGTCCTCTTCCCGTCGTAGTCGAAGTCGTAGTCGCAGTCAATCCAGACGCAGACACAGATATATAGTTGCTGACGATGTACATGTACACGCAATGCTTCGTCCTCATGCCCATTAGCTTCAAACATACATACCAGCTCCGCCACACTGCTTTGAAAACCAACCAATCATGACAGGAACCGGAACAGAAACACATGCGACCAAGAATAACAATGGTACGCATCATCGCGAACATCGCGCGGCAAACAACAACAACAACACGACCATCAATGTTCCACGTATACTATACCGCCCCTTCATTACCATCAACCCGAACACAATTACAGAAGTACGTACATGGACCAACACACAGTTATCACATACAAATGTATGTACATATGAACACATATGCATTAGAAAACCCTATATGCTCCACACGCTCATAACATCTTCGTTACTCACATCAACTATGAGTAACACCACGTTGCGCCATCAGCAAGATAAGAACAAACGGAAACGCATAAACTCGACCCAGAAACAAATACAATGAACGCAATAGCCGCACCGCCAACTTCCTTACTCCTGCCTCCGAACCCTCCTCCTCCACCAACCAACCAATAAGCCCACCCACCAATCCAAACCAAACCAAACCAAACCAACCCAACCCAACCCAGTTGACAGAATGGAATAAAACAATTGCAAAACTACAAGTAACAGTGGTATTCGATCAATAGCATAATAAAAGTACATCAAAATTACTATGGCAATCACAATTACATTCAGTAGTGCAGACTCACGCATCTACAACCACATTTCCATTCAACCCTCTAAAAGGAGATCAAAGAAACGGGCAAAATCCAACGAGTGTGCTATTTCCTCACTGAATCACTGACCGACTAACTTCATTGACTGACTGACTGACTGACTGACAATTTGTGAGAAAGAGATAGACAAACGGAAAGAAAGGATGAAAGAAAGATGGAGACAAGGTACAGAATGGTAGAACCAAAAAGTTCAACAACACTATAGACAACACCGAGTCAATCACCCGCTGCACATATTGGACAAAACAACTTCGCTTCACAAGAACTAGCATAGTCATTTCAAATACAATCGTCGCTTCAGTTTCTGCTATCTACCTAAGCACTAATCTGGACCAAAAATAAACTGATCCATTATCGCATGATGTCATCTCTCCGCATCTCATGGGGCGTGATTTGTTCATGTATTTACCAACTAGTCGACCGATGAGTGAATGTGGGGCCTCGCAAACACTATACAAAAATCATACTCCACGAGCCAGTCGCCGATTAGACTAACCGAGAAAGACGCAAAACGAACAAACGACCGAGTAGACACGCGACAGACAGATGTAAACACGGATACAGAAAATGTGTACAATTCATAAGCCGTTCGTACCATGATGCCTCAAATGGTCCCATTTCACTCTTCACAAACGCCACATCCAAATTCGTGCCACATTGGCAAACCCATCACGAAAAACTAGTCCGAGCATGACCAAACGACAACATTCACATTCGGACCAGACCGAACCATTTCAAAATCCAGGAAACCATATAGATCAAAACATGGTCAAAATCGAACAAAATCCACCGTGTCACTTAGCAGCACCAACTGACAGTCCTCTCGTACATCTCGTCTGTATTCCCACACAGACTCAGGTTCACCGAACATATGATGCAAATCCAGTGGGAAAAAGCTCTGTTACAAAACAATCCAGCTACATTTGCACCCATTGCTTTGCTTCTCTGTTTCTGCTCCTCGTCCTCCTCCAAGTAAGAGTATTATTACATCACGCCATTTATTCATCTCATCCGACTGTACTCAACTCAGCTGCACTGCACCGCATTACACCGGAACTGTGAATTCACTGATTGACACTAATTATCCACACACGACTACCATTTGTTCTACGTCCTGCAAATTTAAAAAGAATAGAGAGACGGAGAAAAACGAAGATCACAAAATGCGGACATGGGAACACATACGCGCAGCGTGCCGCACAAACCCAGCATAGTAAATCAATACGGAATCCTATAGAAAACACACGGTAGAACACTTAACAAGCCCCAGTAATCTCGTCGTCCACTCACGTCCCTAGTGTAAGAAAACAGCTCAGTCGGTGCAAGACAAAATCCCATCTAGTTCATAATTAACTAGAATCTAGAAAAGCAAAATAACAAATCCACCAACCTATCTTTAATATAATCACGCATTAAACCTACCATCCCATCCCATCCACCACCAAAACACAATACACACCTCGACCATATCAAACAAAAATCGCATGCTCACCCCATCGCTTCGGTCCGAAGATGACACATTCACTTGGTCAAATCCTATGCATCCCAGACAACAATAGCAAACAGTCGTCCATACTACATACCCTACTCATATTCATCAACCACGGACAAATACGGAAAACCGCGACAACAAACAATTCACATCATTCACGTAATCATAATCGCTGTCCTCTTCCCGTCGTAGTCGAAGTCGTAGTCGCAGTCAATCCAGACGCAGACACAGATATATAGTTGCTGACGATGTACATGTACACGCAATGCTTCGTCCTCATGCCCATTAGCTTCAAACATACATACCAGCTCCGCCACACTGCTTTGAAAACCAACCAATCATGACAGGAACCGGAACAGAAACACATGCGACCAAGAATAACAATGGTACGCATCATCGCGAACATCGCGCGGCAAACAACAACAACAACACGACCATCAATGTTCCACGTATACTATACCGCCCCTTCATTACCATCAACCCGAACACAATTACAGAAGTACGTACATGGACCAACACACAGTTATCACATACAAATGTATGTACATATGAACACATATGCATTAGAAAACCCTATATGCTCCACACGCTCATAACATCTTCGTTACTCACATCAACTATGAGTAACACCACGTTGCGCCATCAGCAAGATAAGAACAAACGGAAACGCATAAACTCGACCCAGAAACAAATACAATGAACGCAATAGCCGCACCGCCAACTTCCTTACTCCTGCCTCCGAACCCTCCTCCTCCACCAACCAACCAATAAGCCCACCCACCAATCCAAACCAAACCAAACCAAACCAACCCAACCCAACCCAGTTGACAGAATGGAATAAAACAATTGCAAAACTACAAGTAACAGTGGTATTCGATCAATAGCATAATAAAAGTACATCAAAATTACTATGGCAATCACAATTACATTCAGTAGTGCAGACTCACGCATCTACAACCACATTTCCATTCAACCCTCTAAAAGGAGATCAAAGAAACGGGCAAAATCCAACGAGTGTGCTATTTCCTCACTGAATCACTGACCGACTAACTTCATTGACTGACTGACTGACTGACTGACTGACAATTTGTGAGAAAGAGATAGACAAACGGAAAGAAAGGATGAAAGAAAGATGGAGACAAGGTACAGAATGGTAGAACCAAAAAGTTCAACAACACTATAGACAACACCGAGTCAATCACCCGCTGCACATATTGGACAAAACAACTTCGCTTCACAAGAACTAGCATAGTCATTTCAAATACAATCGTCGCTTCAGTTTCTGCTATCTACCTAAGCACTAATCTGGACCAAAAATAAACTGATCCATTATCGCATGATGTCATCTCTCCGCATCTCATGGGGCGTGATTTGTTCATGTATTTACCAACTAGTCGACCGATGAGTGAATGTGGGGCCTCGCAAACACTATACAAAAATCATACTCCACGAGCCAGTCGCCGATTAGACTAACCGAGAAAGACGCAAAACGAACAAACGACCGAGTAGACACGCGACAGACAGATGTAAACACGGATACAGAAAATGTGTACAATTCATAAGCCGTTCGTACCATGATGCCTCAAATGGTCCCATTTCACTCTTCACAAACGCCACATCCAAATTCGTGCCACATTGGCAAACCCATCACGAAAAACTAGTCCGAGCATGACCAAACGACAACATTCACATTCGGACCAGACCGAACCATTTCAAAATCCAGGAAACCATATAGATCAAAACATGGTCAAAATCGAACAAAATCCACCGTGTCACTTAGCAGCACCAACTGACAGTCCTCTCGTACATCTCGTCTGTATTCCCACACAGACTCAGGTTCACCGAACATATGATGCAAATCCAGTGGGAAAAAGCTCTGTTACAAAACAATCCAGCTACATTTGCACCCATTGCTTTGCTTCTCTGTTTCTGCTCCTCGTCCTCCTCCAAGTAAGAGTATTATTACATCACGCCATTTATTCATCTCATCCGACTGTACTCAACTCAGCTGCACTGCACCGCATTACACCGGAACTGTGAATTCACTGATTGACACTAATTATCCACACACGACTACCATTTGTTCTACGTCCTGCAAATTTAAAAAGAATAGAGAGACGGAGAAAAACGAAGATCACAAAATGCGGACATGGGAACACATACGCGCAGCGTGCCGCACAAACCCAGCATAGTAAATCAATACGGAATCCTATAGAAAACACACGGTAGAACACTTAACAAGCCCCAGTAATCTCGTCGTCCACTCACGTCCCTAGTGTAAGAAAACAGCTCAGTCGGTGCAAGACAAAATCCCATCTAGTTCATAATTAACTAGAATCTAGAAAAGCAAAATAACAAATCCACCAACCTATCTTTAATATAATCACGCATTAAACCTACCATCCCATCCCATCCACCACCAAAACACAATACACACCTCGACCATATCAAACAAAAATCGCATGCTCACCCCATCGCTTCGGTCCGAAGATGACACATTCACTTGGTCAAATCCTATGCATCCCAGACAACAATAGCAAACAGTCGTCCATACTACATACCCTACTCATATTCATCAACCACGGACAAATACGGAAAACCGCGACAACAAACAATTCACATCATTCACGTAATCATAATCGCTGTCCTCTTCCCATCGTAGTCGCAGTCACACTGCTGAGACGACCAATGGATCTTTAGAACGAGGACAGAAAACTATTGTAAGATGAATAGCAGTGGTAGATTAACGGTAGATTAACTTCCACGCGGTAAATGCGAACAATGTCAATGTAATAGGAACATCTGTTCATAAGCAATGAGAAAGATATGGATTTCGCAGTCGTTATGTAACTACCCCTGGGTTACGAACACTCACATGCGATTTGGCTTCGCACACGATGACGTAGCTTCCGTTCCGATGACGTCGGGCCAACTTGACTTCTCGCTAGCAGATCCCGTGCAAGGCTTTCGGAGATCTCGCTACCTCTCGGAGCACAGGGCACGTATGATGCGCTGTCCTCGTCTACGTTGTAGCCCTTTGCGATCCCAGAGTCACACGCTGCTGCAACACAAACAGCCGTACGTCCAGGTCCCAAGCCATGAGTCCAGCTTAGTAACAACAATCGAAAGCCAACCCGGAACTCAGCAGCTGAGAGCGAAACCTGACCCAGCCGGAACTTCCGAAGTTCCAAGGTCGCCCAGTCGATACAAACAAAGTAGAGCTGAGTTCTGTTCGCACAGACTTTTGTGTGGCTAGAGCCGGTCGTATGCCCGGTTAGTTGTGTTTCCGTGCAGTTCGATTTCTACCGAAACTGTGTGACTTTTTCCTTCCTCTGAAAGGCGGAAATTGTTTGCTGTGTCAGCCCTGGCTGGGTAGCTAACCCCCTTTGTGTAGTCACTATTCTAGTGACCATCCCTCGCCCAATTTGAAAACAGGCTATATCCCTCTTAGAGTAAGGTGCCCAGGCTGGCACTCGGTACTCCAGACGTTGTAACCGGACCTGAGGCTTTGGCCTAATGGATAAATCCAGATTCTTGCATCAACGAGCATCAGGTTAATCCCACCGTGCTGCGGCGATTAGTACTCCAGTAATTATTGTGTGGCTTGCCGGGTTGTTCACCAGTAGAACCAAATTCGGGGCTGTCGTCGGCAAAAGTAACAGTATCATGGCTTGCTTGCGTAGACTGGCATAGTGACCGTGGTGAATTGAAGCACATGAAGGGGGAGAAGAAGAAAGGAGAATTAGAACAACGAAAACTCTTGACATGCAATCAATTTCCGGTTGTCAGATGAGATGTGATCATATCAGTTCTCAGGATACGAAGGCTTGAGTCAAAATTTGCATCCTGTTCCTTGCACCCTAGGCTCCAGAGATTCTCACGTGCTGCAACTGAATAACGAAAATATGGCATTCATTCCAGTGGTCACCTCAGTGCCGCGGGTTTCTATTTGTTTGACCTTCCTTTTCCTCCACCCAAAAAGACGAGAACCTCGGTAGAAGCACAAGCGACCTCAGACCCCACTGAATTGTGAGACTTGGTAGTACTACAAGCACTCTTCGTGGGAGGTGAGACCTCGGCGCTCGTATTGTTTTGTTCTCTCGCTAGACTGCCGTTATAATGCTTTCTTGGATGGTACTGAAGGCCTTCTATCTTTCTACAGCATCTACAAACACGACTCGGGTTTTGGCTGTGAAAATGGAAGACCAGAAAAAACGAAAAAGAAAAACGGAAAATTACTAATTATAATGAAGAATAAAATAATAACACGTGGAATACGAGGAAATGAGGTTCGATGATTTTGAAATTGGTTGGAAGTAGCAGTGAGAGTGAAAATGCTCCGGCTTAAGATGTCAGATATAGGACACTTCAACGTACTAGTGTAACGAACCCCAAGTTCAAGACAAGATTGATTCGCATATTCTACCGTGCCGAATCGTAAAAGTAACGGGTGCACATCGTAGATAAACCATAAATATAGTTCCCAGCTATCCAAATTATGAGACAGAGACCAGCGCGACAAGCTTATGAAGCCGGTGTGGAGTCCACCGAAGGCAAATTTAAATAAGTAGGGTTGCGTCGTGAACAAGCAGGTGTGTACTGCAAGCACCTCAGTTGCACAATGAATCAAGTCGTGTTGTGTGCAAATAAAAACGCTGTGGGTAGGAAAGGATTTTGAGAACATCATTTCGTCCCCAGCCAAAATCCCTTCGGGGTAGGTTCTGTCAAATATTTATTGAGGGGTCATGGTTCCTGGCCTACATACCTAACACTACAACCAGTGCCCATTCATTTCTGTCCACCCGGTTACTCTTCCTACTTTCTGGTCAACCATTTTACGAGGCCAGCCCGGAGGCCTTGAGCCCTCCACTTTCATTTTTTCCTTAGCAGTTTTGAGCACCGATTCCCGCGACTTCTCCTGGGTCCTCCCCTTAACGCCTCATTCTTCTGACCACTGCTCATTTGTCTGCCGATGAATCAGGGAGCAAGCTTGCACACTGGATAGCAATGCGGGAAGGTTTTTAAAAGAGAAAGTCGACTGCACAAACTTAGGCCTCTTATGGGAAGCGACAAACTAACCTTTTCAACAACGCGTTACGGTAGTCTTGTCCACAATTCGCGCTGAAGGTTTGAATGCAAAAGGCAACTTCAAAACAGCAATCAGATATCGCGCGATCGAAGAGGGCCGAAAAACGATGCGATTACAGGAAAGTAATAAACACAACCTTTGAAAGAATGGAATATTAGATTGTGACTATAAATGAGCTTCGAAATTCAACATGGGGAGCTGGATAATAAAGCACATATCAGCAGAGAAAACGATTGGTTTCCAATACAAAATAGCACATTCTGACGTTGGTTTCTGCATGAAGGATGTGAATAACAACACTTTACAAACCGAAAAATAAGTGTTCCTCCTCAAAGGCCCGAAAAACTTCACAAGAAGACTTCAGATGATAGTCATCTTTTGAACCGTTTGAGTGAAGTTTTACAAATTTGTGTTCTTACTCCTTTGCGAGCGTCACAGTAAAATGAAACTGAACAGGCCTTCAGGATTATCCAAAGAAAAAAACGCTCACAGCCATCAGCAGCATTTCCCCCTAGATTTTGCTTGTTTGCGCTTATTTGAGCAGGAGTACGAGGATGTTAATCTCCTCAGAACACTTTTTCGTCACTTCAAGTGGCCGTTCACCTCAGTTCACGTTACGCATTCTGCACTCTCGCTATAGATATTGGCGTGTTCTCTACGTCGGGGTTTCCCAGTTCATTCGTGAAGAATGAGTAGTAATTCATAAAAAACTGAAATAAACGCCGCAAACTAGAAGAAAATGGTTGTTGTTTTAAACCCACAAGACAGGTGTGAATCAGGGCATTCAATAAACTCTGGCGTCGACCATAACCTCCCATCAATCAGAAGCTGGACTAGGAAGCTCGAGAAGCCATAGCCATGCGTGGCAACAGAGCGGAGACAGGTGCTTCAAACGAAAATTTTCAGAACGAAGACCTAGAGTATTCTATATGGGACTCTGGAAACACCAAATTGCAAGTCACAAGGGTAAATGGTCCGGCTTTAAAAGGGGCCGGGCTTTACGTAGCAGGAGTGCCCAAAAAGGAGTAAACCATACACGTAATGCGGCGGGCGGCCCCAAAGGACGGTGACAGGCCATATAAAGGGAAACTGCTGTTGATAGGAAGTGCATGCAGCACAGGTGTAGTATGGAGGGAAGCCTATGGTTGTCGATGGATTTCGAATTTCGTCAGAGGGGCAAGCTTCACAATACAACACTATCACAACTTTGCATGGGCGGTTCATGAGCTGATCTCCTCAAGTTCAGCTCCAGCATGAGTTCATTGCTGTTATCACCGTTTGTCCCGTGTACCGACCGGTCGTGGAAAATCTCCCTAAAACCTTTGCGATTCAGTGTTTTTATTGACATCACTCACTTGCTTACACTATTGACGTGTCTTTACGAACTGTTTGTTTCTATGGACCAATTGTTGTTTGTTCGCGCACAGAGCGCCACTTTGTCGTATCCCTATTCTGGACCTGCGTGACACACGTGCTCCTTGCTCGCACGCTGCAATTCGGTTTCTCGTTTGTCGAGTCCTTGTGATCTCATTATTGAGGTTTGTATCTTTTTGGTGTCATTGTTCATTCAATAATCTAGTCTCGCGGATAATTGCCTTTTGATTTCGGGATCCGTTGCGAATTTGGCTACGCAATGCCCAAACGTGTTACAATACTCAATAAATCAATTTGGAACGAGGAAAAACACGCAAAATGCCAAGAAAAGGATCGAAAACATTGGAATCTGGACAGGAAGTAACACGTCAAGTCACTGGGGAGGTTTTGGGTACATTCGATTCTTTAGTCAATGATAGATCGCCTAGTCCTGTCAATGCTAGTTCATGTGTTAATGAGGGCAATATGGATCGTAAGGATGTTGATCTATATAGGCTTAGAATACTGGACCTAGAACAACAGTTGTTATCGGTTAGACAACAGGCTCAGGAAGCAGAAAAGATGTGTATACAGAAAGAGCGCGAGCATGAGACCAGCGACTACGACACTTCTGATAGATCCGAGTGGATGGTAGGCTGAACAACGCCCACCTGAGCTTCGACACAAAGAATCCTATACTGCTGCCTGCGAGACAACCTGTAGTAGAGCTAATGATTCAACACGTCCACGCCGTGGAGGGACATACCGGGGAAAGTCACGTGATGAGCGTCATCCGAAAGCGTCTTTGGTTGCTGAGAGGAAGATAGACTGTAAAACGCGTAATCCAACGTTGTGTACAATGTAGGAGATGCAATGCCACGGCGGGCAAACAACACATGGCCCCGTTACCAGGATGCAGGGTGACTGCGAGCTGGTGGCCGTTCAGCGACACCGGGTTGGGCGATTTCGGGCCCTTGTGGATCAAGTGTAGGAAGAGATTAGAAAAACGATATGGATGTATCATGACGTGCATGAAGTCACGCGCGGTACAGCTAAAAGTTGCACATTCGATGACGACCAATTCTTTCTTACGGGCCTTGCAGAGGTTTATCAACCGGAGAGGCGTACCGGCCGATATATACATACATATATATATATATATATATATATATATATATATATATACGCAGATAACGGGTCGAACTTTGTGGGCGCCCACCGGGATTTGCAGCATCGGCACAAGAACATAAACAGGGACGAACTGCAGGATCGAACCGTGGCCTGCGGCATACGATGGAATTTCAACCCCCTGCAGGCCGGCCATCGCTGCGACGTATGGGAACGCATGATCCGGTCCGCCAGACGGATATTGCTGTCGATCATTGAGCAACAACCGCCCGACGACGAGACGCTGAACACCGTCATGACTGAGGTAGAAAGAATTCTGAAAAACCGCCCCCTTGTTCCGCTAATGAACGGCGACCCCACACATCTGGCGCTCACCCCGGATGACTTATTGATGTTGTGGTCGAACGAGGGTTTCCAAGAGCCCGTAAGCCTTCGTGGGAGCTACCTGTGCGGATGGAAGCAGGCGAATTATCTTGCCAAGGTTTTCTGGAGGCGCTGGCTGCCGGAGTACCTACTGGCTCTGCAGACTCGACAGAAGTGGCTGGTGAAAACAAGACCATTCAAGATTGGGGATGTGGTGATGATCGCAGACGAACACGCACATTTCAGCACCTGGTCCTTGGGAGCAGTTATGGAAACCATCGAAAGCACTGGCGGAATGACAACGGTGAAGATGAAGACAGCTAACGAAGCGCTCATTCGTGACATACGCAGTATTAACCTACTCGAGAGCGAAGGCGGAGAAGCTGATCACGCTGAGGCCCAGTGGATTGTTTCGCACTAGTCATCGAGGCGGGTAAAGAAGCCCCATATGTTGAAGCAATCCCGACACACAGAAGTATCGAACCAGCACACATACCCGACGCACTATACACCCCGTAACCCTTATAAAACATGCGACAGTGTTCGTCTTTTGTTTTTTGTTGTCGTCTCTGAAATGTCTTTTGCATATGTGGAGGTAGCGGCGACTACATCGTACACACACACACACACCCACGCAAGCACATACGGCCAGGGCAGGATGGCCTTTCCAAGGACAGCATCTACGTTTCCCCTTCCCGCCCATCACTGGTCAGTTGTTCTCGTGGAAGATGTAGAATAGCCCCGCCTCTATGTAGCCAACGAAATAGGTGTGGCCATGAGTAGAACGTTTACAACAAGCATTGGGCACGAGCACCGACAACAGGGCCTAGGTTGGCAGGGAGAATCAGTACCTTAAAACCAAACCTTTGACTCTGCTAAGGATTCAGGAGGATCTTGGTGGGCCGTGTAACGATCGGTCGTGGAAAATCTCCCTAAAACCTTTGCGATTCAGTGTTTTTATTGACATCACTCACTTGCTTACACTATTGACGTGTCTTTACGAACTGTTTGTTTCTATGGACCAATTGTTGTTTGTTCGCGCACAGAGCGCCACTTTGTCGTATCCCTATTCTGGACCTGCGTGACACACGTGCTCCTTGCTCGCACGCTGCAATTCGGTTTCTCGTTTGTCGAGTCCTTGTGATCTCATTATTGAGGTTTGTATCTTTTTGGTGTCATTGTTCATTCAATAATCTAGTCTCGCGGATAATTGCCTTTTGATTTCGGGATCCGTTGCGAATTTGGCTACGCATTGCTCAAACGTGTGTTACATCCCGTGGCGTTCAATTACCCATTTGTCGGACCCCTTTTCGCGCCGCCACAAAATTTTCGCTGCATTTGGATCTTGAAAAACAAAATTGCTCCTGGACAGATTCAGATATTTTGCGGCACCATCGAAAATTGTTTGAATTTTATCCGGCTTTTCTGGGTTCATCAACAGGGAATGTGTTTGGTATTACAAATATCCTGCCCTTTTGCATTGAGACTACGTTTACGTACTCTAGATCGAAGTCTGTAAGCGTTTCGATAACTTTTGTTCTTCTTTCCGTTAACCGTTGATCCTCAGATGGGCTGTACCCGGACTGCGTCTTTTTATCTCACTTTCCTTGCCACAGTCTTTTGCGTCCGACCGCTTTCGCATGACCCGTCTGATGATCGCACCCACGTACACAGCAATATATATATTTTATATATACATTTATATATGTATACATATATATACATATGTATATATATATATATATATATATATATACATATATATGCGCACATATATATATACCTATTCATATATATACATATATGTGCATATGTAACATTTGTATATACAATATGTATATGTACATATATAAATATATACTCACTACTGTCCTATAATTACTAACACAAGCATGGTGAGCAACTCAACGCTCCTCGATATCTCTTAGCTTACAATGCCTCTCTTCCACACCAGGTCCCACCACATATACTTCCCTCACCACCTCTGCGATTTCGAACTGGAAAATCCAGTCTGATTAATCTCACTTGGCCTGACTCACTAACTGAACTCAACACCCAGTTATGACGTTACCATTTCTGCTCCCACCCTATCCTCCAGCTAAGTTTCTTCTGTAATTTCATGCACAACTTAGTCTTTACTCCTGCTCAATGACCACTCTAGGCGAAATACTAACTTTCCCATTGAAACTTTTAGCCACACTTAGGCGTTTCCCTTTTGGTCTCACGTTTCATGGCCTTAATGTGCCTTAGGGATCCGCTGCACCGATGAGCCCGTGCTTAACTTTTGTTCTTCTTTCCGTTAACCGTTGATCCTCAGCTGCGTCTCACTTTCCTTGCCACAGTCTTTCGCTTCCGACCGCTTTCGCATGACCCGTCCGATGATCGCACCCACGTATACAGCAATATATATTTATATACATATATATACATATATATATACATATATATATGTACATATATATATACCCTGGGTATGCTCCACTCACTTTTGTCCCCCTTCCTAACCAGATTGTGCCATTCTACAACATAATTCGCATATATATAAATACAACCGTTCCGTCGTTTAGCGATGGGTGCTCGCTCTCACTTAATTCCGGGCTCAGGCTAGAAGTCAGCCGTCCCATCCTGCTTTTTTTGCGCCTTTCTCGTGCACTGAAGCCTTGCCACACGGATTACCATTCCTCAGTAACTAGGCTTCACTTCTATGCGCATATGCTCATGGTAAGTTAAGACCCCATTCAAACCGGAATCCGTATGCCTCCGATTTCTCTTGACCCTGCGGAATACCAGCACGTTTGCTCGCACATGATAAATCCTCATTTTAACACCGTGTTTTTCTCCCTTTTTACTGTTTGCCGTCCTCGACCACAGCTGGTGAACTGACCAGACTGTTATCTCCTTATTTTCTCATTCTTCTTCAAGACCATACCCTCCACTATTGTTTTATTCCTGGTTCCCAAACGGACACCCTCTCCTCATCCACCGCCTACCTGATATCGCTCTAAATCTCTACTATCATCCAAATACCCTAGAAGGCTACCAGTCTCCGTCTAGGGATCCCTAATAGACCGGTCCACTAGCCAAACGATAACTAATTGTTCGGATAACAAAATGTTCATTTTCTGGCTTCCATAAAAACGATAATCTTAACCCACAGCTGGAACACTCTCCAGACTGCCGCACTACTGATCTCTTTCAGATTGCATTGGTTACTTGGGTAGCCATCGGCCAAATCGACGTTTATTCTGGATTACCGTAAAGACTGGACGATTTGATCAATGGTTTAAACCTATACACTCGCCTGCTGACGTTACATGGGGCACTGTACACGGATTAACAAAACCTCATGAAAGTCTCACCGGATCGCAGAGGTGATTCCTGACAACAACCATCAACACATCCGCTCAACATCTATTCCCAAATAATCCAACCCAACAGTTCAATTCTTCCCGCGTTGCAGTACGAAACCAATGACCGGAACCCAGACCCCGCAGCTGTCAACTTCGTCAAACCAGCCCTTTTTTACCTGTTTCCCTCAACATTCTACCTGCCACCACCTGCAACCAAGGTCTTTACGGAACGGAATACCAGCCATCTGCAGCCAACCATAATTTTGTTAACAATTTCTATCACATACAAAAAAGTTTACACTCTTCCAACTTCTGCCTAGCCGAACCATTGACGTTTGTCTCCACTAATCCGTTTCATTGAAGGCTTTTCTTTAAAAGTCCGTTATACGTCCATACACCATTCATGCTCTTCAAAAGTACACTGAAGTCCCTGCGAAGCTTTTCGCCTTCATTTGAATTTTCATATGACACTGTAATCACCTGCACAAAAGGTCCGTTTTATTATCACCATTGACTCACTTGCCTTTATTTCACATGCTTCCTCCACGATTAGTTACGCAATGCTGGATCATTGTCCAATACTCCGCTGGTATCTCTGACTGCACGTTGGAAGCCCCATGCTTGCTTTACTTCTAGCAATGTTCTTTGGCATCTCTTCCGCCCGGTTACTCGTTAGTGACCGTCCAATTGTCGCTTATATCAGCAATCCCGCGACTGCCTAGCTATCCACACCACCCCCAGCGATTTCGAAACCGATTTGGAATTCCCGCCTCAACCATTACCACTTTTAGTGTCTGAAAAATACCCATTGCATCATATAGAAGTCCAAATCGGCGAAACAATTGTTTTTCAGTAATTCATTCTCAAGCCATTTACAGATTACATGGTAGACATTAGACAAAAGATCATGAACATAGACATGGAATAAACACCAATTATGGGCAGGGGTTTGTCAGCCAAGTTATCCTTATCATGTGATTGGTTTATCTAGCTGACGCCTTCTAGGTAACCGGACGGTAGATTCATGCGGCCTTGTTCAATCTTGGGCCAGGGGAGTTGGAGTGCCCGGACAAAACGCTTTTGGGCCCAAGAGCGTTTGGTCCGGGCACTCCAACTCCCCTGGCCCGAGATTGAACAAGGCCGCATTACCACTTTTGTTCACTCAAACACTACATGTCTTTACTGGTGTATTTCGGTTGCTGTGTGATTTATAAATTTAGAACTTGTGAATACTTCACATTGACATGTACTGCCGTATACTCTGATCTTGCCTTATGCATGTGTATTGACCACGGTCAAGAAATATACTATACTATACTATATCCCCTTCTGTGTAAATGCTAGCTTGCCGCCGTTTTTCGGGATGGTTCAGCCTTTCCAAAACGATCTCTTCTTCTTGTGATGATTGATTTGTCAGGAGCCTCTCATATACGGAAAGATGGAGTCTTTCGCCATATCGGGCTATTGTTTGAACAACCGTCAACCCAATATGGTTGTCTTGGGAGAAGACCTCATGGTTATCAGCTACATCTCGAATCCAAGAGTCATCCACTCTTTTCGGCTGGGGTTCACGACCAAACTTGTTGCAATTCGGGAAATCACGGAGGTAAATTTCTGAACTCTATCTCATTCTGGGCCGCACAGTGTCATTGAGAAATGTTTCCAGTCGTATATGGTCCTTTGAGGTTTCTTTACAGCTTCCGGTCACTTGGTCGAATAGCCAGTGGGCCTCAGGCACGTCACAGCCAAGGACTATGTCGGCCAGCGTACTTATCACTTCCTCGAACAGGGCCCTTCTCAGATAGGGTCACTGCCTGTCCGTCGCAGCAACGGAGTCTTTGGTCGCATTGGTAGACCGACTTTGACAAAAGCCTGTGGCAAGTCAACTGCTTCTGGGTCCATTAGATACACCAGCTGTAGTTTTTAACTTGCCCAATTTATCGGTGCGTACACCCCC
This sequence comes from Fasciola hepatica, assembly GCA_948099385.1. NCBI lineage: Eukaryota > Metazoa > Platyhelminthes > Trematoda > Plagiorchiida > Fasciolidae > Fasciola > Fasciola hepatica. The sequence goes on from CANUEZ040000131.1 coordinate 3,238,435, forward strand.
GACTGTGCTGATCTCTACCGCTGTGGTTTCACACTCTAGGCCATGTTGTTCCACGAATCCACGAGTCAATAGCACCATATCCCAGCAGCATCCAGAGGTGCTAGGAACCTCGCCTATTCTTTTGCTCTTCATGACACCAACTGGGATGACCTCCAGCCTCATAGGTTTACCTGGGCTTACGCTTTTGAACTCAAAAAATCCCGGAGTCTCAGTAGCTTGATAGGTACGCGACAAAGAGCCTTCACGGCGATAACGATATAAGGTCTCGGGCAATATATGGCCAACTTGCGTGAATCCCGAAACCAGAACACGCTGGATTCGCTGTTTCTAAGACGCCGAATTACTGAGCGAACAACGTCGAAAAATACGTACAAACCTCAAATGGGCGATCACAAAGAGTAAAAAGCGGCAGCCGGGTTCACGGCATGTGACAGATAAGCACGTAAGTAACGCATGTACGGATGGGATATGACAAAGTAGCGCGTTGGACTCGAATAAACAGAAGGTTAGTTCAGATAAATGTAATTTGTACGAAACGCGCAAGTAATGAATGTAAATGGGTATCTTTGCGTAATCAAAATATTATAATGCTCTCATGGGATTTTCTAATACCGATCGTTACAAACGTTTAGTTTTACAACGGCAGCCGACCTCGAGGCGTGATAATTTCAGTCAAAGAAGCAACCGCTGTTCATCTTGGTCATAGCCCGTCGATTAGGGATACTTGATCCCAGAAAAGCTCGAGGGCTTTGGCAAACGGTGGGTCGTCCAGTGTAACGACCGGTCGTGGAAAATCTCCCTAAAACCTTTGCGATTCAATGTTTTTCTTAACATCACTCACTTGCTTACACTATTGACGTGTCTTTACGAACTGTTTGTTTCTATGGACCAATTGTTGTTTGTTCGCGCACAGAGCGCCACTTTGTCGTATCCCTATTCTGGACCTGCGTGACACACGTGCTCCTTGCTCGCACGCTGCAATTCGGTTTCTCGTTTGTCGAGTCCTTGTGATCTCATCATTGAGGTTTGTATCTTTTTGGTGTCATTGTTCATTCAATAATCTAGTCTCGCGGATAATTGCCTTTTGATTTCGGGATCCGTTGCGAATTTGGCTACACACTGCTAAAGCGTGTGTTACGCGCAGGGGCGGGTAGTTATCGCTCGACCAGGACCGACGAAATAACTAAAGTTAGTTGGGCTGGCCCATCCTGTGTTCAGGAAAGAGGGTGGAGCTTGACAATCGAGGCCGTTGGTTGTAATTCAGCTGGAAGTTATTTGTTTGTATCGTTTGAGAAGAGGGACGTTGGTTATAGAGTTTTGGCGGGAGGTGCTGGCTTTCAGCCAGATGATTGGGAAACTGTTTCGGGATACTCGGAGAATATGGTATGTTGGGTCCCGATTCATGATGATGGGTTACTCGGTGGCCGTTTTCGCCTGTATTGTAAAGTGGAGTTGGGAAGACTTTGTCGAATAGCCGTGGTACCACGCTAATACAGCGAGGCAGGGTTGGCTGCTTAAAGGTGATTCAGGGTTGCTTCATGCTCTCCAACAAGCGTGGATTATCTGGGGTATACTTGGAGCTCTTGGTGGGGGTTCTAAATGGGGCTCTGAGAAGACTTACTGGGGGATGACCTGAGTAGCCGGAGTAGCTAAAAGCTGTGGGGGACATATAATTCTGTCGACTGATGGGACGACTAGCTATATAGAAGTTCATGGCTTTTATGAGCGATTTATGTCCGCAAGACGTTGGGTCATGAGTTAAGGCAGGACGGGCTGTTGGCAGCAGAAATCCCCGGAGTCTTTTTCGGTGGTGCGACGGTGGGCACTAGGTTGACATAAGCAGCGGCAGGCCTGGATACACAGAACTTTGGTGGCTCTGGGCTAATAGTGGGTTTGGCATGGATATCGTTGCCATTCATGGAAGCAGATTTTGATGGTAGGAGACTGGGCCGTTTAATGGGAGGATGTGCTAGAGATGGGATGGTGGTCGGGTCTAAGTCAACTATAGTAGAGCAGACAACTGAGAGCTTTTGTGTTACGGGGTGGCCCGACAGGCGGTGAGAGTACGTAGTGACTGGTATTTCATCCACAGGTTGCGTTGGTGAATCTGAGGTACTTTTTAGTGATCGAAAAACCTCTCTTTGGAGGGGCGTTTTATCCGGTGATATTCTGATTCTCTTGAACGGGGTGGCGTTAGCAATGATTTGCCAACTAGTTATGAATTCTCTAGCTGTTACTCCGTCAGCGAATTGGGACTTCGAAGGACAGTCGTTGCGTTGTGATTTTTTGCTTAGCAGAGTGCAATAGCACCTGTGGTGTGCGGTGTTGCAAGCATTCAGTATGGCGAGTTTGGTTGACGGCAGGGGCAGTCGGTCAGGGATGTTGAAAACTATCGCGTTTTTGGCGTTGGCTATAAGCTTATGAACTTCGGTCGCAACCGAGTTCAAGAAACGGCCCGCCATGGCTAGGCTTTGGTGATCAACTATAGGGGCGGATTCCATTATGCTAGATATAGGGGATATCTTTAATAGAATATCATCGATTGACTGGATCTGGTTATGCAAGTCCGCCACTCTCTGATCAACTTCGTTAATCCCTTTCTTGTCTAAGTCATAAACATCAACGAGAGCTACTGAGCATCCAGGTAGCACAATGCCCACTGCAACATTCCGGTAACATGCCGGTACCAAGTGGGCAGAGAAATATTGGACAATTTATGGGAAAAGTCACATAATAAGTCTTCAAGTGGCCTTGTGAGTAATAGTATGCGATTTTTACTCATATTTATGCCCGTGAGTTGCGGCGCAATCGTGGGTCTCTGTTTTAGTCAAGTGAAGGCAACTTTTAAATCTCAAAGCGGTTCTGCTTTGTCGCGCATGTCCCGTGCTTCTATCCGTGATTGCGAATCGTTGGGTACTTTTTCGGAAACTGCTTGATATTATTCAATTGCAACGACTGAAGTAAATAAGTGGAAGAGGTATCGTATGAAGAAGAAAGAACTCAGCTCTGTGAAGTGTGCTGTTTGTGGAGAAGCCACACTGCGGCAGCACCGGGTGTGTTGCCCCAAGTTGGATTTGCCAGGTGGGAGTAATCGTTCCGTTGTTGCTTTCATTCTGGGGACTTCGCTTATCAACGCGGCCGCTGTATGCGATGCTTTGATTCCAAGGAACGCGCCGCTCGGCCAACAAAGTGAGGCATACTTGCAAGAGGACACTATTCCGACGGCTTCTTCAACGCAGCCAGCAGTTATGAGTAATTTATCCGTTTGAATACCACTACTGACTCATTTGCTTGCAACAGTTGAGGCTTCCACCAGAGGAGCCGTTATCTCTGAAGGACAGCCACGAATAACGGGTCTTTGTTTCTTTTCTGTCGCACTGACTTCCGTTAGCAGTTATTCCTTTGGACCGCTTGCAACTTGCGCCACAGTCATCTGACGATAAAAATTCACTTTTGGGCTCCTTGGGAGAGGCGTCTGTGTTGTTTTCGACTGTCTTTGGTCCAACAAAGGGGAATCTTGGAAGCAATAAGTGAACATATGCCGAATCTCTTTCGGGATCCAAGAACGTTATCGGGCACACCAAGGGAGTCTCCTATCACGAAATTAGATAACGGGCTTTACACTCACGTGGGACTGAATAAAGTTTTGACGAGACAGCTGGGAAACATCACCACAGTCCCTGAAGAGATCAGCACTCGGGTGAATTGTGATGGTACTTCGGTTTATCGTTCATTAAATACGCAGATTTGGCCAATACTAGTGAGAGTAATCACGCCCATCTGCCTCCCAGTTGTCACCGTCGGTTTTTATTGCGGTGTGGGAAAACCGTCCAACGTAGCAACTTTCATGGGTGAATGCGAGACGGAGTCGAGGAAAGCTTTAACTGGAGGAATATCGTTTGGCGACAGGCGCATTAAGTGCCGACTGTCGTCAGTGATCTATGACACCCCGGCCCGGAGTTTCGTTAAACAAGTGAAAGGTCCAACTGGTTACTTTGGCTGTGACAAGTGTATCCATCGCGGCTTGCACTGTGAAAAAACGATGACTTTTCCCTATGTTAAATGCAAGCTTCGTGACGACGAGGCATTTCGTACCATGCGGCATAGGAAACATCACCTCGGTTTGAGTCTCTTTGTTTCCCGCCCCATTGACGTAATTCACGCGTCCCCGTTAGATTATATGCATCTGGTATGTTTGCGTGTGATGAATAAACTTCTGGATCTCTGGTTGCACGTCCTCGCAATTCACTTGGTCGTACGAGCCACCAAGGCTGCCCTCACTGACAGTATAACTCAGGCGGCCTAGTCGGCGAACCCGACCACTACCGATGCAAAGCTCAGCCAAAAGAACGTTCTAGTGGCGCGCAGCAACAGGTTTAGACACGATTCAAAACAAAGTGGATTCAAAATGGCTACGGGATTCAATACAGCAAATTGGGCGATTTTATAATAGACAAAACTCCATAATGCTACTTCTGAGCTCTTGCGCTCCAAACTGAGCGACATCTCAACTAATGCAGCTGAATTACAACAAAAGGTCACAAACGGGAGATGAGATTACCAAATACAGTCACAAAGAAGTTCAAGACGACCGACTCACGCCCGAAGCGACTTTGAGGGTCTGACTTGTGGCAAAGATCTGGGGCGACATAAAAAGGTCGGAATTCCATGAGGACAGTTCATACTAGTGCAATAATGTTCCTTGTAATATGGATGTTGATGGGTGGAATAAGGTTCCTTGAACTGCTTCACATTTGATCTCTCAGTTTGTTCGCTTTTGTTTGTAAGTGGTGATGCCCTTGTGCCCACTCCGTGAACACTTCCTGGATGAGCAAATAAGGGTTGACCTGCTATTGGCAGTGTGTCACAGACCTGTGGAAGAGATTTCAGAACGGCTAATGAACGTGCCTTTTACTCAGTTTCAGCGAAATACAACATAGTCCTCTCTATCGGACTAATAGAGGGGGCGCAAGTCGGTTGGCAGATGCAAAGGGGTATTCTCTATTCCGTGGCATTGAGACAACACCCTTATGAAGAATACACCGGATGAAAATGGAAGCAACGGCTGAGCAGAAAGCAAACCGCGAGCGCCCACAATCGGCGAAAAACCAAAAGAGAATGTGAGTCAAAACCAGGTCGACGGAAACCTCGGAAAATTCAGTCCAGTAAAACTTACGCAACCGAACAAAACAGTGGGGTCGATACCAAAAGTCAGAAAAGGTGGTACAAAAGATAGACCCACAAGGGTATCCAGAAAATAATCATATTCTCAAAACGGCCAATGTCACTACAGCAGCCCCGCTGGAAAGCTTGGAAAGCTTTCGAAGGATGTCACGGAGGCGGAGACATACAAACGATATGCTTATGCGCGAATGCTTGCAAAATACTTGAGTAAGGCTCTGCTGTAGGATGCTGGCGGCAGAATCCGCGGCGTGCAGGAAACGTAGAACAGAGGTCGAGGGTAAACCAGATTATCTGACATTGACATCGGCTGCGTGGACCATCATCTAGATGGGCCGCGCCATTAACACCCAGCACCAAATAACCGTTAACTAATATGATATTCGGGAGCTAAATCTGGAGGTTCTTCGGTGTCAACAAAGGATAGCGATAGAGCCGAACCAGGTTGCAAACTTTGGTGCAAAAACTTTCCGAATTTCGTGGGACCAGAAGAAGTGTGCCATACGGCCAGCTTCCGCGAAGCGAAACGGAACGAATACTGGTGTAGTACTCTAAATGGACGCGACTGGCTTACTGTAATAACTAGTGATGTATGTTAAATCGCGTCGAAACCATAAACATGAATGACATTCCTGCAAAGTGCAGTAATTGGGATCGTGCTTAACCTGGTCGAGGAAGCATGCCGGGAAAGTGGTCCTTTGGCCAGAACTTAACATGGCAGCAACATTCACGGACGGGTTCATGGGCACGCGCCGCTGACTTAAGCTTGAGGCAGTATTCTCGTTCAAAGTGCTAGCATCCACCGCTATGCTCAGCGTGGCGGGCGGAACTGGGTGCATCAAGAGCGTGGTTTCAGCTAGCGTCGCTTTATTCTCCGAGAACGCCACTCGTGCGGCATCCGTAGGTGATAACTCACGTGGCTTGCCACGAAGTAGGTCAGGTAATGGAAGCAGACGTCCAGCAGCATGAGGTACGAAGCGACGATAAAAGGTAAGTAATCCCAAAAATGCCTTAAGCCCCTTGGTTGAGGACGGCGCGGCGTAATCTAGAATAGCACGTACTTTATGCTCGCAAGGCCTTATACCCTCTCGAGTTACCTTGTGACCGAGGAACATGAGTTCCTGTTTGCCAAGTTCATATTTATCGGAATTGACTGCTATTTGATGTTCGGGCGAACCTTCAAGTAGTAGCGTCAAATGTTGGAACTGTTCATCCACCCTGGAAGATGAGATTAGCAAGTCATCGATATAGACGTGAACAAATTCCAAGTCCCGTGTAATGCTATCGATATACCTCTGGAATGTCTGAGCGGCATTTAGCAGATTAAAAAGCGTACGTAGGAACTCAAAAAAATAAAAATGAGTAGTGGCGGCAGTCTCCTTGCCATGTTCAGTGAAGAATGGGATCTGTTTATAAGCTCTCACCAAATCGAACTTGGAAAATACAGTCGTGCCGCGAAGTGATGCGGTGATGTCATGTATGTGGGATATAGGATAGCTATCATAGCGGGTAACCGAGTTTAGTGCGCGATAGCCACCACATAGTCGCCAGATGATGCCATCCCTCTCTTCGCACCACGTGTATATGAGAGGCCCGTAGAATGTGAGAAAGATGAACGATACCTTGCGAAATTAAGGTATCAAGCACACTTTTGGTAGAAGCCAGTTTGTCCGGTGCCAGTCAGTGAGGTTGTGCTGTGAGTGGTTGTCCGTTGGCAACAGCGTAGTGTTTCACACAATCGGTCACCGCATCTATCTCTTCCAGTGGTTTATTCAAGATGAGAAACTTATTAAATAAAGACTGAAAGTTGTGAGGAGTGTTAGAAACAAGCCTGCAATTTGGTATGCATCTGTTTGAGCCGCGAGACCCGTGAACTTAGTGCCCGACGAAGGATCGATAAGCTGCAACTTACGTAAATCAACAAGTACTCCATAGTGCTGCGGAGAGTCGATTCCCAGTATGCCTGGGGGAACGTCGGCAAGGATGAACGTCCACAGATGCCGTTGTCGTGGTCCCAGGTTGACCGCAAGCTGTGTCTTGCGTTGGGTAGGAATAGAGGAACCATTCGCCGCGGACAACCCAAGCAAGGAAGCTCTCGGCTTGTCCTTACCAACCGGAAAGACAGAAACTGGGCCCCAGTACCTACTAGGGACCTAGCCTTAGTACACGAATCATGCATGTGAAATAAACGGCTAACCTGTGACTGACTGCCGACGACTACGGCCGCCTTCACTCGCGAGCCGGAGAGTTTACTGTCGCGTACGAACGCCGCTGTCTGGGCCTACTGGTGGCCGGTCCGAAAAAGCAATGGAACCAACAAAAACCGCCGTTAGAGTGGTCTGGTTTGGAAGCGGCAGACAGAGTGGTGTCACGGTGGGTGTTACGAACGTTTGAGCAATGCGTAGCCAAATTCGCAACGGATCCCGAAATCAGAAGGCGATTATCCGTGATAATTCTACGATACTAGATTATTAAAATAAACAATGACATAAACAATATACAAACCTCAATAATACGATCACAAAGACTCAACAACGAGAAACCGAATAGCAGCGTGTGAGCAGACAGCACGTGCGTCACGCAGGTCCTGAGCAAGGATGTGCCAAAATAGCGCTCTGGGCGCGAACAAACAACAATTGGTTCAGAAAAACAACCAGTTCGTAAAGACAAGTCAATAGTGTATGGAAATGAGTGATGTTGGGAAAAAACACTGAATCGCGAGGGAAAAAAGGGGGATTTTCCACGATCGGCTGTTACACCGCCCACCAAAATCCTCCTGGATCCTTAGCAAAGTCAAAGGTTCGGTATAAAGGTACTGATTCTTCCTACCTGCCTAGGCCCTGCTGTCAGTGCGCGCGTCTAATGCTCGTCGTCGACGTTCTACTACTGGTCGCACCTAACCCATTGGCTACATAGACGTGAGGCTAGTCTACATCTTCCACAAGACCAAATGACCGATGGCGGGCGTGAATGGTCACATAGACGTTGTCCTCGTAAGGGGCCGTCCGGTCCTGGATGTACGCGCTTGAGTGTGTGTGTGTGTGTGTGCGTGCGTGTGTGTGCGTGCGTGTGTGTGTGTGCCGGGGTTACAATGAAATCACAGTTGTAATTCGAATCTCGCAAATCGAGCAACGCGTAGCCAATTCAAACGAATCCCAAAACCAGAACAAGATTGATTCGTAGTTTCTACGGTACTAAATTGAAATGCACAAAGGATACAAATATATACGAACCTCAAGTATGCGGCCAAATAGACTTCACAGTAAAACCCAAAGGTCCAAAGCCCCGTGGCTCAAGCACGACAGTCAGAAACGGTTCAAGGCCAAATTCAAATGTCTCACATGGATAAACAAACGTGAAAATGTGTGGTGTATGAGCGAGCTTTCCAAGATAATGTTAAATATAGTCAAATTCACAAAGCACGTTGAACATTTAGAAGGATTTTCAGTATTCGTTCGTTACACCGCCGGCCAAAATCCTTCCGCGAAAATGGTTGTCTAAGGTTCAGGAAGGGGTCATGATTCTCACCCTATCTACCTTTAACTTATTGTCAGTGCCTGTGGATACTAACTTCCTGTGTTATCTGAACGTGAAACAGGTTTTTGCCGTAGTCATCATCGCACAATCCATAAGGAATCAATTCCAAATCCCGCTGCACAACTTGAGATTGACATATTCATCAGGAAACCGGCGCATATATTCAGACGCACGATGAAGATGAAGGCTTCGCAGAGTGAAGTGTTTCGCCGCACGAAATAAGTCTAAGCATCACAAGCAGTAACCCATTGCAGCAACTGGTTAGACTAATTTTGTTTACAAGCTTGAGCGCAGAAGTTGAACGCAGGTGCAACGCCTAATGAGATATCGCGTAAAATTGACAGGTCACGAACCAGTGGAATTACATAAAATTAACGCACCAAATCTTCCGAAAGAAATGAAAACCGGTTTCTGATTATGAATAAATTTCGAAAACAAGTGTACGGCGGACAGTATCGAAATACACATGAACACGGAGATTGATCGAATACTGGCATCTATCAGAGTATTTCAAAGTTTTTCTGTGCACAAAATATGTGACAATTAATATTGTATAAAATGTAAATAAATGTTCTTCTTTAAAGATAATAATAGTTTCACAATGTGCTCGCAGCTGGTATGCCTCACCTGAACTGTTCAAGTGAAATACTGGTGAATTTCTCCTCTTCACCTATGTGCACGCTAGATAGAAACTGGAACTAAGTACATTTGCAACCTTTCAGAAAAAATGGGTCCAGTTGATTAGCTGTAGGGCATGAAATGCAATAAAGTGCTGAGTAACTCGGAGCGAGGCGATCTGCGAGCTACTTTGTCTTTTGTATGTGGTTTCGAGCTCGAATCATCAACATTTTCCTCGCTGTTTCCTGCTACGAGTGGATTAACTCTCTGATGCCTCGAACACGTTCTTCGTTTCTTCCGTTTCCTGTAATGTAACACAACTGTAGGATCTGTCCAATAGGCAAGGCTCAGTTCGGCGGTGGTGCAGTTCTCTATCAGCATTCGTGCTACCTTAAAACCCAATACCAGTGCAGTCGTTTTGAGCTCGTTTAGGGATACTGACTTCAGCTCAGCAATTTTTGTTTTGGCAAAGGGTACTTTGTTTCGCCGCCGGCCATGCAGTTCCACCCAGGTACCGTACACTGTCACTGGGTCGGCAAATTTCAAGCTGCTTTGGGTGACCTGCTGGTGTCCTTTTTTGAGATATTTCAAAAGCCTCCGGGCAACTTCCCCTTTTCTCAATAAGTGACTTGACGGTGGTCTCTCGGGTATAGCAACTTCATGTTGCCCACTGTGAAGTCCCGTCTTTGAATTCGCCATCGAAAGCGCCGACTGATCCTTCGAGTGAACTTCGCTTTCCTGAGATGGACCGTTGGATTCAATATCGAAAGGCTGATCGTGTTCTACAGCGGCACTTCTCTCAGCAACATTTGAGCAATTTATTGATGCCGATTGTTGAAGTTCGCTCGTCAGGGGTCCGAGAAGTGTCCAGCCTAGTATCGTTCGCGTAGCGAATGGTTCTTTTCGATTGCTTATGCTCTGTTCAAGCACCCAGTGAGCCTCTGGTACATTGCATCCAATTAGTATGTCGACGTGGGGGCTAGAAACTTCTTCGAACTCTATGTCCCTGAGATGAGACCATCTCTTGGCGATCGATCTAACAGAGTCGACTGGTCTCATTGGCAAGCTGTCTATTGCAAAAGCTTCCGGAATTTCTACGGTCCCCTCATCAGATAAAGACGTTAACTGCAGGGTCAGCCTCTTAGAATTGCTAACATGACCCCCTGCAATCGTGCTGATAGTGAGCGAGGTAGGCTCGCCTACTAGTTCACAGCTTTCTACAAGCTCGCGAGTAATCAGCGAGGTATCCGACCCCGTGTCCAAAAATGCATTGACCCTCCTCAGTCCTTTAGGTGTCACGATACCGACAGGTACGATGCCTAATCTTGTCGGTTTGAAATCATCATGTCCCGTTGAACAGACAATTTTGGGTTCATCTGGCTGAATAGGTCTATTGTTGAGAAGGCCATGCAGTAACGAGTGATGATTACCCAAGCATCCGTCTTGGTTGCATTTCACTCTTAAGCTGCATTCAGAGGCTCGATGAGAGTTGTTCAAACACATAAAGCATGAGCCAATCCTTTTTACTGCGCACCACCGATCGGGTACACTCATCCCATGAAAGGTCGGACAATCTGGTAACCGATGCAGGGAGTTGCATAGCTTGCATTCAGCTGACCTCTCGGGTTCTTGACTTATCATGTGCATGTTAGCCAAAGACTGGGTTTGGTTACAGTCCTTCTCCACAATTTGAGATGTTGGTTCCCTTCGCGCCAGTCTGCAACTTTCGCGTACGATTTGTCCAAACCGACTGTTGGCGATACGGGATTGACGACCTATGAACTCCGTCAAATCGTTGAACGTAGATTCCCGCTCAAGCATATTTATTTTTTCAGCTTCCTCTGCCCATCGGCTCTGTAAATCAATAGATAGACATCGGACAATGCATTCCTGTGTGTGCAATGCATTCAGATCAGACTGGTATCCTAAGTGCTCCAGTGCTATACTGCAATTCTGCATTTTTATCACCAAACTCGACAGTGATTCAGCCTTGCCCTCAGTCCTTTTCGCCTCCAATAAAACACTATCAATTAGGCTTCTAGCCACCTTGAATGGTTGTCCAAACAAATCTTTCAGGATTCTGCGCGCCCTGATGTACCCCATCGGTGGATCAAGCATCGCGCAGCCTTCGATAGCACTTTTGGCTCTCCCACGACAGTAATGTAATAAATACAAAAACCTTTGACCAGGATCTGCAACTTTGCACTCAACAAAATTTTCGAACTGTTTCATGAATATACAGTATTGCTCGGGGTGCCCGTCGAAGTGGGACAGCTCCACTCTCGGCAGGTCAAGAGCCAAAACCTCGGTAGTTTCAGGCTGTCTCAAGGGTTTATATTCGTCGATCACAGTGCCTTTTCGATGTTGACATTGTGGACTACGTGGACTCTTTGCTGGCTCTCTGAGACCAGTTCCTCGTGTAAGGGGCTCTGCTTCCTTTCTGGCTAACCGCAGCTCGTTTTCTAATTCTATTACTCGCATTCTATAAGTACTAATATCGTCAAACGCATCGCGGTTAGAAATATATGACCTGGCACTGACAGAGCTAGTAAACTTAGTATTATCTAGAGAATCAATAACACCCGAACCATCCCCAGAGACTTGCCGAGTTATTTCCTGTTGTCTCAAAATGTCCTTGCTTCCTCGTCTGGGCATTTCCAATGAGTTTTCTTGTCCAGGTTCCACTTGAGTACTGTAATTCGAATCTCGCAAATCGAGCAACGCGTAGCCAATTCAAACGAATCCCAAAACCAGAACAAGATTGATTCGTAGTTTCTACGGTACTAAATTGAAATGCACAAAGGATACAAATATATACGAACCTCAAGTATGCGGCCAAATAGACTTCACAGTAAAACCCAAAGGTCCAAAGCCCCGTGGCTCAAGCACGACAGTCAGAAACGGTTCAAGGCCAAATTCAAATGTCTCACATGGATAAACAAACGTGAAAATGTGTGGTGTATGAGCGAGCTTTCCAAGATAATGTTAAATATAGTCAAATTCACAAAGCACGTTGAACATTTAGAAGGATTTTCAGTATTCGTTCGTTACAACAGTTATGACTACACATCAAAGGAGGACTTTCTGCAATGTCAACAAAAGACCGTGTGGCAAGAAAACGAGTAAATGTAGCATGCATGTCTGACCTGAGCTCCACTACTTCCACATGTGCAAGGGGCATTCGGTAGCGTCAACAAAAGGCGAACAAAGAACACTGTCACATGTATGATGGGTTTACGGGATGTAGAGTGCGTCGTGCATGCGCGTATGTATCGGGATGTATAATGGAATCGCACTCATCACCACATATCGGAAAGAACCTTCTGTAATGTCAACGAAGGGACCGCGAGCACCTTAACGTGTTTGACGGAGATTGTGTGGTATATATGGTGTTTCTTTATCCACCTCGATTACTGGTGTGAAAAAGGTTTACTAGGCCACAGGGTTATCAACTCCTCCGTCTTCGCTCTCGAGTAGGTTAATACTGCGTATGTCACGAATGAGCACTCCGTTAGCTGTCTTCACCTTCACCGTTCTTATCATTTCGTCGGTGCTTTTGATGGTTTCCGTAACTACTCCCAAAGACCAAGCGCTGAAATGTGCGCGTTCGTCGGCGATCATAACCACGTCCCCAACTTTGAATGGTCTTGTTTTCACCATCCACTTCTGTCGAGTCTGCAAAGCCGGTAGGTACTCCCGTAGCCATCGCCTCCAGAAGACCTTGGCCAGATAGTTCGCTTGCTTCCACCCATGGAGGTAGCTCCCACGAAGGTTTACCGGCCCTTGGAAACCCTCGTTCGACCTTAGCGTCAATAAGTCGTTTGGGGTGAGCGCCAGGTGGGTGGGGTCGCCGTTCAATACTGGAACCAGGGGGCGGTTGTTCAGGATTCGCTCCACCTCAGTCATGACGGTGTTCAGGGTCTCGTCGTCGGGCGGCTGCTGCTCCATGATTGACAGCAATATCCGTCTGGCGGACCGGATCATGCGTTCCCATATGCCGCCTCGGTGACTGGCCTGTGGGGGGTTAAAATGCCAGCGTATGCCGTAGGCCACGGTTCGATTCTGCAGTTCGTCCCTGTTTATGTTCTTGTGCCAACGCTGCAATTCCCGTTGAGCGCCCACAAAGTTCGATCCATTATCTGAGTATATGTCGGCCGGTACGCCTCTTCGGTTGATAAATCTTTGCAAGGCCCGTAGAAACGAATCGGTCGTCATCGAATGTGCGACTTCTAGGTGCACCGCACGTGATTTCATGCACGTCATGATACATCCGTATCGCTTTTCTAATCTTTTCCCGCACTTGATCCACAAGGGCCCGAAATAGTCCAACCCGGTGTCACTGAACGGCCACCAGCCCGTAGTCACCCTGCATTCTGGTAGCGGGGCCATGAGTTGTTTGCCTGCTATGGCATTGCGTCTCCTGCATTGCACACACCGTCGGATCACGCGTTTTACAGTCTCTCGTCCTCTCAACAACCAAAGACGCTTTCGGATGACGCTCGTCACGTGACTTTCCCCGGCATGTCCCTCTACGGCGTGGACGTGTTGAATCATTAGCTCTACTACGGGTTGTCTCGCAGGCAGCAGTATAGGATACTTTGTGTCGAAGTTCAGGTGGGCGTTGGTCAGCCTACCATCCACCCGCAGCAGTCCGTTGATGATTTTGGGGTTTAAACGCTTCAGCTCGCCTCTTGGAGATGGCATGTCTTCATTGGTCAGCCCCACTTCTTCCGCCCTCTTGAGTTCTCGGGCGAAAGCCTCGCGTTGTATCATTCTGAAAATATCGTACTCTGCTGCTTGTAGCTCATCGGGACCTATCGGGCCGACCGGTATCCGACCTGAGGGCCGTAGCCCTTTCATGACTAGTAAACTTATCTTGAACCTGGTTAACCAAACTAGCGAACGAAGCGTCTTCATCCAGGAAGAAAACCTGACCAGTCGCGATAAAATGGGCGACGCTTCGACGACGTTGGTTGCTGTCACTACGCCTTTGATCTCCAGTTCCAATTCCGTAGGGGGTTTTAATTCGAACACGGGCCAGTCCTGTTTGGGCAATTGCAGGAAGTTCGGCCCTCTCGTCCACGTGTCCAGTTGCTTGAAGTTGTTCGCACCTCGAGAGCACAGGTCGGCCGGATTATCGCCAGACCTGACATGACTCCACTGGTGCGTGGCCGATTCATCGTGAATAATCGTGAGCCGGTTAGCAACGAAAGTACTAAACCGGCTCCGTACGTTGTTAATGTAGTAAAGTACTTTCGTTGAATCCGTCCAGAAGCTCACCGACCAAATGTAGAGAACGAAACATCTCTTCACAGCTTGCACCACCCTGACTGCCAACACGGCTGCGCTGAGTTCGAGGCGTGGGATTGAGACCGACTTCAGTGGAGCAACGCGGGCTTTGGCGAACAGGATCCTCGTGGTATATTGTCCATCTCCTGCGCACCATCGTCCGTACACCACAGCTCCATAACCGACTTCGGATGCATCGGAAAAGGCATGTAGTTCTCCAGTCCGTGTCGTATGGCCAGGGGTCAAACATCGTGGTATTCTTATGTCCCCTAATTTCTTCAAGGTGTTCAAAAATTCCTCCCAGTCCAGCCGGTCCCCTCGGTCCAGTGACTGGTCCCAATCAACTTTCTTACGGCACAGCCGCTGCAGCAAGATCTTTCCGGGTAGCAGCCATGGTGAGACGAAACCGAGCGGGTCGAACAAACTTGAGACGGCAGATAGTATGCCACGACGGGTTATTGGCAGCTCGGGAACGTTCAGTTCGAAAACAAAATCGTCCGTTTCCGCGTCCCATTGTATCCCTAAAGTGCGCTCGATAGGAAGTGGGGAGCCGTCCAAATCTCTTACCCTTTCGACCTTTTCGTGATACGGGATGACCTTCAGCACTTCCGAAGCGTTCGACATCCATTTAGTTAGATGGAAGCCACCCTCTTCCAGCAATCTCGTCAGACCCCTGAACTGCTCTAGAGCTGATTCCACATCATCGAATGACCCAAGGTAGTCGTCGACGTAGAAGTTCCTGCTGACGCTTTCTACCACCGTCCGATGTACCAGATCGCCATGTTTGTTCGCTGATTCTCGGAGGGCGTAGTTCGCACAAAATGGTGACGATATGGCTCCGAAGGGGTGGACGGTCATTCTATAATTCACCACTGCGTTGTCCCGGTCGCTCCCTTCCCACCACAGGAAACGCAAAGCATCTCGTTCTCCTACCGGAATCTTCACCTGATGGAACATTTCCCTAATGTCGGCAGACAAAGCCACTTTACCCACTCTGAAACGGCACAGAACATCGATCAGTGGTGTGGTCCAGTCAGGCCCCTGTAGTAGGCGATCGTTTAACGACTTGCCCTGGAACTTGGCCGCACAGTCGAAAACCACGCGCAGTTTATTGGGTTTTTTGGGGTTGATAACCGGATGGTGAGGCAGATACCAGATACCCCTTTTGCTGTCGGTGTTAACAGGCACCCTTTCAACGTAACCGAGGTCCTCGTTTCGCTTCATCAAATCCGCGTATCGTTCCCACAGATTCTGGTCTCGAATGAAGCGTTCTTTTAGTCGTAGTAATCGTTGGAGAACATAATTTCTGTTGTCAGTCCACGGGTCGACCGGTGTGCGCCATGGGAGGGGAACCTCGAACTGTTTTTTGAGGCCTCTAGAGCCTTGCCGCACCGTTTGTAGAGCGAAGTGATCCTCTTGAGACAACGTCGGTCTTTCGTCTCCAATGTCATGAAACTCCTTTTCATAAAGCCGTTGCAGATGATACTCTATGCGGTCCGTTTCGGCGGATAAGTAATTCACGGAACCGCGTACCCCTACTGGACCGTATAACATCCATCCCAGAGCCGTGCGTACGGCATAAGGTGCCTGGCGGTCGCCCACTCTTTGGTCAAGCACCCAATGCGCCTCTGGCACGTCGCATCCGATGAGGAGATCCACCTCATCATCTTCCCAGTCTACGACGGTTACATCCTGCAGGTGGGGCCATCGAGTCAAGATTGCGTTCACCGACCTTGGTGCTCGCATGGGAAGATCCGCTAACGTGAATGCCTCCGTTGGTTCAATTTCCTCGCTAGTGTCTAGAGAGATGAGTTGCAGCCTTAATCTACCGGCAGTCATTACCTGTGTTCCGCCCACCGTGCTCACTGCTAACGACGTCGCACCTTTAGCCAGTTGGTGTTTGTCGGCAAACCGCTCTTTCACTAAAGTGGTGTCGGATCCACTATCAACGAAAGCCAACGCCTTGACTATCCCAGTCGGAGTCACTACTCCCACGGCCACTACGCCTAAACGTACCGGTTTACTGGCAGATTGTGAAGTTGAACAGATCACGCTGGGCTTGGCACTCGCCTCGGATATGGTTATTCTCGCCTGATGCAGCAGCCGATGGTGTCTGCCCGTGCAGCCCTCGTAACCACATCGATTCCTTGTTCTACAGGCTGCTGCCCGGTGCGTGGTGTTGAGACAGATGAAACATGCTCCTGCCATTCTCGCCATTCCCCACCGTTCGTCTATTGTGGCATTGCCGAACTTGGGGCATTCTGGTAGGCCATGGCTAGTACCACAGGATCTGCAATTTGGTTTCGCCGTAGCATCTCGTGAAATGACGTGTGTGTTGGTCCAAGGCTGGTACTTTGGATGTTCCCGTACAGGGGTTTGGACTTGGCTAGTACCGGGCTTGTTTGCTCGGTTGCTGTCCCGGATGAGTCGGCCAAATCTGCTGTCAGCTATCTTCGTTTGCCTGTCTAAGTATTCAGTCAGGTCTTCGAAGTTGGCTTCTCTGTCGCCTCGGCTTATCCGTTCAGCTTCTTCCGCCCACCGACCCTGTAGTTCGGGAGAGAGGTGACGGACTATGCCTTCCAAAGTGTGCATGGCGTCTAGGTCAGCTCTGTAACCTAAATGGTCGAGGGCTATTGAGCAGTTCTGCATCTTGATCACCAGGTCGGCCATGGTGTAGACGTCGCCCTTGGTTTTCTTTGCCTCTGCCATCACGCCCTCTATTAGGTTACGGGCTACTTTGAAAGGTTGGCCAAACAAGTCCCTCAGAATCTTTCTTGCCCTAGTGTAGCCTTGTTCTGGATCGAGCATGGTGCATCCGTCGATAGCTTCTCGCGCTCGGCCTCGGCAGTAGTGAGTAAGGTAAAGAAGCCTTTGCCCAGGGTCGGTTACCTTGTTTTCAACGAACGTCTCGAACTGTTTGACAAACTTGCAATATTGCTCAGCTCGCCCGTCGAAAACCGTTAACTCCACTCTAGGCAGATCGATCGATGGTGGTTTGTAGTCGGCGACCTGCGTGGGGTTCCCTACCTTATTGCACTCTAACCTATCGGAAGTGTCGAAGTCACTGGTCCTATACTCTCGCTGTTTCTGTGTACACTTCTCTGCTTCATGCGCCTGTAGTCTAGCTGAAAGTAACTGTTGCTCTAGTTCTATTATTCTCAGCTTATATAAATCAACGTCCTTACGATCAATATTGCTTTCAATAACACATGAGCTAGCACTGACAGGACTAGGCGATCTAGCATCAACTAAAGAATCATAAGTACCCAAAACCTCCCCAGATACTTGCCGTATTACTTCCTGTCCGGGTTCGACTGCCTTTGATCCTTTCCTTGGCATTTTGCGTGAATTTTCCTCGTTCCAAATAGATCTATTGAGTATTGTTACGAACGTTTGAGCAATGCGTAGCCAAATTCGCAACGGATCCCGAAATCAGAAGGCGATTATCCGTGATAATTCTACGATACTAGATTATTAAAATAAACAATGACATAAACAATATACAAACCTCAATAATACGATCACAAAGACTCAACAACGAGAAACCGAATAGCAGCGTGTGAGCAGACAGCACGTGCGTCACGCAGGTCCTGAGCAAGGATGTGCCAAAATAGCGCTCTGGGCGCGAACAAACAACAATTGGTTCAGAAAAACAACCAGTTCGTAAAGACAAGTCAATAGTGTATGGAAATGAGTGATGTTGGGAAAAAACACTGAATCGCGAGGGAAAAAAGGGGGATTTTCCACGATCGGCTGTTACAGTGGGCACCTGCAGTAGAGAGCGACCGCCAGTGCCGTTGCTTGCGTGGGCTACTGTGAGGAGTGGGCGCTTTACCTCTGTCTTTAAAAGGCAGTCAGCGCTGGATGGATTGATAGCGCCGAGGTCTTTCCGGCCATTCACCCAGGTAAACTCCCCGACAATTGCGCGATGTCGTAGCGATGAAGGAGTCCGTCCCAATGTCGACAGGGGCGACGTTATTGTCAGCCATGCCGACTGTCCATTCCTAGGACAATTCCTCGGGGAGAGCAGTTGCGGCGGTCTGAACATGGAAGGGTGGAGAGTCCTACTACAATTTATTTACTATCTCCGAATCCCTATAGGCCAGCGCTGCCAGGGACTAGGGGTGGGCTAGTTGGCGGCTGGGTTCAGGACCTGATGGGGTGCAGCGCAAGCAGCCGAGGTGAGCGTTACTCCCAAGAAAGTAGGAAACGCTGAAGCATAGCCTTCTTGAGCCGATCGTACGGCCACCATTGGGCAGGATTTAAAACCAAGTCCCTCGGCGAGGTGATAGTATCACCAGGGACTGTTTCTATGGCATGGGAGGATCAATAACGATGACCGGTAATCCGAAATGTCTGGAACTGCAGCACTAGCGCTGCAATGCAAACTTCAGGGCCGTGCGATATAAAAGCCACAAGCTTGGAGGCAATCACAGACTTCTGTGTCCAGCTGCAACTTATCCTCATAACTGACTGATTTACAACAATATACGGTAAAAATATATGTCGTGCGACAAAAGAGGACATGAAACAGCAGACAACCACGTAAGAAATGAGCGCGCCAATAACCAGAAAGGTTCAGAAGGACTTGGGCTCACCAATGTAGAAGACTTCCTAGCTCCACTAATAAACGTGTCTTCTATTTGGTCTCAGCAAAGTACCAACGTAATCCCCTCTATCAAACAAATAGGGAAGAAGCAAGTCGGTTGACAGATGCCAAGGTGCACTTTATAAATAGTGGCACCGAATCAATACCGATACCAAAAATACACCTGATAATAAAGATGATGGTTTTTTCGGAGACAGCCGAAGCATGCTCGGCTGTGTGACCACATGGTAAGAATTCAAAATAGGGAGTCACGGATAGTCAAATGGGTAAATAAGGTGCACCGGAGTGAGGAAGTTCCGGTGATCGAACGAAGAAATGCTCAGCGAAGTTGAATTCGAAAATGAGATTGTCGGTATGAACCAAGTGAGCGGGCGCGGGAAAACGCCACTTTTGGCGCAATAACTGCTACTCATTTCGATGAATTATATAGCCAACGGTAACTACACTATCAAAAATATACAAAAAAGGCAAAGTTTCCTCTTGAACAACCCGAAAGTCATTTCCAAGATCTGCAAAACTCCTTTACGTATATATATCACGCAATCGCTTGCGTGTAGTGTGCCGGATTGGTGAACCTTTGTTTGACTGGCCGTCCTTTGGATTCCACGTTTCATGCACAAACCTCAGGTCATCCGACCAACCTGAGCTGGGAAGCACTAGACTCGAGGAAGCGACTGCCAAGATCGGTGATTATTTGCATGAGTAACCACTTTGTGCATAGGAGAAACGGATAGCAGGTAAAGGTGAAGGCTTTTCACCGATGATTACGTAGATAGCTGCAAATTGTTTAAGGCATGAAATGGGCAGAATATGACTTCAATATGGAGAGCAAGCTGAGAGAGAAGCTCGTGACGGCTGAAAGGGAATGGAGTGAATGCATGCAGTAGCAGTGCGAGCATTAGGATAGAAATTTTTCAAGCCACAAGCGGAGCTAGTGGATGGGACTGACCGAGCGCTAATCACCCAACCTGGAAACCGTTTCTGGAGGCGGGAGGTGAGATTTTCGAACCTAGTTGCGCCTGCACATCTTTTCAGACGTCCTGCTAGTCCGATGTTCGCCGGCCAACGCGGCGGATCTGACTGCGTTCCGTACTGTTTGAATTAGAGTAAGTTGTATAAATGCAGAGATCAAGTGGTCCGTGTCCCGGTAGCTGAAACGTGAGAATCCTGAGGAAGGCGGTCGTGTGACGGACAAAATCGAGTCGTGTGTAAATCTCAGTTGTTCCACCCAGCGAGAGAAGTTCTAACTCACCCATGGGATGAAGCGGGGGATAACCATCCCTAGGGGGTAGGTTCTAGAGGCAGAATTGAAAGGGCCGCGGTCTGAAAAGCTTACAGGTTGTGGTTGTGGGGAGAGACAGAATAACAAGGTCATTCCAGGAGGTCAGCAGTAACAAAAGTGGACCCTTGTGACGGTAAGGTCTGGTTTCCGGATTGAACAGGATACGGAAGGCAATATAGAGCAGCACTGACGACCAACTATCGTCAGGTCTATTGAGACTTACCAATAAGACAAGGAGGCGAGAATGGACCGCAGCTGGGACAAGTATTTGTGTGCAGCTCTACCGACTGTGGGTGTAGGACCTCATGAATTGTGGCAGCTTGTTCATCAGAGTGAGGCCTGAAATCTCGTGTGATGAAATGTGGTATCAACGAGTAAACAGTTGACGCGTGAATGAGGCTGGTACCTCGATGACACAATGCTATGCATGCCACTATGTATAACCTAGCATCAGCGATATTCTTACACTTGATATTGGCTGATAAAACAGAATCTTACCGACCACGGTAAAAACAGACAGCATGAATCGATGAATCAACAGAAAGCAGTGGCCGGCAGTTTTCGTGGTCGAAGGCGTTGAAAATAAGAAGTTGATAAACGGACACGTGGAAAGTGTTGTTGGCAACCACAAGGTACGGACTTGACTGGTTGTATCTGCTTACTGCAATGTGGAATGAATCCACATGCTCCTTAGCATCCGTCGGCAGTAACTGTCCGCTGGACAAAAGTTGTTAAGCTTCTCAATAGTATCCCAGACCAAGTTCTTAGGCTAGAGTAATAGTCATGTACGGATCATGCACTAGAATGAGTTCTTTACAGCCAGGTGTTTAATTATTTCTTTTTTGAATGGTGAAGAGGTTAAACATATCGACCCAATTTGACGTGGGAGCTTTTTCCCAGGGGAAGAATGCTCTATATTAAAGAAGTTAGATCGCATCGTAGTCCTATGTACTGGAATAAGGACCATAGAAACCCTATATCGTGAAGGGCAGCCGGAGGGAGTTTTGACCCCGGGGGTCGAATTGCAAGATGTGAGCTTTATGATATTGCAAAAGAAAGACAGGTTCATTGGTAGACGGAGTAGCCATAAGGGCTCCAGGTTAATATTTCAAATCTTTTCATACAGCCTAAAGGCGAGGGATATCCTGGTAACTGCTTGGCAAATCGTCGTTGTGCATTCTCAGTTGATAATCTATCAATCCGCCCCATATGAGAGAGGAAGACAGCAAAATATTCCAGAAGTGGTGTGACATGAGTTCTAACAATGCCCTACTTGCCCTCCTTAAGAACGTCGGTTCTATTAGTCTGGTCAGTTAACCGTTCTGCTTTAGCAACCTACGCGGCCGAATGTTCGGAGAAGGCAAATGTACAAGAATATTGCAATCCCAGGTCCCTCACTTCGGACTGTTGGGGATGAACCGGCCATTAGTTTTAAACGTTCCTGCTGGAACCTGACACTCATGCATGGGGATACAACTTTTGGCAGCGGAGAACTTCATCAGCCATTGGTTGCCCCATGAATCCGGTGATGGTAAATCGCTTGTTACGTCAGAAATGGTAGAAGCTAAAGTGCCAGGTCCAACGAAGTAAATAATTGCAATGTCGGCAGCAAAAAAATCAGCACCGTATGTGATAACGTTGAAAATGTCAACAATATACATAAGATAAGATGGAGTACCTGGTACACTACCCTGAATACCTCCACCGGTTACTGGTAGACGCGAAGATAAATCACCTCAACGTCCACCATCTGCTTTCGGGATGTTAAATATGACAAAACCAACTGAGGATCGGGCCAACAACTCCGTAGATTTTTTCATCTTACCCAGTAGCCCATTGTGGGATACTCGATCAAAAGCCTCAGCCGTGTCAAAGAGAATCACAGTCACTCATTTACAACTGTTGGTAGTTAGTAAATTAAGGAATTCACTCTCACAAGTAGCGCACAATATTTTTTGAAGGAAACCGTGCCGTCCAGAGTTAATGAGGTTATTGCTCAGTAGATAAGTTTTCAGATTATTTTGTATCAGTTTTCCAATAATTCGGAAAGCTACTGGTGTGTTCTTCACCGGTTGATAGCCGGTTAAACCCTGCCGCGAACCTTTCTCACGAATTGGGACAATAACTGATGTTTTCCAATGGTAGCGGAAGGTGCTATTGCTCAAAGATAAACTAAGAACCTTTGAACACAAAAATGGGATATCAGTTCCACCCAGACCGAAAGTAGCCAGTGGTGCGGCACCTGGCCCGGGGCGGTATGGCAGCCTAATTTTGGTAAGCTGTGGTGTCAAATGGTTCGAGTGATATGAAATTGCTGAGGATTTTACAGATGTCAGCGGCTGAACGTATATGGGCACTGGGCTTCATCTGTCGTTAGATACGAAAATAGGTACCGAACGCCTGGGAGATCTCTTGGGAGTTCGTTATATAATTGCTGTTATATTTAATAGATGAATAGGGGAACTGCACTGTCTGTTTCCCAGTTTTATCAGCTGTGATGAAGTTTTGGTCATTTTGGGGTGTCTGAGCGCCCTCAGTTCCTGTTTCTATTAAAAGATATTCCAGTGAATTGTACTGAAGGAGATAAACGGTTCATTTGTAAGCACAGTGAAAAGCCCCTCGACCCAGGTAACTTTCTCTGTAGTATATAAAGCTCCGTTTTAATCGGCCGACACTATTTTGTATATCACGTCCGTGTAGTCCCTGAGTCAGGGTGATTACGTCAAGATATCCGTTTAGCATGGAGTAAACCTGATCCATCACAGTGTGCAAGTCGCCGTATAAAAAGAAATTGACCCAATTGTGGGCGCGGATAAGTGAGGGCTAGTGATTCCAGCTAGCTTTTGGAACGGGAGTTTTGCGGTTGGTTTGTGGATGGTTCGTGTTGGCACTGAAAACTCACACCTTACCGGTAGGTGGTCGCATCTGGGGATTCTGTTCCCGACCGAAATGTGTACACGAGATAACCCCACAGTAAAAATGAGGCCAAGAATGTTACTGTGTCGAGTTGGGCACATCTTATGTCGTGTCCATCCTCCTAAACGGGCGCCGGTCAAGAAGTGTAGTAGGTGATGTGGTGCGTCCAAAGTGAACCAGCGATTGCCTGGTGCCTTAGGATCACCGGCCATCAGTTTGGGGCCGGGCATGTGAGTAGCCACTTCTACCACTTCTGTGATAGGCAGAGAGGTCTTTTTGACTAGTATTCAGGGGGCGGTAGATGTAACCAATGATAAAGTCAGAGCATCCTGCAGTGGTCTGCAGCCAAACTGAGTCCGGCAAGTTATACACTATGGGAAGCTGATATGTTTTCGCTCGCATGGTTTGCCTCACGTAAATAAGACGGCCTTCGACTTGCATGGCTATTCTGTTTTCCCTAAAGGTTTAGTACCCAGGATAGCAATATCTACTTCGGAGTGTCGTCCGTCAACAGGGTTTCGGCAGTTAAAATAGGATCATCATCAAATGCCAAAGGTAATATACGCAGCACTCGCGTCCTGTTCACTATCGGGCGTTCGTTCAGCATAAACAGTGAGGGGCCGTTTATTGGGGCCCCGACTATCTTAGGGAGCCTTACGGGATTCCGGCATAACGTTTGCTGAATGAGAATCGAATGCCACAATCAGTGTTGCTTGAGATGAGATGAAAAGTGAAATAATCTGCGTAGGTTTATCTGGCGAGGAGTTCAGCTTGATTGTTAGGTTGGGCTGAATATGGCTGGTACTGATTAGGGCAGTTAGAATGGGAGGAGATCTGCCGTTCACAAGTCTACTTAGTGCGGGACAACACGGTAAAATGCCTCTAACAAGAGCCTTGAAACTGATAGACACTGATGACCAGGGCATAGAAATATGAGTAAAGGGGGATAGGTAACTGTAACAGCCGGTCGTGGAAAATCCCCCTTTTTCCCTCGCGATTCAGTGTTTTTTCCCAACATCACTCATTTCCATACACTATTGACTTGTCTTTACGAACTGGTTGTTTTTCTGGACCAATTGTTGTTTGTTCGCGCCCAGAGCGCTATTTTGGCACATCCTTGCTCAGGACCTGCGTGACGCACGTGCTGTCTGCTCACACGCTGCTATTCGGTTTCTCGTTGTTGAGTCTTTGTGATCGTATTATTGAGGTTTGTATATTGTTTATGTCATTGTTTATTTTCATAATCTAGTATCGTAGAATTATCACGGATAATCGCCTTCTGATTTCGGGATCCGTTGCGAATTTGGCTACGCATTGCTCAAACGTTCGTAACAATACTCAATAGATCTATTTGGAACGAGGAAAATTCACGCAAAATGCCAAGGAAAGGATCAAAGGCAGTCGAACCCGGACAGGAAGTAATACGGCAAGTATCTGGGGAGGTTTTGGGTACTTATGATTCTTTAGTTGATGCTAGATCGCCTAGTCCTGTCAGTGCTAGCTCATGTGTTATTGAAAGCAATATTGATCGTAAGGACGTTGATTTATATAAGCTGAGAATAATAGAACTAGAGCAACAGTTACTTTCGGCTAGACTACAGGCGCATGAAGCAGAGAAGTGTACACAGAAACAGCGAGAGTATAGGACCAGTGACTTCGACACTTCCGATAGGTTAGAGTGCAATAAGGTAGGGAACCCCACGCAGGTCGCCGACTACAAACCACCATCGATCGATCTGCCTAGAGTGGAGTTAACGGTTTTCGACGGGCGAGCTGAGCAATATTGCAAGTTTGTCAAACAGTTCGAGACGTTCGTTGAAAACAAGGTGACCGATCCTGGGCAAAGGCTTCTTTACCTTACTCACTACTGCCGAGGCCGAGCGCGAGAAGCTATCGACGGATGCACCATGCTCGATCCAGAACAAGGCTACACAAGGGCAAGAAAGATTCTGAGGGACTTGTTTGGCCAACCTTTCAAAGTAGCCCGTAACCTAATAGAGGGCGTGATGGCAGAGGCAAAGAAAACCAAGGGCGACGTCTACACCATGGCCGACCTGGTGATCAAGATGCAGAACTGCTCAATAGCCCTCGACCATTTAGGTTACAGAGCTGACCTAGACGCCATGCACACTTTGGAAGGCATAGTCCGTCACCTCTCTCCCGAACTACAGGGTCGGTGGGCGGAAGAAGCTGAACGGATAAGCCGAGGCGACAGAGAAGCCAACTTCGAAGACCTGACTGAATACTTAGACAGGCAAACGAAGATAGCTGACAGCAGATTCGGCCGACTCATCCGGGACAGCAACCGAGCAAACAAGCCCGGTACTAGCCAAGTCCAAACCCCTGTACGGGAACATCCAAAGTACCAGCCTTGGACCAACACACACGTCATTTCACGAGATGCTACGGCGAAACCAAATTGCAGATCCTGTGGTACTAGCCATGGCCTACCAGAATGCCCCAAGTTCGGCAATGCCACAATAGACGAACGGTGGGGAATGGCGAGGATGGCAGGAGCATGTTTCATCTGTCTCAACACCACGCACCGGGCAGCAGCCTGTAGAACAAGGAATCGATGTGGTTACGAGGGCTGCACGGGCAGACACCATCGGCTGCTGCATCAGGCGAGAATAACCATATCCGAGGCGAGTGCCAAGCCCAGCGTGATCTGTTCAACTTCACAATCTGCCAGTAAACCGGTACGTTTAGGCGTAGTGGCCGTGGGAGTAGTGACTCCGACTGGGATAGTCAAGGCGTTGGCTTTCGTTGATAGTGGATCCGACACCACTTTAGTGAAAGAGCGGTTTGCCGACAAACACCAACTGGCTAAAGGTGCGACGTCGTTAGCAGTGAGCACGGTGGGCGGAACACAGGTAATGACTGCCGGTAGATTAAGGCTGCAACTCATCTCTCTAGACACTAGCGAGGAAATTGAACCAACGGAGGCATTCACGTTAGCGGATCTTCCCATGCGAGCACCAAGGTCGGTGAACGCAATCTTGACTCGATGGCCCCACCTGCAGGATGTAACCGTCGTAGACTGGGAAGATGATGAGGTGGATCTCCTCATCGGATGCGACGTGCCAGAGGCGCATTGGGTGCTTGACCAAAGAGTGGGCGACCGCCAGGCACCTTATGCCGTACGCACGGCTCTGGGATGGATGTTATACGGTCCAGTAGGGGTACGCGGTTCCGTGAATTACTTATCCGCCGAAACGGACCGCATAGAGTATCATCTGCAACGGCTTTATGAAAAGGAGTTTCATGACATTGGAGACGAAAGACCGACGTTGTCTCAAGAGGATCACTTCGCTCTACAAACGGTGCGGCAAGGCTCTAGAGGCCTCAAAAAACAGTTCGAGGTTCCCCTCCCATGGCGCACACCGGTCGACCCGTGGACTGACAACAGAAATTATGTTCTCCAACGATTACTACGACTAAAAGAACGCTTCATTCGAGACCAGAATCTGTGGGAACGATACGCGGATTTGATGAAGCGAAACGAGGACCTCGGTTACGTTGAAAGGGTGCCTGTTAACACCGACAGCAAAAGGGGTATCTGGTATCTGCCTCACCATCCGGTTATCAACCCCAAAAAACCCAATAAACTGCGCGTGGTTTTCGACTGTGCGGCCAAGTTCCAGGGCAAGTCGTTAAACGATCGCCTACTACAGGGGCCTGACTGGACCACACCACTGATCGATGTTCTGTGCCGTTTCAGAGTGGGTAAAGTGGCTTTGTCTGCCGACATTAGGGAAATGTTCCATCAGGTGAAGATTCCGGTAGGAGAACGAGATGCTTTGCGTTTCCTGTGGTGGGAAGGGAGCGACCGGGACAACGCAGTGGTGAATTATAGAATGACCGTCCACCCCTTCGGAGCCATATCGTCACCATTTTGTGCGAACTACGCCCTCCGAGAATCAGCGAACAAACATGGCGATCTGGTACATCGGACGGTGGTAGAAAGCGTCAGCAGGAACTTCTACGTCGACGACTACCTTGGGTCATTCGATGATGTGGAATCAGCTCTAGAGCAGTTCAGGGGTCTGACGAGATTGCTGGAAGAGGGTGGCTTCCATCTAACTAAATGGATGTCGAACGCTTCGGAAGTGCTGAAGGTCATCCCGTATCACGAAAAGGTCGAAAGGGTAAGAGATTTGGACGGCTCCCCACTTCCTATCGAGCGCACTTTAGGGATACAATGGGACGCGGAAACGGACGATTTTGTTTTCGAACTGAACGTTCCCGAGCTGCCAATAACCCGTCGTGGCATACTATCTGCCGTCTCAAGTTTGTTCGACCCGCTCGGTTTCGTCTCACCATGGCTGCTACCCGGAAAGATCTTGCTGCAGCGGCTGTGCCGTAAGAAAGTTGATTGGGACCAGTCACTGGACCGAGGGGACCGGCTGGACTGGGAGGAATTTTTGAACACCTTGAAGAAATTAGGGGACATAAGAATACCACGATGTTTGACCCCTGGCCATACGATACGGACTGGAGAACTACATGCCTTTTCCGATGCATCCGAAGTCGGTTATGGAGCTGTGGTGTACGGACGATGGTGCGCAGGAGATGGACAATATACCACGAGGATCCTGTTCGCCAAAGCCCGCGTTGCTCCACTGAAGTCGGTCTCAATCCCACGCCTCGAACTCAGCGCAGCCGTGTTGGCAGTCAGGGTGGTGCAAGCTGTGAAGAGATGTTTCGATCTCTACATTTGGTCGGTGAGCTTCTGGACGGATTCAACGAAAGTACTTTACTACATTAACAACGTACGGAGCCGGTTTAGTACTTTCGTTGCTAACCGGCTCACGATTATTCACGATGAATCGGCCACGCACCAGTGGAGTCATGTCAGGTCTGGCGATAATCCGGCCGACCTGTGCTCTCGAGGTGCGAACAACTTCAGGCAACTGGACACGTGGACGAGAGGGCCGAACTTCCTGCAATTGCCCAAACAGGACTGGCCCGTGTTCGAATTAAAACCCCCTACGGAATTGGAACTGGAGATCAAAGGCGTAGTGATAGCAACCAACGTCGTCGAAGCGTCGCCCATTTTAGCGCGACTGGTCAGGTTTTCTTCCTGGATGAAGACGCTTCGTTCGCTAGTTTGGTTAACCAGGTTCAAGATAAGTTTACTAGTCATGAAAGGGCTACGGCCCTCAGGTCGGATACCGGTCGGCCCGATAGGTCCCGATGAGCTACAAGCAGCAGAGTACGATATTTTCAGAATGATACAACGCGAGGCTTTCGCCCGAGAACTCAAGAGGGCGGAAGAAGTGGGGCTGACCAATGAAGACATGCCATCTCCAAGAGGCGAGCTGAAGCGTTTAAACCCCAAAATCATCAACGGACTGCTGCGGGTGGATGGTAGGCTGACCAACGCCCACCTGAACTTCGACACAAAGTATCCTATACTGCTGCCTGCGAGACAACCCGTAGTAGAGCTAATGATTCAACACGTCCACGCCGTAGAGGGACATGCCGGGGAAAGTCACGTGACGAGCGTCATCCGAAAGCGTCTTTGGTTGTTGAGAGGACGAGAGACTGTAAAACGCGTGATCCGACGGTGTGTGCAATGCAGGAGACGCAATGCCACAGCAGGCAAACAACTCATGGCCCCGCTACCAGAATGCAGGGTAACTACGGGCTGGTGGCCGTTCAGTGACACCGGGTTGGACTATTTCGGGCCCTTGTGGATCAAGTGCGGGAAAAGATTAGAAAAGCGATACGGATGTATCATGACGTGCATGAAATCACGTGCGGTGCACCTAGAAGTCGCACATTCGATGACGACCGATTCGTTTCTACGGGCCTTGCAAAGATTTATCAACCGAAGAGGCGTACCGGCCGACATATACTCAGATAATGGATCGAACTTTGTGGGCGCTCAACGGGAATTGCAGCGTTGGCACAAGAACATAAACAGGGACGAACTGCAGAATCGAACCGTGGCCTACGGCATACGCTGGCATTTCAACCCCCCACAGGCCAGTCACCGAGGCGGCATATGGGAACGCATGATCCGGTCCGCCAGACGGATATTGCTGTCAATCATGGAGCAGCAGCCGCCCGACGACGAGACCCTGAACACCGTCATGACTGAGGTGGAGCGAATCCTGAACAACCGCCCCCTGGTCCCAGTATTGAACGGCGACCCCACCCACCTGGCGCTCACCCCAAACGACTTATTGACGCTAAGGTCGAACGAGGGTTTCCAAGGGCCGGTAAACCTTCGTGGGAGCTACCTCCATGGGTGGAAGCAAGCGAACTATCTGGCCAAGGTCTTCTGGAGGCGATGGCTACGGGAGTACCTACCGGCTTTGCAGACTCGACAGAAGTGGATGGCCAAAACAAGACCATTCAAAGTTGGGGACGTGGTTATGATCGCCGACGAACGCGCACATTTCAGCGCTTGGTCTTTGGGAGTAGTTACGGAAACCATCAAAAGCACCGACGAAATGATAAGAACGGTGAAGGTGAAGACAGCTAACGGAGTGCTCATTCGTGACATACGCAGTATTAACCTACTCGAGAGCGAAGACGGAGGAGCTGATAACCCTGTGGCCTAGTAAACCTTTTTCACACCAGTAATCGAGGTGGATAAAGAAACACCATATATACCACACAATCTCCGTCAAACACGTTAAGGTGCTCGCGGTCCCTTCGTTGACATTACAGAAGGTTCTTTCCGATATGTGGTGATGAGTGCGATTCCATTATACATCCCGATACATACGCGCATGCACGACGCACTCTACATCCCGTAAACCCATCATACATGTGACAGTGTTCTTTGTTCGCCTTTTGTTGACGCTACCGAATGCCCCTTGCACATGTGGAAGTAGTGGAGCTCAGGTCAGACATGCATGCTACATTTACTCGTTTTCTTGCCACACGGTCTTTTGTTGACATTGCAGAAAGTCCTCCTTTGATGTGTAGTCATAACTGTGATTTCATTGTAACCCCGGCACACACACGCACGCACACACACACACACACTCAAGCGCGTACATCCAGGACCGGACGGCCCCTTACGAGGACAACGTCTATGTGACCATTCACGCCCGCCATCGGTCATTTGGTCCTGTGGAAGATGTAGACTAGCCTCACGTCTATGTAGCCAATGGGTTAGGTGCGACCAGTAGTAGAACGTCGACGACGAGCATTAGACGCGCGCACTGACAGCAGGGCCTAGGCAGGTAGGAAGAATCAGTACCTTTATACCGAACCTTTGACTTTGCTGAGGATCCAGGAGGATTTTGGTGGGCGGTGTAACAGCCGGTCGTGGAAAATCCCCCTTTTTCCCTCGCGATTCAGTGTTTTTTCCCAACATCACTCATTTCCATACACTATTGACTTGTCTTTACGAACTGGTTGTTTTTCTGAACCAATTGTTGTTTGTTCGCGCCCAGAGCGCTATTTTGGCACATCCTTGCTCAGGACCTGCGTGACGCACGTGCTGTCTGCTCACACGCTGCTATTCGGTTTCTCGTTGTTGAGTCTTTGTGATCGTATTATTGAGGTTTGTATATTGTTTATGTCATTGTTTATTTTAATAATCTAGTATCGTAGAATTATCACGGATAATCGCCTTCTGATTTCGGGATCCGTTGCGAATTTGGCTACGCATTGCTCAAACGTTCGTAACAGTAACTAATAGGTGGTACAGAAAAAGGAAGTGCACTTGTACCATGTAACTTGGCAAAATAGGCACCTTCTTAACACTGCTAAATTGGTGGGCTGTAACCTGGAGGAGGAATGTGAAGTGGAAGTGGGATACGGGGTAGCTGGTCAGCGCAGTAATTGGAAGGTCGCGGATATCGCTGTAAGTGGCTTGCGATAGGAAAGGGGTTAATGGTAGGCGAAATATTGGGATGATAAAAGGCGGCAACTCACGTAGGATAATATTGCTTACGTTACGATAGAAGTTGTGTAAAGCACTAAAGTAACTGTTTTGTATGGGAGGTGGCATTATTGAAACGGCACTTTGGTCATTTGTAGTAGCCTGATGAGAAGGATAACCAGATGATGTAGAAAAAGCATGATTGGGTGGTATGCACGGTGCAACTAGTGGAATTTGGTTTTCAGTAGGAAAATAGATCTTGAATAACGTCCTTTTGTCCATAGTTGCGATATGTATGGCTTGGCCTGTGGTACTTAGCGGTGGAAGGTGTGGCTTGACGAATGAGTAAGAACCGATCGTAGTGTCAAAGATGAGCATTTTACCCGGTGATGACTTTTGCTGTCCTGTGAGATGGCCTAGGCAGGACCCAATGTTGCGCAGTAGACTGTGGGGTGGCTACTGTGGCAAAGTGACGAGATGGGGTGCCTCCATTGTTGGATTCATGGTTTCTGGGTATCTTTCGAAGGCTGGGTGGGCAAGTGACTGTATCAACCAAAACGTACGACACATGGTAAGGGTGAAGTCTTTCCAACGGATCACTGATTGATCCATCGAATAATTCACTTCACACCTTCTGGACAGAGCCTGGGAACCTCAAGGCAAAGAGTGGCCCAAATCGATGCTTACCCATCATCAAAACAAGACTGCTCCGAAAATTCTACGGTACTACTTGAGATTTAAAACATAAGTGCATAGTAGTCATACCTTTGACAGTGGGGCTAAGTCACTATCCGGACCACAAATAGCCAAAAATCAGGACAAAATTCTTTGAAAAGTGAACGGTTGATCGAAAAAAATACCTGCCCCGCAGTCCAGGCAAATGGAGTAAATCCTTCACGCCTAATCAGGCCCACAGAACAGTTTCCTGAGCTTGAAGCCGAAAAATATAACGTAAACGAGCTTGACGTTTACGGTTCGTCAACTTGAGAGAGAAAGTGAAGCCAAACCGCAATAAAACGAACTGCCTTGAGTCACTACAACTCATCGCTAAATGGAAAGTCCACAAAGTTAGCCCAGAAATAACGTACAACCAATAAAGAGAAAGCAAATGACTCGGTCGTACAAAGGATGGCGACTACAAAACAGTACCAGGAGCAATAAGGTGGGAAAAGGCAGCCCAAACTCCGTAAAGAAAATGTGTAAACGCAACAGCTGAGGAGTTTTTATTATTCTGCGCTGTTACAGACGCACAGTCAGTGGTCTTGCCCAGTGTTCCGTTGATGGGTAATGGTGGGTTACGGTCAGCATGCCCAAGAAGGAGACAGCTTCCCGGGGCAAACCCTATGCTTCCTGGCTTCTTGGGGGTATTCTGCCAGGCGAGGTCAAAATAGATACATCTCAGTTGACGCCAAGTTTATGGGATCGATGCTTTAATGGGCTTGAAGTCGAACTTATATTGCTTGTACTTTGCGCATCGTCAGACGGTGAAGAAGCCAATAGCTGTGGGCGTGAAGATTTGGTGCAGCTGAACACGTGCTGGCGGACCTGGAGAATTCGCTATACGGGGAAGGGGGTTGTCCGCAGCAGTCCTGTTGTTCTTAAACGGGGTTCTCGAAGCGGCGGTGGATAGACACTTAATGAATTCTTTGGCAGGTTTTGTGCCGGGGAACTTGAACAACAGGGGACAAGATTTGCTTTGAATGTTCTTCCGTAGCCGAAGGCACTGATAGGGGCGGGGTGTCATGCTTGTGGCACCTAAACGGTAGTATTTTTCCTCTTTAGCAGGCGTTACGCCGGGTATGCTGAATACAGCGGCCTTTTTTGGGTTGCTGAGACTCCGTCCAATTTCCGAGGCAACGGCGTCTATGTAACTCTTACCAGTGTCTAGGTCTTTGGCCGATAGAATCAACTTGGACAGAGTTCAGTCAACAGAAGACATCTGACTGCTGAAATGAAAGAGATTTTTTTCTTTTGCTCTAGCTCTTTTATTTGCCCCGCCGGAGCACTTATCACACTGACAGGACGCGGTTCATTGAAAGTTTCCAAACTTCTGATTTGGCGAACACTTTCGGTCGGGCGTCGGTTTGAGCAGCCAATGAGGTTGTAGTTTGTTTCGGCTGACCCTTTCGGCATTGCAACACTTACAGCGATTGCATTTCAGAGCTCAATATACAGAAAGGTGTTGCATCTCACAATGTGAAGTTTTTCTGAAGCGAAAACTTGAAATTCTTTGGTTTTGGGTCAAGGAAAAGTAACACTATGTAACTGCTGATAATGCGGCTTGAAGACAGAACGGAGAGTTTTTGATGGTTACGGAGCATACGGTTGCAATTGTCACAAAGTCAAGTGTGAACCAGACTAGTAATATGATGCTGAACTGGACGGTAAACTGCTCCTGTAGCACCCAGCCTGTTGGTATCATTGGTTTCCGAAAGGTTTTCGCTCCGTCTGTTTGGTAGCCATACATCATAGATGAACAATAGATTGACACCAAGGAGATCGACGACTGGATTATAACGCAGTGCTTGGATGGCTTTTTATTTAAACATATTGGTTTAATTCAACAAAATTCTTCGAAATACCTTGGTATCGATGGCTCTATTTTCCCCTCGAATCAAGTAAAATAAGGACCACTAATCAGAAGGTCGTACATTGGGACAGAAGTAAGCATCTTGAAACCGTATTTTGGAGTGGTGATAGAAATTACCAAAGCATATCATACAATTCAAACAATTGGCACAAACCGCTCAAAAACCTCCAGAACCGGCCAAAATCCGCTTTAAAATCAAATGGCTTTTGGCCGGTTTTCGAGCGGTTTTTTTACTATTACGCTGGATGGCTTTCGAGCGGTTCCAGAGTAGTTTCTGACCAGTTCCTGGTCGGTCTCTGAACCGTTTGTGATAATCGTTTGAAATACGTCTTATGCTCAGTTCTTTCCTGTCTCTTTTCCCAAATCACGCACAACGATGTTCACTTCTACCGCCAAACTTAAGATTTTTCAATCAAATGCCATTATTTTGCTTCCTTCGAGGGAATAAAATAGGTGTTTCTATACCAAAGTATTTCGGGACGTTTCGATTAATTAGGCTATTATATTTGAATGAAACGCCAGCCAGGCATTAGATATTACTCCAGTCGTTGACCCCATTCT
The DNA here is from genome assembly GCA_948099385.1 of Fasciola hepatica. Taxonomy (NCBI): domain Eukaryota; kingdom Metazoa; phylum Platyhelminthes; class Trematoda; order Plagiorchiida; family Fasciolidae; genus Fasciola; species Fasciola hepatica. The sequence continues at coordinate 3,272,864 of CANUEZ040000131.1, forward strand.
TATCAATATATTGTTGATCCGAGTAAAATGGCTACTAGACAAACCGACCTCAAACAGATCAGAGTACCAAGTCAGCACAAGAAGACTCGAAATAGTCTCAATTTGGTCCATCCGAGGACAGGTAGGAGAAGCCTAGGAATACCCTTCTGTCTTTAAAATATTCTATCAAATCGACTGACGTTCGTTATTAGTCTCCTTAGTTTAGCCTTTTGAGTCTAAGCCACACTCTATTATACTAACTCCCTGAAGGCTGTTTCGCCTCTCACGTGATTTGCCACGGTCGTCCTCAGAGGATGCGTGAGTAGAAAGTTCTCCAGTTTAATTCTTGTTTTACCACTAAATACATTTCCAGCAGGTATTCCATGGTCCTGAAATATCATTTCTGGTGCTATGAAGTGTTTTTCGCTGCCTACCGCAGTTCTTCACGCGGTAAAGCGAATTGCTGTGGAAATAGTTTTTCATTTATGCTCCAGCGTGGGATGATGTTGTTTTTGACTCAATTAAAAAACCCCAAAACTAATTTTTGGTGATGGCGAATGTTCCATCCTAGGATAAAACGTTGCTTGAAATGCCGCTGCTTTCACGCTGAGGGACATTTGAGGACGTCAAGTCGGAGAAGTAGAAAAGTGACGCTTCTGGCTGACGCTGTGAAAGAGCAAAATGTGAACGCATACCTCACCGAACAATCCGATGAACCGGTATGTCTGGAATTACGTTTACAGACGTATTGGTCACCGGTTGGAGTCTACACACATCTGCTTCTGAAGGCACCGAAGGTGTTGCAATCAGTGGTACATACCACGACCTCCCGGATATTTCATTCCTTTCTATGGGTATCATCGTTAGAACTTATATTGATGGTGCCATATTCAGCACTGCTGAAGACACCCGAAATTCCCAAACCCGCTGTGTTCCTGAGATGACCATGACAATGCATGGTCAGACAACATTGAATACAAACGGTATGCATGTAAATGTCAACTAAGTTATTTATAGAAACTATTGCCAGAATGTTGACTTCAGAAAAAGGAGGAACTTTCTAGAATTTAAAAATAAACGGCTCGTTTAGGGATTTGTTCATGTGACTTCTGCAGGCCTGGGGGTGACCGTGTCTGTTTCATCTGTGGCAAGACAGGCTGTGATTCAGATGCATTTGTTCACGGCAGATGCCACCAAAGTCGTCTTCAAGAGTGAAATTTTACTCTTGCAGGATGTTGTTAGAGGACATTTCGACATGTCATGTAAACAGTATAAGTTACAAGAGTCTAACCCTGCCCCAGGGTAGAAACCTAGCTATCCACCCCGAACTCCATAGCTGGTATCTATAAACGTAATCATTTATTACTTTAAAGAGTAATCTTTTTCAGATGTCCAACGTAGTAGAATTCGCCGAAAGCGATACCTTGGCTGTTGTAAACCGAAAACGGACGACCAACTTCGAACAAGTCTGGTGGCAAATGATTTCCTCCATTGGTACTGAACGCATTTTGCGAAAACGTTTGTCGCCACTAACTCGCAATGTGGTGTTCTCTGTTAGGCTACAAAGGGCAGTGGTTATATTATCATTTGGGATCGTCATTCCTATTGCCAGACCATCATCAAGCAGCTTGGAAATATTACTAATACTATTGCTTTACCTCGGATGAGCCCGGGGAATGCTACAATGCTCGGTCTGATGATCCAATTGGCATCAGAACGAGAGTTCGCAATATAGCAGGACGAGTGTACGCAAAGGGTTGATGGAGATTGTCTACGTGGACCAAGTCGAGGATATTGACCGGATAATTTGAAGGACAAGGTCAAATGGTTAAGTTGGCTTATGGCTGTTAAAATCAGTTGGCAACGTGGATTATTTACATAAATAGTACCGAAGGTAGAACACAACCACTGAAACTTCAAACGGAGTCAAAGGGTTTTCGCTAAGCTTCCCCAGAAGAAAGAGTTTGTCAAAGGAGGTTCGGAGAGTCACTGCCTGCTGCAGTGTAAAAAATGTATGAGTAGAGAACTGGAAGATGCAAAAGAATGGCTTTTTGGAGGTAAATACAAATGATTCAACCGGCCATATTGTGGCAAATCTTGATGGCGAGGTGCCAGTGGAAGGGAGCGCAAGAACAGTGTGCAACAGGCCCGAATGAGAGAGGGTGCGATTTCAAGAGCGGTGATGGAGGAGATAACGAGAACAGAGCAGGTGAGCATTGAGCGGACTATTTACGATAACGTAAGTATGTTACGAGGTAGCAACAAGAAGACGGAATAACGTATATGAGTCGATGTGGAGTGCGACTTCAGAGGCGGATAGCGCACGGAAGCTGTGATGGTGTGGTGAGTAGAAAACTGTCCTGGTGACCGTACTGAATAACGAAACTTAAGATGATGACGGTATCAGTGATTTCGATATAAAAAAGGGGTTGGAATACAGGTTTTGGAATATAATAAAAACAATCGGCGGATATGGCAATAATAATAATAATTAACAATAATAATAATAATAATAATAATAATAATAATAATAATAATAATAATATTGGTATATTTCTCGGCCATGGTCGAGACGCATGCGCTAGCGCATGACCGTGGTGTAACACGTTACTCAGTAAGATGAAATATTCACAAATTCTAAGTATGAAAGTCAAGAGTAGCAGCGATAGAAAAACAAAGCCAGCAACGGTTTGAATGGATCATCCTGATAATGGTTTGAGCGGCAATTCTGAAACACTTTCGAATCCGGGCTGGGCAGTGGTGCGCGGTGGAGATATCGAAGAATCGTTAACGCAGTGCCAAGGACGCATTATGAACGACAACGATGCAAGCCGAGAAAAACGGAGGCCAACTAAGGTTCTTTAGATGGAGTATATTCTGAACAAGAAGAAAAGGGGGGGAGTTGTAAAGAAGTGTATTCGGGAAAATTGATGCATGCGAAGAGGATAGCGATCCATGAAGACGATGAAAACCCTGAATGAAGGATTTACCGGAGTTCAGTAGACGGAATGAGTTTTAAAGCAGGCGGAAATGAGACCAATTTCGTGAAAGTGAACACTGGTGAACGTGAGAGAAACAGCAGTCGATAAAAACGTGAGTTTAGATTCAGGATCATTAACATGTGCTATTCAGAAATGACAAAGCGCATCTGGAGGGTCCTCGGGAAGTGGAGAGTAAATTTCCAGCCGGCTACGGTTCGGAGGAAAGATAAACTGTGGTTACGGATAATAGAGTGGGAAATCTCCGCATGGACTTCAGCTCTATTATGCTGTTTCATTGACAAATGTATATGTACATGTTGACGCATTTGCCTTTAGTGTTATTCAGTGTAATTTCTGGTAACGTACGACGACATCGTATGCGTACATTTCGTCTGGCAGAGCAAAGTATATGTCGGTCAATCAGCCTTGTGACGGCATATTAGCAGCACGCTCGTGAACTGGAATTCGTGTTGGTTGCGTTTGAAAACGCTGAACGATCTGATAAGCAATTAGGAGTATTTCCTGTTCTGTGGCTTGATTTTGGTCCCAGTTGCCATGGTAGGTTCCACTTGAGTCTCTGTCCGTACGAGTCAAAGTGGCATCATTGGTTAGCAAGTTTAGCGACTGAGACAGCGGGGGACAATGAACCTGAAATAAAGGGAGATTGCGGTCTGGAAGTAGTACCAGCCTAGGGTTACAATAATATATGAAGACAATAAATAATGGACTGGTTAAGTCTACGTGAGTGGGGCATGGATGAAGTTTCACTTGAGCAGTCAGTGGCACCTACTCCATATTTTGGGTAAAATAGGCTCGCAGTGGATTTGGGCTATACTGCTACAGGCTAACGAAGTTGCGTACACTGGTTTGGTAAATGTGTATGCATTCCAAAGGATTTTTGATTTGCCCACTGGGCACGGCATCGCTCGGATACTAATAAAAGACCTAGGGCTTCACGGTTTAGAGTGGTTAGAAATGATAACCCTCAATACCGTTTGCTTATGCAGAACGCAGTTTGGCAACGAGGCGATAAGATAGGTTTGAAATAACATACTGTGAGCGAATGAGACTGGCACACTGTTAGCGTAGCCCTTTGCTGTTACTTTCTGTTCCAGAATAGTGGTTATTCTATACTGAGTAGCTTCTGAGGAGCCTGAAAGTAGAAGAAACTACTGGGGTGACAGTGATGATACATTCGAAGCAATGTATCACGTGCCTTGGAACTTAAGCGTCAGTTCATCTACGCTCTTACTCGATGGTGCTATGGTACTGAGATTAAGTTCGAGTGTGAGCAAGGAAATCGGATGTGGATATGATTGCATGGTTATCGTAGTATCTCTCTCATCGTTATCGTATTGCAAAGCAGGAGAACACCGATTTGAGGGCTGGTTTTGGAGAGCCGTGAGAAAAGGGAATGAGATGGGTCCGAATTTTTGTCAAAGAAGCAAACTCTGACGGTCTACATTCGGTACTCATGGTAAGCGGCACAAGGGCCAGCTTCAGGTAGGGAGGTAGCACGTTACACAACCACTGGCATCCAGAATTGGCGCTCCAGGAATGATTTACACTTTTTTAGATGTTTTTATTATTTTTTATGGCTTTATCACAGTCAGGTATCTGGCTGTCAGAGAAGGCGGAGCTGCTTTTGGTGGGCGACCACAGCTCCCACGCCCCGGCCGAAACATGGACCGCATGCAACTAGCCGCGTTGGGAATAGGTCAACCACACCAGTCAATCCGTAGCAACAATGCAACCCGGAGACATGGCCACATGTGAAAAGGCTGGTGTGCCTGGAAAACAAAACAGCGGGATACTTTTCCTCACTTTTTATGCCAATCTCTTACTTTTTGGTGTTCATGTCTTATTGGTGGTAAACTCTGTGCAGGGAGACCATCACGGCCAGCAATGTTTGCAGAAGTGCCGCGCTAACACTCGCCATATCCGTGAAGTCAGAACCCCCAGGCCGTTTACATGGGACAAAAAAATGCAGAAGGAGGTAGAGTCAACCACAGCCCGCGATTATTCGATGGGGTCTATAATTAACAAAACGCCAGTCTGCACAAATATGGGGTACAACTTGCAGCACTAACAACGTGGTGGAATCGGTTGTATAGCGAACGAGTGACAACTCCGGAGGTGTAAGGGGGCAATGAAAGTGATTTTGAAAAGAAAGGCCAGAGAACTGAAGATGGTAGGGCAAGAATTGCATGCGTGTGTTACGTTGGTCGAGAAATAACAATGTGAAAATAAAGGATAAATCAGTATGGAGTGTTCAAAAGCAACAGCGATTACAAAGGTGAATGGTTAGTCGAGGAGAAAATAGAATGAATGGATGGTAGATAAACATCTTTTATTGAACATTGCAACAAATGTATCATGTAATAATGACGTGTGACTCAAGCTGCATGACATGTAACTGGGAGGGCTGGGGTGTAACAACAGAGATTATGGATGCTGATCACCTACGGAATTGTGCATATATCAAGTCAGGTAAAATGAGTCAAACGAATCGAACGAGCGGCACATCTCGTAGGAGAGAGGGACAGACAAAGTACAAAAGGTAGGCTGAGGGAGGGCAGGTGAGCACTCAGCAGTTTATATTGTACAACGGGTGGATAATGGTTTATCAGCATGAAGGTGGTGATTGAGTGATGAGCCAATCTTGGACGCGTTGGAAAGTGGTTGCATAAACTAATAGCGGGCAAAGGTGATGATATTGCAGGTAGGCAGTAAGCGTGCAACTTGTTTACCATTTTGACAGGTGCGTTAAAGTGCGACACCGGCAGAGCTGCATGATGAATCTACCTGAGACCTACAAGTGTGAAGGGGTCAAGTGGTGCAACGAAACCGGGATGAAGAGATCGATGGGCACTGTGGAAACGAGCATTTGGCCTGATGGAGAGAGTGAAAGTTTGCTAATCACATTTCTCACTGCTGGACAACTACGAACTATACTTCCGCAAAGGTTATCGCTTGTCGATTTTTGTGAGGAAGTGAACAGTGACAGTAAATGTGCCAGTGGATGAATGGTAGCCGCCAGTTCTGACATGGTAAACGGCCAGGTTTACGGAAAGGGCGGGAGAGTATTCATACGTGAGATGCAGGGGATGTAGGCAGTGAGGTGCTTGCCCAAAATCGGTGACTGGTTATGTGAGAAATTCTAATGTGCCAAGAAGGGGAGAGGGTTGGTGGATAAAAATGAACCCTACGAGCAACTTAAAACACAAGTGAAGGGATAAAATTACCAGGCTTGAATAAGTAAGTTGCAATCTCAGTATTGAGAGCGGGCTCGACGGAAGAACAGTCGTTGGGGACGACACAGTGAATGACATGGTGGCGGCAGCAGCGAAAGCGTAACGACGAAGTTCTGTAATCCACAAGCGATGCTAGTAGGTGTGACTAACCGTGCGCTGGACACCAAACCTGAAAACCGTTTTTGGTGGCAGAAGGTGCGATTCACCGACCTAATTGCCCCCGTACACCTTTGCAGACGTCCTGTGCACCCGAAGTGCACCGGCCAAAGCAGTGGATCGGATCGCGTCCCACACCGTTGGGATAAGGATGAGTTGTAGCAGTGCATACAGTAGAGTAGTCAATGATATGGTGGTTGGGCCACGGGGATTCAAGTATCGAGACCAGTCGGAGAGCATTCGAGGGAGGTGCGAAGATCGCACCGTGTCAGCGGTCCAACTTTCATATCCAGCAAGGAAACTGTACCAAGTTGGTGCTCATGGGATAGGATAGGTAAAAAGATCCTTGGCCGGTAAGTTCTCAAATAAAAGTAGAAAGGGACCGCGGTCTGGCATTTGTGCCAGCTTTGAATTTAGGGAGAGCTGCAACAACGATGTCATGCAAGACCCTGGGTGGAGTATGGAATGGGCCAGAAGAGGGCTGAGCCACCATAGCGATAAAGGCTAGGCCTTGGGATTACGTGACAGGCCTAAAGGAAAGTTCGCAAGGATCTACTATCAGACTATCCTGAGTCTCAGTGTGAATCAGTAGAGAGACAAAAATCAGGAATGAGCGAACCTTAGTGCAAATAGAGTGCGCAAATCGGTTATGAATACCATAGAACAGAGTGCAGGGATAAGGGACAATCATGAGCAGAATGGTAAGCACAATGATCAGAGACGGAGAGTGACTGGCAACAGCTGACGGGGTTACGGAGAGAGCTTATATAAGGAGGTAATTGTGAGGTTCAGGACCTGCCAATGCCTGAGAGGTTTTTCAGGAAAGAGGTGCATATAAGAAGAGGTTTTACAGATTGGCTAGAAGTTAGGTCTCGCTTCAAAAGCTCGAGCCTCAGACATGTTAGTGGCCGTTAAGATCAGGGCATTATCAGCGGTGAGGTCATGTGCTATTGATGTTTTGGTGTGGTGGGAGAAACACATGGGTGAATTTCAATGGAAAGTTTATTCCAAAGTCTGGAATGCCTTAGCAGCAAGAAGTTCTATCTCATGGATGGCCTAGCATTCGGAATAACAAGACGTAGATCTCTGTGACAGAGTGAGTAGGGAGTGGTTGAGTGGACACGGTGTGTCGACGGAAGGGAATGTCAGGCGATGAATAAGCCTATGAAGGAAGCAAAGGTGAAGTCCCATACGGCGTGGCCAAAGAGGTTCAGTGGGGGGGACGGCAAAGCGCTCTTTATGACTGAGTGTGGTAGAATAACCAGGCAACAATTTCTTGAATGAGCGCTGCACTTTATCTAACGTCGTTTTGTCGGTTTGCAGGGTATTGGTAAAGATGATAGGGCAGTATTCTAAGCAAAGTCGGACACAGGAAAGATACGATAGGAGTTTCTTTTCGAGCAAAACGAGAGATCTGCGTAGAAGTCCCAAGGACTTGTTTGCTTTGGCGGCTTGGAAAGATATGTGTTTCGAGAAGTCCAGGGCGCGCGAGTAATGCGACCCATGATCTCGTACTTCCGTTTCCAGGTTGACAATCTTGTTCAAGGCGTTTCAGGTCGTATTGTTTATTATGAATTGCTTCGGTAGGGTCCTGAGATGAGAAATCATATGCAATGTTTATGTCTTCCGCAAATAGGAACAAGGTACCGTGATGTATTGCAGAGAAGACATCAATAATGTACATAAGTAATAGGAGTGGTCCCAGCACGCCTCTTTGAATGGCACTACTGGTAACGGGGGAGGGTTGTGAGGGATGATTATCGGTTGAAAAACTTGGCTGCGGTGGGAGAGACAGGGGGAGAACCAGGTGAGGATAAGGGATTTAAGTCCAAAGGCTTTGAGCTTGGTCAAGATCCACGAGTGAGAAACACGGTCAGATGCCTTAGTCATAACCAAGATGGCAGTGAGGCATTTCCTACTGTCTGCAGTGACAATGTAGAAAGAGTCAAGTTGACGGGCGTCACAAGACCAAGTTTTAAGAAACCCATGTTGGCCTCTATGTATCAATTTACTGGGCAAGAAATACACAGAAAGGCACTTTTTAACTAGGCGCTCAAGTAGTCTAGAAGTTACGGATGTGCAGTTAATCAGTCGGTAACTCAAGGGGGCAAAGAGAAGACCCTTTCTGTGGCGGGAGATATTTATGGACGTTTACTACCGTGACGGGAAAATTCTGAGTTTCAGAGAAAAGCCGAAGACATCCGAGAATAAAATTGCAACATCAGGCCCACCAAGTCGCTGCGGCCCGGGTGAGATTTTATCAAATCCGGGATGGAATGAGGGCCTTACGCTACACAATAAAGCAGACACTTTGCTGAGTGTAAGTTCCACATCGGAAAAGGTGTGTGCGGTGAATGGAGTTGGTGGAGTGTGAGAACTTCTAGGGTCAGTGGTCATAGAAGAGGAGAGGACCGAGTTGGAAGCCCCGGTGATTGCAGAGGAATTAATGACCCTTGAGCCATTTTGTGATTCCGAGTATGAAATACTTGGGCAGAAAGGTGGGTTTCTGCTGTTAATCGTACGAGAAATCCGGGGTGTCTTGACCGGCTGGTGAAGAGCAGAAGCTCTCTGATTTATGTGGAGTTTTTCTGTCGTGACCCAAATACTGTTAGAGAAATGACGCAGAAGGATAGAGAAAAAAATTCATGACAATCTTTGCAAGATTCTGAAACTTTTTTTAAAAACTTATTTGCAAAGATGTGAGTGCTTCAGACCGGCTGCGAGGGGTTTGGTAACTGGTGATGTGACCTAAACCTTTAGGAAGTTTAGAATATAACAGGTTTGTTGCAAGCTGGAGTTCATGAATGACAAAGTAGCCGCCCCATTCCATGGAGCGAATTCTATACACACAGCCAATGTGGAGGCATGTGTGAGCAGGCTGAACAACTACCCATAAAGCTTCCTTACCGAATCTTGGATAGGGTGGTTGTGGGGGGGGGGTTGCAATACAGATGCACTTAAAGTAGAATAAACATCCACCAGCCGGCGACATCCGCTTTTGTTGAACATCTGATATCCAGCTAAAGAGATTTGGGCAGTTTGGGTGGAATCAATTAGCCAAGTCTCAGTGATGAGGACGAGATCAGGGCTGTGCAGAAGTACGAGACTTTGTGGCTGGTCTAATTTATTATTAAGGGACCGGCAATTCACGATAAGTGGGTAACGCTTAGCGGATTTGTTCTCAGTCAGAGAGGGACGGCAGTGAAATGTATGGACTAGGGCGCCCAGGGTGGAGCTGGATCGTGGGTCATGACTGGAATGTTTGTGGGTTGCAAGAATGTCGTAGTCAGTCGATCTGCAGTTGAGCAGGAAGGCTGGAGCGGATGAAATACCTTCACGGGATGGCTTGAGAGGGGACCGAAGCACACTGGGAGTCAGATGGGATAGAAACGAGATGAGTTATGGGGGTTCTAACCGGTGCGGGAAGTAATAAGAAACTTGTAATGAACGGTAGAGGCGGCGGATGGAACAAGAAGGGGGTGGTGATGCAGGGGATAAGGTAAGTTGGGAGTGTGGACTTGTGGGTAGTGATTAGACTGCAGGTCGGTTGCGCTGAGGAGAAGACATGAGATGAAAAAGCTTTGATGGAGAAGAACCGGGTGATCTAATAAGTGGCGGGTAGGTGATTGGTGGGATCCGAAAAGGCGTAAAGTGTTCATGCTGAGGTTGGACCGATGAAGCGGGCGCAGGAATTATGAAGCGGCTAGGGTAAACTGTGCATGCGACTTCCAGTGGACGAGAGTGCATGTGACGGAAGTTGTAAGGCGATACCGCTGGAGGATCGTTGATGCAAGCATGGCTCCTGGGGGTAGTAGCTACTAGAGATGGAGTAAGCTGCAAATGCTAAATTGGAAAATTCGTTACTCTTGTTTCTGGCGTACCGGCTAATAAACTTTAGTAGTTGAAATTCATGTAGGTTAGGATGAAAAGACTCGGGGAAATGAAGGGCAAGAGTACCTTGAATTTGCTCGATAGACTACAGGACTTAGATGAGGAGCTATAATAGGGTGCTTTGGTCAGACTGATTTGTCTTGGCAGGCTTGCCTCTAGCGAAAAACAAGGTTGCTCTCCATCTTCAAAAGCCTGGAGGCTGGAGAAGGTGTGGGTGTTGAGTCGAGGTCAACATCTATTTGTGGTTGGTTGTTCGTCCCTGTTAGAAGAAGGCTGCGTTGAACGATGGGTGTTCTGGGATTGACTCTGGTGGGTTCAACGCCAATAATTTTAGGGGCTTGCAGCCTCTTCAAGAGATCCCTTTGAAGAGGCTTTTTGTCGGATGTTATTTGAATGTACTTGTACGGTGAAGCGGCAGCTATAGAGTGCTAAATTTTGGTAAATTCCGTAGCTATTGGCTCGTCAGCGATTTGGAGATGCAGCGGATAGCAATAACGTTGCGATCGTTTGCAAAAGCGAGTGCAACGACATGTTTCCATTTCCATGCCACCAGCTTTTATTAACACATGTTTACAACATGAAGAGGGATCGTGTCGGGAATGGTAAACACAATTGCTTTGTTGGGGCATTTTTTCACTTAGTGACCTCAGGAGAGTCACTATCCATAAAGGTATCAGAGGCAGTTAGGTCAGTGTCACTGTTGGTCAAAAAAGGCTGGAAGTGTTCAGGAGCGGTGACAACTACTCAGTGGTCCGACCCATAGCTTTAGTTCTTGACGGGAGCACGGTCAGTTGCAGCTGTAGGTGAATGCACTCACTGGTATTGTCTTCGAATAGGTTGTCGGGCGAGACAAGTCAGGATTTTGTGGCCGGGACATCAATAAGACCGCGGACTTTAGCTTCCCGAGTAAGCTTGTTTCTTCCAAGACGATGCATAATAAATTCAGATATTTAGATCGATAATAATGATTATTGAGCCAGTTGGGTCTGATTATACCAGCGAACAGGGCAATGACTACAGGAGGATGTTGGCTGAGAGCTGAGTTATCGTCAAGAGAATAGAGGGTATTGGAGGACGGAGTGTAACAGCTACTTTATAATTACCAACCCATAGACTAGTAATTGTCTGTTACCTGGATACGAAACAGTTCAATAAATGCATATTGTCCAGATGTGAAACGAATGAAGTTCTATGGGACTTCGTCTAAGATGATTTCAAACCGGGTCGAAAAGGCTCCTTCACTGCATGAACGAAAGGGGTAGAGTTTTGACCAACACTGAGGAGATAACTAAATGAGGTGATTCAGCCAAGAAGTGCTTACTATTTTATAGGTGGGCTAGCTTAGGGTGATTTTTGGTAGATGCAGATCTAGATTTCTTAGTAAAGGGATCTTGATCTTCCTGGGTGATAAATTACGGAAGCGCGGTGGTGTGTCGCGGCCAGTACCATTGACAATTTACCGCTTAAGTGTGAATAAGTAAGACTACTGGGTGTGGCGCAATGCAAAGCCTGGAAGGTGAATGAAGGGGAAAACCAGGACAACCTGATATATACTTCGAGTTCACCATGACTGTGCAATGGGTATCGGAGGAATTGTCTCAGCTGCCAACGTCAAAGCAACTGTCGCAATGGATCGTTATGGAAAGCGGCAGCCGTACATTTTCCTGGATAAAGAAGCCGTTACAATTAAGCAGAGAACCTGTCGCCTTGTCCGACACTGCCAACGACGAAACTCAGCCAAGGATCAACTCAAGAATGGATATCTGGACGCCAGAACCCCCAGCTTAGGAAGCGTCCATGAACCGGCATCGGTCAACAATAAGTGCAACGCAAAAGAACGCAGAAGTGCTAACTTTGACCAAAAAAATAATGGTTGTGTTAATTATGAAGTTCGGTAGTCACGTTATTCAACTAGCACCATGGATGCTTCGCACGGTAAAAATAGATAACGCATCTAACAAGATTTGATCTCAGCTTGGAACAACAAGGACAAACCGTGGCATGTGTAGAAATGCGCAAGGACAGCAGCTCAGCAGGGAAGATATGTGGTAAGTTACTTCAAGATACTCTGTTTGCGTATCAGCTCCCATACTGCCCTTCGAAGCCGAGGTCAGATCTAAGCAGGGGATGGTAGACGAATTAGGAAGGGATGTTACATCTGTAAGGCGCGGTTTGCTTCTATCAATGGCCTAGAACCTCATCACTTGTGGTATTCTAATCTTTAATTCTGCTCAGTTTGAGCACCACAACGAGCGATTGGAAGACGAAAATTGTTACGATTTACTCGTAAGTGAAACCCGTTTAAAAATGACTAAATCCGATTTATTTGCCTCCATCATGTCGGAGAACTCATCCTGGGAGACTGCACGAGAGAAGTCCCCCGACGGCTAATGACGGCCAATTTTCACGCCCAGCTGGACACTAATGGTGCGCATGGAAAAACGGCACTCGAGGGTATGACAATCTGAGCCTTGATTATGGGTTAAAACGTTTATTATTTCATCGTTGTTTTTCAGACGACATTTATCGTCAAAGGCATCTCAAAGCGACAACACAAGAGGTTGGTCGCATTATCGGTCACTGCTCACAAAAGAGCAAACGGAATCGGTCCGAGGGGTATTTTGAAAGTGTCAAAGATGTTGCAGTGCACACCTTGAGTTCCGTAAACAGTGCTTTCTGTTTTCCTCATTGATTGCATTTAATGCAATATAACTCAGACTTCACTGACAATGTAGTACATTGACTGGATAATAGTAAATCATTCATCACAATTATTTGCGATGATCACCATTTACACATTGTAATATTCATCGGTATTTCAGAGAACTGAATTATCCCAATAATTCAGCAAATCGGATTCCGAAAGCAACAGGGATTTTTTAGAATCGTTTGTTTCGTGCAAAGAACGACAGTGTATTTTGCATCATTTTACAATCAGTTTTGTTTTTTCGCACGCTAGCGATTGAGGGGGGGTATTCTGTGATATTTGCATGCCTGGAAAACTTGCGTAAAATAGGTTGTGGGAATTATTGACGTTAATCTGATGAGGCAAGAAAGCTTGAGGTTCTATTCTTGCGGTGGAAGATCCTGCTCGGACAGATCATATTGTACGTTGCAGCTGGACTAATGAAGATGTGAGAATTGTTCACGCGAGGCATCAAGCTATTGTTATTAGATATTTCGTGCCAAAGAACTTAGCCGAATGCGTAAAAAATTACAATAAATACGAGAAACTGTTGGGCCGCCCCGCTCTATTTGTTGCTAAAAGTCCCAAATTAGTCTATTGAGTGTTTCAAACGGGACTAATTTGGGACTATTTTGCTGATTGAGTAATGGTAAATACCGCTCGAAACCGGCCAAGACCGATGGGTTTCGAGGCGGTTCGGCTGCAGTTTTGCTGCAAGAGCGTCTTAAAATAAAGCACGGTGGCTTGAACTTCTCTATCCTGGACAGATATTTCACTCCGTCCGTATCCTTGTGGGCAGTTCAACGATTACTTTTTGAAAGAATTGGTAAATCAGTTCTTTGGGTTGAGATTCTACTTCTGGAGGAAATTCCTGGAGGTTTTATTTGAGTTATGGGGAGGTACCAAGGATCTGTGCTTTTCGGCAATACTCTAGTTGGAGGTAAAAAACCGACTTGAATCGGTAAACAACGCCGTGTGAAATTCTACTTGATGCTGTGGTCTAGCGAATAATCACCAAGTTTTGTGGATAGAATCGCATAAAATATTTTTAGTCAGACTTGAGCCTTAATTTTCTAGTAAAGGCTGATGCTGATAATAGGTGACGATAGCTTACGATCTTATTGTGAAGTGGCGCAAATGATTACTCTACTAATCAAAGCTTCAGTGTAAATAACTAATACTGTTGGAAATGTCACAAAACTGGGTCTAAACGAAGCCAAAAGCTAAAACCGAGACAGCTTGATTTTAGCAGTAGAGTGACCTCGACCCAGATAGTGAAGCTGAAAGCAACAGCTGAGCAGACGGCGAACCGCGAGCGTGTACAAAGTGGATCTGATTCAAAATGAGGTCGATGGAAACCTCGGGAAAGTCGGTCAAGGTAAACGTACGCAACCAAGTCAGAAAAGATCGTGGGAAAAATAGATCCAAAACGGTGCCTAGAAAATGGTTATTTTCTCAGAAAGATCGAGGTCACTGCAGGCCCTCCGCCTGTCTATGTACCACCAAGTTTTCGATTTTCTCTTGAAGGACTTCTCCTGCCTCGGGATCAGGAGCCTGCGGATTGAGACTCGTCCCATCGATAAGAACTTCCTTTGCAGGTCCTTAACTTTATCTTCTAACACTAGGAGCGCGGGATCTCCCCCGCAGCTGGCCCAACCTCCAGGACAATACAATCACTCCACTTTTGGGCTGTCTTGTCCCTCTAGGTCCCTTTTTATTCCACTTTTCCTTGTCTGTCTGCTTCTAGGGAGGTGAGGTAACGACCGCAGGGCAAACTCTTGGAACTGGCACAAGCACTTCACCGACCGTTCTCTCAAGCGTGCCTACCACTTCCGTAAATGACTTCCAGCTACCTGATCGCGGTATTTCGGGGCTCATACCCATGGTACTACCTGATGTGCTTTGGTCCTGCTGCTGGTCCTGCCGTTTGAAGGCTAGGCCGGAAGCCTTTTTGCAAGGAACGCAAATACACTCAACTCACGGGTTCTGTAAAGGGTGTAGGTGTCCGTTTGCTATTCCTGGACACCTTGGGTGAATCAACGGCTTGCACTCCTAGCACCCCACACTATTCGCTATACTTCTTCCGCATATTAATGCGAGAGGCGGGTCAGAAGAACGTGGTATAATGGAGGACTAAAAATGTAGGGGAAAATGACTCAAGCGCTCTCTAACCAGGGGCGAAAAATTTTGACAAGAACTAATACAGCCTATTAAAACAAACGCACAGTGAGATCCAAGAAAAAAAGAATGGATCTCAAAAAACCCGATTACTGCTCGGAAGCACCACGAGGACAGTGAAATACATTTCCCGAATAAAAAGCACCTCAAAGGCTATTCCGACACGCTCAGTACCCTGAAGTAACTTGTGTTAATTCAAAAAGCTTTTCGAAAATTCGATTCAGTAGCGAGAGCACTGAGAATTTGGACCGAAAGTTATTCACCAGGGTGACCACGAGGATTCACGAGGGTTGACGAGCCTAGTAACCGTTGTGCCGCGATATATCCTTGCTTTCTATAGCCAATGTTGATACAGCCTAGTGTCCAGGTCTGTCCGGAACGTGTTTTCCGTTGTGTTCCCAGAAATCCATAGAGTTAAAAAGGTTAGGCAACGTGTTGAGGACTCATCTTTCTGGTGCATAGTGCAAATCTTCAACGTTATAAATCAGTTTTAACCCTATCCACGAGTTGGGACGACATCCATATGGGCATGTGGTGATCATCGTCAGTCCCCCGTGCCGCTAATAAGTATCTCACAAGCATTTGCCCTACTGTTTACCCAGGGTGCTTTCCACTCCACGCAAAAACTCAGAAAACCTTTGCATACGATCCATCTTTGGAATCCAGGTAAATGTGGGAGATGGAGAGGAGTCCCACCAGGGCTACTTTGCATGGTTTGTTTTTACTGCACAGTCGGCCTTTAACCATCAGGTTGGAAGCCATTGGCGTGTTTCTTGTGTATGTTGCTGACACCTGTGTGGGTGTGTAGGAAAAGTTTCTCGTCGAATGACGCCGGAGGGGGCAGAATCCCATGCCTAGTAGCCCATGAATATTTTTTGGTTCTGCCTTCTTTTTTATTTGACTGGTTCCAGAGAGGCGCTTCTGTCACTTCCTTTTTCGTCCAACTCCAACATTGGCTTACTCGGTTTTGGCCCTTGTCTGGTTATTTTTCCCCCTCTCGCTTTCTTTGCTTCCCATAGGTTTTTCCTTCTTTTTGGATTTTATATTATTTTCCCACAATTTGCCTCTTTACTTCCTCAAAACCTCTCGAGAATTTTCACTATCCTCGTTTTTGCAACTTCTTTTTATTTTCCATCTTCCTGATTTTATACACTTTAATCGTCACATTCTTTTTATTTCCATTCAGTCCACAATCCGCTCCTTCGTCCTAACCTCCCTACGTTTTTATTTCCATAATGCGTCTAGCTGACCAAAGCTTATAACACTTAGCATTCTTTATTTACTTCTATTTTTTCGGTCTGGTCAGGCGAATAGCAACAAAGGCAAAAAGCATAGAGTTCAGCTGCCGTGCTTATAAGAGTTTGAAACCTAAAAATTGTCGGGCGCCTGTGGTATGCTCTGGTGCCTCTCCCGTCTGGTTCCTAGCCCGAATCGCAATATATGACAGTGTGCTATAGGTCAGATAGAGAACACATGGGAAATATGGAAAACGTGGCAATCTACACCAACATTATGCCTATTCGAACACTTGATTCTCAAATAAGCTCCAAACAAAACTCATTCATGTGGCCAGCATAAGAAATCAATCGCCCTCTTATAATTACCGAACCGCTATGTGGAGGACATTATTCCGATTTCCGGAACTGGGTGCCTGGGTACGGTTCGGCTGCGTACATGACAATTTGACTTTTAAACAACTGTTTGCAAGATGCTCTAACTAATGGAGCACGTAGCAATTTCCACGGGCGGCAGACGCGCACTGATCGGACCAGATCAGACCAGATTACAGGGTGTGGAGGCTCGAGCCAAATTTTCATCCAGTTTCTCTCACCTGAGGTTCCAGAGGTCTTTACGTGCTGCAACAGAAAAAAGGAGCAACATTATTTCCAGTGGCCACCACAATGCGGCAGGTTTCTAGTTGTCTGGCAAGCCATTTTCTCTTTCCCAAAACAAGAGAACCCCGGCAGAAGTGCAACCAACCCAGTGTCACACTGGACTATAAAACACGATATCACGACAAGCAGTCTTCGCCGAAGTTGAGCCTTGCAAGGCTCACATTCTGTGGTTTTCTCTCTAGACTACCGTGGTTGTGCTTGTATGGATGATACTGAAGGCTTTCTATGTCCCTATTGAGTTTACAAGCACGACGGGGGGAGTGGTGGCTGGTGTGAAAGAAGAGAACGAAAGGATGGAAAGGTAATAATAATAATGAAGAATAGAATGATAACACGCAGAAAGAAAGGAAAACAAGGAAGAGAGGTTCCGCTATTTGGGCGTTAGTCAGAAATAGAAGCAGCGACAGCTTCAATGCGAGTGGAAAGGTGCCAATTTAGGATTTCGAGTACGACATCGCACTGTGCTAGGACTCAATCAGCAGCGCGACACAAACCAGTCTCTTCCATATATTTAGTTTGAATTCAAAACAGTCTGAGGACCGATTTTGAATTGAGTGGTTGCGGGTAGTGTGTTGTGTCGTGCTTTGCGATGCCGGGGGGGGAGGGTAGATCCCTGCAGAGGGTTTGGTGAGAGTAAGTCCAACTTAAAGTGCTGAAGAGCTGTAATGTTCCCACGTTGCTTCGACCGCCACGTGGTCCGGATGCTGTGATTCTAGAGTGATGTAGCGCAAGTAGGAGGGTGAAAAGCAAGCTCTTTCTCGAGGAGCCGGCAGCCGCTTTGGGTCGACAGGTTTATAGTCTCCACTAGCTGCCACGCTTACCTTCGAGAATTCCGCGTGGGAACCACTGCATAGATAAAAATTGGGGTCGTACGCAGTATTTTACGGTGTGAAGGAAAAAAGATATGTTGTGCCTGAGAATGAAACAGGAAGTGGAAGAAAGAGGTCAACTGGTGGGTTGCCTCATTTGGCTGGCCTTGGCCCTAAAAAACTTCAACCCAGCAGTCACCAGGCCGTCGTTTAACAAGACGCTATTCGTTGCTACTGCATCGGGTGGTAGCTCGTTCCACGGGTTCGTTACGCAGTGGGGATGGAAAGTGCTTAGTGGCTTCTGATGGCCCGGGGTTTCGTCCGTTTGTGTTTGTTGCTTGGAACTGACACCGGCCTGCCGGCTTCGGACAGCCCTTGCATTTGTTTGAAAGGCTCAATCAGATCCCTCTTCAGGAGCCGCCCGTTGAGCAGGAACAACTCGAGTGCCTTCAGGCTTTTACTGTAATCCTTGTCCCGCAGCCCGGTGTCCATCTTAGTATGCCGTTTTGTACGGTTCTCAACAACTGTTTGTCCCTTACTAGTTTCGGCGCCCAGGCTGGAGCGCTGTGTTCCAGGTGGGGGCTTACACGCTTTTGTGAAGTGGCTATATTGTTTCGGCTTTCCGATGCCAAACGGTCCGACAAGGTAGAAGCGTGGACCTATTACCCCCTGCTGCTGCCGAAAGGCACTGCCGGGTGGGCCAAAATGTTTTGAGCATTTGGAAGCCGAGAAAGTCTATGGCCGCAGTTGCCCCGATTGTCCCGATTTGTCCTTCATCGAAGTGCCGAGTCTCTCCCGCTCTCCCCGCCAAGTAGCAGCTATCTGTTTTTAACTTTGTTTAGAGAGAGCTCTCACGTTTCGGTCCTCTCTCGTGTTCTCACCAGCACTTTCTCGACCCAGTTCCGAGAAAGTTCCCCCACTATCTTAAGATCATCAGCAAACAGGAAACCGGGACACCTCAAGGTGTCTATTAGGCCAGCTTCACAGATCGAGGGCAGCAGGGGCCTCGGAGCTGACCCCTGTGACACCTCAAAGCATGGCCTAGCTGGGCCGGATTCTGCATCCTCTCCCCGAGCACAAAACTTCTTACCATTGATGCATGCTCTAAAACAGTTCAGCGCCTGTTGTGTAAAACTCATATCCTGCATTTTTTGCATAGGCAGCCTGTGATTCACCTAATCAAAGGCTTTCTGGGAATCCATATAACACACTTCAACCCTCCCGGCCTTGTCCAGTCTGCCGGTCGCTTCTTCTGGGAATGATAAGAGGTTCGTGGGACATGATCTCTTCTTCACAAAGTTGTGCTGGCTTACTCTGATTATTCGGAGGTGCTCAACGTACCTTCTGATCCTCTCCCTGAAGGTGCCCTCAAGTAGTACCTCCGGCAGCAATCTAACCATCATGCAGTTAGATGCGGTCACCCTCTTTGCTCCCTTGTGGATCGGTACCACTTCGGCTTTTATCCGGTCAGAAGGCAGTGTGGTTGAAACCGGTTACTTGCCGAACAAGTGTCCTAGCGTCCCAAAAGCTATGCTTGCCAACGGGAGTAGGATAATGGGGTGAATCTCATCTGTCTCGGCTGCATTACTCCGGTTTAACCGATTGATGGCCAGTTCCGCTTACATGGGTTCCCCACCGATTTCTTCCTTTTGGGGAAGGCCAAAGGGTTCTTGCAATGGTGGATGGTTTCCGGCATCTGCGGCGTGTATCAGGTCGAGAAAAGCTTCAAGTACTTCGACCTTCTCACCGGAGTTGCTTGCATCCCTGGCTTGCCAGTTCATAACATCCCTTCTGCCATCCGTGACTGGGTCTTGGATTGTATATAGTATTGCTAGGCTTTGGGGCCTTCTTCGACATTTCATGCCAATCTCGCCTCGTGTTTTATGTGACAGGGCTTCCGTGCTCTTAGAGTATGTTCGAGCGCCCTCAGGAACTGCAGAAAGTGGTGTTCCCTTAGGCCGCAAAAGAGCTTCCACGCCACTCGCTTGCCTGTCTGCGCACTTTCAGTCCTACGGACCCACCAAGGTCGTCGATCTTTCCTTCTTACCCTCCCCATTGGATCGAACTCATCAAGGAGTCGCACCAAGTTGCCATTCATGTTAAACCACTCATCCTCTAATGTGAGCTTCCAGCCAGCTTTTGTGTGCCCTTCGCCGCCTTCCTCAGTGCCTGGTAGCCAGCCTTCGAGAAATTCTTTCTTCAATTCTTCAGGGACTTCTGAGGGCCTCCTTTTAAAAGAAATCTAACCGTACTATGATTGCTCCTGTCTGTATGAGTGGTAACCCCGCGATGGTCAACTTACTCCGTTGATCAGGTGAATATGAGGTCCAGAAGTCCGGGTGTCTGGCCAAACCTGCGGCGGGTTGGCTGACTTGTGTAGTGCCAGAGTGAATCTGCACACAGGACCAATAAGTAGACCGCCAAATCCACGGCGCGCTGCCCACTGTCCTCCCACTCTACCCACAGTGAGCCGAAATTTTCGACAGGCGCCAACATGTCATGCTGGGCGGTTGTCCTAGACAAAAGCTCTAGTAACAGTGCACCTTCGTTGAGAGATGTGAACGGAGACCTGTAGGCGCATGTCAGAGCCACCTTTATACTCCCCGAACACAAAGTCGCCTGCATGTTTCGTGTGGACCCTGCCTCTGCAACTACCTGCTCGTACGCGTCTGAATTGAGCAACAGTGCACTCTCTTCCCTCCCATGTAATCCCTCTGCCCCCAGGCCTGGAACCCTGATAATGGAAAACGTTTTGTTGCTATATCTTCACTGAGGTAAGCTTCCGTGACTGCAGTGCAGTCAGTACCCTCGGCTTCAGCCATTAGTTTTCCCCCATTTATCCCCCACGCCACACTCATTATTGTATACCACCGTTACTTCCATGGCATGGTCTATGCCCTAGTTTCGGGTAGCTTGGTTGGCGAAGGTTTTGTTTGCTCACACTGGGAGGGACTGCCCGTTTAGCGCCCCCGATTGGTTTAAATCTAAAATTCCTGATTTCACACCAGGTGAGGTTTATTGTAGCTTACGGCCAGGTTGGAATGGTGAACATCGGCTATATTGGAGTTCGCCTGGACCATGCCCATGGGAACTGGCCGCCCCCGGTGTAGGACACCTTTGAGCTATAAGTAGCCAAACTCGCAACGCATCCCGAAATCAAAACGCGATTATCCATGAAACTAATTGATACTAGATTATCAAGTGAATAACGACGAGAAACAGATGCAAAACGCAATTATGCGATCACAAGGACTCAGAAAACGATAACCGAATTGCGGTGTGCGAGAGAGGAGCACGTGCGTCACGCAGATCCAGAACGAGGATACGACAGAGCAGTGCGAACAAACAGGTGTTGGTTAAAAAAAGATACAGTACATAAAACAAGTCAATAGTGTAAATAAGTGAGTGATGTTAAGGATACATGGAACTGCAGTGTTTTGGGGGGACCTTTCACGACCGGTCGTTACACCCGGTGGACTATCGGCTGTCCTGGTTACTGAGGCTGGGCGATGCTTACCCGTAGTAATGGGCCCAGCCCAAGTGTAGACGCCGTGAAAGGCGCTTCGGGTTGCCTCAGCTATCGTTTTATCTTCATCAATAGGTCCGACTCCAAGCATGTCTTTCCTGCCGTAGCCCTTGTTATCTTGCCAGTGGCAGCAAGTAAGTCGTCTATCTCTCAGTCGATCTAATAGACATACCGTTTCGAGGATTCCATAATCGCCACAACGCGATGTCTCGCAGGGGCGTTCTCAGCACCCCCGGCCAAGCTGGTTCAAAGTTTCGGCAAGCTGTTCGTTTACTCCTTTGGTGGTGTTAGTTCCGTTTCACAAGCATTCAAAATGGACCATATTTGGGAAACTTCCCCGTTCACGGCTTCTTCTAACCCCTGAGGTCATGCTTTCACTGTCTCCGGCCTTGGACTGGTTTCTGTTATGCTAAAGTTTGTGCAGGCAATTGTTTCGTTATTATCGTCGGTGGTTTCTTGAGATCACTGAAGGCATTTTCACTGAGTCACGCTTTAGCTGACACATCCAGTGCATATCCAGACCAGTCCAAGGTTATCCAGACAGAGTTAAAAAAGCCTCAACGGTAAGCCTGTTGCACTTCTGATGAAACCACCGGTCACAGAAATCAGAGCACATTCCTTTTTGTACCCCTTTCTGAAGCCAAGCAGAGCTGCAAGAAAAGTTTTCGGATTCCGCAGATGTTTGGCTTTGTCTGCTATTTATTTTTGATGCATTTTTTCTGAAGAGGTAAAATGCATTAAATTGGGAGAGAAGGAAGGTGAGAAAATCCCTGGACTATGTGTTAAGCTATTATGTGACTACCGGAGAGATTCAGAGCCTTAGGTGTTTCCTATTGGCGTGTACGTGGCAACAACCAGAGAATGACCGGCTCACCTGCGCGGTATCCTCACCAGCTGCCAAGAAACTCTCTGAGCTTGCATTCCTTCCGCCTCCAAGTTGCAGCCTGTCGGTGTTTATTTACAACTTCAAATTCAAATGGTTCGATTGATCCGCTTCTACCCGTTCCAGCATGGTCGTCCTCTATTTATTCTCGGTCTTTCCAGCGCTATGTCGTCCTTATTTCCGCCTATTCCCCAGCGGCGCGGCCGCCGGGCAGACTCACGTAAAGGAGTAGAGCAGTTCAGCCGAGTCAGTCAGTAAAATTCAGTTTACCTCAGGTTGAACACAATGCACGAACTTCAATGACACTAGTCCACTCACTAGGTAGAGTGAGAAGTCGGAGACTTCGAGATACCATGCGTTTGTTAGTGAAGGCCAAAGCAAGTCAAAACTAAGTATGAACTCTAAAGTTTATATAGACTGTACGAGTCACCCTGTAATAATCAAGCATAAACAAATCAGAAAAGTCATATGGGAAGCAAGAAACGATAACCGGAGTTGACAGTGAAAATACTCAATGGACAGCGAAAAAATTGTGTTTTGCACAAAGAATGGAAAGGCGAAACTTTCAAAAACCTAATAGTTTTACGGAAAGCTTATGCCGGGATTGAATTCCGTGGGTTCAAAAGCATATGAGTAGCACCAGCTTCTAAATGAGAATTCCCTGGACATGCTCAGGGGATTGCTTGTCGCAAGGGGGTCGCAATTTTCCCCTCTGATAGGCACGACGGAAAAACTGCAAGCTCAGGCTCCATAATTACTTCGAAAGACTCCAACACCCAAGGCAATCGAAAAATATGGTACCATACAGCCTCAGGTCAGGATTCTGGGGCGAGAGCTAGTGCAGGAGCAATGTATATCTGGATGGTTGCACAGGTAGAGCCTCGCAAAACCCCACCGGAGTCTTGATTTTAGGTAAGGTTTACGCTTTCAACCTTCGAAGTTTAAAGAGATTTTGAAAGACTAGATGTCATTGGTTTCCAGCTCAACGCAGTTGTCGACCGTTCAACTCACTCTGCAGCAGCTTGACTGCGGGTGACAGAGCTGCAGCAGGAGTGAGCACGCATATACTCAAGGCCCGAGCGGAGTACACTGGACTGGGGCGTTTTTGGCCCCGACCTTATGTTTTGCTGAGTTCGCAAGGTCATGAGTGCTGTGTCGCGGTGCCATCAGTTTTGTTATGTAGTTGCAGAACCTGTAGTCCGCTTCCGGAAGACAATAGCCGTTTTGAGGTTTTCAACCACCAATTTTTGCGTGACGCCGCTAAAATAGCACGGAATGACCGGGTAACTGAGGCCGACCTCCGAAGTCGAGTAGTGGATACTAATGCAGAATATATTCTTTCACGGTGTATCCAGCCTGGTAGGCTTCGTTTCATAAAGGCACGCTTTAAGTATGGCAAGCATGTTTCAATTATACCGCGCTCTTATTTTCTTTCCCCCTCAGGAGTGGAAGAAATACGTGAAGGTCAACAGATGACTTGGCAACAAGGAGTGAGGAAATGTAAGGTGAACTTGGGGAAGTAGGTGCCCCATGTCTTCGCGGTTAGGGCCCGAAAGATCCTTCAACCAGCTGACTGGAGACAACGTAGAACATAGCGGCTAACCATAAACAGTGGCGAACATGTTATGACTTTCCGCCTATTCGGGATGATTGATCAACGTGAGCTTGTACCCCTGGGCTGTTTATTCCGTGCTTTGGGTACAAGGGTGCTCTTTCCCTTCCCCTCCGGTGGAGGTCCACTTCCTCTCCATCTTGCGTGTTCATACTTTCCAGTTCTATCGACAACGTGGCGAAAAAGGCAGTGATCAGTGGGTCTAGCCCTACCGTTTAAAGCTGCTCTATAAGAAGTGAGCATAGGATGTTGTGCTCAAAAGGTTAAAAAGAAAATAGGTCAGATTATCATACGAATATGGAGGTGCTGTGGAAATTTGAGTGGAAGTGTGGCATTTGAAATTGATGCGTCCTAGATAAAAAAGAATAACCTGTCACACTGTCTGCTAGCTTTAAGGAACAATCCATCCAATTCCCTCAAGGTTAGGGACTCACCATCGTAAACAATTTGGGGTCTTCATGGGGCATCAGCTGGAAACAAATCTTCGAAATTCCAACTTTTTTGCTGCTATAACTACATATGGCAAGTGAAAAAATATATCCATGGTAATATGCATATATATATATACTTATAGATGCAGACCCAAATCTGGTTTCCAAAGGAAGAACTAAAGTACGGTGAAGTGGAAGAAAGCAGTTAATGCAAAGGGCCATCGATGTTCATTCACCTACCTAGTGTGTCTGCATTTACCCTGAGTAAAAAGTCATCAGATAGGCCGTGCAAAACTCGTGCCAATAACCTTTAGTCTAAGCTGAATTACTCCTTGTCTCTGGTCACTGACAGTCCGTACCCCTTGGACTTCACCGAGGAAGGCCAGAAGCATCAACGAAAGTCAGAGTTCATGCTGGATTCTTCAGGTTTCTACCGAAGGTCACGGCCTCCCTACCGCAACGGCTCTTCCGTCATGTGTGATAAGAGCACTGACATATAGACAATGGACAGCCTTTCCCAAAACATGACCTATCAGTCAGAGGTGGCGTAGTTTGGTCATCTTAGTGTGATAGTAACTGTGCGCATTCAGCACAAGGCTAAGAATTTCTCCACAACCAACCCAATATTTCAGTCCGTCGCGAACAACTGCGAATGACCTGCAAGAACATTATGCCGGTATCCTCCATTGCGGGGCGGTTTGTCTTCCGGTTTTTTCTTGGTTGTACAATGAAACTTTGAGGTTTTGCGTGGTGCCCAGTTTCACAAGTAAAGGACTTCAAAGACTGGAGTTTTTTACAGTTGGACTAGCAATCTCCCTCCGTTCACCTGTTACCACCCCAAGTACCCCTACATGTTATGAAGTGCGTCAAACTTTTGACCAATCGTGTGACTCAGCAGAAAGGGAAAACAACGAGGGGCTTTATAACCGTTCGGCTTGTATCAAAGGCTTGTGTTCATTTATGAACGTCATTGTCCTGGCGATGTGCCCATTGTCCGCTTTAATCTACAGCAAACTAACCTGTGGAAAAGGGATGATACCAATAAACTACCCACCTCAGTCAAATTGTACGGTGCAGACGTGCTTGAACAGTCGCTAACTGCCAGGACCGATTCGAACAGGACCCAATGATCTCTCGGGATCCCGCACGGCTCGAAACCAGGGCTCACTGTACAGTGGCTGAACTAAACGCTGGCCAATCCACCTTGGTGGTAGCCACAGTAGGCAGGCGGAGCCTCAGGTTTATGCCCACACAGACGAATCCAATAATACTTTGATCACTCTGCAAAGTAAAAACAGGATTTATTCAGTCCAGGTCTATTATCATGAAGACGCATTTTTGCGTTCGACACGCAGCTGCCAGTGCGATTCACGGAGAACCGCTCATGCCGGCTTCGTTGTTGTGTTTGGTCGCTGTGAGAGACAAGAAAAATGTCTCTCACCACCGAAGCCTAACTACCAATCACGGGCTGAAGCCCAACTGCATCGGCCTTCTGCGGGGATACCCATGTAGTGTCACGGTGACACAATAAAAAGCTCACAGGTTTGTTCATCTCGAAGGTCGCCGAATTTAGAAGCACCACTTGCCCACCTGCGTACACCGTCTGTAAGCCTTCGCGTTCCTCGAATAAGCAAGTTACGCAGCTCCAAGGTTTCGGGTTCTTCCCTGTCGTGCCATTAACCAAGAAACAGAGACTATAAACTCAATACAGTTTGCAGTTCCTGGCTCCACTCAGGCGAATCCTAAATATCCGTGCCTGATCCACGACGATGAGCTTAATCATGCTGACTGAAAGTTTCCATCAGACTGGGGCAGTGTTTAGGAGACTGGAATTGTCGACTACGGACAGACGCCAAGTATCCTGAAAGCGAAGCAGTCGGGTCTAGCAATCGTTGGATAAAACACCACGAACCGCAGCGACGTGCACCCGTGCCCTGAGAACGAGCTGGATATAGGGGCGATGCTGCAGCCGGTAGGCCTTAACCCGGCCTGGAGGGCGGTAACATAACTCTCCTCTCTTGAGAAAAAACACGATGCCAATGCTATAAAAATCTAGAAAGATTTCAAGTTTGCGGCGGGGGACAAAGAGTCAACACCAAGATTGCAGTAGCAACTCGGTACAAATTTAAAGGATATTCTTGTCTGTTTTTAGTTGCCTAAGTGTAACGGGGAGTCAGGAGACAGGTCAAACAGCATTTGTGTGGCTGCATCCGGTTTCAAAACATATCTCTCAGTGTCTCTGACCGACGACAATCCATGTCCCTTGGGCTGAAATCAGGGCAGCAAAAATCCCCAGCCGAAGCCAATGCTGAGTGTAGATTCTCCATACCTACACGTCAAGTCATGGCTAAGTTACTTTTTCTACTCTTACTCAGCACTTGCGAACAAACTACGCAGGAGTAGACAATAGACTGACGTTTGCAAAAGGCGGCCGATCCATCAGAGGCAGCATGGAGTTATCTTCTCGGTAAGAGATTGACCGAAAGCAAGACAACGAACCACGTCGCCGTCTTACCGGTCTTCCCACGGAAGCGAGCAATGCTTCAGACAAGCATGTGGCCGAATACAGAAAGCCGCCGAGCACCCTACACGCGGAGGAGCGAGGTCTCATGACCGTGAATAAGAAAGTTACGGATTGTGGCACTGTACACTCTCCCGTTGAGGTAAAGTCCGATGTTACCGCGGCGCCACAGATAGCGGAGATTCGGGAAAGCTGCTCTGGCTCCCTTAATCCATGATGTGATTTCCTCCCCAACACTACCATTGGGTGCGACCAAGCTTCTGACGTGCTCAAAGCTGCCGACTAACTGCAACTGATCACCGCTAAGGGGTGGCGAGGCGCTGACTCCTGCCAGTCATGGAGGCGCAAATTACATACCGTATCGGGATACCTCAGTCTCAGGGCTGTTTAATGCTTGTTGCACTGTTTGTGCTCCGTCAATCAGCATAGTGATAACATTTGCATACTCCAAGTCAAAGGCTCTGTCCCCTGGAAGGCGTCCAACTCCACATTTATGAAGACCAGACAAAGCTCTCTGTAGGACAATTCCCTTGGTAACTTTGAAAACAGAATAAGGGGCAGCCCCTCAAACTTAATTGGAGACGGCGAAGGGTGGTGAAGCTGGCCAAAAGCCTTAATTCTACCTGAGGTATGACAATACAACCCTCTGAGGACATATACATACTCCTGAAGTGTGCCATTCCCTGAAAAACCAAGCCATAATACAGACCTATCTAGGGAGTTGAATGCCGCTCGAAAGTTTACAGGCACAAAGGTTATTGGCATATGGAAGGCGCAACAGTGCTCCAACAGCCATCCGAGGGTGAAGGTTTGACCGATGCGTACACGATCGCTACTAAATCTGGCTTGTTCCTCACGAGCGTTGTACAAACTGTGATCAAAGACAGGCGCTGGCAGCTTAGACGCAATTTGGCCTAGGCTTTCAAGCCCATGGTTAGCGCAGTCACTGCTCATGCTTCCTCGAAGATGGGTACAACGATCGGTTCCTTCAGGCGGAGGAAGCTTTCTAGAAGTTCCAGGCCATGTGGGATAAAGCTTGGAGTTCTCAACCGAACTGCCTTCCACCATCTTTAAATGGGGATGAGGAAAGGCCAAGGGAGCCCAGAGCTTTGCTCCCTCCTAGACCCTTGATTATTTTGCGGATCTTCATCTCAGAAGTTCTATCAATCAAAACAGGCCATAATATATGGGCCGGAAAGGGTATGGGTGACTCTGATTCCGTGAGCCAGTCAAACTCTGCCCCAAATTGCTCCACCCAGAGTACAAGAGGTATCTTCACACTGTGGATAGGCAAACAGTCAGCTTCACAAATTTTTCCGGCTCGCCCTTAAGGGCTTCTTGCCGATGACTCAGTTCAGATTAAACAGCTTACAGGCGCTTTCCACATTGGCAGCTTGTTTCATCTACGACGCCTTTTGAGGCTACCAGAAGTAGCTGCCTCCAGAATGACTCGCGTGGAGTTGACTTCTCGTTGTAAGCCGTGCTGCACTAAGCTCTTTATCGTCCGGGATAAACTTACGTGCGCCAGGTTGCGGAGACTAAGAAAAAGTTGGGGGTATAACTGCACGATGAGTAAGGCCATATCTTATCTCCTCAGCAGCAGACCAAGCATCCTTGAAGGACGGCAGATTATGGTTGACGTTATCTGGAGGCTTTGATCCCAAATTCCCTGCTAGAATGCTTCGGAAAGATGAGAGGCAAGACTGACCTGACAGCATACCGCAGTCCAACAGCTACGGCATCGTACTTTCTACTGAAGCATATGGACAGACTAGTGGGAACTAACGCGTGGTCAGAGTGAAGGGGAGCGCTCCAATGCAACGGACAGTCTCGAATACAGCCCAGCCATTTGCAGCAAATTGCGGAGTGGTCTATCAGGGTCTATCACTGACTCAAGAGGATCGGAATCCAAGTGGCGTGCAGGTGATTAGAAAGTCTGCAGCTTACATTGGCGAGAAACAGGCGGTGATCTGAGCGAATAACCAGCAACCGTTCGCCGTATTCTGAATCAAGGCTAAAGGAAGCCCTCAAATGAGCGTCGTTCGAAGACAGCCGACCAATCCTGGCACTCATGCTTCCAGCTAAAACCACGATGTCGCCCCTTTTTGATCTACTTAGAAGGTCGTGTGAGGTTTGGTAGGAGACACCTCCTGACTAAAATCTGCAGAGGCATAAATCGAGACGACAAACAAATTGCTTCAATTGGGTCGGAGTTTGCTTGATGTGAACGAAAATTCAAGTCTCACTTCGCGCAACCGACTCTCAACCAGGATCCAGTAAAGT
Source organism: Fasciola hepatica (assembly GCA_948099385.1). Taxonomy (NCBI): domain Eukaryota; kingdom Metazoa; phylum Platyhelminthes; class Trematoda; order Plagiorchiida; family Fasciolidae; genus Fasciola; species Fasciola hepatica. Next base: position 3,301,949 of record CANUEZ040000131.1, read on the forward strand.
GTCGTAACATAAGCCCTTAATGAGAGTTACATCTACTCCAGAATGATCGGCAGCTGCAGCCTTAGAATTCCCAGACAAATGCAAGTGGAACCCAGCGCGGGGAGTAAATGGGGATATCGATGGAACGGCCAAGCTGGAGTTTTGAATGTGGGCCTCATGAACACATTGATCGCAAGGGTCCTCAATGTACAATCTGAACACGCCTGTTATCCTATACGCATCAGCGTTCGCACAATAAACGTGGCTAGTTTAAAAGGAGGCCAGAGGTCATAAAGAGCATCAGCTGGCGGAGGCGGACTCAGTGAGACTTGGATACCAGACGAAGGAGGGCGTGACGGAACGCAAAAAGCACCTCGTCCAGAGCTACTACTGCAGATGTAGCCGACTGCATTTCTTGAAGAACATGAGAGCTTACGTATGCGGGAGTAGAGTATGATATCAGAGTGAATAATGTGCATGCAAAGAGTGAGAAGGTCATCTTCAGCATGTATCTGTCGCACGTAATGGTCGTGTTGTGAGGTACCCATAGGTTGGATTGCTGTTAACGTTGTGGGCCGTTGTACTACTTGCCCTCCTGGTTTGGAGTAGGCATTTTTATTCCAAGATGGGTCTCTAACCGATGGTCGTGGTCAAGTAGTTATCATCATGGACCTTTGAAAATGGCAACTCGGGCTCAACTCCTGCCACATCAGGTCACCTCCCCCTTTGGCGACCTTTCAGTGGCTGCGGCTCACCTCCCGAATCTTACACAACGCTGTAACGTAAATAGAAAAGGGAATAAAAAACGAAGTTGAGGTATTGATATAAATAGCCTTTGAAGACCACTCGCTTCCTGCTAGGCTGCTGAATCGGTCCACATGGGCCGGAGCTCAATAATATGGTTCATTCACCTCTTTTCGGGAATCTCTGGCAGTCGGTGGCCGGCTTCATTGTTCAGAAGCCTTTTATATGAGGCTAAATATCCCAGGTGCCTGGTGCACCAAGCTCCCACAACAGCCCATGAGCATAGCGTTGTAGGCTTCATGGGACACTAGTGGGATCGGGGTTTATCCATCCGCCCTGGACTAACTATCACATAGCTTACCAGGGGCAGAGAGCCTAGCACTTGCCTTCGCTTGCACTTTTTTGTCGAAACATTGATACGAAAAGACAGCGTTTAAGAACTCATCAACAGAAGCTTTATGAGAAGCATGGTTATTTGAGGGCACTACGAGAGGAGTTTACAGCGAGTAGCCAGCTCGAAGCCCGACACGCAATCAAGACCCTACTGGGGTATTTTAAAGGCCAAGGCCTTGGGCATTGCCGCATACCCGATTTTTTAACAGATGGCTCAACAGGGAAATCCTATCAAAATATCCGAAAGCCGCGCGAATGTCGAGGAGCAACATAGTAGCTCGTCTTCGGACAATGTGACGGTGCTCTAATAGCTGTCCAGAGGGTGAAGCTTTGATCTTAAATTCTTGAAGGACTGTGCATTGAAGGTATACATAGACCACCGCAGGCCCCCGAAACCTACCACATACGAAAGGATCGGCATTTTCAGGATTCTTTCTCCGTGATTGGTGGTGGATGAGAAGGGACTTAAGTTAAGCATTTAAACAGCTGAAAGCATGTTGGTGACCAAGGTAACTCCCTAGCAATTCGATGAAATCCTGGAGTTCTGCAAGGATTCAAGTGTATGGAGCATGAGCCCAAACATTTCCGGTTCCTGTATCTATCTACTTTCCTCCGGAGTTGCCAAAATGCAATGGCAAAACACGACAACAAGAGAACGAACTTTCACGCAGAGACAAAAATAAATTAAATGTGGACCGTGTAGTACGAGTCTGACAATATGAATATGTGTGCACCAGTACATCACTAGTATTTTTGTTTTCATGATTTGTGCAGAGAGCGATTTGCATGTGCGTTCGTAAAAAGGGGAAGATGGATTTATTTGTTACTGAGTACATGTACTAGCATATAGGACTGAGCACTACACATGAAAATGGGGGAGAGAATAATCTACTCGAGGGAGATCAGAGAAGTTTCTGGACTTGGCGATAGTCCTAAACAGTTGTATGATCTGTCCTTGAATGCTTCTTTTGAAGAGGCATTCACTACTTCCTTTGGAAGGCTTTTCTTTAGGGATATCATCCGGGAAGAGGAGAAATGGTGTCCAATGAAGGTACTCGGACGGGGGTTGAAAAGCCTCATTGTGTGTCCTCACAGGGTCTCCTAGTTTGGACGAGTGAAAAACTGACCCACTTGGCCCGTTGAAAATAGATCAAATATCGGGAAGAGGCTTCCGCCCATGCGGCCAGTCTCAAACAGATGGAGATCGGGTGATATAAGACGACCCGGGTAGTGGGTAAATTGCAAGCTTTTTGCTATTTTGATCTCTTCCCGTTGATTCCGTTCCAAAATGTTCCCATATCTGACGAAGCAAGTGTTTACTATCTGGATGCCTTCTTCTAAAACAAGTCAAGTGTGTGGAAGAAGGAAGTCTTCTCTGGACATCATCGGAAAGGTTGGCCTAATAAGGCCTAGAACCCGGGAGGCAGATTTGCTGGCTTTCTCTTGCTGAGGGAGAACGGAAGATCGCTGCGCGGCCCAAAACCAAGGATCTTGTGTTGATCCATCACTTGGATTTGTATGTTTTCACCTATCTTGAAGAGAAGAGCCGAAGCATTGCCAAATGACACACTTCCACATTCGCCATTATTTTTTGGGAGGTTCAAATCAGCTGACCAGCGTTTGACAGAGTCAACTGGCTGACTGCAAAGCATTTGCGTTTTTGTCACAGGTTATGACTTCATCTGTGTGCATCGCTATATTAACGGGAATCACATCAGGACGGTCGATGAAGTAAACGAGGAATGGGAGAGGACCAAGGACAGAGCCCTAAGGAACTCCTATGTCGGTGGGCTCAGGTTGAGACATAAGTATACATAAGAACCGAGAAGGTTCGAACTTTAAAAAATTGCCTACGACTCATTCCATCAGCTGCCGCTGACGCACTTTCAGTTCCCTTCTGCTCACCTCGACAGACTCATGAAGCCACGTGGTATGGAACCCAATTAACTATCAGCGCATAACCATGGGAGACCCCGGCCCTTTATGGGACCGTCTTCTACCAAAAACGATGATATCCGGGAAGCCACACCCGGAAAGTCGTACCCCCTACCAGCCTGATCTACTTCATCCTAGCTCCCACGAACCTCCACTAACAACGTTCAATAGACAGCACGCCATAAACATGACTGATGAGTATTCCATTTAAGCCTCCACGGTCCATCCTATCTAAAGACTTGTCAATCCCCAGAGCTTTGCTTACACTGGAGATCATCCGATGGCTTCCCCCTAGAACCTCCGACGTATGCACCCTCGTCCACTGAGAACCACATGCACGGTGTGCGCAAGCCGCTACATCTGTTCCCCGTTAATTCTGTCAGTTCAAACGGATCATCGGAATCCCCGAAGCTCAGTGCCAATTCGGACTCCCCTGATTCCCCCTCACCCATCATTTTTCGATAGGCCAGCTCTTCGTTAGCAAATCCATTTCACTCCAAACCTTTTCTCACGCCAGGAATTCTACCTGCAACCCTTTGTTTCCTACAAATCCACATTTCTTACCCATTTTGTTCCTTGCATTGGCACCTTTTCCAGTTCCACCCGACATCCGTAATTCCACCATAAGTTTTTCTCGTTCCCTGTATCGGTTTTGACTTCTGTAACCCCTTCCTTAGATTTTACCCCGCAAAACCCTCGGCTTGCTACTGACATTCACTCAAGCCATTCTCTGAGCGCTTTCTATTCCCTTCGACTTCCTTTTGCAGAGCCTTATCAATCTGCTACGATATATGCAACCCACAAACATCCAAATAATGATAGGCAGTCAGGACCCACCCCGAGCGCTTTCGTCTACACAGAGCACCGTCGTCCCTCTATGAGTTTGAGAAGGCCGGCGAATTGTTCTCGTCTCCCAATTGACTGCAGGTCCCTTATTACCAAATATTGATCGTTTACAAAGCCTCGCACTATTGTCCAGCTTCGATCCTGCTTTCGCAATTGAGGCTGAGCCAAACGATTCCAGAGCCCTGCCCAAGGTCTATTTGACTAGCTAGCAAGAGCCCAGTGGAAGCAGATGTCGCCGAGGTCGTCGATGCTTAGCCTGCATCGAGTACACCTTTACTGCGATTTATCACCACCGCCCTATCCTGGATGCCGTTCAGGACCCCTTATGGTGTCTGTTCAACTTACTCACACAAGAGCCAATGTGGGTTGTCTGTAGACCCCCCAGTACAGCCGCTCCTAACTTCATACCTGTCTGTAATGCTTCAAACCACCTATTCAAAATATAGTACAGAGCTTAGCTGATTGCTAGTGACTTTAGTGCACCTTATATCAGCTGGGACAATCCAACCTCCCCCCATCATTTATTAACTCCCCTTTTCTAGATACAAAAAGTATTCTGGACCCAGCGTTTCCTCACCCCGACGGAAGGAAATGACATACCGGGTGCAGTCTTTATTTGCGGTTTTATCACTTGAGGGCTAACATATTCCATCACTTCCCAGAGGTCATTAAAGAGTGGCTTTCGGTAACTTATTTATGACAACACAAAGGGCCCGCTTGTCTCTACGTCTCCAAATTACGAGTGACATGGACTCACCGAGTCACTTCGGTCCATGAACTGGGGCAAAGGCTTCTTCACTAATGAACCTCAGCTAGCAGCAAATCCATTAAATTAAAAACTCCTAAAGTAATAAGTCAGATTGTAACTTACCGAATCATCCGCATCCGTTCTGACACACTCATATCCTTGAAATTAAAATACAAAGGATATATGCGCTGTACAGAAATTCCCATGAATATCTTTCTTCATCCGCATACGTGGGCTCTCTACTAGGCTGGTGGAGAACCGTCACCACAAGGTGTTGATGAGATTATTTTTAGGGTGTACAACCCCCGGTAGTGCCCAATAAATGTTACTCGTTTTTGAACAGTACATAGCCAAATCCGAAACGGATCTCGAAGTCCTTGGAGGATTTTCCACAATCGGTCGTTTCACAGCCCACCAAAACCCTCCTTTATCCTTGTACAGTCAAAGGATTGGAATCCGGGTACTGGCTTTTCCTACTCACTTAGATCCCGCTGTCATTGCGCGTAACTAATACTTCTGACGTCAACTTTCTACTCACTCCCGCACTTGATCCTTTGGCCAGGCAGACCCGACTTTACTCAGCATCGTCCACGAGAACTGGTGCTAGATGGCGGGCGTAGGAGGGATGCGTAGGTTCCGAAACCCGTGTGCTGTCTTCGAGAAAGCCGTCGCGAATTGGCTGCGTGTGCCCGTGTGTGCGCTCGCATCTGTTCGTATGCGTTGGTGTCGAGAGTGCAGTTGTACATGGGTAAACAAGAAAGTGACAAATACTACCAAATACCGGAAATGATTTCATCATGTCAATGACAAATGAGGAACGGTGAGCGCTGGCCCGTTTGTTGGAGGTTATGGAGTAGAAACGTGTTTGACTGTAGCCCTTCTTGAGTAGATCGTGCACGGAACAACCACGAAGAACAAAATAGTTTGGTTATGCGCTACTCGACAGGAAACAAAAACACCTTGATGGGAGAGACGGTCAGCCGGCCCAGGCAAATAAAATTGGAGCGAGGGTCCGAGAATGAGAATATCACTCATGGACACGTATTATACAACCACTGAAACTATAGTCCATAAATACCCGAGGCGGGCCAGCCGCTGTAACATTCCCAGCCCTCCTAAGTCACCCAGACTCTCATTCAAACAGCATATACATCATAATAATGGTTTATTTCGGAGACGCCCGAAGCATGCCTTACGCATGACCATGGTTTTACAAGCGACAAAACGGACAAACAACGTTCATGAAAAAGTAAGAAATACGTAACACAAATGGAAGTAGGAAGAAATAGGGAGATACAAGAGGGAGAATAATATATGCACAACAAGGAGTAATGTAGGGAGTTTAACTGAAACCGGAGATGGATTCAAGTATGGGCCCGGTGTATTTGAGGGTCAAGGTCAGATGGAGCAGCTGGCTGAGCCGAGTGGGGGAGAACGGAAACTGGGAGTCTTGCATGACGAGGACTGAAAATCTACATGAGAATCTATGGTCACGAGAAACAATGAAGAAAAAAGAAAAACAAAAATTGAGTTGGATAGCTGAGGACAATGTTGCCATGAACTATGCGTTATTGCAATAAACGGGCGGTGTCAATATGAAAACAAGGAGCTGGAAATGCTAGTGAGTAGGGCTCACGGTGCGCTGGATACTACTGGAAAAACACTTCGTGAAGTGAACACAGGAGGTGTTATACACCAGCCTAATTGCGCTCGCACATCGTTGCAGACGGCCTGCACGCCCGATGTGTGCCGGCCAAAGCGGTGAATCTGACCGCACCCCGCATTGTTGGGATTGGCATGACTGTTCACTGGTGGTTTTACAGAGGGCTGAGCACCCACGATAAGGGTATATAGTCCAGGACCAACCGGACAGGTTGTGGAGCTTGGAAGACAGAGCCAACGGGAACAGCGATCGACAGACGGCCATACAGCATTATTATCCTGGCGCACCAGCCAGAAACTTGGTCACTGTAGTGCCCGAGGTGGTTGACCGGCATTGAGGAAAACCGAAAATAAAATTGAGATAGAGAGACGCAGTCTGGGTGTAGCCCAGCTGAGGATCAACGGATAACGGAAAAAACAACAAAAGTGAAGCAAGAGCTCGTCGATGCAGCGGATCCCTAAGACAAAGTGAGGCCATGAAAAGTAAAACTAAAAAAAGAAACGCATAATATGGCTAAAACTTTCAATGGGAATGTTAATATTCACCTAGAGTAGTCATTTAGCAGAAGGAAAGACTAAGTTCCGCATGAAATTGCTGAAAAACCTTAGCTGGCGGATGGGGTGTGGGCAGATTTGGTGACTTCATAACTGGGTTTTGAGTTCAGTTAATGAGCCACGCTAAGTGAGATAAACAGGACTGGATTTTCCAGTCCAAAATGGCAGAGGTGATAAGGGACGTATATGTGGTGGGACCTGGTGTAGAAAAGAGGCAACGTAAGCAAAAGGATATCAAGGAATGTTCAGCTAATGCCCATTCTGTTGCTATAGAGTGGGAAACAGAAAAGAAGGTGAGACTTTGAAGGAGCGAGACATACATGGATCAGTAAATATATGCGGATCCGTACAAAGAAACCAGAATGACGAAAAAAGCACTAAAGAGAATGGCGGGTAGATAGGCCTCAATATTGGTCCATTAGTAAATAACTAAGGCGAAGCTCGGTCTACGACAGGTGAGACTAAAAAAAGGAAACGGTGAACCATGGATAACTGATGGCTGTAAGATTCAGTAACGAGGTTGGGATTTGATGATATATATATATATATATATATATATATATATAGCCGACCAGGGGTTGGTTACTGATGTAGTTTTTATAGCGTTGTTGAGGTTGGGTTCAGGGCCGCATACGTGATATAACTAAATAAAGGTAATAAATCGTGGAGCAGATTAGGCATATTGACAATCTGTGGGGAGTATTGCGGTGACCTCTCTGTAAATGCGAATGCATCTGGAAAAAATTATTTCAAAGTGAAATTGGCAGGATCTTACAAGTTGGTATGGAAAAACAATTAGTGGACGCAGACATGCTTTACGTAGGTCGATGGCGAAGTCTGAAGAGAAGCGGTCAAATAAAGCACTCAGAATTTCAAAAGCTGTGAGGTTTTTTAAGAAGGTAAGGTAAAGCAATGGCTCAAAAGTCAAGGCCTTCCTCGTAAAGTTGACGTTCGGTTATGTGCACGTTGAATAAGCGCAAAACCGTTGGGACAGAAAGGAATTTATCAATGGCATGCACGAAAGACTACTTTGACTGAGAAGATCTGATGTGCAAAGGAAGTTTATTCCAGATCCTGGAGTACGTGAAGAGAAAGAACTTAGAGCGTAGGACAGTCCTCGTGGAAGGAGTGGTAATAGTATACTGTCTATTACGGAGTGAATATCCAGTATCCGGGAAGAAGCACAACTGGTTGGAGGAACAGGATTGCTTAGTCGATAGCTTATACAGAAACACCAGATTTAGCTCGATGTGGCAAAGCCATAACGGATCGATTTTGAGAGATAAGCAAAGTTCCCTGTAGTTTAAGTTGGACGACCAGCCAGACCCAGAGGTATCGGTATTAACACCAAGTTTGGCTCAGTTCGCCACCCGGGACGAGACGTATCAACACCCACTGCAAACCCACTGTGCAACCTGACCGAGAGCATTTGAGTGGAAGACCGAGTGCACCGTCATTTTTCAAACGTTTTCACTACACACTGAAGGCAATCATTCAAAAAGCACTTTTCAGCTCACAAATGCTTCTGCGCTGGAATGAAATGCTATCATAAACAGGCCACTGATAACATTAATTATCGATGAATTAAGCAGCTGATAACTTCCGCGAAGAGGCACAGAGGCCAGGTGCTGAAATGAGCGTGTTCTTTGGAGATCATCACTACATCCCCGACAATGAATGGTTTGCCTTTGGTGAGCCACTTCTCCCGAGCGTGCAGAGCTGGTGGGTACTCCCCATACCATCGCCTCAAAAACCTTGACAAGATAACTTGCCCTCTTTTGTTCACGTGGGTAGCCATCACGAAGGTTTGTTGGCCCTTGGAACCCCGAGTTCGACCTTGGCGTCAGTAGGTCGTTTGAAGAGAGGGCTATATTGGTGGGGTATGTCAGTGGACATTGGAATTAGAGAGCGGCCGTTCAAATTTCTTTCCACCTCTGTCATGACGGTGCTCAACTCTTCATCGTCGGGCGGCTTTTGTTCGATTATCGACGGCAATATTTGCCTGGTAGACCTGATCAAGCTTTCCCACGAACCACCACGGTGAATGGCCTGAGAGAGTGGAAGTGTCATCGTATACCATAAGCCACGATTTGGTTCTGAAGCTCGTATCTGTTCATATTTTGGCACCAACGCTGCAGTTCCCGTCAGGTGCCCACAAAAGTTGACCCCCCGTTGGAGCAAATATCTGCTTGTATGCCTCCTCGGTTGATTAGGTTTTGCAAGGCTTGGAGGTAAGAGTCGGTCGTCATGGAGTACGTAACTCCTAAGCGTACCGCACGTGACTTCATGCACGTCCTGATGCGCCCGTATCCTTTTTTCCAACCTTTTTTCCACACTTGATCCACAAAGGCCCGAAACATTCCAGTCCGGTATCACTGAACGGCCACCGACATGGAGTCACTTTATATTCGGGCAGCCGAGCCACGTGCAGTTTGCCCTCGACGGCAGTGCCTCTCCTACAGTGTACGTAATGTTAGATTGCGCGTTTCACAGTTGCTGCTCCTCTAAGTATCAAAAACGCTTTCAAATGACAGCGGTCACATGGCTTTCCCCGGAATGTACCTCTACGGCATGCATGTGTTGAACCGATAGTTCTGTCATATGTTGTCGAGCCGGTGGCAGTATGAGATATTTCTTGTCAAAGCTCATATGAAAGTTTGTCAGTCTACCACCAACTCGAGGTACTTCAACAAAGATATTGGGATGTAGATCCCCAAAAATGCTTTTCGGAAGTAGAGTTCTTTTTTCGAATGGTCCAGCTTCCCCGGCTCTCTCGAGTTCTCGATAGAAAACCCCACGTTGTATCCTCTTGAATAGATAGTATTTTGCGGCTCATAGTTCATCAGGGAGTACTGGGCCTGCTGGTACACGGCCGGATGGATGGATCCTTTTCGTGACTAGCAATTGTATCTTAAACATGGCCAATAACACTGGTGGCCGAAGCTTCTTCATCGGGCAGAAAGACCTGAGCAAACCTGGCAAGGTGAACGTCGCCCAGGTCAATGCCAACGTCATAACCGCGCCTTCCATCTCCACTCCGGATCCGAGAGGTGGCTTCAGTTCGTAAATGGTCCAGTCCTGGTGAGGCATATGCAGGAATTTCGGCCCTTCCGTCCACGTGTCCAGTTGCCGGAAGTTGGGCGCACCTCGGGAACACGGACCAGCTGGGCTGTCGACGGGTTTGACTTTGCCGCTGGCTCATAACAGTTTCGTCGTGACTAATCGTGAGCTGGTTAGCAACGAAAATACTGAAGCGACTGCTGGCGTTGTTATTGTAGTGCGGCACAATCGTCGGGTCCATCCAGAAACTAGCTAATCAACTATAAAAGTTGAAATTTCTCTTTGCTACTTGTACCGCTCTTACTGCTAGCACGGCTCCACTGAGCATGAGACGCGTGATCGAAACCGATTTCAGCGGAACAACGCGAGCTTCGGCGAACAGAATCCTCGCAGCGTAATGCCCATCGCCCATGCACCATCGTCCATGCACCACGGCTCCGTACCCGACTTCGGACGCCTCAGAAAAAGAGTGCAACTCTCCCGTCTGTGTTGTGTGGCCAAATGGAAGCACCGGGGATTCCTTGTGTCCCCCAGTTTCCTTGAGGTGATCAGAAACTCTTCCCATACTAGCCGATCTTCTGCACCCAGTTGCTGGTCCCAATGGAATCTTCTACGACAGAGCCGCTGCAGCCAGGGCTCTCCGGGGAACAACCGGGGAGAGACAAAACCGAGCCAATCAAGCAGGCTAGAGACAGCTGCAGTATACCGCGAATAGTAACTGGTTGGCAGGGAGCATTCAGTTCGAGGGCGAAGTCGTCCGTTTCCGCATTCCATCAACATCCTGGCATGCGCTCAGTGGGGAATGCAGAACCATCCATATCTCGAATCCTTTCGGTCTTGTCGTAGTGCGGAATGACCTCAAGCACTTCTGACGCGTTCGACATCTGTTCCGTGAAATGGCAATCTGGCCGAGCACCTGGACTGTGCTAGGGCCGAGTCAAAATCATTGAAGTACTCACGGTAGTCGTCGACGTAGAAATTTCGGCTGACGCTGTCTGCTACCCACTGGTAGACCAGAGCTCCATGTTTGTTCGCGGCTTCCTGGAGGGCGTAGTTCGCACAAACCGGCGATTTTATCGCTCCGAAGGGGCGGACTGTCATTCTATAATTTGCCACCGATCTGTTCGAGTCGTTCTCGTCCCACCACAGGAATAGCAACGCATCTCATTTATCTACCGGCATCTTTACCTAGAAAGGCCTTTATCATATGTCGGCTTACAAGACTACTCTGCCTACCCCTAAACGGCACAAGACCTCAATCAACGGCGTGGTCCAATCGGGCCCCTGTAACGGACGACCATCCATCGACTCGCCTTGAAAATTGGCTGCCCAATCAAAGACCAACCGCAGCTTTTCTGGTTTCTTGAGATGAAGGAGTGGGTAATGAGGCAAGTACCATGTCCCCTCCCGACCGTCGGTGAGTGCAGGCACCTGTTCAAACTGAACAACCTCCTTGTTTTGCATTACTAATTCTGGGCATTGTTTCCAGAGATACTGATCCCGACCGAAAAGTTCTTCCAAGCGTAGTAGTCTTTAGAGAGCACAAATTCTGTCACCAACCAAAGGGTCGGCACGAATGGACTAAGGAAGTGGAGCCCGGAACTGAATCTGACGGCCCTTGGTTCCTTGCCGCACTGTCTGCATGTCGAGGTGGTCCTCTTGAGACAATCATGATCGTTCGTCTCCGTCTTCATGGAACTCCTTTCCCTAGAAGCCCTGCAACTTGTACTCCGTGTGTTCCGTTTTCGCTGATACGTAACTTACGCAGACCCGTCACCCCTAGACTGGACCATATAGTGTCCAAGCTGTTGTTGTGCGTGCGGCACAGGGGGCCTGGCTGTTACCTGCTCTCTGGTCAAGCACCCAATGTGCTCCTGGAAAGTCTCAGCCGATACAACAACCAAGTTCATCGTCCTTCCAGTCTACGAAGATTACATTTTGCAAGTAGGAGCATCTAGTTGAAATTGCACCCAACAACCTCGATACTCGCATGGGGGGATCAGCCATTGTAAAAGCCTCCGTTGATTCGATTTGCTCGTTGACATCTAGGGAGATGAGCTGCAACCTCAACCGGTATGCAGTTATTACCTGCGTTCCGCCCACCGTGATCCTCGCTAAAGACGTCGTGCTTTTAGCGAACTGGTTTTTTATCGGCAGACCGCTCCCTCACCAAGTTGGTGTCTGATCCGCTGCCGACGAAAGTCAGCGCTTTGGCCGCCTTAAATGTGGTCATCACTCCTACAGTAACTGCTCTAAACCGTACTGGCTCACTGGCAGACCGTGACACTTAGCAAATCACACCGGACTTTGTGTTCGCATGTGACGTATTTTCTCTCACCTAGTGAAGCGATGGAGGATATCTGCCAGTTGCTCTTAAAGATTGCGTTCCCTAAGTTCGACAAGCAACAAATTCGACCTAGAACACCGACTATGCCGACTAGAGCCTGTAACCCTGAAGCCATGAAGAGAAAAACTATCAGAATGGACTTGCCGGGTTCTAGCGATGATTTGATCCTATACGATCCCATTTTCAGATGGGTTGAGTCCAGTGGTCACCTCATTGCTCCTTGTTGTTTGCATCATTCCAAAGACAATGTCAAAGTACCGTAACGACCAAAACGCTCAAGTCCTAGTCCGGTTGAAGCCTGACCAACGAATAAATTATCGATTCACCCACTAATAAGCTCCACTCGTTCTGGATAGCACCTTGGAGCCTCAAAGCAACGCGTAGCCCAAATCGATGCAGAACCCAAATCCAGAACACGATTGCTCTGCGGATTTCACGGTACTATTAGCGAGCAAAAATATAAGTACAAACACGACCATACCTTTGACAGTGAGCCTCAGTCACTATCCAGCCAAAAAGGTAGTCAAAAATGGGACAAAATTCTGTAAAAAGGGGAACAGTTGGCCAAAATGAGTAAATAATAAATGCCCGTCCTGAAGTCTAAACAAATAGAACAAGTTCTCCACGCTTAATCAGGCCGAAAGAACAATTTCCTGAGCGTGCCAGCCAAAAATCAGCGTAAACGAGCTGAACGTCTACGGTCAGTCGACATGATCGAGAAAGTGAAACCGAGGAGTAATAAAACGAAACTGTGCTGAATCAGTGCATCTCACTACCATACCAACTGTCCTCAAAGTAATCTCAGTAAGAAAGCACAACCATAAAAGTAAAAAGTAAGTGCACCAAGCGTACAATAATTGTCGACCACAAAACAGTGTCAGCTTGAATAAGGTTAGATAAGGCGGTCCAAAATTGGTCATAGATTATAGGAATGTGAGCAGAAGAGGAATTTTTCAATCAACATGGACATTACACTGGACTTTGTGTCCGCTTGCGGCGTATTTCCTTTCACCTGGTGAAGCGATGGATGATGTCTGCCCGGAGAACGTTTGTCACCACGTCTGGTTTTTGGTTGGCAATCTGTCGCTCGGTGTGAGGTGGTAAGGCAGATAAAACACGCTCCTGTTTCCATCTTTTTCTAGGTCTGTTGCGTGTTTTCACATTCACAATTGATTAAATGATTAGTGTTAGTCGCTTTTGAGCAATACGTAGCCAAATTCAAACGAATGTAAAATCTAAAGCTCGATTTATCAATAAGTTCTACGATACTGGACTATTAGGGGAGTAGTGACATAAAACACATACTGACATCAGTTATCCCAGCACACACGCAGAAAGCAAGAGCCGAGTTGCGGCTTGCTAGAGACAAACCCGTGCGTCACGCAAGTCCAAGATGAGACAAGATAAGGTTACGCGTTGGATGAGAACAAAATCGGTTGGTTCCTAAAGACAAATGTACGGAAACACGCGAATTCCGTACGTGGGAGAGTGATATCAACAAAGCACGAAATTATGGCGCATTTAGGGGTTTTCTTCAACCGATCTTTACACCTAACATTGCGATTTGCAGCCCATTGTGTTAACTTTGACCGGACATAAGTAGAATATGATTTTGGTTTACCTTTCTTTCTTCGAGCTAGCCTCTCTTCGTACTGGCTTTTGCATTCCAGTTAGGTTCATAAAGCCTTTCCATGAGCCGTATTATATTCCAGTTAGTTAGTGTGGCTCCCTCTCTTCCGAAACCTGTTTCATGTTTGTGTTTTACGGTCCGCGCTTTCCAAACTCTGGACTTCATCCATGATGGCAAACCACTTCATTCAATCCTCACTAACTGCGCAAAAGGATCCAGAAAGGTTGTAAGGCTCTCCTTGATGTGGTTCGACCTCTCTTCTACTTTGCAATGAATGGTCTACCAATTTAGTTTCGCTGTTGCATCTACTCGTGCCGGGGTCTTTAGCCCGCCGAACCTACTGCGGTATTTATCCGGCGGTGCGCTTTCAGGTGACGCCAGTTCAATGGTTATCACCCCGTGGTCGCTGTTCCCTAGTGGCGCTGTGGTAAACATTGGACCAAATTCCTCTTCACACTTCATCATTAGTGAATCAAGTTTCGCGGAGTTCTGGTTCACCGTCCAACGCGTTTCCTGCTGCTCGTGTTGGATGAGCTCGTTTCCCTATAGGATTTGCAGAAGTACACCCCCAGAAGACCCCGTTGGTACATCCTTCAATTCCCTATCTATTACTGAGGCACTGAAGTCCTCCATGATGAGTGGAGCTTTATCCTTACTGTCTGCGTCAATTACCGACAGCTTTTCAGAATCCTTCACTCTGATAGAGACTGGGCTCCGGTAAGCACAAAGAAGAGTCACAGGGTTTCTATACGTTCTAATCATACAGCTTATACTGTGCACATTTGGTGATCATATTTCTACTCATTCATGCTGGAGCAAACGCTTAGCAGCCGGCAATAGCACTCCACCGCCTAATCTGCTGACCTCTCTGTCCCCTCTGTACTGTAAGAAGACATCAAGCAAGCGTAAGTGTCGAACTCCTGCGGCGTTAGGCTCGCCTCGGTAAGCGCAACGACCAGTGCGTCGCCAGTGTGGTTGCCGATTCATCCGACTGGTTTCCAATGCTGCAAAAGTTTGTGTATATAACCGGCAAGCGCCCGGTGACCAGCAGTCTCTTCTTCTTAGTGCGTTTGCAGAGATTCTTTAGGCTCTTAAACCCTGAACTCGGGAGCCGTTTTGTTTTTTTCGTTTCTCTGGCCTTATCTTTCTTATAAATGTCCAAAGGCTCTACAGGAGATCATTACGCCCTCCCCTCCAGTATCGAACAGTCTACACGATTTTCCCGGTTTCCAGGCCAGAGCTCCTGAAGCCCTCCTTTGCCCTGTCGTTCGTGGGTGCTACAGCTCTTATTGCCAGCTCCGGAGACTCCTGACTGGCAGGCTGTGTGCCTGTTTCCATGATGGCGCGGGTAGCAAACTT
Organism: Fasciola hepatica; assembly: GCA_948099385.1. Classification (NCBI taxonomy): domain Eukaryota; kingdom Metazoa; phylum Platyhelminthes; class Trematoda; order Plagiorchiida; family Fasciolidae; genus Fasciola; species Fasciola hepatica. The sequence goes on from CANUEZ040000131.1 coordinate 3,317,207, forward strand.
GCCAGTCACGTCACCCGGTTCAAAGGAGACCGTGCCGCTTGAGAGCCTCATTTGTTTTGAGGCAGCTAACAGCCCGTCTCTGTGCCTTGGGCTTGTGGACCCCACCAAGGTGGGTCTTGGCCTTCTGTCGTTCTCCGATATATCTGCCCTCCATTTTCCCAGCCGCAGGCTTCTTTTTAATGTGGCCTTATCAGACAGATCGATGCATCTTAGCCAGTTAACAATAGGACCTTCAGTGACCATTATTCTTATTCTCTTCTCCTGTATATGCGGTCTCGGGCTCTACGAACCACCACATTTCTGAAACTCTCCATAGCTATTTCATTAGCCTTTTTGGGTTTACAATCTGACAGAAATTCTTTCTGTCTTCGATTAGGCCCTATAATAATTTACCATGTTCCCCCGGATTCGTGGAGACTCCCAGAATCAGCTCGTTGATTGAAGGTTTATTGGTCCCAATGTCTCGCACTGAAGACCGGTGTATGTTCCCGGTTATTTTCACAGTCAGCTTTGGTTTCTAGCCTTTGTTCACTCTCCCTTTACCTGGTTTGTCTTCGGCTTTACCATCAAATACATGGCCTTCCGTATCAGTCCTTTCCTCAGGAATTGCGCACTTGTTATCGAGATGCGTTTTGCGAGTCTTCGTTACTAGTTTTCGCCATTCAAATCACCCTCAATACACCTGAACCAATTTTATTCGTCATGAACTCACAATCTAAGCAGGACCACCTTGGGCATGTGTGGTCTACATAAATCTCATATGATGTCTTAGCAGTTTCGCTGCATATCTTATGGTACCACTCTTATTGGGTGTCACGAAGTATCGCTTCATCATCTACATCCTGCTCGCAACTCTTGTTCCCTCACCATATCTGACTTTCTATTTGGCCATCATCGTCCCTCCTAATCGTCGTTGTGACAGGAAGAGCCATTTTTATCTGTAGTGTTGAACTGCTATACTTTCACCATCAACTACGGAAAGTTGTGGGACGCAGTGAAAATGGCTAAAACTGGTGCGGAATAGAAACGAATATTTCCAGTAATATAACAGCCACAAGAAAACGGAAAACTAACGTACGCAAGAGGAAGAGCAAAGACTTTTCAAGCAACCTGAATTGCACTGCGCGATGATTTCCGTTTTTTCGATGGTCCGACTGAGTACCGTAGCCCAGAGCTTTTTCGAGGTTTTACGCATTTTCCAGTGCATCTTCTCCCGATTTTTTTCTTTTTCACAAATGGGTTCTGCACCCAGCTCCAAGTTACAGTGTAGCGCAGTTTAATATTTTCCGCTCGCAGCATTACCGATTTTTTTTGGAGAAAGTGCAGTGAAAAGACCATTGCGAAAATCCCTAAAGGGCCTTGTTGAAGAGGTGAAGAAAAATTCCTTTAGATCTGTAGAGCTAAACTTTTGTCCAAGAGCTGCAGCGCTTGTACACAATTGACACTCTAAGATGTGCTAACGAATGACAACTATTCACGCATTGTGAGAAATTTCTGTCAATGCGCGCTGGAATAAGAACATCCAAAAGGAAAGTTTTTTTGCCTGGTTTGTTCACGGTATTTTAGCCATCGAATTGCACTGAGAGCAGAAAGTCAGTAGACAGAAATAAGCGGGGTCTGAGGGGTGATGGGACAAGTATCAGTGGTACATCCCGGGGAAAGTTTTGAGTATTGACTGGGGGGGGCATTGCGAGGGATCCGTCTGTGAAGTCTCTCTGTGGTCCACGAATTCTTGCCAAAATAGGATTCCAGATGCCAGTAATTTGGGAGACACCAATCAAAGGAGGTAAATGTAGGGCTGAAGTGTAATGAGCGGCCGGATAATTGGAACATTTCCTTGGTGATAGACGTTTACGAAAATCTAAACGACAAAACCAAGCTGGAAGGTGACTGGAAGAAAAGCAGAAGTCTGGAATGTTTCCAGCTGTGAATAATTGGCAAATGGTGTAAACTTCATCAAAAACCCAGACCAATTTCACAGACCTTATCTCCTGTGACACAAGGGTCAAAATACGGATCAGCTTTTGCATTACAAATGATTCAACTACCTTCCACTTAAAAGTCGATGGGTAGTGGAGTAAACGGACCTCTTGCGGTGTTTTATTCTAGAGTGAAGAGTACTTTGCTATAGAAAAATTGGACCGCAGACTTTCATCAGAAATTTGAAGAGCTACAAAGGAACTAATTTGTCGCAACGAGTACTGAAAGTTCATGGGCATCTTGAATTGTGCTGATGGGCAAATTGTCTGCTGTCTATTGAGCTTATGCGAGAAAGGTAGGAAATTTTTAGTCTTCTCAGCCAAAGAGGGTCTTTATATAAAAGGTTTCAGCGCTGCTTATAGCTCAGTGTTGCGGAATAACCTATTATTTGCCTCGTAAATTTTGTTGTATATTCTCAATATATATTCGGTCTCACTGTTGCACGTGTGAATAAACCGTTGATCTATACAACTAGGGTGGTTTTACGTGGGTCTTATAGACACAGAGTTTTGTTTCTCGTAATAGAAGTCCTATGGAGTAGTCCAATTTATTTTCCGGCCTTTGAAACTTGAATGGCCGTGTGTTCCGGGAAGTGAAACTAGCATAAGTGTTTGAGACTCAGACTTCATAAAGATGAATTGTTTGCAGTTTTTCGAACATCTATGCTGAGAAGCCCTGGAGGGACAAAACGTTTACAAGATAGAATATTACTTTTCTCAACAGGGAACTTTAATAGGCAGGTAGACCCCAGGTGCCTGGTCCAGTAAGATCCTGTTATATGTTGACAACGATTGTGTCTAAAGAATGGGGTTCAAAGATATACAAGAGTTTCTTCATCAGCAGGAATGATAAAGGTAATTTCGGGACGGACTACACCGAATAGTTTACATATATTTGGAAGAGCATTGGTCCCAGAATGCTACAATGAATGCGTGCGCTGGCTACGGCTTCCAGTAGTGACACTATGTCATTTAGGTTTACCACGTGATAGGTTGAAGGCAAATTTGAAGACAGCCGTGGATGTTAGGGTTGAATATTGCCACAGGCTTCACCTTTGGCCAAAATTCGAGAGCGAGAGACACGGTCAAATGCTTTTGTCATACCGAGGCAAATTATATTCATTGTTCTGCTTTTGTTAGCACCCGTCTTTGTGAGATTTTAAAAGTCGGTCAAGCTAGTAAAACATGCGCGGTTTCTAGGTAAATTATGCCGGACCGTATTTATAAGATTATTTTTGAGAAGGTAGTTCTCAAGCCCAGCTTTATCCAGCTGTTCCACGATCCCTGAGACAGTCGAGTGTAAAGATCTATGTCGAAAACCCTTTAAAATGCTCCACGTGTCTTGCGAACCTGACTGCATTAGACATCACTTTGTCAAGCTGAATCACATGCAAGACGTTGGCAAGTTTATTTGGTTCTGTGACACATCCGAACTTGTCTTTGAACCTCTTCCGATCCTCGTGCCTAGACCATAGGGATCTGAACCTTTGGCTGATACTGTTCGGTCTTTTTGGCCGCATACATGAAGTTTCTCCATACTTCTACCTTTCGTAATTTTCAATTTATTACCGTAAGACTACCAGTGATTCTATTTCCGGATTTGGGATTCACTTAAGTTGGCTACTAGCCGCTCGGTATAAGGTAACTGGCTCACGCTGGGACGTGACTGAAAGGTCTATAGCCTGCTGGGTTTTGTTTTGATCCCTATCCTCAAAGTGGAATAATAACTGAGATACTTTACTGGCTAGGATACAACCTTCGTCGCAAAGATAAGTTCAATATGTTTGAAAATATAACTGGAATATCCGGTCCCCTAGCCTGAAAATTGCCGTGGGTAGGGCGCCTGGCCTGGGGTGGTAGAGCAGTCTAATACTTGACAACAAAGGTGACATATCTTTCGGATGAACAGAAGCCGTAGACCAACATTCCGAGGAATTGAAAGTAAAAATCGGAAAGCTGAAGGAGAATCATTTGTAAGAGTGGACGCAAAATCAGAGCAAGCCCCCGGTATGCCTTGATCTTTGTTTACATAAGTAATATTGTAGAAGAGGGAAGAAATATTCGAAGTGGCTTGAGTGTTTCTGCTTCATTCACCCAGCTAAAATCTCTACTCTTTTTGGGTTGCGCAACATTTTTCATGTTATTTCTTTATCCACCCCGAACAAGAGGTGATACCTTGAGATAGGCGGAGGGATTGAAAGCGTAATAAGAAATCCCTTCTTTCGAGAAAGGTACTTGCTAATTTTAGGGGTCGCTGATTAATTCGGGGTACGATATTTGATTTAGCACATTGACTGGAATATGTTTTGGGCTTGATTACATCGCGAGAGTGATTGAGAATTGAATAAAACGTTTTTATTTCTTCTTGAGGCGCGCGAGACAGGTTTTCCTTCTGCAATTATTCTGATGATCTTGAACGAAGAATCACCAGCTACAACGCGCTGCTTATTGAAAAATTCTGTTGTCACATATTCACCTACAAGCTGAAAAAGTGGGCAACAGTTGTTGCTTTTTATCCGTTCACTTAGCCTAGTGCGACGGCACAGGTGATGTGCCGTTTGGTAAATTATGAGGTTAGTTGCTTTCACCAAGGATATGGATAAACGGTCCGAAATATCAGAAAACCCTTTCTAGATTGTTTGTATATATATGTATTTCCAAAGCAGGTGTATCAACAAAGTTTCCGGCTGCCTGCAGACATCGACAGCCCGGATTTGTAGCCGAATGAGTAATATGCATGAGAGGTGCCAGCTTTGAAAACTGCCCCCCAATCCATAACACCCATTCATCCTTTTGAGTTAATTTCAGTTCCAGTACACTGACTTTTTCCTAGCCTCGTTGAATAAATAAACAAGAGCTACTGAGTAGGGTCCGTCTTTGAGCAGCACAATGGAAGTTACTTGTTTTCGCCTGCGGTTGCTGGGAATATCAAAATGCGCTTGCAGGGGTTCATAAGGCTTAACCATCTGTCACAAAGTCATGAACGTGTGATTGGTTTTCCAAGGGATAACGATGAAGTAAGCAATTGCGCAGCCTTTTCAGCAATTTTGCGGCTTGGATGTTATGTTTATACCAATTTTTGAAAGGAGCGGATAAAAGTTAGCCCTGTGAAAGCACTAGTTTCCCCGAAGCTTCGGTGTCGGCAAAATAGCTTCCACATAGAAGACGGCTACTCTAAAATTGGCCGCTTTAGATAAGGGACGCTACTTCGGCTAGACGTTCTGCGTGCCTCTAGGAATTTTATTTTTCTGTGATCTTGTGTACCTGTGAACTGGCATTTTTACTCTGATCTTGCCTTGTGCGTGTGTATTGACCACGGTCAAGAAATATACTATACTATACTATACTCCGAAGCCTCAGAACTTAATCAAAATCACTGCTTCCATATTTTTGGGTCTCTCAGAGGTTGTTCGCCTTGGCGACAATTTACGGTACGACGCGTGTGACAGCTGGATCCACCTGGAATGCTCTAGTATGAGCAATAATCTTCATGAAGCTCTCGACAAGTGTCTCGTGAATTTACCCAAAGAGCTGTGCTTCAAATGAAATGGGCTATCTTGCTCCGTATGGCTGACAAAGAAGTCAGTGCAGAAGGCGCCTGGCATCACAGATAGCACGGATTCATCATCATTTTCATCATCATTATCACCATCATCGTTATCATCATCATCAGCAGCAGCAGCAGCAGCAGCATCATCATCATCCCCATCCCGATCATCACGAGTGGCATTAGCTAGACGTCTTCCGTTATCATTTGTAGGTTTCTGGGAGTTTCGTTAGTCATTCTACCGTGAGTCGTCCTAGGAAGTTACGAAAATTCTTACAATTTTTTCCCAACACTCGTATTGTGCTTGCTACTCAAAAATATGGGACCAAAGAATAAAGTTAAGAAACAAATAACAAAACTGAAACTGTGCTCTGCTCCACTGGTGAATATCCTAAAGAATGTGCGTTATGATGCAAATATCTTCCAGGACATTAAGAATATTACGACAAGGCTTAAATCCTAGATGACTTCACCTCTTAGATCGCTCCATCAATGCGCCCAATAGACTCCACGGCAGAATATACTCCGCCGCAGCCTAAATCCGCTACCAAATTCCTTGAATCTTTATCTACTAAGATCTCCAAAGGCATCTCAAACAGCAAAAATAATGCAGCTTTCAATCCATTTGGCCGGAATCTAGTTTTAATACTGAAATTCGCCCTCCCGGGAGCAGTTGGCATCGGACACCATTCATACACTTGCACAAAACTACGCAAACTTTCGCCGCGCCACACTTGTTCTATCCTCTTCCAAATCCCTTCGGACCAGACAGCAAGGCGATTTAGCAAAAAGGCAGTATTTGCTTTCCCTCAACACAAAAGTTAGTCAGAATTACGGCCTTCAAGAACCCTTTCAGAGGGAAGCGCCAAGGGCAACCATCCAGCCTGTACCGTCTACGAGTAGTCCACAAAGCAGTCCCCGGCAGAAAACTGCTTTATCCAAACTATCACCAACCTGCCAACTTGTTCTCTCTACACCAATTCAGGTACCTGTCGACCTCGAAAGTCCATCTTTGTCGGACACCCGTTAGCATCCCCTGATCGTCTATCCGGAGCTGCTCGCCCGCCGCTGCATCTAATGTTGCCCCTCATTAGGCTTCCAGAGTGTCTCACCCAATATGCATCTTACAGCAGTCACCCTTCTGATGTCTCCGCAGGTGTGACCCTCCCAAGAAACAGGTTTTTTATAATGGCGGCCACAACGTACCCTACAAACCACTACCATGTAACCCACCCGCTAATCTCCCTAGCGCAGTTACTGCTCCACCTGTTGACACCCTCCTGGTGGACAACCCTACTGCCGGAAGCTCACTTGGCCCTAATAGGCATCCGCTGCCCTCAGGTGGAGCCCAAGCGCCATGTTAACTCAAAGATACAGGGAGAATTTCTGTTCTACTGCTGAATTCCCGTTCAATGTTGAACAAAATTATGTGCTTGGGTAAACATGGATTCGCTTCTAGCTTTGACGTTATTCTGGTGACTGAAACATGGTTAGCCGATCATACTTTAACTGACGTTGTTTCGTTTGTAAGCTATAACTCCTTTCTAATAAGCAAAGTGAACCGCCGAAGCGGTGATTGTCTTGAATACCTTAAACACAAATTTACTACCACCCCTCTCCACCACCCGGTGCTCGACCGTCTCCTTGACTCCCTTTGGCACTTCGTCCAAATTCCTGGAAACGTGTTGTATATTGGGTGCATCTTTCGAGCACCTAATTCCAGTTACTTCGAATTTCCGCATATCAATAGGGCTTCGAGCACATTCCTACTTTATTTTTAGGTCCAAAGATCATAGCAGGAGACTTGAACACTCCCAGTTTTTGTTGGAAAACAATAACTGCCCCCTCTCATTTATCTGATTTCCCTCCGAACACCTCCTCTGCGGGATGGACACAGCATGTCTTCACTCCAACAAAGCCTACCAATATTCACGACTTAGTCTTCACTCATGGCCTCCTTGAAATGAACGTCTCCGTCACGCGAAACCTTCCTGGTAGTGACCACAAAACGGTAACATTTCGCCTGGCTGTTACGCATGAATCGTGCCTACCTGAAGTTTTTGAAATTCAAAACCAAAACACCCGTAGACTGGCTAGTTGGGCCCAGTTGCCTACTTCCCTCCGGGGCACTGACGGTTCTGACGTCTTCCACACATCTGGTTCGAAAAGAGCAGCCGATGTGCTCTATGCCAAGTCGCTCTCCTCCATTAACCACCTAACTCCAACCCTTAGGCATATTCAAGCCAAGAGTACCAGAATTTACAGACTTCGACAAAAAATCTCTGAGATCCCGAATCCATTCCTCAGGAATTGAGATTTCTGTCCCACACTCAGAATAGGCCAACTCTGCTGTGCTCTCCGTGCAGCAACCGAGAATAAACTCAATAAACAAGAAGGGTTGCACTGCAACAGCCTTATACTGTGAAGCTCCTCCTAAAGCTGCCAAAATTTCCCAACTCTCGCAGCAGTGAATAAAATATCCTTTTCCTCATCCAAAAGGCACCCACCCTGATTCGCCAAAAGACACGGCTAATGTTTTCAACTGCTATTTCACCTCAGCTCTTAGTACGGACAATTACCCTCCGCCACTCTGCTATCCGATGCTGACACAGGACGCCATATCGACCACAAAAATAGCCAAGGCCAACATTAGGAAATTCTTCGCCAACACTAAACCCCCTATAGTCCAGGGCCTGATGACCTTCCACCTGCCCCATTTCGGTTTGGGGAAGCTGATCTATTACTGATGTTGCTAAGGCTCGTTACGCTATCCGTGTCATCCCGAATATTCCTGGGTCAGTGGAAAGCTTCCTGTGTAACTCCACACTGCAAAAATGGTCCTCTGCATGATCCGGGAACTGTCGCCCCGTGAACCACACTTCGACTGTTTCCAAGCTCATAGACAGGATTGTGAAGGATCAGCTTGCAACCTTCCTGACTTATCGAGGCCTTATCAGCTCAGCTCAGCATGGGTTTCCAAAGTCTCGTTCCTGCCTCGTGTGTCAGAAAGACTTCTTCGATTTAATCACTTCACAGCAGACAGCAACATATCAATCATTGTCATTTTTTCTAGAAAATGGCCAAGGCATTCGACCGCGTAGCCCAAGCCCACTTACTGTCAAAAACTAAATCCTACAGAGTCACCGACCCCCTGCTGTCCTGGCTGTTATCTCACCTTCCATAACATTCCTAAGCCGTCGCCGCCAATAGGACGCCTTCTCAGAGTATACAATTACTAACTGGGTCGTACAGGGAAGATTTCTAGGCCCCCTCTTAATCCTCGTGTACATAAACGACGTCTTCCATGCAGTACATCAAGGCATGACATTCTTCTTTGCTGACAACATGAAGCTAGTCTATACTTTTGAGGTGAACGCCTTGCACTCAGTTCCTAGTAATATTCTGTCAGGTTTGAAGTCTCTTGGTGAATGGTGTACTCAATGGCCGATGAGGTTTTCGGCAGCTAAGGGCTCTCTTCTGTCCCGCAAGTGCCACGTTCCACCTGGCTCTCATAATAAACCGTCTGCCGACTCCCATCACCCACGTGGTAAGAGAACTGGGATTGCATAATTCTTGTTTTATTACCTTCATAACAAGAATTGACGCAAATTTTAAGGCAAGAAGAACGATTGCACTCATCCTCAGATTACACAGTACTCAGGAGAGCAAGCTCCTGATATTCAAGACTCACGTCTATTCGCTGTTGGAATACTGCCCCCTGGTCTTTACCTTGATGCTAAAGGCTGACCGAGTCAATATATAGAAAGAACAACGTTCCTTCATCAGAAAATTACTTGGTCCCTCTTTCAACCTTAACTACAGAGCTAACTAATGAGGCCTGAGCCTCTATGGTTACGTCGTATCAGGCTCATTCTTTCATTCCGCTTCAACCTTCTGCACCCGAAAGTTCACTCATCTGATAGTCCACTCGGTTCCTCTTGCGAGCCTCCATACTCTCTCCGTCACAGACAACTCCCCATTACAATCCACAATCTAAACTCTCATTCAGATTTAGATATCCTTGGGTTATTTATTGTAGCCTTTGGAATAAACTTCCAGACTCATTGTGACCATTTCGCGCGCCAGAACAATTTGAGGGGGCATCAAGCAGACTCCTTGGCGCGTCTTCTGCAGTCAGCATGACCCGCAATGGCACAAACAAAAATGAAGCATATGAAGGCTGTCTCGATTATAAGACTACTACGAGTCACAGACTTTTGCTTTCGAACCTTTTCTCATAACTCGTCTGATAACTCCGCCCATATATACATATATACATATATATATATATATGTGTATATATATATATATAATGAATATGCATTCTTGTGTATACTCAAAATCCAATACTGTTTTATATTATTTAACGGACTTTTGACTAGTCTCAGTTACATAATTGCCAATCCAAATAATCTTTCTGTATTACGTGGAGCTGGCTCCGGTTTCCTCTCCTACTCCTCTGCCAGTCCAAATTCTACATTTTCCCCCTATGTCGTGATGATAAAACCTGTATCCCTGCAGAAAGTTTATGCTCATATCTGTTTCCAAAAGCCGCTGGTACACAGCGAACGGGTTAATAATCTCAAACATTGATAGTCTCCAGGTGGTGCCTGACCATAAACCTTCGTTGTCCCCACCTTAGCATTAACCTACCAGTATTCTTTGCCCATATCGTTTTACCCTTATGACTAAGGCCAATGCATCTAGAATCTTCCCTAAATATACTTTATATTACTTACCTTACGAAAGGTCAACTTTGAATAGTCCCAGCGCTGCATTTGGCTTAGTCGCCGCCTCTAACTCTAACCCTAAAATGAAGCCCCTGACAGATTTATCATCCTTCATCCTATCATCACTCTTAATCAAATCACCCCCACATAGATTAAACACCTTTCCTGTCATAAGGCTGAGGTGTTAGCCCCAACCAAAACACGGGTGGCACATCAATCAAATGCTACGTCGTCCTGCTAAGATTGGCTCATATAAAATCTTTTTCACCTAGTCGCCAAAACGACTAACGATCTGTGAGCCATCTCGATGTGTCCTTACGGGTTATGCTGTCAACAGCTGGTCCACATATAAACTGAAAGTCGCAGAAGTCCGGCTCTGTCTGAAGCGATCTGTTGACTACGCATTTCCCGAGTGTTGGCGTCGTTCCGTCCGTCCGTTTCCCACATTTCCTTTCCTCTATAGCTAAAGCCGCTATACCACCTTTGGGTAGATGGCGACTAGTCTGCCGTTGTCTTATTACGCGGGGAAGAAGATAAGCCAACCCTAGCAGTGGAGGATCCTATGGGTCACACTTGAAGAATGAAGGGCCTGGGAGAAAGGTAAAGTACGCCCTATGGGGTTAGCACGCTCTCCCGCCCCTCTGAAACAGAAAAATAAAAAACTGAATTATCAGGAATACTTCTGGCTGTGAGTGTATCGGATTCATGCTCTGCGCCCCTTTAATATCGGATGAATTCCCGGGTACAGCCACAGCCCGGCCCTGCTAATGGGATGCCCCAAAAACGATGCAGCTTCATAAATAAGCACTCAGCACTTCTGCCTGGCCCTGCGCTGATTGACAGCTTGCCGAATAAACTTCACACTTAAAAACCGACCCCACCTCTAACAGTTTAAACCCTTACGGTTTGTTATTTCATTTTCGACCAGCTAGCTGATGCTAGGTTACGTTGTTCATGCTCGCTTTCCGAAGTTTCACCATGTGAGGTCAGCTAGGTTCACATTCTTTCTTTTCGAAACACAGAACGGCTATCACAAGCTTTTGTTTACGCTCAACAATAATGTCAAGAAGGAATCTTTCCAAGGTTTGCCCTAGACACTCGCTCGTAAGTTGCTTGCGACCCGTCCGGGTTTCCACGCAAATAAGTCGTTTTCTCAAAGCGCAAATGACGCCCAAACATGGGCATCCTAAGCTGCGGCCTTAGATTTCATCCTCACACTGCACAAGGTGTAAAAGATCCTTACCTCTTACATCGAGAACATAAACCTTCCACAGTTGATTCTAGCAGCCAGCGATTGGGGCTGCACCGTACGCATAGCTGTCGTCCGTACATATCAGACAGCAGGGGACCAGGTAGCCGCAGTCCTCTAGAACTCTAAATCACGTCCCCCTCAGCCTAAAAATCGTCCCAATTAGCAACTAGTTTACTCCGCTACTTCCGTAGATACGTAACGAACCGACGACTCAACATTTCACCCGAAAAAGTAAAAGCCTAGGCAAAATGTACAAACCAAAGTTACTCTTTACCATGGTGCACGCCATAAGGCAGATGCCACTAGTCAATCACCAAAAAGGGATCCATCAGTCTCTACAGTCTAGGAAAAGCTTGTCTACTTCTCCACTGCTTTAAATTCATACATCGGAGACTTATTTTACCACCTCAACTTGATCTCCTCCGTTTGTTACTGCAACCCACAGCTGGAACCACTGCCAACCTGATGGCCTTCCTATTTATTCTAGGCCTTGGTTTATGCATTCCTTCGAATTGTAAATACTTGATTTCTGATAAAACCTTATTCATAACTCCCAGTCGGAAAATCCTCCAGATTGGCATACCATCAATCTCTTCCATATTGTGCTCGTTACTTGGGCAGCCTCCGGTCCACTAAAACCCACTAACGGACTACAGCACGGGTCTGACGAATTAATTGGTGGGATTGGACTATTTTCTACGCTGACCGTCGCCATAAGGGACACCTCACATCTGTAGCCAAGGAGGTCAAAGTCCTACTGCTCGGGCAACAAGCGCCCATCAGCCTATAATTTGTCTGATATCCTGATCATTTTCCTCATAAAGATCAGTCTTGTCTGGTGAGCCCGCTCTTGCTCAGGCTTCAATTCGTGACCTGCCATCCGTGAAAGTCACGGTCATTGTGAAATAAAATACCAGACACTCGCTACTGGCTGGAACATGGCGTTTGTTCTTTTACTGTAACATAGAAACGTTTATTCTCATACACAAGTAACAGTCGTTGCTGCCACCGGCCGGGTTCTTTGCAAGTCACAGCAACAGGCCTTCACGTCCATATTCATCCTACTCTATGATCTCTCCATATTTCTTTCAACGCATTTGCTCCATCTTCTAACTGCAACTGACTGTCTCGTCAACAACTCCATTTTAAATTCCCCGCTGAGCATCGATCTACTATCCATGCTGCTCAAACAGCACATCACGTTTTTTGTGATTTGCTTGTCTTCACGTCACCTATGCCACTGAATTATCTAGGGAAAACAGTCGTAGCAAACTTGTCTGACCCACCGGTATTTATTCTTTAGACTGCCTCCTACACTAGGTATTTCAAACCACCGTTCTTCTGACCTAGTCATTTGTCCAAATAACATCAACGGAGATTTATTTATCTTTGCGCCGCTGATATCACCGTTTGCCGTTTGAAGACCTTATGCTGGTTCGATTCGCTCTCACAACTGGCCACTAGTTGGTGAACCTCTCTATTCAGTTTTCAATGTGGGACACCCTGATATCCAGTGGTTCGTTTACGTTTTTCTTCCCCCAATTTTCCTTCTTGCGCGCACCCCAATTTTCTAATGATCACTCCAGAAAGGAGTTTTTACATAACCATCATATAACCTGCATGTCCTACACTCTCATTAAGCTTTTCAGCGGTTTCCGCTCTGCTGAGTCGCCGCAACTGCCCAGGCCCGAAACAGAAACCGGTTTCTTATAACTTTGTTGACCGTACTCATTTCAGCTCATTCAAATACAACCCATATTTATTGAACTGTCGCTGACATGTGTGAATCCTACTTTCAGATTTTGTGAATATTTCATGCTGCAGAGCACTGTTTTCCTCATTTATCATGCCTTGCGCACGTGTCTTCATAATGAACAAGAAATATACCATTGTTATTATTATCATCATCGTCAGCATCGTCGGCTTCGCTTGCACCTTCTTTACTGACTGCAAAGATGTTCGATCGAACAGTGGCTCCAAACACAGCCTTGCACCCTCATGTCCCCACCGAAGCCGATGGTACTGCAATCGAGGCCATTGATGCGGTCCAGGCGGTACTAAGTAGTGCACACAGACTAAAAGGTGATTAGTTGCGTATTCCAGGTGACCTCTCCCCAAAGCAGCGGCAGCAGTTAAAATTAACCACAATGGAGCCAAATAAACCTCTGTCGAGGGGAAAAATAATCTCGTCTTCAGGGAGTTCCAGGTCCAGAAGTTGAAGCCCAGCCTGCGCTTGACGCCGTCGGTTCTATTGATAACACCTGCCTGCCCATCGGTCTAGTTGTAGATTCACAATGTGTTTCAGGAGGCATTAGTTCGGCGCACGACAAAGTTCCGGGCGGGCGACCGTGCTGCCGTTCATCTCTCGTGGCCCGTTGAACAAAAGAGATGAGGTGGGGTCGCAGGTGGTACAAAAACCCCCACACAGTAATTGCCCCCATCGGAACATGGCTGTACCGTGAAGTTTTCCATTCTGAGGTGCCGCTACCAGGACACCCAGTTTACCGGATGAATAGAAGCAATGCGAGACAAAGTGTCACTTTTCCCTTCATATTTAGAGTGACTTACCTGCCTACCTGATAAGTGTTTTTGCTGATTCCGAGAGGTTCTGAGAGATCTTGTGGTGCAAGGTTCGTTTAACGCCCAGCCACTCTTGAAAAATGGAACGTGTGCACAGGTCGCCTGGTGCAGAATCCACGGTTTTTGTGACACATTCCGGCGGTGAAGCCATGGCCGGCAGTGCTTTATCCTTGGCAGTTTCAACTGGTTGAATGTCAATAACTATGAGAGATGGTTCGATCCGTCAGCTGACTCAACCGCGTATGCTTCCTGCACGGCCCTAGAGGACTTGAATGTTTACCAACCTGTAAGAGAGTCGGTCCGACTTCAGGGTTCTCAGTAATCCATCCTGAAGCTTGTGATATCTTCGAGAAAATCCGACTTTTGAAAGCTTACGACAACCATCCCGTCCTCCCAACCCACTGGAGGTGTGGGATACCTTATTTTGGTGGACCACATAGGGGTGCAAAGTACGTCATCCGAACTCTGGCAAAAAGCAAGATACAGCATCGTCAATGGCGTGGAAAGCCGCAGTTCCGGTTGGCGTGGAGCACTCCTGGTGTACAATACGGTCAGGGATTGATAAACTGATATGTGAGTTTGCACCTTCCGTTCGCTGTTGGAGGCCTGACAGGGATACTGTATGGCTTGACCATGCGCCAAAAACAGCTCTCCGTGGTGGAAACTTTGCCTGACAAAGATATAGGGATACCGGACACGGATACAAGCGTTACAAAGCCATATGAAAATATGATTGCTTATGAAGATGGGGAAATGAAACTGTTTTGAAACCATGCCTGCTAAACGCTCCTTTACTGCACCTGAACGGTTTTATGCATATCTGGGACGTAGAACCCGCGTTGACACTGCTATCCCACCCTTAGTCGACGAGAAAAAATTGGCTGAAAAGTCGACGTCCTTGGGCGTCATTACCCATCTGAGTATGCAACAGAGTCAACAGTATCACCGGTACTGCTGCATTAGGATATAACCCTCACATGGTGGCCCTATCATCCGGATGGGGTAGCTTGAGAAACTGAAGTTGTATCAGTTGCTCGGATCAAACTTTATCCATCCGGCTGTATTACGTACGCTGGCCAACGAATTCGCATCACTTTCGGCATGTCTGCTTATTCTATCGCTAGGCACGGGCATCATGCCTGGTAAATGAACGACCGCATTATTCTCTACAATGTACAGAGGCGGACGGCAGAAGGCACCTACAAACTATTGCCCGGTGTGCCTGACCTGCATTTTTGGAAAGGTGATGGGGCGGCTAATGACGGTGAAAATCAGTGAGCCCATTTAATCGCTCATGTACTCGTTCCCTAGCCCAGCATGGCTTCCATTGCAGAAGGCCATGTATCGCAAACTTGCTGTTGGCACGAGAACGGGGTGTAAAGGCTATGGAAGGCGGCTACAACAAGGATACGGTCTTCTTAGATTTCCCCGAAGCCTTTGACAGGAAAACTCACGGTTGCATGCTGGAAAAGTCGAGACGTTTGGTCTCCAGAGTCTGGCACTTGACTGGATTGATGAATTGGTGACAGGAGGACGTTGTTGGTCAGAGTTCCCCATTGGCAGTCAAGTCGGCATGTTACTACAGGAGAGGTCTCCTAGGGATCGGTTTTCGGGCCAGTGTTGTATCCGTCCCACATTACCATCTTGCTGTCAGTTTTCCATTCACCTCGCCTTGCCTTTGCAGACGATATAAGACTTTGTCGTGTCCTGAGAACAGGTGTGGGCAAAGAGGTTCCGCAAAGGGATATGAATGCCATAGTACGATGGTCGAAAGCCCGGGCCCTACCAGCCAAGGTGTCCGAGGGCAAGTATACACCTTTTGGGAGATGTGTTGAAAGCAGAGTGCCGCCTCGGGAACGAAATACTGCCGTAATCGTCGATCGAATGGGACCCTGGGATTTTGCTGTCATCGTCCTTTAAGACTCAAGCTCACACGGATAGGATGTATGCCTCTTCCAGAGCTATCCTTGATGTCTTACGTAGATCATTCGGCCAGCTGAATCTTTCGGCATTCCGATTATTGTATACTTCCCATGTTCTTCGGAGAGTTGAACGCCGAGGTGCCTCCACATACTCCTGCACAAAAGACGAGATGATGAAACTGGAAAAAATGCATCATTTAGTTAGTAGACTCGTCAGTGGCGTCGGCAGAACCAGAATGAGGATGGTCTGAGACCTGATCCCCCCTCCTTCGAGTAGTATCTGCCCGTTCGTGGAGACATAGTTGGTTACGGGAAGATAACTCTTGGCGGCACGGGTCCGAAATTGCAGTCGTGCTTTCCTCTTCAGATGGACGGCAGGATGCGAGGCAACTTCCCTAAACCGCTGAAGCATCCGTCGACCGGTGTGTCACTAGTGTGTCGTATTTCACGGGGGCCGGTCAGCCACTGGAAAGGATTGCCGGGCTCAGCGGGCGAAGAGAACGACTACCCCAATTCAAAAGGCTTCTCGAAGTCCATCCGAAGGCATTGTGGAGGAAGGCTTTCTGAGCGTATACACACGAAGTCAAGGAGGAGAGACTTCCACGAGATGCTTCATTTTACCATTTTACGAGTTCGAGGATGGAGGCTTTAGAATACGGTGTCCAAACCGGCAATGGGAAATCCTCCAAAGACACTGCAGTTTTGTGTTTACCGACTACACTCACTCACAAACACTACTTGTGTGTTCTTCATACACTTCGTTTCTATGAACCAGCCTTTATTTGGTCGCGTCTAACGCGCCACTCCGTCACGTACAATCTTGATTCCACGTGACGCACGCGCTCGTCCCTAGCAAGCCGCAACTTGGTTCTTGTTTTTCGAGTCTGATTAATGGGACAATTGAGGTTTGTATACGTCATGTGTTATTGTTCATTTAATGATCTACTATCGTGAAGTTTACTGACCAATCAAGTTTTGATTCCGACGTCCGTTTTCAATTTGGCTACTTATTGCTCAAAAGCGTGTTTCAGTCCCCATGCGGCAAAATGAAAGTGAGAAAACACACAAAGAGCCCACAGAATGATAGGTGAAATTGGAATATCGATGGGAGGTTTTGCGGCAATACTGTGAGGAGGGTTTGGGTACTTTTGATTCCATAGATATTCTTGGATCACCTAGCCCGTCAGTGCCAATTCACGTAACACTGAGGGTACTTTGGGTAGCAAGAATGTTGTTTTTTTTAGGTGGAGGATGTGAGACCTATAACAGCAATTGTTATCAGCTAGGCAGGAGGCCCGGGTGGCAGATAAAAGTTTACATGGAGCCATCGTGAGCATAAACCAGCGAAAATGGGCCCTTCCTCAGACAAGGGCAAATAGAAGCGGGATACACTACGCCGGCCGTCAGGCATTTAACACCGGGGTACAAATAACTACCGACTTATCAGGGAGAGAACTGACGGCTCTCGACGGACGACCTGAGCGGTAGCGCAAGTTCATCGAACAATTCGACCCCGGAGAAAAGCTGCTCTACGTAACCCACCATGGTCGAGGTAGAGCCAGATAAGCTATGATGGATGCACCATGCTCCACCCAGACCAGGGCTTTGCACGAGCGAGGAAGATTTCGGAGGTCCCGTTTGGCGAGAAAGTCAAGGTTGTTCGCAGTCTAACGGAGAGTGTGAAATCAGAGACCAAAAGAACAAAGGATGACGTCTATGCGATGGCCGATCTCGTAATTAAGAGGCGAAACTGCTCGATGCCCCTCGATCATTTAGAGTACAAGGCCGATCTAGATGCAATGCATATATTGGAGGGCGTAGACCGCTGCCTCTCTCCCGAGCTACAGGGTCGTTGGGTTAAAGAAGCGAGAACCATAAGCAGGAGTGACCGTGAGGCCGACTTCGAGGATCCGACCGCCCGCAGCAGGTTTGGTCGACTCTTCCATGATAGCAACCGGGAAACCAGACCTAGCACCAGCCAAGCTCAAAACGCTGCACGACAACACTCAAAACATCAGTCTTGGACAAGTTCGCACGCAATCTCACGTGAGGCTACAGCTCATCGAAAGTACATGACCTGCGACGCCAGCCGCCGGCCGCTGGAATGTCTGAAGATCATCGAAAATACAATTGACCAACGTTGAGGAGTGGCGAGAATGACAGGAGCATGTTTATCTGCCTTACCACCTCACACCGAGCGACAGATTGCCAACCAAGAACCAGACGTGGTGACAAACGTTCTCCGGGCAGACATCATCCATCGCTTCACCAGGTGAAAGAAAATACGCCGCAAGCGGACACAAAGTCCAGTGTAATGTCCATGTTGATTGAAAAATTCCTCTTCTGCTCACATTCCTATAATCTATGACCAATTTTGGACCGCCTTATCTAACCTTATTCAAGCTGACACTGTTTTGTGGTCGACAATTATTGTACGCTTGGTGCACTTACTTTTTACTTTTATGGTTGTGCTTTCTTACTGAGATTACTTTGAGGACAGTTGGTATGGTAGTGAGATGCACTGATTCAGCACAGTTTCGTTTTATTACTCCTCGGTTTCACTTTCTCGATCATGTCGACTGACCGTAGACGTTCAGCTCGTTTACGCTGATTTTTGGCTGGCACGCTCAGGAAATTGTTCTTTCGGCCTGATTAAGCGTGGAGAACTTGTTCTATTTGTTTAGACTTCAGGACGGGCATTTATTATTTACTCATTTTGGCCAACTGTTCCCCTTTTTACAGAATTTTGTCCCATTTTTGACTACCTTTTTGGCTGGATAGTGACTGAGGCTCACTGTCAAAGGTATGGTCGTGTTTGTACTTATATTTTTGCTCGCTAATAGTACCGTGAAATCCGCAGAGCAATCGTGTTCTGGATTTGGGTTCTGCATCGATTTGGGCTACGCGTTGCTTTGAGGCTCCAAGGTGCTATCCAGAACGAGTGGAGCTTATTAGTGGGTGAATCGATAATTTATTCGTTGGTCAGGCTTCAACCGGACTAGGACTTGAGCGTTTTGGTCGTTACGGTACTTTGACATTGTCTTTGGAATGATGCAAACAACAAGGAGCAATGAGGTGACCACTGGACTCAACCCATCTGAAAATAGGATCGTATAGGATCAAATCATCGCTAGAACTCGGCAAGTCCATTTTGATAGTTTTTCTCTTCATGGCTTCAGGGTTACAGGCTCTAGTCGGCATAGTCGGTGTTCTAGGTCGAATTTGTTGCTTTTCGAACTTAGGGAACGCAATCTCAAAGAGAAACTGGCACAGGATTTGAAGGCTTTTAAAGCAAGCCGGAATAAACAGTTTCTAAGATTCAAGCAGGAGCTAGAGACCGCCGAACGGTCAGAAAGGTTAAAAAGAAATATGTCTGTGCGATCCTCGGACTCAATCAACTGTGATAAAAGAGTGCTTGAGTACATTCAGGTGCACACGAGGCCGGTTTGTGATGAGTTCATAGATACTGCTGTTCAGGGAGACGAAAAGGCCGGTAAGCAGGACCCTAATCATAAGTTATGGAATGTGGCTTCTCCTTTTGTGGGTGGGATATACTTACCGAAATAAGGATTGTTTTCGTTCGATGGTCGGCCAGCAATGTACTGGAAGTTCATTCGATAGTTTCATGTGTATGTCACCTCGAGGATCATGGATGACGGCCAGCGCCTGATGTGTTTGCCTCATTACTGTAAGGGTAGGGCACTGGAAGCAGTTGAGAAATGTGTGATGTTGCCTCCCAGCGAAAGATGTCCTAGAGCTTGTGGGATACCAAAGTAATTATTTGGCTGCCCGCACGAGGGTTTGCGATCACTCCTGGAGGGCCCAATGAAAGGACTGAACACCAGCAGCTTGGACTCAGAAGCACTGTCGACACTAGCCGTTAGAATGGAGAGCTGCACGATCGCTCTCGAGCAGATGATTTATACGTCCGATCTCAACTCACTGGCCACCCTGGAACGTGCAGTTAGTGGTCTTCCATACTCCCTACAGAATAAATGGGCTAAGAGAGTCGGTTGGTCAACGCAAAGCGATCGGGAACCGACGTTTAGTGAGCTAACAGAATTGATAATAATGATAACAATGGTATATTTCTGGACCGTGATCGAGAGGCACGCATGTAAGTATGGTCAGAGTCTACAATATCACTGAATGAGATGGAAAATTCACAAATTTCACAGACTCGCACACCACAGCAACAATGGAATAAGGCTGACGAGAGTTTAAATGAATCACAACGACCAACGAATACACGGCGAATGCGAACTGATTTCAAGTCGACTGCGGCAATGGTAATGAATCGGTCGGGTTTAGAAACGTTCAGAGGGACATTGGCTTCGGACGCAGAAAATACGACATCCACAAGAATGAAGAAAGAAAATGGTCGGTAATGCACATTCATGTTCACTTAAAAAGGTTGAGACAAAGGAGGCAGGGAAGAGTTTCACGAAGGTTCGCAGAGGAATACTAGTTTTCATAGATTTTCGGATTCGAAAATGAATAGTGCCCCTTGAAAATGTGAGACAATTTCTATGAGAAGTGGTGCGTTTCATCTGGTGTCGGCAGTTAGCCGTTGGTGGAAGATGGATGAAGTTCCAGGAAGGAATAATCAGCAATCGAAGGGCCGTGTCCGTGCGGAACAAAATAAGGCAAGACAAGAGTGAAAACCTTTGCAATAGACCAGGTTATGCTGGAAAATTGGCGAATTCATCATTCTGTTGTGTTTCTTGGGGCTTTTCTGTGTCCATGTTGGCTTTTTGGGCTGGGGTTGTCTGCGGTTTTTGTTTGCTGTTTCATCGTGGGAAGGAGGGGGCATCGCCGAATCTGGACCGATCACTATTTAATTAGGAGCCCTCGCACTGTGGCTTCGACATCGAGAGGGTCTTGTAGTGAGAATTCCTCAGCAAGTCTTAGCGGGGCATATGCAGAAGTACCAAGACTTCTTGCGAGTGAAATCCTGTGGCTAGATCGTATTCGCGGTAGCCGGCCTTTGGTGCGGTTGTAGACGGGCAGAGAAAAACACAAGCTACCTGCACGATATATTACAGCCAGGCAACGTGATGGCAAGGTGATTCTGAAATTGAAAAAGGGAGGATCGCAGTCTGAGAGATGTTCCAGCTGGGGGTCAGTGTGAGCAAAATAACAGATAAGAGTACGGAGGTTGGAAGTGACGCACAATGGTCGTAGTGAAATGGGGCGTCGTTGGTATTGTGATTCGGTGTTCGTGAGGGCTAACTAGGCTTACACTACTAGAAAAGGTTATTGATTTCCGATTCGGCCGTTCACCGAGAAGTCTTTAGGGGTTAATAATGCCGCGGAGGTGCATTTGGACTATAGAGTCTGACGTCTACGTGAGAAAGCAGCTGGGCAACACGGCCAGGATCGCCCGTAGTCGCTTCGGGCAACTAGCAAGCCGAACTAAGACCGCCGGCCGGGTGAATCAAGCCAATCTCAACCCAGGTCCACGTCAATCTGGATCTATTTGGTCCATAAGCACAATGCAGCAGGGTAAAGAGCGACCTCAGACCTGCCCGACATGTGATGGGAACCACTCGATAACGCTGTTCCAAGGAGTTTTGGAGTTAGACGTATCTGCGAGATGGACAGAAGCCCTTAAAAAAGGGTTGTGCTTCGTTTGTCTTAAAAAAGCCATAGATCGGGTGACCACACATCAAAAACCGTCTGCTCTATTGAAGGCTGTGGCGGTAGGCATCATCAACTACTCAATAGGGCTATGCCAAAGCGCCCCGTACCACCCAAGGCAGTGAGCGAAAATCACTGCGGAGTAACCAAGATGCAATATAATGGCATACACCTGGCACTACTGCCGGTGAGAATTAAGGCCGGAGAAAAGGAGGTTGTCGGATATGCTTTTCTCGACAGTGGATCCGACACTACTCTCATTCGGGCCAAGGTCACACAACATCTGGGTTTACGTTTTCGAAACAGCCAGTGGACAGTTAAGTCTCTACGGGTATCCAAAACAGCTAATGCGGTCAGTGACGCGTTCGAATTGACCGCACTGAGTGGCACCGATTCAGTCAGCATAGAGCAAGCTGTTGTTGTTTAGTCAATGCCCGTGCCCAAGCCCAGTTCCGATGATGAGTATGGGAAGTGGCCTCACTTGGGGGATCTACCTATGGAAACCGTAAATGAGGATGTACCATTGCTTATCGGATGTGAAGTACCCGAAGCCCATTGGGTTTTAGATCAGGGACTTGGCGGTCGTAAACATCTCTATGCAGTCCGCACACTGTTAGGCTGGGAGGTATTTGGTCCGACCACCTTCAAAAGACATCAGTCCTTATCGGTGAACTGGGTGATTCAAAACGAATCATCACCCAAAGAAGAAATACAAAGGATGTATGATGCGGAGTTTGGGAACGTGCAGCTACTGGACAAGAGTGTTTCCATAGAGGACGTGCAAGTCATAAAATTCGTCGACTCAGAGACGCGGCATATACAGGGACACTTCCTGGTTCCTCTGCCATGAAGGAAGAATTTAGTGACAGTGCTCGGGAGCCTGGAGTCTGCCCGGACGAGGTTGCACAGTTTGAAATGTCGCCTGACAAACGACGGAAATCTGTGGATGAGATATACCAAAGCGATAGATCAAACCATAGCCAAGGGATACGCGATAATTGTACCACTGCATCAAATGAGTTGTGACTACAGACCTCGGTGGTACCTACCCCACCACGCTGTCTTAAACCCAAAGAAGCCGGAGAAGTTGCGTACTGTCCTGGATTGCGCGGCCAAACATGAGGGGCGGTCGCTAAGTTACACTCTTTATCAAGACCCTGATACTACGGCCGATCCTGTGGGCATACTTTTGCGATTCCGCAGGGGAAAGATGGCCGTTTTAGCGCACATAGAAGAAATGTTCGTGTAAGTAAAGGTGTCTGAAAGTGACAGGAGTGCCTTTCGGTTCCCATGGTGGCCACAAGGAAGCCTGTCACTGGTGCCGGAAAAATACCAGATGACGGCCCATCTCTTTGGGGCCACTTCCCCACCCTTCTGCGCCAACTTCGCGTTATGCCGAGCTGCGAGGGATTTTGGGGTAGGTTATGAACCATCGGTCTTGCAAGCCGTGGAACGCAGTTTTTATGTCGATGATTGCCTTGCATTCCTTAAAACTAGCGCTGAGGCTACTGCTTTTGCGACAGGGATAACTACGTTATTGATGCAGGGTGGTTTCAAAATGAGGAAATGGGTATCCAACTCACGGAAGTTTATGGCCTTATCTCCGGACCCTGATTTGAATGCCGGTTCAGTTCGGCTACCTCAGCAGAACGACACCGGTCAGAGAGCGTTGGGCATTCAGTGGGATACGGTCACGGACGAATTTACCTTTCAGTTCCAGTTGCTTGATGGGCCTTTGACAAGGAGAGGCATACTGTCGAACGTCAGTTCCCTGTCTGACCCACTTGGAGTAGTGGATGCGTTGTGTCTTCCGGCTAAGCAGTTGTTGCAGAGGTTATGAAGGTCGAAATTAGGTTGGGATAGCCCACTCAGGCCAGCAGATACGATGTTGTGGAATAATTGGGTATCACTTATGAACCACTTCGGTAAAATAAGAGTACCGAGAAGCATAATTAACGAGACCCGAAATAAATAGGATGCACTGAGTTGCATATATTCTGTGATGCTTCCGAAACCGGATACGGTACAGTGACATACGCGAGGCGAATTCCCGTGGACAGAGTCCCATACTATGTGCTTCTATGTAGTAAATCGCGCGTAGCACCTATAAAAACCGTTACTATCCCGGGGCTTGAGTTGGCGGCAGCCGTCTTAGGTGTTTGATTGAGTGAGATGTTAAAACGAAGCCTGCCAGATTGTTTTGACGGAGCTTATTTTTGGACAGACTCGATGATCGTCAAGTACTACATACAGAACAGTGGTACGCGTTATAGTACCTTCGTCGCCAACCGTTGGCAATTATTCATCAGTATACTAAAGTTTCACAGTTGTTGCACGTGCCATCAGAAGATAATATTGCTGATCTAGCCTCAGGAAGAATTTCAACTGAAGAGGAACTAAGGATTTGGTCGAGAGGACGCTCGCCTTTGAACGATAATAATCCACCAGGATTTGTATTGTCGGTCCCACCGGATGGTGTGAACACTAAGAAAAGTCCGTCTCTGGTGAATACGGCCAACTTGCACACTGACATCACCCTCATGTTTTCTCGATACTCTGATTGGTCCAAGCTCCTAAAGGCTGTCGCTTGGCTCGTCCGGTTTACTTCTCATATTCAAATTATGTTCTCAAAGAGCAAGAGGTTGCTGTAATTGGGCAGCCTATCCGCGGAAGACATAGAGAAGGCCAGGTTCAGAGTGATAACAGTAGTTCAGAAAGATTCATTTAGACAGTTTTTAAAGCGAGAACCACTTACAGTTGAGCTTTGCATAGGTGCTTTGGGTTCCTTAAATAAGCTATGCACGATTGCATTGGGGAATCGTTTGTGTGTTGGCGGACGACTAAATTATGCTGAATATCCAAGTGCCTTTAAACATCCAGTTATTTTTGCCGAACAGGGACCTAGTGACAGAACTCATTATCCGCCACTACCATGGTCGAGAAGGGCTTAGTGCTTGCAGCAATCCGCGAGAGATACTGGATTATCACTGGGATCGGGGCGGTCAAACGGGTAATAGGACGATGTTTCACTTGCCGTAGGCTGGCCGCTGTCGCCGGTCAGCAGTTGATGGCTCCTCTTCCTCCCTGTCGTGTGGAAAGAGGGCGGTATTGCTTCAGTTCTGTCGGAATAGATTACTTTGGTCCAGTTCTTGTTCGTAGGGGTCGAGCTTCGGAAAAAAGATATGGCTGTTCATTCTCTTGTCTACAAACTCAAGCTACTCATTTGGAAATGACAGCTAGCTTAAGCAATGACTCGTTCATTATGTCACTCGTCCGTTTTGTTGGTAGACGTGGGACACCGACAAAAATCTATGGGGACAACGGGTTGGATTTCGTGGGGGCAGATACCGAGGTCAAAGATCAGTTGAAGCTTTGGGATAGACGGCACATTAACGATCATCTAGCCAGTCAGGGCATAAGTTGGCACTTCAACCACCCTGCATCGAGCCACCGAGGGGGCGTATCGGAGAGAATGATCCGTTTGGTACTCAGGTTGCTCTCTAAGGAACAGATAATGAGGGAGGGGGTTACATACTTGCTTTGTTAAAGTTGAGAGGATATTGAATAGTCGACCGGTAGTCCCACTTTTGTCCGATGACCAGGGCAGATTGGCTGTGACTCCGAGAAGTCTACTACTGCTGAGGGGCGGATGCGGTATGTTAAACGATGCTGACATGAGAGAACACTATTGTAGACGTTGGAAGCAGGTCAACCACTCCACAAATAACTTTTGGCGTCCATGGGTGAGAGAATATGTCCCGACTCTGCAGGCCAGACAGAAACGGCTTTCAGAACATAGAAATCTCAGGAAGTAGGACATCGTGCTAGTTGTTTCAGAGAACTTTTCTAGGAACAAGTGGCCCATGGGGATCATTGAGGACGTAGAAGTTGATGCAGATGGACTCGTAAGGACGGCCGTGGTCCGCACTAGCGAAGGAAGAAAACGGAGAGACGTAATAAAAATTTGCTTGTTAGAAAGTGCCGACTAGAAGCCAGGGTCGTAGGTTAGGGGTATGCAGGAGTACTGCTGTGTGTCCTATTGTACCCCAAGGGAGGGGAGGTAGCCGGCGTACTGTTGTAAGTCCTGTGAACTCGGGTGTCTCGCGAGCGCACGTAGGAAGGCGAGCCAGAACCGATTACTGTCTGAAACTGCAGCAAACGACCGAGAGGAATTTCGGCGGCCGGTGTAATGTCCATGTTGATTGAAAAATTCCTCTTCTGCTCACATTCCTATAATCTATGACCAATTTTGGACCGCCTTATCTAACCTTATTCAAGCTGACACTGTTTTGTGGTCGACAATTATTGTACGCTTGGTGCACTTACTTTTTACTTTTATGGTTGTGCTTTCTTACTGAGATTACTTTGAGGACAGTTGGTATGGTAGTGAGATGCACTGATTCAGCACAGTTTCGTTTTATTACTCCTCGGTTTCACTTTCTCGATCATGTCGACTGACCGTAGACGTTCAGCTCGTTTACGCTGATTTTTGGCTGGCACGCTCAGGAAATTGTTCTTTCGGCCTGATTAAGCGTGGAGAACTTGTTCTATTTGTTTAGACTTCAGGACGGGCATTTATTATTTACTCATTTTGGCCAACTGTTCCCCTTTTTACAGAATTTTGTCCCATTTTTGACTACCTTTTTGGCTGGATAGTGACTGAGGCTCACTGTCAAAGGTATGGTCGTGTTTGTACTTATATTTTTGCTCGCTAATAGTACCGTGAAATCCGCAGAGCAATCGTGTTCTGGATTTGGGTTCTGCATCGATTTGGGCTACGCGTTGCTTTGAGGCTCCAAGGTGCTATCCAGAACGAGTGGAGCTTATTAGTGGGTGAATCGATAATTTATTCGTTGGTCAGGCTTCAACCGGACTAGGACTTGAGCGTTTTGGTCGTTGCATCCGATATGATCTGCTAAATGTCACGGTCTGCCAGTGAGCCAGTACGGTTAAGAGCAGTTACTGTAGGAGTGATGACCACATTTAAGGCGGCCAAAGCGCTGACTTTCGTCGGCAGCGGATCAGACACCAACTTGGTGAGGGAGCGGTCTGCCGATAAAAAACCAGTTCGCTAAAAGCACGACGTCTTTAGCGAGGATCACGGTGGGCGGAACGCAGGTAATAACTGCACACCGGTTGAGGTTGCAGCTCATCTCCCTAGATGTCAACGAGCAAATCGAATCAACGGAGGCTTTTACAATGGCTGATCCCCCCATGCGAGTATCGAGGTTGTTGGGTGCAATTTTAACTAGATGCTCCCACTTGCAAAATGTAATCTTCGTAGACTGGCAGGACGATGAACTTGGTTGTTGTATCGGCTGAGACTTTCCAGGAGCACTTTGGGTGCTTGACCACAGAGCAGGTAACAGCCAGGCCCCCTGTGCCGCACGCACAACAACAGCTTGGACACTATATGGTCCAGTCTGGGGGTGACGGGTCTGCGTAAGTTACGTATCAGCGAAAACGGAACACACGGAGTACAAGTTGCAGGGCTTCTAGGGAAAGGAGTTCCATGAAGACGGAGACGAACGATCATGATTGTCTCAAGAGGACCACCTCGACATGCAGACAGTGCGGCAAGGAACCAAGGGCCGTCAGATTCAGTTCCGGGCTCCACTTCCTTAGTCCATTCGTGCCGACCCTTTGGTTGGTGACAGAATTTGTGCTCTCTAAAGACTACTACGCTTGGAAGAACTTTTCGGTCGGGATCAGTATCTCTGGAAACAATGCCCAGAATTAGTAATGCAAAACAAGGAGGTTGTTCAGTTTGAACAGGTGCCTGCACTCACCGACGGTCGGGAGGGGACATGGTACTTGCCTCATTACCCACTCCTTCATCTCAAGAAACCAGAAAAGCTGCGGTTGGTCTTTGATTGGGCAGCCAATTTTCAAGGCGAGTCGATGGATGGTCGTCCGTTACAGGGGCCCGATTGGACCACGCCGTTGATTGAGGTCTTGTGCCGTTTAGGGGTAGGCAGAGTAGTCTTGTAAGCCGACATATGATAAAGGCCTTTCTAGGTAAAGATGCCGGTAGATAAATGAGATGCGTTGCTATTCCTGTGGTGGGACGAGAACGACTCGAACAAATCGGTGGCAAATTATAGAATGACAGTCCGCCCCTTCGGAGCGATAAAATCGCCGGTTTGTGCGAACTACGCCCTCCAGGAAGCCGCGAACAAACATGGAGCTCTGGTCTACCAGTGGGTAGCAGACAGCGTCAGCCGAAATTTCTACGTCGACGACTACCGTGAGTACTTCAATGATTTTGACTCGGCCCTAGCACAGTCCAGGTGCTCGGCCAGATTGCCATTTCACGGAACAGATGTCGAACGCGTCAGAAGTGCTTGAGGTCATTCCGCACTACGACAAGACCGAAAGGATTCGAGATATGGATGGTTCTGCATTCCCCACTGAGCGCATGCCAGGATGTTGATGGAATGCGGAAACGGACGACTTCGCCCTCGAACTGAATGCTCCCTGCCAACCAGTTACTATTCGCGGTATACTGCAGCTGTCTCTAGCCTGCTTGATTGGCTCGGTTTTGTCTCTCCCCGGTTGTTCCCCGGAGAGCCCTGGCTGCAGCGGCTCTGTCGTAGAAGATTCCATTGGGACCAGCAACTGGGTGCAGAAGATCGGCTAGTATGGGAAGAGTTTCTGATCACCTCAAGGAAACTGGGAGACACAAGGAATCCCCGGTGCTTCCATTTGGCCACACAACACAGACGGGAGAGTTGCACTCTTTTTCTGAGGCGTCCGAAGTCGGGTACGGAGCCGTGGTGCATGAACGGTGGTGCATGGGCGATAGGCATTACGCTGCGAGGATTCTGTTCGCCGAAGCTCGCGTTGTTCCGCTGAAATCGGTCTCGATCACGCGTCTCATGCTCAGTGGAGCCGTGCTAGCAGTAAGAGCGGTACAAGTAGCAAAGAGAAATTTCAACTTTTATAGTTGATTAGCTAGTTTCTGGATGGACCCGACGATTGTGCCGCACTACAATAACAACGCCAGCAGTCGCTTCAGTATTTTCGTTGCTAACCAGCTCACGATTAGTCACGACGAAACTGTTATGAGCCAGCGGCAAAGTCAAACCCGTCGACAGCCCAGCTGGTCCGTGTTCCCGAGGTGCGCCCAACTGCCGGCAACTGGACACGTGGACGGAAGGGCCGAAATTCCTGCATATGCCTCACCAGGACTGGCCCATTTACGAACTGAAGCCACCTCTCGGATCCGGAGTGGAGATGGAAGGCGCGGTTATGACGTTGGCATTGACCTGGGCGACGTTCACCTTGCCAGGTTTGCTCAGGTCTTTCTGCCCGATGAAGAAGCTTCGGCCACCAGTGTTATTGGCCATGTTTAAGATACAATTGCTAGTCACGAAAAGGATCCATCCATCCGGCCGTGTACCAGCAGGCCCAGTACTCCCTGATGAACTATGAGCCGCAAAATACTATCTATTCAAGAGGATACAACGTGGGGTTTTCTATCGAGAACTCGAGAGAGCCGGGGAAGCTGGACCATTCGAAAAAAGAACTCTACTTCCGAAAAGCATTTTTGGGGATCTACATCCCAATATCTTTGTTGAAGTACCTCGAGTTGGTGGTAGACTGACAAACTTTCATATGAGCTTTGACAAGAAATATCTCATACTGCCACCGGCTCGACAACATATGACAGAACTATCGGTTTAACACATGCATGCCGTAGAGGTACATTCCGGGGAAAGCCATGTGACCGCTGTCATTTGAAAGCGTTTTTTGATACTTAGAGGAGCAGCAACTGTGAAACGCGCAATCTAACATTACGTACACTGTAGGAGAGGCACTGCCGTCGAGGGCAAACTGCACGTGGCTCGGCTGCCCGAATATAAAGTGACTCCATGTCGGTGGCCGTTCAGTGATACCGGACTGGAATGTTTCGGGCCTTTGTGGATCAAGTGTGGAAAAAAGGTTGGAAAAAAGGATACGGGCGCATCAGGACGTGCATGAAGTCACGTGCGGTACGCTTAGGAGTTACGTACTCCATGACGATCGACTCTTACCTCCAAGCCTTGCAAAACCTAATCAACCGAGGAGACCTACAAGCAGATATTTGCTCCAACGGGGGGTCAACTTTTGTGGGCACCTGACGGGAACTGCAGCGTTGGTGCCAAAATATGAACAGATACGAGCTGCAGAACCAAATCGTGGCTTATGGTATACGATGACACTTCCACCCTCCCAGGCCATTCACCGTGGTGGTGCGTGGGAAAGCTTGATCAGGTCTACCGGGGGAATATTGCTGTTGACAATCAAACATCAGCCGCCCGATGATGAGACGCTAAGCACCTCGATTTCCAAGATGGAAAGAATTCTGAACTACCGCCCCTTGTTTATGTACCTCTCAGCCACCCCTCCAATCTGGCTTTTGCCAAGAAAGACCCGCTGACGTTAGGGTCGAATGTTGGTTTCAAAGGGCCAACACACCTCGGCGGCATTTACCTACACGGATGGAAGCAAACAAGTTATCTTCTCAAGGTTTTTGGAAGCCACGGCCCTGTTAACACCTACCGGTCCCACAAACTCGACAGAAGTAGCTTACCAGGGAAAGACCGTTCTTAGTTGGTGACGTGGTTATGACCTCCTAAAAACGTGCTCATTTTAGCACGTGGTCCGTGAGAGTTGTTATGGAAATTATCAGCAGTTTAGACGAAATGATACAAATGGTCAAGGTGAGGACCCACAAGGGAATGCTGACTAGCAAAGTGTGCAGATACGGTCTCCTGGAGAGTGGTGACTGACCACCCATCGCCGCAGAACCAGCCGCCCAATAGCATTCGGCTGCAATTTTGAATCCAGATAAAAAGCACACGCATCCGTGCCACAGCATCCATTTGTATGATAACGATTCTCTGCCCATGTGCTCATAAGTCCACCCTGGTTAGCGAACTCGCTATGAGAGTGGAAATTTTATCACAGAATCCCTGGGGTTCATTTAGCCCCCCCGGTAACAGTTCTACAAACGGCACTGTTGTCTTCGATATACATCCCACACACCTCCAAACAGACGTCAGAGCCTTCACCGTTTTCCTTTGTTCAGCGGCATTGTCGAAGACGTTCCCCGTATGCGGAAGTAGTTATGACTTACTCACACACACAAATGCACCCACACTCACACTTACCCACAAGCAGATGAATCACGTTTTCGTTCCATAACGCCAACAAGACGTGTCATAAGGTTCACCGCTTCTTGTTAGTCATCGACATTGCTGAAAACATTTCATTTTTGTGGTGGCGGTTGTGATTTACTCACATACCCAAAAACACCTGCAATCGCATCACTAGCACACGCCCGAAACAAGACGTGGCACTCTTTCCCCACTTCCCAATTCGTTATTGGCCCTGATAAGGTCGATTATATATGTGATCAAGGTCAGGGTCAACTTGGCGTGTAAATCAGGTTTCCATTTTTCACCGTTTAGGCTTGTTTCGTTGTCAAACCTAGTAGTAATAATTACTCACACTTAAGCGGTAAATTGTCAGTGGTACTGGGTGCGACACAACACCGCGCTTCCGTAATTTATCACCCAGAAAGATCAAGATCGCTTTACTAAGAAATCTAGGTCTGCATCTACCAAAAATCATCTCTTGCTAGACAACCTATAAAATAGTAGGCACTTCTTGGCTGAATCACCTCATTTAGTTATCTCCTCCCTGTTGGCTAAAACTCTATGCCTCTTTCGTTCATGCAGTGAAGGAGCCTTTTCGACCCGGTTTGAAATCATCTTAGACGAAGTCCCATAGAATTTCATTCGTTTCACATCTGGGCCACATGCATTTATTGAACTGTTCCGTATCCAGGTAACAGACAATTACTAGTCTATGGGTTGGTAATTATAAAGTAGCTGTTACACTTCGTCCTCCAATACCCTCTATTCTCTTGACGATAACTCAGCTCTCAGCCAACATCCTCCTGTAGTCATTGCCCTGTTCGCTGGTATAATCAGACCCAACTGGTTCAATAATCATTATTATCGATCTAAATATCTGAATTTATTATGCATCGTCTTGGAAGAAATAAGCTTGCTCGGGAAGCTAAAGTCCGCGGGCTTACCGATTTCCCGGCCACAAAATCCTGACTTGTCTCGCCCGACAACCTATTCGAAGACAATACCAGTGAGTGCGTTCACCTACAGCTGCAACTGACCGTGCTCCCGTCAAGAACTAAAGCTATGGGTCGGACCACTGAGTAGTTGTCACCGCTCCTGAACATTTCCAGCCTTTTTTGACCAACAGTGACACTGACCTAACTGCCTCTGATACCTTTATGGATAGTGACTCTCCTGAGGTCACAAAGTGAAAAAATGCCCCAACAAAGCAATTGTGTTTACCATTCCCGACACGATCCCTCTTCATGTTGTAACCATGTCTTAATAAAAGCTGGTGGCATGGAAATGGAAACATGTCGTTGCACTCGCTTTTGCAAACGATCGCAACGTTATTGCTATCCGCTGCCTCTCCAAATCGCTGACGAGCCAATAGCTACGGAATTTACCAAAATTTAGCACTCTATAGCTGCCGCTTCATCGTACAAGTACATTCAAATAACATCCGACAAAAAGCCTCTTCAAAGGGATCTCTTGAAGAGGCTGCAAGCCCCTAAAATTATTGGCGTTGAACCCACCAGAGTCAATCCCAGAACACCCATCGTTCAACGCAGCCTTCTTCTAACAGGGACGAACAACCAACCACAAATAGATGTTGACCTCGACTCAACACCCACACCTTCTCCAGCCTCCAGGCTTTTGAAGATGGAGAGCAACCTTGTTTTTCGCTAGAGGCAAGCCTGCCAAGACAAATCAGTCTGACCAAAGCACCCTATTATAGCCCCTCATCTAAGTCCTGTAGTCTATCGAGCCAATTCAAGGTACTCTTGCCCTTCATTTCCCCGAGTCTTTTCATCCTAACCTACATGAATTTCAACTACTAAAGTTTATTAGCCGGTACGCCAGAAACAAGAGTAACGAATTTTCCAATTTAGCATTTGCAGCTTACTCCATCTCTAGTAGCTACTACCCCCAGGAGCCATGCTTGCATCAACGATCCTCCAGCGGTATCGCCTTACAACTTCCGTCACATGCACTCTCGTCCACTGGAATTCGCATGCACAGTTTACCCTAGCCGCTTCATAATTCCTGCGCCCGCTTCATCGGTCCAACCTCAGCATGAACACTTTACGCCTTTTCGGATCCCACTGATCACCTACCCGCCACTTATTAGATCACCCGGTTCTTCTCCATCAAAGCTTTTTCATCTCATGTCTTCTCCTCAGCGCAACCGACCTGCAGTCTAATCACTACCCACAGGTCCACACTCCCAACTTACCTTATCCCCTGCATCACCACCCCCTTCTTGTTCCATCCGCCGCCTCTACCGTTCATTACAAGTTTCTTATTACTTCCCGCACCGGTTAGAACCCCCATAACTCATCTCGTTTCTATCCCATCTGACTCCCAGTGTGCTTCGGTCCCCTCTCAAGCCATCCCGTGAAGGTATTTCATCCGCTCCAGCCTTCCTGCTCAACTGCAGATCGACTGACTACGACATTCTTGCAACTCACAAACATTCCAGTCATGACCCACGATCCAGCTCCACCCTGGGCGCCCTAGTCCATACATTGCACTGCCGTCCCTCTCTGACTGAGAACAAATCCGCTAAGCGTTACCCACTTATCGTGAATTGCCGGTCCCTTAATAATAAATTAGACCAGCCACAAAGTCTCGTACTTCTGCACAGCCCTGATCTCGTCCTCATCACTGAGACTTGGCTAATTGATTCCACCCAAACTGCCCAAATCTCTTTAGCTGGATATCAGATGTTCAACAAAAGCGGATGTCGCCGGCTGGTGGATGTTTATTCTACTTTAAGTGCATCTGTATTGCAACCCCCCCCCCACAACCACCCTATCCAAGATTCGGTAAGGAAGCTTTATGGGTAGTTGTTCAGCCTGCTCACACATGCCTCCACATTGGCTGTGTGTATAGAATTCGCTCCATGGAATGGGGCGGCTACTTTGTCATTCATGAACTCCAGCTTGCAACAAACCTGTTATATTCTAAACTTCCTAAAGGTTTAGGTCACATCACCAGTTACCAAACCCCTCGCAGCCGGTCTGAAGCACTCACATCTTTGCAAATAAGTTTTTAAAAAAAGTTTCAGAATCTTGCAAAGATTGTCATGAATTTTTTTCTCTATCCTTCTGCGTCATTTCTCTAACAGTATTTGGGTCACGACAGAAAAACTCCACATAAATCAGAGAGCTTCTGCTCTTCACCAGCCGGTCAAGACACCCCGGATTTCTCGTACGATTAACAGCAGAAACCCACCTTTCTGCCCAAGTATTTCATACTTGGAATCACAAAATGGCTCAAGGGTCATTAATTCCTCTGCAATCACCGGGGCTTCCAACTCGGTCCTCTCCTCTTCTATGACCACTGACCCTAGAAGTTCTCACACTCCACCAACTCCATTCACCGCACACACCTTTTCCGATGTGGAACTTACACTCAGCAAAGTGTCTGCTTTATTGTGTAGCGTAAGGCCCTCATTCCATCCCGGATTTGATAAAATCTCACCCGGGCCGCAGCGACTTGGTGGGCCTGATGTTGCAATTTTATTCTCGGATGTCTTCGGCTTTTCTCTGAAACTCAGAATTTTCCCGTCACGGTAGTAAACGTCCATAAATACCCCCCGCCACAAAAAGGGTCTTCTCTTTGCCCCCTTGAGTTACCGACTGATTAACTGCACATCCGTAACTTCTAGACTACTTGAGCGCCTAGTTAAAAAGTGCCTTTCTGTGTATTTCTTGCCCAGTAAATTGATACATAGAGGCCAACATGGGTTTCTTAAAACTCGGTCTTGTGACGCCCGTCAACTTGACTCTTTCTACATTGTCACTGCAGACAGTAGGAAATGCCTCACTGCCATCTTGGTTATGACTAAGGCATCTGACCGTGTTTCTCACTCGTGGCTCTTGACCAAGCTCAAAGCCTTTGGACTTAAATCCCTTATCCTCACCTGGTTCTCCCCCTGTCTCTCCCACCGCAGCCAAGTTTTTCAACCGATAATCATCCCTCACAACCCTCCCCCGTTACCAGTAGTGCCATTCAAAGAGGCGTGCTGGGACCACTCCTATTACTTATGTACATTATTGATGTCTTCTCTGCAATACATCACGGTACCTTGTTCCTATTTGCGGAAGACATAAACATTGCATATGATTTCTCATCTCAGGACCCTACCGAAGCAATTCATAATAAACAATACGACCTGAAACGCCTTGAACAAGATTGTCAACCTGGAAACGGAAGTACGAGATCATGGGTCGCATTACTCGCGCGCCCTGGACTTCTCGAAACACATACCTTTCCAAGCCGCCAAAGCAAACAAGTCCTTGGGACTTCTACGCAGATCTCTCGTTTTGCTCGAAAAGAAACTCCTATCGTATCTTTCCTGTGTCCGACTTTGCTTAGAATACTGCCCTATCATCTTTACCAATACCCTGCAAACCGACAAAACGACGTTAGATAAAGTGCAGCGCTCATTCAAGAAATTGTTGCCTGGTTATTCTACCACACTCAGTCATAAAGAGCGCTTTGCCGCCCCCCCCCCCCACTGAACCTCTTTGGCCACGCCGTATGGGACTTCACCTTTGCTTCCTTCATAGGCTTATTCATCGCCTGACATTCCCTTCCGTCGACACACCGTGTCCACTCAACCACTCCCTACTCACTCTGTCACAGAGATCTACGTCTTGTTATTCCGAATGCTAGGCCATCCATGAGATAGAACTTCGATAATAGCCCCTCAAGGAGATTTGTCTCCAAATTCTTCCCAGCGAGAAGCAGAATGTTCCTTGCATGTCCACAGAGGACAGTCTCGGGAAGCTTGCCGAAACGGCCGACAAAATACACTTCTGGCTGGGATGGCCTCGGACTAATGCTCTCTGCCTCCTCCGTTAGAGATGGGTTTCTGATAACAGCCTATACCCGACCCTGCATGTGGAAAACTCGAAGCTTTCGACTCAGCCCGCAGTTCCTTTTGTCTGAACTAATGCGAAGTAATAGCACGTCGTTCGAGCTCTCCACATATGCTTGCCTACCACACCTTACTCAACTTCAACCCTTTTGGGCTCTCTGCAAAATCCTTGACCACCTTGCTGATGTTTCAAGCAGTAGTCTATACACGGTGTGAATAGTTACATCATGTAGCCTTTGCCCTGACGACACCCCGGCGTTTATACGCCTACGGTTGACAGCTATGGGCAAAGCCTCGCCTACATGGGTTGTCAAAGCGAGGAACTTAGTCATTGCAGTTTTATAATTTACCATCCACATATTCACTTTTTCGATGTGCTCCTCGAGCCCAAGCACCAATAATGTTGTCGAAAGTCTACGATAATTTGTCTTTTACCACGTCGACTCAGTCAAAAAACCAAGATGTTCACTGACACTAACTTCATAAAAGGCTGTTATTCCTTTAATGATAGGTGCTCACCTTCACTTAATTCTCATGTCCCAGGCTATTGCTCAGTGATCTCATCGTCCTTTTCCTTCACCTCTCCGTTAACCTCAGTCTTACTACGCAGATTACTGTCCTTCAGTTACCAATACCCACCGATCTGCTCATTTGCTCATGGTACGTTAGGACCCAATTTCCACCCAGCCAGCGTATGCATCTGATTACTCACGACCCCACGGAAAACCAGCACGTTCGCATTTACACAAGAAGGCCCCACCCTAGCTCTGGGCATTTGCTTTTCTTTTTATAATTTCTCCGCCCTCACTTACAGCCGGGTTAACAACCTGACCGCTGTCTTCCCTTTTTCCCATTCCTATTTCCGACCCCATCCTCGTCTACTGTTTTATTTTCGGTCCTCAACTGGGCCCCTTCACTCTTCTACCGCCTATCAGCCTGACCATTTTGCACCCTGGCTAAGCATGCGCATATCTCCATCATCAACCAACCGCCATACAAAACCACCAGTCCCCGCCCGTTAACCCCTCATAGATGGACCCACTGGCCGTCAAGTAGCATTAGCAGTCCAATTTCCGTCAAGCTGTTAGTCGTAACCCCCAGCTGGAACATTCTCCAGATTACCGCATTCCTCCTGTCTTTCAGAACACACTGTTTACCTGGGTAGCCCATCAACCAAATCGACGCGACCTCCGGATTACCCAAAGAACCAAGCGATTTGATCGATTGGATTGGCCATGTATAGCCTATACTTACATATTCTGACGCTTCATGTGGAGCACCATACATGGCTGACCAGTGATCACAATCCCATAACCAAGGTTACAATTCATCATGATAGTTTCACCGGGCCGCCGGACGTATTCCTGAAGTCACCCATCAACCCACATCGCATCAACATCTATGTCCTGTACTGCACATAAACATTTCAACACATTCCGCGTTGCAGTACCGAAAACAATGACCGGAATCTGGCCCTCGACGCTGCGTCCCGTACCTACTGTCCCTACTTCTTTAGCCTGCCCTTTTTGCCTGCTACTCCCATCATGCACAACCTGCCATCAAAAATAACCAATGTCTTGATGAAACCAAAGACCAATCACTTGGTTATTCATTCTTTTATCAATTGTGCAGAAAATTCCACTTTCACACCCTTTCAACTTCCGCTGTTCCTCCGGGTCTGGCCTCCCCCAGTCACCGCTGTTTTCCTTCCTCTTCGTCACCTGTGCATGTTTGCTTGGTTGCACTAGCAGCGAGTCTCCAACAGTGTTTCCTCAACGCCTCTTTCAACTTCCCCGTTCTGGGTCCATTCACCATTCAAGCTCCTTAAAAGCACACTGCATTCCCGGTGAAGGTTTCTGCCTCCATGTGATTTTCCATACAATATCGGAATTACCTACACAGAAAGGCCAGTCTGATTATCCCATTTGACTCACTTGCATTTCTATCACAGGCCTCCTCTAAAATGAGTTATCTAATGGAGGATCAATCTTCTATATATCCTGCAGGCATATCTGACTGCACTTTGATAACGACATGTTGACTCTATCTTTAAACTTCTTTTGGTAACACTCTCAACCAGTTCCTCGATATTGATTCCTCAAATATTCAATTGGTGCCACACTGCGCCTCTTTCTACACTTTGCGGTCCTTTTTTGGATCTTTTTCCCTCCACCACTCTCTCTTTACCTCAATCGACTGCACACCAAATTCCGTAAATCGCCGTGATCCATTCTGGACTACCGGATCCGCCGTAGACAGTCATCGGCACCCATTAGGCAAGTCGTGTATTATTCCTGCCTCACACTCCGCTCATGTTATGATGTACTACAGCAGTTGCTTTATGGGTTCTTGCAAACACTGCACTTTTATCCTTCTTCAGTGTCGCTTTTATCTGCATTCCCACGTCTAGCCGGCTAACCACATCGTCCGTGTCCCGAATTCGAAACTGATTACCAATAGCCGCAACGACCCTGGCCGCTTTAGTTCACTCAAACACCGTCCAAGCCTATTGTTCTACCACTGCTATTGTGTGAGCCTTAAACTTCAAATTGTGATTATTCCACATTGCTGTAGATTGCTGTATTCCCTGATCATGCCCTGTGCAAGTGTCTTGACCACGATCAAGAAATATACGATTTGGTTTGATTTGATTTGATTTGGAAAACTCGGGAAACCTACTAGCCAAACGTCAATGGGGAAAATTCCTCGCAAGACAAGTCTGTTATTTCCCCTTTAAAGGCATTGTGCACTAGCCTTTCGTAAAGATCGAGGCATTCAGTGAGTCTTTATTTGGACTCCCAGCCCAGGCATCGCCTATCGGACGGTTTCGCCAAAAAAGATCTCCCAACGGCGACCGAATAATAATGCCGGCTCAGCCACCACCAACTACCTACCTTTGTTCGTACGACCAACAATATCGTTCAGAGGAACGCTATTGCACTCCTTCCGTACCATGGCCCAGCCAGTCAGGGAAACGAGGAGGTCGGTTATTAGATGCGACGGACGCCAATGGCTAGGGTAATCACCCATTCTACACAACTGATAATAATTCAGGGACATGCTATTTGGTAGACATACGAGCTGAAGTCAGTGTGCAGTGCAAATATACTGAACATCTGGTGAGATTTTTCTCCGGTTTGTGTCACAGAGATAAAAGCATCTCACTCGGTCTCGACCCTCCATGGCTGGGCCGCGTAAAGCTCCATTTATGCTTCCGGTTTAAGCTGCACAGCCGTATAGCCTTCTCATGTACTGAACCCATTCGTCTCACTCTCTCCACGAATTATTCCCTGCTTCGTCGCTCAATGCAGCTCTCTACTCCTAGATTAAAAAAGCGTTTAGATCTAGCCTTTCACTTATAAAATGCTCAAATTTGTGGGATAAACTTCCAATAAGCATCCGCGAGACTCTCTCCATCTCTCAGTTCAGAGGCTGGCTAGATCACTTCTTGACTGTTCCCAATGTGATCCTTTTGCCGGCCAGAGCGTCACCTAAGAGCTGGCCTGCAAAAACGGGTTTGCGTACTACGAAAACGGCATCATATCTTAGAAATTTCATTAACCGCCCAAAGAAAAATGCCAGGTCAACTAATTTCTTTTACGTTATACTGCACATAACCTACATTACAGTAGCTACAGTTTGTTGCCTTTTGTAACTATACCTAGTTTAGTGCTTACCGACTGTCATAATTCTAGTCAATATCCATGTACTACTGCCAGCCAGCCTAAAGTTCTCAGAGTTTGGTGTCTCTCCAGCAAATAAATTTGTGGCTTTGGATCCTAGGACGGTTCCGCCGTCCAACGCTATACTCTATCTTTTCACTCCCTTCCCTTTTCATTTTGGCTACCACCGCCCACCTGGGTTTTACTTCCAGCCTTATTTCTTTTTCATTAATTATCTCATTTCAGAATCCCTTGTTCCAAATGCCTAACTTCCAATAGCTACTTTTTGGCCCGTCCTCTCGTCTCCTCTCTGTTTATACCACCTACTAACCACTACAATCTTGCCTCTTATACACCATACTATTTCACATCAGTACAACCAAATCCACCTAAACCATATAGCCCGGAATGGTCTCTGACGGTCTTAGGCATGGTTCGGAGTTAAATGAGACTAACACACGTAGGCTGGCCTGTGTCTTACAACATTCGTTGCCCTGCTCCGTGTGTTTGCTTAGCCCCACCTTGCATTTATCCAGTCCATGCCAGCAAAACCCCTGATGTCAACAGCACCCATACCATGGCGTAGTCCGAGCGTGGGGAAACAGACCACCCCCAGCAGTTGCGAAAAAAGAAAAAACGCGTAAAATTGCTAGAAAGAGGAGAAACTTTGGAAATTTCCCGTATGGGCTCAACCATTCCTCTGTTAAGAAACAAAACAAACTACAAAGGAAAAGTGGAAAACAAGAAAGACCTGCTGGGACCAACTCGATCTCCAAAGAATGCTGAAATCGGGCTGTGAAGGAAGTGTGCAATCTTAATTTACGGGTATTTTCCAATCAGCTCAGACCTTATCCTGCAAAAAAAGGAGACCACTCAGGGGCGGAGGAGTACAGTCTGACTCGTGTCGGCTGAGCCTTTACTGAAGCCCTCCATCCGCTGGCCAACTTGATCGCAATCTAACCGAAAGGCATAAGAACTTCCGACAACTTCCAACTGGACCGGTTGGGTACCTGACAGTTATTCTCCCACTGATTTCTTGATCCGAGCCTGAGCATCTACAGACTGCACACCAACTACTACCGCACTAGCAATCAATGTACGTCGTTTTTGACAGGCGTGGCTTGTCAGTTTTCGCTGTTCACTTCTCCCTCCACGTTACATCCCTTGAGCCGAAAGAGAACCATACTCACAAGATAATAAGCACTACTTATGGCCTTCCCCCACTGATATATTATACCCGGCTAAGACCTCACCTTGTCAAATTTGACTGGTTGCTAACCATGCGACGGAACCGATCTCAATAAATGATGCACCCAAAATGCTGTAAACCACTCACACCTATAGTGCCCATTTCATTGCGCACATGCCCCGGCAGACTGGATAAAATAATATGAAATTTATCACTTCAAGGATAGTCAGGCCTAGTCCAGGCGAACACATTTGCTCTCTTCTCTTTTCCAATTATTTGCCCTCCTAGACGGCGTTCTTCTCCACAATTCTTTTCCTATATCGTGGGACTCCATACTCCTTCCGCCAGTCTCGGATATACCGCTGGAGGATGCCCATTATCCCGGGAATCTCTTCTTCTTGTTCACAGTGTCCTGACTCTTTCCTTATTCATAAGTGTTCTCTTGATCACCATTTTGCAGATTCTCTCTGTTTACTTCGTTTCTTTCAGGGACAATGCATACCTTGATCGTGTTCCCATGCGCGTCTCGGTTTACGTCGAGAAGTATACCGTTATTATTCCCCGGCTTACTTCCCGCTAATGGTGATTCCACGGGGGCTCGTGGACAACTTTCGACGAAGAAAGATTTTAACCCTCATCGCACTTCTCGTTGCGTTTTTTGATTGCAGAGGTTCTAAACGCCATCATTCTGATATCTTGGTAATTCTCGCCGTGTAGTTAATCTATTTGTGAACGGGATTTTGGTTGGTTATAACCAGATCAGCCCTGTTCCACTTGAAACGGCTGGCTCACTTTTGTTCGGTGAAGTATTAGAAGCATACCTAAAACATCCCCCCCAGTCCGTACCGCCTGCCGCAACCAGCTCTGATTGTCATAACATTAGCACGCTAGGCCCCCCGGTTTTCACTAGGGCAAGTCGGCTTGCACCCGAAAAGCCTAAAGTCGCGCGGGCTGAGTTCGAACGCATGCTTTAATTAGGTATTATTCGTGCATCAAGTAGTCCCTGGGCTTGGCCGCTCTACGATTTTCCTAGAAAATCACGCTGCTGGCAATGATGTGGAGACTTTAGGGCCCTCAATAATGACAATCT
Organism: Fasciola hepatica; assembly: GCA_948099385.1. Lineage (NCBI taxonomy): Eukaryota > Metazoa > Platyhelminthes > Trematoda > Plagiorchiida > Fasciolidae > Fasciola > Fasciola hepatica. The sequence continues at coordinate 3,358,808 of CANUEZ040000131.1, forward strand.
CCCGGGTAGGCATCCCATCTCAAGTATTCAGGACACCACGGCCAACTTCAAAGGTGCTCGTGTGTTCTATAAAACAGATCTGGTACGTGCCAATCGCCAAATTCCTGTGGTAGATGAAGATATACGTGAGACAGCGGTAACAACACCCTTCGATCTTTTCAAATTCATAAGAATGTCATTTGGTTTACGTGAATTTGCACAAACCTTCCAGATTTTTAACGATCAAGTAACCAGGGGTTTAGATTTTGTTTTCGCCTACATAGAAGATCAGCCAGAAATTAGTAAATCTGAGAATGCACACAAGCAAAACCTACGTCATTTGTTTGGGGGTTCGACCGCACACGGTATGGCCCTCAACGTGAGTGAAAGTGTCCCGGGCCCAAAACTCAGTTGAGCTTTTGGGCCGCATATCGATGAAGGTGTTATTTGGCCCTTGGAAGAAAAGGTATAAGCCTTTTGAGACTTTCCACTAACCACCTCACTGGCCGCCGTTCGCCGTTTCAACGGGATGATGAACCGTTATCGGCGTTTCATCCCAAAATGCGCTCAATTGATGCAGCCGTTAGCAGGTTTACTGTGAGGCCATAAAGGTGATCCCATAGAACTGTCCGAAGATACCGAGGCCGCCGCCAATGCCGGTAAAAATGCTTTGGCCCCTGCTACCTTGCTGGTTCATTTTGACTCCAAAGCTCAACTAAGTAAAACCACCGATGCCCTGGACAAAGCCATAGGCGGGGTGTTACAGCAGTGGTCTACGTCACGATGGAAATCACCAACCTTTTTCCCTCATTGTCTCCTACCAGTTGAAACTAAGTATTTTGCTGCTTACTGTACCGTCAGCTATTTTTGGCATATTCTCGAAGGCAGACCATTTGTCATCTTTATCGATCACAAGCCATTGAATTACGCCTTTCACAGTCGACCCGATGAACACTCACCACGTGAGTTGCGTCATTTAGACTTTGTGGCACAGTCCTCTAGCGATGTTTTTCACGTTTCTGGCGCCAACAACGCTGTGGCTAATGCCCTTTCTGGGGTAGACGCCGATTCTTGTCAGCCACGGGTCATAGACCTCAAATCTTTGGCTGCAGCCCAAAGTTCGGAACGGGATTTCACAGATCTAGGCCAGGTCTCACCAAGGAAACCTTCGGAGTTTCTTCTAGCCTTTCCCTCGGGCTTGATAATGTATGACACGACTTTGCCACATCCAAGCCCCATAGTACCCATGTCTTGGCGCCGCACAATTTTTGACGCTTTACACAATTCAGCCGTTCCCGGTATACGAACCACTGCCAAGCTAGTTGCAGATAGGTACTTCTGGCATAACATGCAGAGGACTATTCGTAATTGGGCTCGTTCATGCATTCAATGCCAACGATCGATGGTAATAAGATATACAATGGCTCCAACAAGCCACTCCCCTGTTATATCCTCTCGGTTTTCTCATGTCAACGTGGATATTATTGGCCCTCTCAGCCCCTGCAAAGGTTCGCTTTACCTACTTACTACGGTTGACCGTTTCACTCGTTAAACAGAGGCTGTTCTCATTGTCAGTGTAGTGACAAAAATCGTATATCCGCTTCACTGGAAATTTTGGTCTCGTTATACAGTGGCTCCGCAGCGGTAACTGCTGATCGTGGCCCACAGTTTGAGTCACATCCGTTCGGAGAAATGTTGCGTATGTTAGGCTGTCGTAATAATAATAATAATGGTTTATTTCGCATAGGCCCGATGGATGCCAGGCGTATGTATAACTTTTCACAAGTAATGGAATGGACAGACAAAATTCTTGAAAATTTAGAAAGTAGCATAACAGAAGTAGGATAATAGGGGCTCAGAGGGGGGAGTAAAGTGGGGTGAAAGTATGGCAAATGTATGCTCACCAAAGAAAATGCAGCGAGTATGAATGAACCCATGGGCGGATTCAAATGGGCGCCCGGTGAGTTTGAGAGTCAAGGTCAGGTGGAGGGTCTGACTGGTCCCGGTGGGGACATGTGAAAGCTGGCTGATATACTTGAGAAGGGCTGGAAATTGACATAACATACTGCGATAGTGGGAGACGATGAAGAAAAACGTGAGATGAACTGCAAAGTATTAGATAGCAATGAAGCACTGATACTCTGTAATAGATGGTCGGCGAAAAGGGCACGAAACTCATTTTAAAATAGGGGATGAGCATTGTGAGACATAAACGGTGATTCAGAATTTAAAAAATGGTTCATAAGAATTGGACACAGTAGATGTGAAACCTAAATGTGAAAGGAATGGACGCTTGTCGTGGCGGTCAGCGGGATGGTAGCAAGAGAAAGGGCCTGCAAGGAACTGCAGGATACACAGCGATTGCATATATACATATATGCCCATGTTTATATGTATACATACATATAAGAGGAGCCGGAGCAATAACGATGGAGTCTCAGAAAGAAAATATCAGTTATAAGAGGGGCAGGCAAGGTTAGGTCGAGTGGAGTAGAATTAACTTCGGAATATCGCGGTGAATTATCTTCATGACAGATGAACTTGGTGGATCAACAGACAGAGCGGAGAATGCGGAAGCACAGAAAATACGATGACTGAGGAGCAGTTCAAAAAAGGGCAGATGAAGGGAAGTATCGAAGAGAACAGGTAATAATGGATCTAATAATCTGATTGAGGTAGGTGAGACATGCGGTGTCGGCCAACAATAGGAGAAGCATAAATAAATGGGCTTACACTACTCAGCGGGAAGATGGTGGCGATAAAAATGGCTAGGCAGCACAAAACGATTGTGCGTACAAAGTGGATAAAGCTGCCCGGGAGGTGAAGCTGTCCCTGGTGCAAGATGCAGCAGCTGTGACGGCATGCGGTGTGGAAGAGAAATGGGCATAAGGGGTACCAGAGGGGTCGGGTAATGGCGGATCAAACGGTCTAAAACTGTGAATGAGAACCACAACGAAACAATAATTTTACGTTAGGTAGCAAGTTAAAAGGCAGAACAGCCTGAAAGGCACACAGAAAATGCTTGTGACAGTCAATAGACAAAACAGGAGGTGGGAGCACGGATCGAAAAAGACAGGTTAGACATAACCAGTAAGATCACTTTATTGCAGATGGAGCAAGAAAACGGCCGAGGAGAAAGAAACATCGGGACAGGTAAACCCGTGAACAAGCATAACGCATGAACAATGGATGCACGTCGGAAATGAGGATATGCAAGCTGGGAGCCGCGTTCCTGCGGGCAATTGTACAAGTGGATGCAAGTGAACGATACTAACCGGAACAATGCCAAGTGGAAGGATCCACAGAAGAATCGCGAAGTCTGGCAGGGAAGACAGAGTGGTGGTGATTGGATAATATATATGGCCGTGAGAGATGCAGAGTTTGGAAAGGCAGTTCTAAAATGGGAACTGGCCATAGGTGCGGGGGAGAAGACTGGTGTGTAATGGCATTAGGCATGAGAAGGGAGAACGTGGGAGGGTTTGACGGAAAGGTAGGCAGTGAGGCGTAAGAATGCGGTCAGTCAGCTTTACGGGCATAGGGTGATACCAAAAGAATGCGTAATGCAAGCCAGCAAAGCCGACATGGGTGAAGAAAACAATATTGGCGGTCGTCGGTAGAGTATAGCCGGGTGGGACAACAGTGAAGTGCGATGAGAGAAGATACGGTGAGAGTCGATAGGAGCAAGGACAGAATGGGTAGATGTGCATACCATGGAAGAACGAAAAAATGAAAATGATAAGAGTGATGACAAGAGTGATAGGTGGGCATACAGTGGCGAACATGGATGGTTGAAGCCTGTGACCTGCAGCTGGCATCATTGGAGCGTGTGATCCGCAGCCATTGCTGGCGGGTGGGACTGGCCGTGCCACAGAATTTCTGCCAGCGGCCAACGGTATGGTTGAGCGTTTTCATAGACAGCTCAATGATTCGCTCACCGCTGCTAACAGCTCTAATTGGGTGCGGGCACTTCCAATCGTTCTCTTAGATTTGCTCTCCGCTTATCAGCTTAATAATGACGTGTCGGTTGCGGAATTAGCTTTTGGTCAAACCCCTTGGTTACCCGAGGGATTACTTTGCCAAAGGTCGCGTGAACGACCGCGGTTTTGCCTAATATACTCAACAGTCAGCCGCACAGATGCGCCGTTTGCAAGTGCTTTCTCCGCGGCCGCAGTCCCGATTGATCCACATTCAACCTGAACTGTCTACTTGCGCCTACGTGTTCATACTCGTGAAAAACATTAGAACCTCTCCTGAGCAGTGTTATGATGGCCCATGTAGGGCTTTCGAGCGAAGTTGTCCAGCTTACCTCGCTAACCGAAAAGGTAAATATGAAACTATAACTGATGACCATCCTCAGGTTGAGCACTATGACGATAATCCAGAAAAAGAGACACTGCTCCACGTTAAAACTCCAATGGGTCCCTCGGCCCTCACAGAGGCCACTCCGGAACCTCGTCAAGTGCAGCTTAAAATCGTGAAGCCGAAGCAAACGACGGAATCTGGCCAGCATTTATACTGGCCAAAGAGTCCCGTAGATAGCATTTATCGTTTTCTAGCCCGCCCAACGTTGCTTGCACTATTTGAAGTTTCATAAAACAATTTTGGAAGCTAGAAGAAAATTTCGTGAATTCTAAAATTGGCGTATTGTTCCGACTGACCGGGGCAAATTCCTTTCACTTCATTTATACTGATTCCCGCTTGCTCACGTATTTCATTTTCCTATTCCATTGCATGTAGGGGCATGGTGGACGGAGGAACCCTCTGAGTGTCGCGTTGGTTTATTTTGTATGTTATACACACAATTTCTCTGCGATACCTAGGTAGGGGCTTCGTAGATGATCACCACCCTAGCGCTCATCTTAGTAGTTCCCCACCTGCAGCACGAGTGGATTGTGGCATCGTAACATGGTCCCCTAGACGACCGATTACACATGAGGCCTGTGATGCTAATGGAGACCTGCACGCCCTAACTGTATCGTAGGTTCACTTCCACCGTTCCATTATGGGGAAGGGAGTTGTACTCGCAACTTTGAGGTGACCGAGTTTGAATGCGTAAACTCATACCCAAGAATTACTCTAAACAAATACAACAAGTCAGCACTTAGCTCTAAGCAGTTTGTATGTTGCTTGATGCCACAGGACTGTGCGCTGTTTGCCTGCTTGCTATGAGGACAAATGGTTTTCACCAAATGAAAAACATTTCTCACTGCTCTGCTTGCGGATGGTTGTACCTCCAGCTCCCTTAGCTAGTACCGCATTCGGCGTCGCCCTCAAACTCAAACGTGAACGACAATGTTTCAATGCGAAACGTCCTTCACCTACTCTGCTGACTTTTACCATCTTTTGGCACGCGTCAGAAACTTTGGTTTGTTGCCAGTTCCACAGGTCATTTTCGGGACCTAGTTAGTACCTAGTATCAAGGGTGCTTAAGATTCACCTTCCCTAGCTTGCGCCCAGCCCGCCACCTTACCATATCCCATCCTGGACCTGCGTGACCCACGAGTCTGCCTCTCGTACACCGCAAACTTGGTTCTCCATTTCTGGATTTGTGTGACAGCATAATTGAGATTTGTATATGTCTTATGTCACCGCTCGCCTAACAATCCAGTATCTCAGAATTTTGGGGATCGCACGTGTTTGGGTTTTGGGGTTCGTTCGAATTCGGCTACCTATTGCTCAAAACAGTGTAACATTAAGGGCTCGAGGGGCGGAAAGGCCTAAAAGAATCAAGGCAAGGCCAATGTATTGATCGGCTATTTTGATGGAGTACATAGCGTTGATAGCGGTAGGAACACAACTAGTCCCTCTATTCTGAGAGACAGAAACGCCACACTTTCAAATCGGGGAAAAAGACTTTTGGCGGGAGCTGGCTGGACTGGAACTATGAAAGACAGCAGGCCCAGATGAAATATGCCCAAAACTTGTTGAAGCAGTCAGCCAGCTTGCTGGAAGAACATTTTTCACGGTTATTCAACCAATCTTCTAGGGGCTGCCAAAGGCCAACAGAGCGGGATCTGGCACAGGTGGTGCTAATCCACAAGGGTGAGAGCAGAGAAGAAGCCTCCTACCACAGGACAGTAAGCCTGTCATCTTTGGTGTTGGAGGTCCTGAGAAGGATTCGACGAAGCCAAACGGTTGCCGTCCTGTCCAGGATTGGGGTGGTTAGCGTGCACCAAGATAGTCTTATGAAGAAGAGACAGTGCGCGACGAACCGTGTTTGCTTCCTTGATGAAGTTACGAGGAGGCTTGATGATAGCGAGAAGGTAGACTTCCGCCGCTTGGACTTCGACTCAGTGAATCACAGTTTTTTGGTGTACAGGCTTCGAACCTGTGGAGTTGGTCCATTTTCGGGTGACTGGGTAGCAGGGTTTCTGTGAAAGGAGATTCTACGTAGAGTTTGATGGTCACTAGTCCTATATGCGTAAGGTTGCCAGTGGAGCCCCGCAGGGGTCGGTGCTTGGTCCACTTCGGCTTCTGTTATATATAAACGGCTTAGCTCATGAACCGGATGCCCAAGCTTCATGCTTGCCGATGACCTTAAGATTACGGGAGACCCTAGGGACAGTGCCCTGCAGGGAGACCTCTATGTGGTGGGTGGGCGGTGCACAGAGTGTGAGCTCCCACTCAGCACCACCAAATCGGGTAACTCGCCGAGGACAACCCTCAGGTCAACCCTGGGGGATTTGAAAAAGGCGATATTAGGGTGACTTTGGAAAAGACCGATACTTTCGAAGATCAGGTGGATTTATGCCTGCTGATTTCAAACTTCAGAGGCAATGTTTGGGGGCCTCAAACAGAGGTACTAAGGCCCTCCCACAGTTATTGCGAACCGTTGTATCGCGGAAGCCTTGGGTACTGTTACCATTCTACATAACCCAAGTAAAGCCTCCTCTGAGGTATGACGTTTAGGCCTGGCATCCAAATCTTATTCGGGTAAGGCAACTATTTGAAAGTGTGCAAAGGAGATTCACACGAATGTCATCTGCACTCTGAAACAGGATCTATGAAGGGAGGTTTAAAGAACTAAAGCTGTTCTCTCCGGAAAGAAGAAGAGCAAAAGGGATCTCACTGAGGCTTTCAGGATTATGAGGGCGTCGCGGACCTGGAAGGATTTCAGTGGCTTCTAAGAAATACAGATGAAGGACTCAGGGGACACGAGCTGGAGCTTGTGAAAATCCGTTGCAACACTTTAGTTAGGGCATATTTCCTCTCCCGAGTAGTAAATCGAGGGAATAAATTCCCATCTTTGGTGACGGGGGCCCACACGGTGGCTGATTTCAATAGAAAACTAGACGCCAATTGGGTCACTGTTTGAAGGCTTGGTGGAGAATGGCAGACCTCCTCATGATCCCCTTAGGAACAGGACACCTAGTGCTTGAAGCTACTACAAAAGAGGTTTCACCAGGAAATGAAAGACATGAGCCGCGCACCGAAGCTTGGGTGCGGATGACATCGAACTTCAGCTTTTTTCTCACAACACCACAGAAGTAAACCGAAATTCTCGGTTTGATAGACTACTCAGACGTGAATGAGTCAACATATCCTTATATTCTTTCTCCACGCTTGTGCATGACGACTCTACGGAAACGAACTCCTATGGACGCGAGCACAGCTCAACTGCCGCGATATGTAAAGCTCGGTCATATGGGATGAGACAGGTATAAACAGAAACACAAGGCAGCTAAAAGCTTCTTTTTTTGTCCCCCCCCCCCTCAAAATAAAAGTCACAAATGGAGCGGCGATCCTAGGCTTTGAGGAAGGTTCCTAAAAGGCCAAAGGACAAAGGCTGGTATGTAGTATTCTCCAGTTGGCCCCTACTTTAGCTAATTGCGGCCAGAATGTGAAGTGATAAGGTGAGTTATCAGGCCCCGACCGCGAAAGCCGATAAAAAGAGTTAAGTACGATACTAAACTGTTTTCAAAGAGTCCCGGAGAACAATGAGGAAGCTTAATCGCCTCAAAATCAAAAACCAAAAGGGGAGGAAGAAAAGAAAAAAGGTAAGGTGAGCTCTTGGACAATGAAGTGCAGGGATCTGCTCCAAGGCATCACAAAACGCGGCGCAAAATGCTACCCACAATCACCCGACTACCAACAGGCCCCCAACCTCTTTTGGAATCAAATTAACTATGTAGCAGAGATTGGATAGTGTTGCTTCGCAGATGAATTCCTGGTAGGGTGAAGGGACCTATATCTGACGTCTCAAGCTGGCACATTTTCCTTCTCACCGAAGTCAGCATAGCCGCCACCTCTAACCAATTTCCAAATAGTTGAAACTCTCTTCCTCGTTTTCCTCTCTTTCCAGCGTTATTATTTTTATTTCTTGCTATTTTTAGTAGTTTCCCCTTCTTTCTCCCTCCTTTTAGGTCCGCTATCACAGCCCCAGCCGGGTTTGCGACTGAAGTAAAGATATCAAAAGCAAGCCACGGTAGTCGAGAGAGAGAACCAAGGAATGCGAGCCTCGATATCTCACCTTGAACGAAGACCACATGTCGTTCTGCCGTGTCTCATAGTCCAGCGTGGTCCGGGGTTGGCTGTACTTCTGCGGGGGTTCTCTTGTTTTGAAGACGAGAAGATGGATGTTCAGTCAACTAGAAACCTGCTGCACTGTGGTGACCACTGGAAAGGATGTAGTTTCGTTCTTCTGTCGCATCACGTGAGGATCTCTGGAGCTTTTGGTGAAAAAATGAATGAAAATTAGGCTCTAGACTCCGTATCCCGTGATCTGATCTGATCATCTTACAGTATATTTTTTCTTACCTATTTTGGAACCAATATGCTTTTGGTTGCAGCTATCCTAAAATCATTTCACAATCATGTTTTGTCTGACCTCGTCCCATTCCTCGGTCACTTCCAACTTTTCCGATACCAATTTTTCGCCAAGTTTGACGTCCCAGTCAGCTGACCTCCACCCGGTGCACTTCCCTACAATGACCTCGACTTTCAGGTTTGCCGGGTAAATGGTTTTCAATTTACCAGAACTGGCGGCATATCTAATTCGAATTTCCATTTCACCTTGTTTTGCACGTCCTCGATATAACTTCGCTCAGCCCTCTGTGAGTGCATGACCATTAAACTCCGACCATGCCTATAACATGCAAGTTGTCCACTTCCGAGAAATAAACCATTACCATCATCATAACCTACCTAGCACTGCTCACGTGCACCATCAAAACATCGACTCGGTGGAGGTACCTCACCCCAGGGCGACATATATATTACGTCACATTAAACGGGGGCAAATATACCAGCGAAAGTACTTCAACTGAATGCTTTGACAGAATGATCAGCACTAGAATATAGTGACTTTATCAATTGTATTCCCGACCTAACTGATCCAGCTATGGAGCACAACCGAAAGTTCGCCCAATAAACAGGATGCCAAAGTATACATGTGAAGACAATTCAATGCGGCGATAAGCAAAATTATCAGATTAGTAACCGCACAAAAGTGAAACCAAAATTACAGTAAACAGTTGCACACCTCAACAAGCAAGTTACATGCACCTCAAATGAGAAAACCCGGATGTGCCCAAACCAATAACTCCCCAGTGATCACATCCTTAACATAAGGCACTCCGCAATCTACTTTCGTTAGCTGACCATTCATGACATTTAATATATCTCCACTTCCGCACGAAGCCTGCCAACTCCTTGCTAACTTTCCCTAACTCCCGAATGACAAGGAGTCCTTGGCAGATAGACAAACCAGACCGTAATTTCGCAGATGTCACTTAATTGCAATTGTACCACAAGGTTCGAAACATGCACCGTGTTATTACAAAGAGCAAGCTTTTCTAAACACCACAAGGAGAGAGAGTGATTAAGGGCGCTAACAGTTACCTTCGATGGAAACACAAGAGTGTCCGCTATACTCGGAGACCGGTTAGCACTATCGAGCCAAAACTTTCCAAATTCTAGCCGGAACCTGGGGCTGACAAACCACGACCGCTAATGGCGACCACTTATTCTCATGCTAGGCGAGTTGCAGTTTGCATGTAGCCGTGTCCCAGATTATGTGCGTTGTCTGATCTACGACCCTACAAGTGGGATAAAATTGCAAAACCAACCTTCTTCATCTTTTATACGACTTGAAACTGTCAGTAAACAGACCCGGAACGCTCCACAAATCATCAATGTTTTCTTTTCCATTGATATCAGCTGTAATAATCAGAAGGCAAAGATCACAGCACTCAAATCCAAAGCAGGAATTATAATGCTTTTGAACGGAGCTACTTCCGATTCGACCAATGCCAACAAGCAATAGTAGAAGGTCATAATGGGTGTAAAATATAACTGCTCTGCCGCACCGTACCGGGCTACAGATGCGGTGCAGAACGAGCGAAAATCAGCCTCAAGCTGTATTTCAGAGAAAAACCGAGTGTGAAGCCTCAAGGTACTAATTTCTCTCACTTCGTCAAGGACCTGAGTACAATGTTGCTAACTATTAGTGGCTTCTGGCCCTGGTGGTTTGGCCCAATCTACTCCTAGTTTGCGTACCTAGTGAAGCGCAGCCTCCAGTAAAACTCGGGTCTTGCCCAAACTGGCGTGTACAAAATAGCCGACAAGCATTTATCGTATATTTCTTTCCGAACAAAATGCAAATAGCCTCGGTCCTGAGTAGAGGGATGTGATAGCTTTTATTTAAACCCCAGACAGTGAATCACCCAACATTCAACCTTATGAAAGCCGCAAAGTGCTATAAATTTGTTCTGGAAACCCAGATTCAGCACTGGAAGCGCAAACTTTTGATTTGTTATTATCATTGTTCCAGTCAACACTTCCTTTTTCAAAGTCTTCAAGTAGGTCATAGATTTCAGACTTTGTCCCAAACCTCGTCGAACTTTCCACCTCCCAGTGAAGGAAAGGTAAGAGGGTGACATAATACTATCTCGTGACAAGTACTTCATTCCATGGGAAAGACTACAAGCGAACTAAGCAGAACCTTTTGCTCTTCTTCCGATCATTACTTCGTAGTAAATAACGTCCTCAAAGAAACCACCGACAAAGGTAGAACAGGCATGCAGCAGCACCTCGCGGGCCCCTATCAAAATTGAGAACATTTTCACAAATGCCCGTTGCGTCCTTGTCATAAATGTCTCCCAACAGCGGAAAGGTATGACTTTTGTGATTCCCTTCAACAATTTATGGGTAGTTCTCTGGAGCAGAAATCACAGAAGCTTTCTATGCACTGCAGTTTATCACCTCAGAGCTCCCAACAAGAATAACAACGGGACGGTTAGGCTTCGGTGGACGAGCCAGTCGAAGAATCGTCAAACCATCGGACTGCCTAGTACTGCAGTCTAACTGCCCGTCAACTGCGTGGAACAGTATGTATCCATAGCCTCACGTGCGAAATGTGAGACACGAGTGAGACCACTAGACACAAAAGGCTTACAAGTAAAGTTTAGCTGATAGAAAAGCATTAGCTTTACTTTGAGTGAACAACACATTCCTTGGTGTTGTAATCGTGACCGTTATCTAAATCTCGGCGGAGTATCCTGTCCACTCATAGTTTCTCCGAATAGGGCCCAGACTTAACGCAAACACTTCTTCATAATGCCTGGGACATGGCTTGAGCCGCTCGTCCTTTACCGTCAAGTGATCTCAAAGAGGCTCTAACTTTCTTTATTTCGGTCTCAGCAGCACAAAACTGCGGCCTTATTTCGTCCAAGTGATTACCGTTCACGTTATAAAGCAAGCTATCAGGTGTGGACATACCGGAGCAGATTGTCATTGCAGCTTCGCCGCTACCTATACCAACAAGCTTCTTATCAATACCATTGTCCAGGAGCTGCAGAATGAATTACAAACGAGAGGAATTGTGGAGAGCAAAAGGTCACTAAATTATAGCAGGAAGCAAGGGCTGGAAGTCAATAAAACAAATTTTGTTTATGAGTGAAACCCGACTGAGGACTATTGGGCATCCGAAGCTGGGCGTGAAGCCAAATAGCTTCAAGAATCAGCGGGTTGCAATCGAATACCGTTATGGCCGCCCGGATGGTGCTATCAGTGCGCGTAGTCCGACAAAACAACTCCCTAATCCAAAATTAGACGATTTCTGATCATCGTTCAGCCAACAACATACGAACATCAATCCACAACAGGATCAAGAAAAACACTGAATGAGCCTGAATCACGCATTATGGGGTATCTGGTTGTGGCCCCTCTGAGGTAGGCCGTACACGGAACAACCACGAAGAACGTAACAGCTCGATTGAGCGTTACTCGACAGGAAACGAAAGCAACTTGAAGGGGCAGGCGGTCGGCTGGTGATGGCAAAACTGGAGCAGCAGTCCGAAAATGAGAGCACCACTTATGGACAGGTATTATGAAACCGTTGAAATTTTGCTAACTCAAGACCTACAGTGGACCAGTCACGATGGCAATAGACGCTTCCCCTACCGTCTTCCCGCCTACACTCTGACCTCCCTAATAAAAGGTCTCCTTAATTTAGGATCAGATGCCTGCCGCTTGAGACTCGCCCCATAGGTGAGATCAGGTTTGTCTTCCCTAGCCAGCCTATCAGTCGCAGTGTTCCATTCATTCCTCTTTTCGAGCTGTCTTGTTCTATAGACCTCGGCTCGGCCCACCTTGAGGTGCTCACCGAAGCCGCTCGGGACTTGCCTCTGAATCTGACTAAATGGTCACATCCGGGAGAGGAGGGGTCAGGCAAAGTGTGGCAATAAATCCAGATAACCCGGGACCATTGGCCTAGAAATTGTGCATCAGGAGCTTGGGTATGATCATTTCAAGCGACCCAAAAAACTCGGTGCAACATCAGCAGGCCGCTCGCAAGGCAAATAGAACTATGCGCCGGCTATGCCAAACGCTCACACCAAGGAACCCGTGGGTGCTTCTGCCACCATACACAGCCCTCGTCTGTCCCCACTTACGGCACATAGTCCGGGCCCGAGTCCCGCATTCAATGAGCGGCGCCATCCCTAAGGAGAAGGTTCGGAAAAGGTTCATGAGAATGGCATTTGGGCTGTGAGAGTTGCAGTGCTGGCTGACGGAACTAAGGTTACTCTCGTTGAAGCTCAGAAGAGAGCGGGAGAACTGACTGAGACAATGAATTAAAAAAATTGGTTGTTGGCCACGAACAAGTCCCGGCTTACGCAAGATGAAACCTCAGCCCTCCACAGACTCAGGCTGGGACTTATACAGCCAAAGGCCAAAAAGACCACCAAAAGCCGGTCATATGCTCACAGGTTTAAAAGTGAAACAGACTAGCCGAGTAGGCGGCGGAAGTGGACGCTGCTACAGTGTCCAAGAAGATGCTGGACGGAGCGTGGACAGATGCATTTCCGGAATGCCCGCGAGTCAACGACACGAGCCGAATTGCAGCTCTTCATCCTGTTTTTTATTCCTCTTTTATATCTTGTTCTTCATTCTTTTTCACTCTTCATAAATACCTGCTAAAAATACTTTACGGCCTTCCGTAGATTTTTCCTGCTACTTCACGGGAGCCCACAGCTGAAGGTCTTGCTTTTTGCACGAAGACTGAGCTCACTAGTTGTCGAGGCGTAGCCCGATGAATAGCTGCTCCTTGCAACTCTCTTAGACGGCGATACCGATGTGTCGTGTCACCAGCTGCCGATAAAAAGGAGATTCCAGGAATACGAAGCTAGTTGGGACCCAGGGACTCTAAAGTCCAAGAAGGTGGACCTTCATCGCATTGATCGAATTGATCTGATTTGGACGTATTTTACGGAATGTCTGGGAGATACATCACGGCGGGAATAACTTTGCAGCTCGCAGAGCAAGAAACTGGACGTTTCCGAGCTCAAGCCGCCATCTCCGTGACTGGGCCCGACGGCAGAACTTGTCCCAATACACAGAGCAATGTTAAAGGAAGAGGTTCAGAGCCATCAATCGGTTATTCTTCTACCGGTACCTCCAAAAATAGTGGAGGATCTGACTAGGACCGCATGGTCAATCACCTGACCGAAAATAAGACAATTTCTCAAGGGCAGCACGCGTTTGTCAAAAATAGATCGAGCTCTTCCAACCTGCTCGTTTTCTTGGATGACGCAGCTGTTGGGTTAGACAGAGACGAATGAGTTGAGGTCTGATGTTCGGACTTCTGAAAGGCTTTTGCCTTCGCAAACCACCGGATACCAGCAGGCAAGATGGAAGCGCTGGGTATAGCGCACCAGGCTCCGGAATGGATTCGAGCAGGTCTCACAAAAACGTATCGCTCAAGGGTGGTTAGGGGAAAGGTCGCGAGGGCTACGGCTACCAGTGGGATACGGAGGAGGCCAGTCCTAAGTCCCGTCCTTTTCTGAGTTACGTCAAATATCTATTGCGAAGGCCACCAGTTTGCGGGCGACTTCAAGCTGGTGGATGATTCTGAAACAGCGCCACTTCAAGAGGATCTTGATGGGGTTCACTCTTGGGCTACTCATTGACCACTGCTGCGCAATATAGAGAATTGTATGCACTTCGCCCAGGCCGTTGGCGGTGAACCAAAATTGTGGACCTACAAAACCCACAGGCAACAATAAAGATTACTGACATCACTGACCTTGGAGACCCGATAAACTACTGCTACCGGACAGCTCCGCATTGTCTGGCCACAGGGGTTAGCATTGAATGGGAGGCCCGCCAACATTTGCACGTCGTAGGGCCCAGAGAAGCTTTCGTATTGTTGCCTTCCTGCAAAACACTCCTTGGGCCACGCCTAGAATATTGTGTTCAAACTTGGGATATGCCTCCGGAGAGGAACACTACTGTTCCTTGGGAACTTCAGGAATGCTTCGCTAGAAGGTTACCGGGACTCAAACACAAAGAGTATTCAGAGAGTGTGGTGGTTATTCTGATCTTGAATAACGCGTAGCTTAATTAACGAATCCAAAGGTCAGAGCAAAATTGATTCTCTGATTCTACGGCACCGAAGCAACAAATTTTACGCATGCAAACATATGCAAGCCTCAATTGTGCAGACACAACTTTTTTTGCAATGAAGACCAGAGTCCAACAAAGGTCGCTGTCAGATACCACCGTCACGGCAGCCCGAGTTCGAATCAAAAATATGCCACGGCACACGAGCAAAACATAAACAAACGTTCAAGTGTAGTGGCTGATGCATGCTGTACTTGCTCGGGGGTCGATAAGATAAAGTCTCAACAATACAAGTATGTGGAAACAGCTGGGGAGGATTTCCACACATGTACGTCACAGAGGGGTTAACGGAGCTAAAATCCTGCTCCATGAAAAGTAGAAGACTCGGAGAGTTCCATCGGAACCTTTCGAACAAGCGAAAAGATTATCCATTCGAACGGAGCCGGTGTCGCTACTGACACGAGATTCCGGGCTCAGAGGTTACGAGGTTGAGCTCATCAAACCGAGAGCACTGGAGAAAGTGAGGAAGATTTTACGTGCAGCGTTGTCGACCCGTAGAAAGCATTACCAACCGAGGTGGTGTCTGCCACCCTGGCGATAGCTTTGAAGGCCAAGTTGGGCCCTTGCTGGCCTGGTTTATTCCCTGAGAACTTTTAAACCCACTTTACTAAGCAGTACTACTGGATACAGAGCCGTTCTCTCTTCAGCCGCCAGTATCCAACAGAAATGTGCCTATTCCTTTGCCTTTCACCCCAACCCTTCTCAACCATTCTCTATCTTGTTCCCTTTCTACCCAACATGCCGCCACCAAAACCTTATCCATGTATAGCCTGTACTTGTGGCACTCTTGGGGGGCTATAACTTAAACAGAACCCAGTTAGCAACAACAGGACTGCCACACTTTTGCGACAGCAAACTCAGTCCGAACCCCGTTTTGTCCACAGAGATACTTTAGATACGCCCGATCAGAAGGTGCCATTAGGAAGGGAGTCGGAACATTACCGTTAGGCTGAGAGAGGGAAGTCTGCGAGGATCGGAGCAAAACGAAGGTACCCAGTGTAAAACACGTTTGAGCAATGCGTAGCCAATTCGCAACGGATCCCGAAATCAAAAGGCCATTATCCGTGATATTCTATGACACTAGATTATTGAATGGACAATGACACCAAAATGATACAAACCTCAATAATGAGATCACAAGGACTCGACAACGAGAACCCAAATTGCAGCGTGTGAGCAAGGAGCACGTGCGTCACGCAGGTCCAGAATAGGGGTACGACAAAGTGGCGCTCTGTGCGCGAACAAACAACAATTGGTGCATAAAAACAAACAGACCGTAAAGACACGTCAATAGTGTAAGCAAGTGAGTGATGTTAAAAAAAACACTGAATCGCAAGTGTTTTAGGGGGATTTTCCACGACCGGCCTTTATACCGCCCACCAAAATCCTCCTGAATCCTCAGCAGAGTCAAAGGTTTGGTATAGAGGTGCTGATTCTTCCTAACTACCTAGGCCCTACTGTCAGTGCGCGTGCCTAATGCTCGCCGTCAACGTTCTACTCACGGTCGCACCTAATCCGTTGGCTACGTGGACACGAGGCTAGTCTACATCTTCCACGAGAACAACTGACCGATGGCAGGCGTAGAGGGGGCACATGGATGCTCTCCTTGGAAAGGCCGTTTTGCCCTGGCTGTATATGCTTGCGTGAGTGTGTGTGTGTATGATGTAATCGCCGCTACCTCCGCACATGCGAAAGACGTTTCATTACAGTCAACAAAAGCAAATTGCGAACACCGTCACGTTTGATAGGGGTTGCGGGACATAGCGTGCATCGGGTATGTGTGAATGTGTCGGGGTGCATAATGGAACCACAAGTATAATTACACATCAAAAGAGGACTTTCTGCAAAGTCAACAAAAGACTGTGAGCACTGTACCGTGTTTGACGGGGACTGCGTGGCATAAAATAGCAAAATGTAGGGACGTATGCGTGACCTAAACTCCGTTACTTCCACATTCAGTGTCGTGTCGTGTGATAAACTAAGATTCGGACAACTAACTCCATAGTAAATCGTGAACGCCGTATGAAAATAAAGACAAATATACTTCAAAGACGGTGTGAAGGGTTAGGTCCTACAGGAGAATGCATAAGGAATAAATAGATGAATTTAGCTTCATCTGGTTTCAGCAGACATGGATATAGCTTGGCCTTTAGCGTCGACCTCGCCCGCGTCACCGTCACTTTCAAGCAGACATATCATGCGGATATCCCGCAATATGTCTCACTTGTTCGTTCTTGCCATCACCGTCCGCACGAGGCCATCGATTTCTGTACGGCGGTTCTTGACCACTCCAATTGGCCATTCGTCTTTATGTAAGTGGCTCTCCACGAGGGTGAGCACATCGCCAAATCTGAACGACCTCTTTTTGGAGATCCACTTCTGCCGAATCTGCAGGGTCGGTAAGTGCTCCCTCGTCCATCGTTTCCAGAAAGCT
Organism: Fasciola hepatica; assembly: GCA_948099385.1. NCBI lineage: Eukaryota > Metazoa > Platyhelminthes > Trematoda > Plagiorchiida > Fasciolidae > Fasciola > Fasciola hepatica. The sequence goes on from CANUEZ040000131.1 coordinate 3,376,122, forward strand.
TGTGCCAGGTGGTTCACTTGTTTCCATCCAACGATATACGTTCCACGCAGGGTTTTTGGTGTGGTTGCTCCTGCATTTGACAGAAGTATTTACAGATCGTTGGGGGTGAGTGCCGGTTCGCCTTCCGGGTCTGGGACGATCGGCACCAGGTGTCCATTGTTCAGTATGCGTTCTACTTCTGTTAGTAGAGTAGTCAGCGTCTCGTCATCAAGGTTTTGTTGTGAGGCCAGGGCCGTGAGTATTTTCCTAGTCGATCGTATTAGCCTTTCCCAAACGCCACCACAATAACTGGCATAAGGTGGTTTAAAGAGCCATTCTATCCCCTTTGCTACGGTCGTTTCACATCTTGATGTGGCCCAGGCAGTACCATCATTTCTCTAACTCCCCTTGAGCTCCAACGAAATTCGAGCCATTTTCGGAGTTTACATTCCCGGGGAAGCCCCGTCTCGCGACGAACCTTCAAAAGACCATCAGAAATGAATCGGTGATCATATTATGCACCACTTCAAGATGGACTGCTCTGAATTGTAAACATGTTATCAGGCAGCCATACCTCTTTTGGGTGCTCCTTTGCTGTTTTACAAGTAACGAGCCAAATTAGTCGACGCCAATTCCCACGAAAGGGCACCATCCCGGTTGAACTCCCACGGCTGGAAGGGGGGCCATCATTTGTTAGCCTGCTTCCGCATTTTGGCGACGACTAGTGATGCAGTTGCCCATGCCTCGCTTGACCGTCGCTGGCTCCTTGGTCACCCAAGATGGTCGACGTATATTGTTCAATAAGTGATTCGAACCTGCGTGTCCCTCTTCCCGAGATGCGTGGTCTATCAGGCATCTTGTTATGTGGTGGTCACCAGGGATTATCATGGGGTGTTTTGCTTCGTACTCTAGACTTGAATTCGTCAGCCGCCCTCCAACCCTCAGTAATCCGTTGGTTCGCATGGGGTTCAGTCTTCGGATAGTGCTGCGCAACAGCCTGCTTCCTTTGGTGTTATCATCCATCCTGGCTAGCTCGCGGGCCTCGAACGGGAAAGCGTCTAGTTGCGGTAGGCGTAGAGCGTCGAGTTCGGCTTGATTCAGCTCGCCCGGTAGTATCGCCCTACGTTCGATGTGTTTTGTGATCTTGCGCCTTTCATAATCAATAAGAGTACTTTGTATCATGTCCACCAGACCACGGCTCTTAACATTTTTGTCCAGTTGGGGAATTGGCACAGTTTCCCTATCAGGCTTACGCTTCCCGTGAGTTTTATAGCCAGTATCAGTCTTTTAGTATTGATATCACCATCATCAGCCTTGGGTGTTGATAGCGTTGGCCACATCTCTTTAGTTGCAGTTAGAAAGTCCGGTCCCATTGTCCACATCCGTAACCTCTCTAGTGTTTTCAGGTCCCATGAGCAGACGTCCGCGGGTTACTGGCGGATTTTGCATAGTGCCATTGATCGGTTTTAGTCAAGTCGTGGATTATAGTGAGTCTGTTGGCCACGAAAGTGTTAAAACGAGTGGTAGTGTTGTTTTCGTATTGAAGTACCGTGGCTTGATCCGTCCAAAAGTTTGTTTCCCAGTCTATCCGGTCGAAACATCTCCAAATCAGCGTCGCGGCTTTCGCGGCCAGTACTGCTGCCGTCAGTTCCAGCCTTGAAATCGACCCGTTTTCAGTAGAGCCAGTCTCGTCTTTGCGAATAGTATCTGGCTGTGCCGCCTACCATTTGCGTCAACCCAGCAGCGGTAAGCAACTATCCGGTAGCCCATTTGTGATGCATCGGAGAATAAGTAGAGTCGGGCATCGTTTGTGCACTTGATACCTGTTAAGCTTCTTTGTATTTTTATCTCCCCAAGTTGCTCCAGGCTGTGCAGCCAGTCGCGCCATCGCTTATCGTCTTCATACTGGAGAGGTTCGTCCCAACCCGTCCCTATTTGGCGCAGCGATTGCAGCAAGCACTTTCCCGGTAACAGCCATGGCGAAACAAAATCTAGGGGGTCGTAGAGGCTTGAGACTGCTGATAGGATTCCTCGCCGTGTGACTGGTCGTTTTGGTAGGTCTAGAATGAAAATGAATTCGTCCCCTCTGAGTTTCCACTGAAGCCCAAGAGTGAGCTTCGTTTGTGAAAAGGATCCCAAAAGCTCTGTCTTACACTCCATTTTCTCGGACTTCGGTATAACATTGAGCACCTCTTGGTTGTTCGAAGTCCGTTTAGTGAGGTCGAATCCTCCGGCATTTAGAGTGGCGATCAGTTTGGTCATATAAAGAATAGCAGTATTTGGGTTGTCAATGGAACACAGAAAATCGTCCACGTAGAATTGGTCCATTGCTCTTCCTAGCAAATTGCTGGTGCCAACGAAACGCTTGAGGGTTTCCCGGAGGGCAAAGTTAGCACAGAAAAGAGATGATACCGTCCAGAAAGGAAGAACAGTTAGCCTGTACTCGTCAGGTGCTCGATTTGCGTCGTTTTCATGCCACCAGAGAAGATGAAATGCGTCCCTACCCTCAACGGGCGTCTTCACTTGTAGAAACGTTTCACGAATGTCCGCAGAGACAGCCACTTTTCCTAGCCTAAAACGACATAAAACTTCAACTAGTGGTGTTTTCCAGTCTGGGCCCTGTAGTAAGTGACACACCCTGGCATTTCGCGGCACAGTAGAAAACCACTCTGACCTTCCCCGGTTTCTTTGGGTTCACGACCGGGTGATGCGGTAGGAACCACCTCAAATTCGCGCTGGTAACCGCACTATCCACTCTTGAAGTTCTAGGCTACCATTTTCAAAGCCGCCCTATCTTCTCGTGATGAGGCATCTCTATCAATGGCCAGGCCGGCAAATTCGGCTTTATACAGCTGTTGGAATGCCTGTTCAATGTTCGCCCTTCCCACCGAAGTGCAATTGATTTGGATTAGTTTGCCGCATCTTCCATCTGTACTGCCATATAAAGTCCAGCCGAATATGGTGCGTACTGCATAGGGTGCTTTTTGGCTTCCTATTATTTGATCCAGCACACAATGCGCATCCGCTATATCACAGCCGGTCAGCAGATCCATTTTGTGCCACTCACTGTGCTCATTGCTAATGAAGATTGATTCCCTCTGGTCCCATAACTCTCTGCGAACTCCTTCCTTACCAGCGTGGTATCCGAGCCACTATCTATGAAAGCCAACGCTTTGACCACCCCAGTTGGGGTCACTACTCCCACGGCAACTACGCCTAAACGTACCGGTTTAGTGGCAGACAGCAACGTTGAACAAATAACACTGGGCTTGGTACTCGCCTCGGGTAAGGTTACTCTCGACTGGTGCAGCAATCGACGGTGTCTGCCCGTGCAGCCCTCGTAATCACATCATCTCCTTGTCCTACGAGCTGCCACCCGGTGCGTGGTGTTGAGACAAATAAAACACCCTCCTGCCATCCTCGCCATTCCCCACCGTTCGTCTATTGTGGCGTTGCCGAACTTGGGGCATTCTGGTAGTCCGTGGCTGGCACCACAGGATCTGCAATTTGGTTGCGCCGTAGCATCTCGTGAAATGACGTGTGTATTGGTCCAAGGCTGGTACTTTGGATGTTCCCGTACAGGGGTTTGGACTTGGCTAGTACTGGGCTTGTTTGCTCGGTTGCTGTCCCGGATGAGTCGGCCGAATCTGCTGTCAGCTATATTGGTTTGCCTGTCCAAGTATTCTGTCTGGTCTTCGAAGTTAGCCTCCCTGTCGCCTCGGCTTATTCGTTTCGCTTCTTCCGCCCACCGACCCTGTAGTTCGGGAGAGAGGTGACGGACTATGTTTTCCAAAGCGTACATGGCATATAAGTCAGCTCTATAACCTAAATGGTCGAGGGCTATTGAGCAGTTCTGCATCTTAATCACCAGGTCGGCCATTGTGTAGACGTCGCCCTTGGTTCTCTTTGCCTCTACCATCACGTCCTCTATTAGGTTACGGGCTACTTTGAAGGGTTGGTCAAACAACTCCCTTAGGATATTCCTTGCTCGGGTGTAGCCTGATTCCGGATCGAGCATGGTACACACGCCGATAGCTCCTCTTGCTCGGCCTCGACAATAGTGAGTCAGGTAGAGAAACCTTTGCCCAGGGTCGGTTACCTTATTTTCGACGAACGTCTCGAACTGCTTGACAAACTTGCAGTAGTGTTCAGATCGCCAATCGAAAACCGTTAATTCCACTCTTGGCAAATCGACCGATGGTGTTTTATGTTCGGCAACCGGCACGGGGCTCCCTATCTTATTGCATCCGGGTCTATCAGAAGTGTCGTAGTCGCTGGTCTCATGCTCGCGCTCTTTCTGTATACACATCTTTTCTGCTTCCTGGGCCTGTTGTCTAACCGATAACAACTGTTGTTCTAGGTCCAGTATTCTAAGCCTATATAGATCAGCATCCTTACAATCCATATTGCCCTCATTAACACATGAACTAGCATTGACAGGACTAGGCGATCTATCATTGACTAAAGAATCGAATGCACCCAAAACCTCCCCAGTGACTTGCCGTGTTACTTCCTGTCCAGATTCCAATGTTTTCGATCCTTTTCTTGGCATTTCGCGTGTTTTCCTCGATTCAAGTTGATCTATTGAGTATTGTAACACACATTTGAGCAATGCGTAGCCAATTCGCAACGGATCCCGAAATCAAAAGGCCATTATCCGTGATATTCTATGACACTAGATTATTGAATGAACAATGACACCAAAATGATACAAACCTCAATAATGAGATCACAAGGACTCGACAACGAGAACCCAAATTGCAGCGTGCGAGCAAGGAGCACGTGCGTCACGCAGGTCCAGAATAGGGGTACGACAAAGTGGCGCTCTGTGCGCGAACAAACAACAATTGGTGCATAAAAACAAACAGACCGTAAAGACACGTCAATAGTGTAAGCAAGTGAGTGATGTTAAGAAAAACACTGAATCGCAAGTGTTTTAGGGGGATTTTCCATGACCGGTCGTTGCACCCACTAAGCAATTTGAAGGTGTACATCGAAGGGATGGGGTATCGGGTGACCCCAGAAGCCCCTTTGGGAGAGCCTGACATGACATACACGTCTGCAAAGGCGTAGGAGAAGGGACTTGTATTGGAGCGGTTGGGCACAAACGGGCCAAAGGGCTAGAGGACACAAATGAAGCCATTATAACATCACTGGCTGCTGGAATTAGTGGATGTCTTTTGACTGTTTAGTGCATATGTTGGATTGTGAGTGCTGCCAACGGACTGGATGGCAGCGGCAGTGGTGCCTATCCACAGAGGTGGACCGCTCTCATGAGCATAAGCAGAAGCCTGTGGGACTTGTATTTTTTGCGAATGCTTGGAGAAACTGCTAAAAAAACACGTCCGCAAGCAATCGGCTGAAAGAGAGCCGTTAGGCGAGGTGAAGCGTTGGTCTCTAAGGCGGGATCATCGCTTTGGAACCTCCTCGGGCTCTTGGACAAATCCACAACACCACCCGATGGGCCGCAGATAGAGAAATTTTGCTACGTAGGCCTCAGCAGGGCTTCGGGAACAGTGAATGTCCTACTAACGCCGGGTGGAGGTAAGACCTGTGCTATAAACTGACGGCTACATAGTTGGACAGCTGACATCCTGACTAACGGGACGTTTTGTGTCGGGGTTGGAGATACGAAATCTGAACCAAGTATGCGGCAATTGGTGTCCCTCAAGAGTCTGCTCCGGGACCGTTTCCATTCCTCTTCAGTATAAATAACTCGGCTGCGGCAATGAAGCTCTCGTGTTTCACATTTGCGGACGACGTAAAGGCTGGCAATTTAGGTCGGACGGAGATACTGGCTAGTAATATCGAGGAGGTGCTCAGGAAGACAGACAAATGGGATACGCAGGTAAAAAGAGAAAATTTATCTAATAACTAGAGCTTCGGTGAGCTTAATCTTAGAGGGGGATAATGGGCTGTTCACGATTGATGCGGGGCAAAAGACAAAAGCCTCAGTTATTGTTACGTCTGCTGGCTTCAAGTGGGTTAGGCAGAGCAAGCTGGCTGCCCACGGAGTTCGTAAGGAGCTCTTTAGACTTAAGTCAATAATTCCCTGCATGCAAGCTGATGTGTTCTTACCACTTTAAAAACAATAGTGAGGACTCACTTCTAACAATGCGTACGGACTTCGGCACCTTCTCTCGAAAATGTACAACCTGTCTTGAAGAGTTCACTGACTGGCACCTAGGACGGAGGAGAATCAGCTGGGAACGACCTCATCCGTGGACCACAGAGCATGGGTTCTCCCTCTAGAAATGAAGGAGATTAAGAGCGGACAGCGGCGAGGCCTTCAAAATTCTGAAATGTTAAACGGGAAAGGCTCCAGACCAATGGAAATGGGAGGGCTACATAGATCTATGGAAGGCTCATTCATGACTGAACCTGGGGGCCAACTTCTAATGCAAGAGGGTCGTTGGACGAGAGAACATGCCAACCGAAGAGGTAGTAAGTTTGGGAGATGGAGAGCCTTTCAAACAAATGCTAGACATTAAGTGGAGAAGATATGTAGCGGTTGCCATCTTCGTTCATACTTTTACCACGTTTATTGTTTAACTGAACGTTGACTGCCAAGCGCGGTTGCCATTTGACCGTTGCTCTTGCGCACGCTCTCACGCACGCTCCCAAATACACGCTAACCACTATCTCTCCCAATCGCCTTATCGTTCTCACGGGTCGTGGAGAATACTGTTCTGGTTAACATATTTGTGCAGTGCCGCACATTAGAGTAACGTACAGGTGGTCCACGCAGTACGAAGGACCGAGGCACGCGTTTACTAAGGAAACCGCGAAGTGGGGTCTAATCAACCTTACAATTGGTGAGCCCGACGTGATCCTCAGGTCACGTGAGTTTCCTTGTTTTCTACCGTTCAAGGTCCCGTCTGCGTACGTTTTTGTGTTTTATCGTTTCCCTATCTGTTGATTTGTTTTGGTCGGTTTACCAAATAATTTTTTTTGTCCATACATATTTTTGGTGTTTGGTTCGTCGTGATTTTTGTTCTTTTCCCGCGAAGATTATAGTGCCCCATTGATCGTTGGTTTCTTTTCCCGTCTGTGTTCTATAAAGCAATCGCTTTGTCCACTGAACGGAAACCCTGCTCAGACCCCACCGTTGGGGCGATTACGCTGCACACACCGGAATTCACACCTGCTGATCCAGAACTCTGGTTCACGCTGGTCCAGTTGGAATTCGAAAACTGCCGTATAACCAGTGACGCCAGCCGTTTCAGGTGGGTAGCAGGCCGCCTCCCGCCAGAGGTCACAATGCAAGTAAGGGACGTAATAATCTCTTCCCGAAGCTATGAGGCTTTAAAGAAGGCTGTCACTGCCCGCACGACCCCAACGCAAGACCAATGTATGCAACAACTTCAAAACATTGAACTTAGAAGTAGGAAGCCCTCCGAACTGCTGCGTGAGATGCAGCGCTTGAGAGGACCGACGATAGGCGAGGACCCGCTCTTGAGGGAACTTTGGCTGCAGCGTTTGCCGCATAACATTCCAGTTTTACTAAGTGCCACGCGCAAGTGCTCGCTAGAGGAAACTGCAGCGATAGCTGATGACATTATGTCACGATACAACCCCGCTGTAGCTGGAGTAACCAGGCCCTCCGTCGCAACGGTGCCTGCCTTGCCAACATCTAACGAACTCGCGTCAGTTTTGTCTAGAATTGACGCGAGCCTGCAACGCCTAGCAGTTAGAAGTTAGTCACAGGAGCGGCACCGCGCACGCTCACCTAGGCTCCATAGTCCGTCATTGCGACGACGTTTCGTCGGTTCTTCAAAAGAAGGGTATTGTAAATACCACAGTCGCTTCGGTGAGGGAGCCAAACGATGCGAACCAGGGTGTACGTTTCCCGGTGCTCATCAGGGAAACTAAACCCCCGGCCCATGGCGGCGACCCACGAAGCCGGGTATCAGACCAACAGTCGTCTTTTGAACGCAAGAGACATCATTCCAAATAACCTATTCCTTGTAGATACCGGTGCCGAAGTGAGCGTCCTCCCCCGAGCGAAAGACGACAATAGCACACCGCAGGCCCAAACACTACGCGCTGCCAATGGCACGGCCATCCCAACGTTTAGCCAGCGGTCGCTCACCTTAAACTTGGGTTTTAAGCGTAATTTTCGTTGGGTAGTCATCATCGCCGACGTCCCGTACCCAATTCTGGGCATTGACTTCCTGCAGCACTTTGACTTGTTAGTTGATGCACGGCGCCGCAGAGTGGTGGATCGTCAAACCACTCACGCTGTTGCGGGTCATAATTCGCGAGTGAATCACGTCACGCCCTTTTACTTTCAACCACCGGCACACCAACCCTATGGCGAACGCATCGCCACCTACCCGGCCATGTTTCGGCAGGCCGGGCCTCTCTCAGCAGTGACGACCAGTGTCACTCACCATATCGATACCAAGGGACCCCCAGTGTTCAGTAGGCCGCGTCGGTTAGCGCCAGACAAGCTTCGTGTTGCACAGGTCGAATTCAAACATATGCTAGAACTGGGTATAATACGCCCTTCTAGTAGCCCTTGGGCTTCTCCCCTTCATATGGTTCCTAAGTCTAGTGGCGACTGGCGACCCTGTGGTGACTACAGAGCGCTTAACAAAGTCACCGTCCCGGACCGATACCCGATTCCCCATATACAGGATCTTACTTCGTCTTTATCAGGTTGCTCCGTCTTCAGCCGTATCGATTTGGTTCGGGCGTACAACCAGATCCCGGTAGCAGAGGCCGATATCCCTAAAACTGCCGTCACTACACCTTTCGGGCTGTTCGAGTTTCTGAAAATGCCGTTTGGACTCAACAATGCAGCCCAGACCTTTCAACGGTTCATGCACGAGGCAACTCGTGGTTTGGAAAATGTCCACGTATACCTGGATGATATTTTGGTGGCGAGTTCTTCAGAGCAAGAGCACGCTACACACTTACGAGCACTTTTCGAACGCCTTAGCCAGCACGGCGTTACGATCAATATCGCGAAATGCGAATTAGGCCGGTCACTTTCATAGGACATTCTATTTCATCCTCGGGTATTCGCCCTCTGTCAGATAAATTTTCCGCTATTCGCGACTACCCTGAACCCCAATCTTTTCGCCAGTTGCGTCAGTTTGCCGGCCTGGTGAATTTCTACCGCCGATTTAGTCCTCACTGTGCGGAAATGATGCAACCCCTCACCGACCTGTTGCGCGGAGGTAAGAGGAAGTTCGTGTTTCCCGACACGGCACAAGCCGCATTCGCCTTGGTCAAAGATGCTGTCGCCAACACAGCACTCCTTACACACCCCGACTCTTTGGCTCCTATTTCGGTAGTGACGGATGCCTCGGACACAGCGGTTGGAGCAGTACTGCAACAGTTCGTAGATGACTCTTGGCAACCTTTAGCATTCTTCTCCGAGCGCCTACAACCCGCGGAATCTAGGTACAGCACGTTCGGTAGAGAGTTATTAGCCATCTACTTGGGAATTCGTCATTTTTGACATGCACTCGAAGGCCGTTCGTTCACGGTGTTTACAGACCACAAGCCTTTGGTTTACGCACTGAAGTCAGCTTCGGATCGATACTCACCACGCGAGATTCGCCACTTAGACTTTGTCTCACAGTTTACTGTGGACATACGACACGTCTCTGGGGTACTTAATCCCGTCGCAGACGCCTTATCGCGCGTATATCAGCTAAGTCTGTCACAAACGCCTAACATCAACTTAGACGCAATGGCACAGGCTCAAACTATGGACCCTGACATCGAACAACTTCGGCAAAACGGTTCTTTGAGTTTAACCACAGTGCCTATCCCAGCTTCCCAGAATACCATCGTGTGCGATGTGTCGCAAGGTCGCCCTAGGCCAGTAGTTCCTGCTGCCCACCGTTATCCTACGTTCCTGACACTCCATAATCTGGCTCATCCGGGTGTGACTGCCTCGGTGAAACTAATAACTGAGCGTTTTGTTTGGCACAATGTCAAACGAGATGTCCGTCAATGGGCTCGTGCTTGTCTGCAGTGTCAACGTGTTAAGACCCATAGGCACACTAAGGCGGCGTTAGCTAGGTTCCCAGAACCTGAAACACGTTTTCATCATGTGCACGTCGACCTCGTAGGACCGCTCCCACCTTCGCTTGGGTACGTTTACATACTCACATGCGTGGATCGTTTTACTCGCTGGCCGCAGGCCATCCCTATCCCTCGTCCCACCTCGGAAGAGGCCGCGAAAGCTTTTCTGACCGGTTGGGTTGGTCATTTCGGTTGCCCGGCCATAGTGACCACCGATCGCGGTCCACACTTTGACGGCGCTTTCGGCAGCCTACTCGCTACGCTCGGTTGCCAACACGTTAAGACGACAGCTTACCACCCTCAGGCCAATGGTATGGTTGAGCGTTTCCACCGGCAATTAAAAGCCGCCCTTCGAGCAAACGGTAATCCCCTTTGGAGTGAAACACTACCATTAGCACTCTTAAGCCTGCGTAGTACCGTTAAGGGAGAGTTACACACAACACCGGCCGTACTAGTATATGGCTGTACACTCCGTCTGCCTGGGGAGTTGGTAGCCCCCTCACCAACAGTGACTTTCGACTACGGCGACTATGCTCAGCGCCTTACGCAGCACATGCGAGTGCTCAAGGCCAGTCCGCCGCGTGAACAACAGTCTACAAGTTATGTCCCAACTGCGTTAGGAACCGCTACTCATGTATTCCTTCGCGTCGATGGCGTTCGATCACCACTACAAGCACAATACACTGGCCCGTTTCGGGTGATACAACGTAGGGCAAAAACATTTGTCATATATATCGACGGACGACACGACACCGTATCTATCGACCGTCTCAAGCCTGCCGTCATTGAGTGCAAGCCGCTCGGCCAATTTACACCCACTCAAGTCGCTCAGTCACCTGCATCGAGCGAGTTACCACTCGAACCACCCCAATTACGCCCAGTGAGGACTCGGCAGCTAGTCCATCAGATTCTCCAACCGTACCCGCAACGCGAGGTAGCCGTTGCGGTCGCCAACTACGAAATCCCGTCCGCTTCGCCGATTTCGTGACGATTTTTACAACCGACTGTTAGCAATAAGTTGGGAAGTTCGCTATGGATTTACCAAACAACAGACCCGTGAAATTACAATCGGTAGTTATGATTTCATTTTCTTCTGGTCTCCTAGCGACTACAACAACACCGAACATCGTTTGTGTGTTGTTATTACGGTCCAACATCCGCCGGCGCCCTCAGGCGCTATTTTGTTCCAGTTTACCTTGCCCTCTCTCAGACGGATCTACGCAGTCACGTTGGCTTCATCCGTAGCCTGGCTGACTCCCGTGCACGTTCAAGGAGCCAACCGCTCACTGGACAACGGGACGATTGGTCAGCCTGGCACTGGAGACGGCAACTGGACGCCTTTTTGGATGGACCTGACGAGGCATTTCCCGGCTTGCATTCGTATGAGACCCGTGGGCGCCAAAACACAATTGGACCTACGCACATCGGACCTCAAGAGTGCAGGCACCGGTAAACTCATCAGCAGTCGTTCGACGTCACCAACAATATTACGGACAAGCTATGAGGAGTTCCTGGACAACCAATAATTCCGGCCTACCATCACGATCGAAGCCCAACTCCGTCGGACTTCTAGGAGGAGGCCCCTGTAGCGGTTGCCATCTTCGTTCATACTTTTACCACGTTTATTGTTTAACTGAACGTTGACTGCCAAGCGCGGTTGCCATTTGACCGTTGCTCTTGCGCACGCTCTCACGCACGCTCCCAAATACACGCTAACCACTATCTCTCCCAATCGCCTTATCGTTCTCACGGGTCGTGGAGAATACTGTTCTGGTTAACATATTTGTGCAGTGCCGCACATTAGAGTAACGTACAGGTGGTCCACGCAGTACGAAGGACCGAGGCACGCGTTTACTAAGGAAACCGCGAAGTGGGGTCTAATCAACCTTACAATTGGTGAGCCCGACGTGATCCTCAGGTCACGTGAGTTTCCTTGTTTTCTACCGTTCAAGGTCCCGTCTGCGTACGTTTTTGTGTTTTATCGTTTCCCTATCTGTTGATTTGTTTTGGTCGGTTTACCAAATAATTTTTTTTGTCCATACATATTTTTGGTGTTTGGTTCGTCGTGATTTTTGTTCTTTTCCCGCGAAGATTATAGTGCCCCATTGATCGTTGGTTTCTTTTCCCGTCTGTGTTCTATAAAGCAATCGCTTTGTCCACTGAACGGAAACCCTGCTCAGACCCCACCGTTGGGGCGATTACGCTGCACACACCGGAATTCACACCTGCTGATCCAGAACTCTGGTTCACGCTGGTCCAGTTGGAATTCGAAAACTGCCGTATAACCAGTGACGCCAGCCGTTTCAGGTGGGTAGCAGGCCGCCTCCCGCCAGAGGTCACAATGCAAGTAAGGGACGTAATAATCTCTTCCCGAAGCTATGAGGCTTTAAAGAAGGCTGTCACTGCCCGCACGACCCCAACGCAAGACCAATGTATGCAACAACTTCAAAACATTGAACTTAGAAGTAGGAAGCCCTCCGAACTGCTGCGTGAGATGCAGCGCTTGAGAGGACCGACGATAGGCGAGGACCCGCTCTTGAGGGAACTTTGGCTGCAGCGTTTGCCGCATAACATTCCAGTTTTACTAAGTGCCACGCGCAAGTGCTCGCTAGAGGAAACTGCAGCGATAGCTGATGACATTATGTCACGATACAACCCCGCTGTAGCTGGAGTAACCAGGCCCTCCGTCGCAACGGTGCCTGCCTTGCCAACATCTAACGAACTCGCGTCAGTTTTGTCTAGAATTGACGCGAGCCTGCAACGCCTAGCAGTTAGAAGTTAGTCACAGGAGCGGCACCGCGCACGCTCACCTAGGCTCCATAGTCCGTCATTGCGACGACGTTTCGTCGGTTCTTCAAAAGAAGGGTATTGTAAATACCACAGTCGCTTCGGTGAGGGAGCCAAACGATGCGAACCAGGGTGTACGTTTCCCGGTGCTCATCAGGGAAACTAAACCCCCGGCCCATGGCGGCGACCCACGAAGCCGGGTATCAGACCAACAGTCGTCTTTTGAACGCAAGAGACATCATTCCAAATAACCTATTCCTTGTAGATACCGGTGCCGAAGTGAGCGTCCTCCCCCGAGCGAAAGACGACAATAGCACACCGCAGGCCCAAACACTACGCGCTGCCAATGGCACGGCCATCCCAACGTTTAGCCAGCGGTCGCTCACCTTAAACTTGGGTTTTAAGCGTAATTTTCGTTGGGTAGTCATCATCGCCGACGTCCCGTACCCAATTCTGGGCATTGACTTCCTGCAGCACTTTGACTTGTTAGTTGATGCACGGCGCCGCAGAGTGGTGGATCGTCAAACCACTCACGCTGTTGCGGGTCATAATTCGCGAGTGAATCACGTCACGCCCTTTTACTTTCAACCACCGGCACACCAACCCTATGGCGAACGCATCGCCACCTACCCGGCCATGTTTCGGCAGGCCGGGCCTCTCTCAGCAGTGACGACCAGTGTCACTCACCATATCGATACCAAGGGACCCCCAGTGTTCAGTAGGCCGCGTCGGTTAGCGCCAGACAAGCTTCGTGTTGCACAGGTCGAATTCAAACATATGCTAGAACTGGGTATAATACGCCCTTCTAGTAGCCCTTGGGCTTCTCCCCTTCATATGGTTCCTAAGTCTAGTGGCGACTGGCGACCCTGTGGTGACTACAGAGCGCTTAACAAAGTCACCGTCCCGGACCGATACCCGATTCCCCATATACAGGATCTTACTTCGTCTTTATCAGGTTGCTCCGTCTTCAGCCGTATCGATTTGGTTCGGGCGTACAACCAGATCCCGGTAGCAGAGGCCGATATCCCTAAAACTGCCGTCACTACACCTTTCGGGCTGTTCGAGTTTCTGAAAATGCCGTTTGGACTCAACAATGCAGCCCAGACCTTTCAACGGTTCATGCACGAGGCAACTCGTGGTTTGGAAAATGTCCACGTATACCTGGATGATATTTTGGTGGCGAGTTCTTCAGAGCAAGAGCACGCTACACACTTACGAGCACTTTTCGAACGCCTTAGCCAGCACGGCGTTACGATCAATATCGCGAAATGCGAATTAGGCCGGTCACTTTCATAGGACATTCTATTTCATCCTCGGGTATTCGCCCTCTGTCAGATAAAGTTTCCGCTATTCGCGACTACCCTGAACCCCAATCTTTTCGCCAGTTGCGTCAGTTTGCCGGCCTGGTGAATTTCTACCGCCGATTTAGTCCTCACTGTGCGGAAATGATGCAACCCCTCACCGACCTGTTGCGCGGAGGTAAGAGGAAGTTCGTGTTTCCCGACACGGCACAAGCCGCATTCGCCTTGGTCAAAGATGCTGTCGCCAACACAGCACTCCTTACACACCCCGACCCTTTGGCTCCTATTTCGGTAGTGACGGATGCCTCGGACACAGCGGTTGGAGCAGTACTGCAACAGTTCGTAGATGACTCTTGGCAACCTTTAGCATTCTTCTCCGAGCGCCTACAACCCGCGGAATCTAGGTACAGCACGTTCGGTAGAGAGTTATTAGCCATCTACTTGGGAATTCGTCATTTTTGACATGCACTCGAAGGCCGTTCGTTCACGGTGTTTACAGACCACAAGCCTTTGGTTTACGCACTGAAGTCAGCTTCGGATCGATACTCACCACGCGAGATTCGCCACTTAGACTTTGTCTCACAGTTTACTGTGGACATACGACACGTCTCTGGGGTACTTAATCCCGTCGCAGACGCCTTATCGCGCGTATATCAGCTAAGTCTGTCACAAACGCCTAACATCAACTTAGACGCAATGGCACAGGCTCAAACTATGGACCCTGACATCGAACAACTTCGGCAAAACGGTTCTTTGAGTTTAACCACAGTGCCTATCCCAGCTTCCCAGAATACCATCGTGTGCGATGTGTCGCAAGGTCGCCCTAGGCCAGTAGTTCCTGCTGCCCACCGTTATCCTACGTTCCTGACACTCCATAATCTGGCTCATCCGGGTGTGACTGCCTCGGTGAAACTAATAACTGAGCGTTTTGTTTGGCACAATGTCAAACGAGATGTCCGTCAATGGGCTCGTGCTTGTCTGCAGTGTCAACGTGTTAAGACCCATAGGCACACTAAGGCGGCGTTAGCTAGGTTCCCAGAACCTGAAACACGTTTTCATCATGTGCACGTCGACCTCGTAGGACCGCTCCCACCTTCGCTTGGGTACGTTTACATACTCACATGCGTGGATCGTTTTACTCGCTGGCCGCAGGCCATCCCTATCCCTCGTCCCACCTCGGAAGAGGCCGCGAAAGCTTTTCTGACCGGTTGGGTTGGTCATTTCGGTTGCCCGGCCATAGTGACCACCGATCGCGGTCCACACTTTGACGGCGCTTTCGGCAGCCTACTCGCTACGCTCGGTTGCCAACACGTTAAGACGACAGCTTACCACCCTCAGGCCAATGGTATGGTTGAGCGTTTCCACCGGCAATTAAAAGCCGCCCTTCGAGCAAACGGTAATCCCCTTTGGAGTGAAACACTACCATTAGCACTCTTAAGCCTGCGTAGTACCGTTAAGGGAGAGTTACACACAACACCGGCCGTACTAGTATATGGCTGTACACTCCGTCTGCCTGGGGAGTTGGTAGCCCCCTCACCAACAGTGACTTTCGACTACGGCGACTATGCTCAGCGCCTTACGCAGCACATGCGAGTGCTCAAGGCCAGTCCGCCGCGTGAACAACAGTCTACAAGTTATGTCCCAACTGCGTTAGGAACCGCTACTCATGTATTCCTTCGCGTCGATGGCGTTCGATCACCACTACAAGCACAATACACTGGCCCGTTTCGGGTGATACAACGTAGGGCAAAAACATTTGTCATATATATCGACGGACGACACGACACCGTATCTATCGACCGTCTCAAGCCTGCCGTCATTGAGTGCAAGCCGCTCGGCCAATTTACACCCACTCAAGTCGCTCAGTCACCTGCATCGAGCGAGTTACCACTCGAACCACCCCAATTACGCCCAGTGAGGACTCGGCAGCTAGTCCATCAGATTCTCCAACCGTACCCGCAACGCGAGGTAGCCGTTGCGGTCGCCAACTACGAAATCCCGTCCGCTTCGCCGATTTCGTGACGATTTTTACAACCGACTGTTAGCAATAAGTTGGGAAGTTCGCTATGGATTTACCAAACAACAGACCCGTGAAATTACAATCGGTAGTTATGATTTCATTTTCTTCTGGTCTCCTAGCGACTACAACAACACCGAACATCGTTTGTGTGTTGTTATTACGGTCCAACATCCGCCGGCGCCCTCAGGCGCTATTTTGTTCCAGTTTACCTTGCCCTCTCTCAGACGGATCTACGCAGTCACGTTGGCTTCATCCGTAGCCTGGCTGACTCCCGTGCACGTTCAAGGAGCCAACCGCTCACTGGACAACGGGACGATTGGTCAGCCTGGCACTGGAGACGGCAACTGGACGCCTTTTTGGATGGACCTGACGAGGCATTTCCCGGCTTGCATTCGTATGAGACCCGTGGGCGCCAAAACACAATTGGACCTACGCACATCGGACCTCAAGAGTGCAGGCACCGGTAAACTCATCAGCAGTCGTTCGACGTCACCAACAATATTACGGACAAGCTATGAGGAGTTCCTGGACAACCAATAATTCCGGCCTACCATCACGATCGAAGCCCAACTCCGTCGGACTTCTAGGAGGAGGCCCCTGTAGCGGTTGCCATCTTCGTTCATACTTTTACCACGTTTATTGTTTAACTGAACGTTGACTGCCAAGCGCGGTTGCCATTTGACCGTTGCTCTTGCGCACGCTCTCACGCACGCTCCCAAATACACGCTAACCACTATCTCTCCCAATCGCCTTATCGTTCTCACGGGTCGTGGAGAATACTGTTCTGGTTAACATATTTGTGCAGTGCCGCACATTAGAGTAACGTACAGGTGGTCCACGCAGTACGAAGGACCGAGGCACGCGTTTACTAAGGAAACCGCGAAGTAAGTTCTGTCTTGAAGTCTTGAAGTACTACACGGGTTCGAGGCTTTGAGCCCAATTGTCCCGGTTCTTTAGGAAATCTTTGATCTTCTGTCGGATTCACCGAGCTGAAACGAGAGCAAAAAGAAGGGGGGGGGGGCGGGGGTGGCAGCGAAAACAAGATACATATAACCTCATTCAGTGTCACACTGTGGACAGTGCCTTAAGCTGAATGGGGGTGTGGCATTCATGAACATATATGCGATAAAAGACAACTATTTTGTTTGTTTGTTTTTGACAAAGGGAATTATTGGGAGAGACCCAGGTAGAGGTCTAGCTTTTTCTTGAAGATAGTTTTGTTCTGCGAGAGAACAATATCTTCCGGAAGTGCATTCCACATTGTAATAACCCTATAGCTAAAAAAGTTAATCCTTAGTGAATTGCGTGGCCTCGGTTTGAAAACTTTTCTGCTGTGACCACGGAGAGAGGAGTTTGGACAGACGGAGAAGAAGCAATCGCTTTGACCTGTTTCAAAAAGGTGGAACATCAAAAACAAATCACCTCTTACGCGTCTTACGTCAAGGGGATAGAGGTTGAGGAGTGAGAGGCGGACGGGATAAGGTAGATGGGGTAGACCACTTACTGCCTTGGTGGAGGCCCGCTGAACCCTTTCTAGGATCTCACGGTCTCGGACAAGACCAGAGTGCACTATCTGACTACCGTACTCCAGCAGAGGTCGGATATAAGTGCCGAAAATTATGGGGAAATCATCCTTAAATATGCGCGGGAAGGACCTTCGAACCATGTTTAGGACTCGAAAGGCAGACTTGCTCGCAAGTTCGTGATGATGAGAGAAGGATAAGTTACAATCTAACCAGAAACCGAGCACCTTGTGTCGGTCAACCCTTGGCAGAGTGGCTGCTCCATTAATGGAAAACGTGTGACCAGTCCCTCTGCCGAAAGACATGCTCACGCATTTGTCATCATTAACTGGGAGGTTCCAATCCTAGGACCAGCGTTTTGTTTCGTAAACTGCAATTTGCAGGTCTTCAACGCTTGAAATCCAGAGGGTTACATCATCTGCCTACATGGCAATGTTCGCAGGAAGGGCTGCCGGTAGATCGTTTATATAGATCAGGAAAAGAAGAGGACCTAAGACTGACCCTTGGGGGACCCCAGTTGTTACTGGGGAGGGTTGAGACAAAACATTCCCGACTTTAACCACAAAGGTGCGGTCGGTAAGGAAGCTACGCAGGATGGCCAACTTGGAGCCTGTGATTCCGTACGTCTGCAGCTTATAAAGAAGAGGGGCATGTGTGACCTTATCGAAGGCCTTAGCAAAATCGATGAATACAGCGTGTGAGAGCTGGCCATCATCATAAGCTTTCGTTAGACTATCCATGACAGTAAGCATATTGTTGATGCATGACCTGCCAGGAATAAACCCATGTTGGGACGGGGAGAGGATCTTATTTCTATGAAGATGGGAAAGAATCTCACTCTTAAGAATTCCCTCAAAGATTTTGCTAGGGATGCTAGTGAGGCTTATGGGTCTGTAACTAGAAGCAAGGTGTCTACTACCCTTCTTATAGATGGGTGCGATCACTGCTTTTTTCCAGTTACGGGGGAAAACTCCATCGTCAACACATTGCTGAAAAAGCGAGGCATAAGGAACAGCTAATGTATCCGCGGCTTCCTTGAGAATACGGGGGTGGATTAGGTCAGGACCCATAGAGCAATATTGGTTGAGCCGTCGGAAACCTTGAGCGACTGCACCAATGGGAATAGTTACGCGGTTAAGGGTAGTGGTCAGAGATAACGGGTGCATAGTAGGGTGGGATGATATGGGAATGGAGCTAAAAATTGTACGGAAGTAGGAGCTGAATGCCTCGGCCACTTGGCTAGGGGAAGTGATTGGAGATCCGGCACTATCTTTGAGAGCTAATGGCGTCGGAGCTGTGCCCCTTAGACGGCGCATGTACTGAAAGAAAAATGCCTTATTGGTCCGTGCTCGATCAAGTACAGATCGCTGGATTGCATTCTGATAGGACCTAATCTTGTCTTTGCATATGTTCCTTATGATCCTAGGGTCTTCTGCATCACGGGCAAGGCCTGTGGCTTTATATCTAGCAAAGAGGCGTGCGCGTTCGTCCAGAATGCGCCTAATGGGGCGAGGGAGGGGTCGCTTAGCGGTCTGTGGGCGACGAATTCTGGGGACAAAATGCCTATCAGCTAAGGAGATTAACTCTCTGAGATTCTCTGCCATTTCATCCGCAGAGTTACCTGGGTTAGTTAAATTTAGCTGGGAGCGAAAAAATGCACAGACTTGGTAAAAGTTGGTCCTTTTGAAGGATCTCAAAATTTTAGTTTCTGACGGAAGAGGAGGCCATTTCACGATATAATCGAATCCAATGAGAATGTGATCACTTTTGCCGAGGGGCGGCAAGTAATGCACCACATCTATTAGGAACCGATCATTGGTGATGACCAGGTCTAGTAGGGACGGGGCGTGGCCTGTGCGATATCTAGTCGGATCTCTTACGTTCTGCACCCATGAGTCTAATCAACCTTACAGATATATTCGGAGGCAGATTCTTAGAGAAGGGGGAACCTCTGAAGTGAAATTGTTGCAAGTGTCCTGCGGGCCAAAAAAACCCTTAATGGTAACGAGGGGAAGCCCAAATAACGGTAGTCTCTCACCTGGAAGGCGAGAAGATGCTTTCCTTCTTTTCCTCTTACAGCAAAAACTGGATCAGAAGAAGACTCCCCAAATTGAACAAAGAAAGACAACTTACTAAAACCACCGTGGTGGGTACTGACTGAAATGTATAGAGCTGGAAGAAATCTCGAAACTCGATTGGCCTCTGCCACCATAGGTTCGGTTCAAAATGAACTTAACTAAACAAAAGGAGTGTAAAGCAACCGCGGAAAGAGCATCCTGGTGTGATTCATCTCAACGTCTTATGATTCAAAAATCTGGACGGCTACACTGGCTTCAGCCTCAAGTCCTGTGACCTGAGCCGACCTGAATGATTCCGTTGTTTGAGTCTGCCAGAGAAAATCAACCCTAACTGTCGGGCAAGTTAAACTGCACGCAATTCACCCGGTGTCGTCGTGTGAATCATACGGAAGGTAGTAGTGAGGGAATCTTTAGGTTAATAACATTTCCGAATAAACACTGAAGGCTTCAGCTCTCAGTTTTTATGTTTGTCAATATTCTGCACCAGGTTTTGGTGGCTGCATTTCTCGGATGTGATTTTGCGAAGTGTTAAGTTTGTCTAAAAAATACCCTTGTAGCACCCAGCCGGTTCGTAACATCGGTTTTCAATTAATTTTTAGTCGGTTTCCGGTCAGATTTCTGTCGGATTGTAGTAGTAGCCATTTCACACGTGTAAAATGGCATAAATTCAATATTTATGCATAAATATTGAATTTATGCCAAGGAAATTGACGATCGAAGCAATGTGCAATGCTTGGTTGGCGTTTTATTGAAATTTACTGGTTTAAATCATCGAAATGTCTTGAAAACCTCAGTATAAATCGTTCTATTTTGCTACCTAGAAATGGGTGAAGTAAGGACAATTATTCGGAAAATCATAAATCAGGAGATAGAAATGAGTGTCGTGATACGTAATTTGGTTTGTTGAAAAAAAAACGAAGCATACTATGTATTTCAAACGATTCGCAAAAACCACTCGAAAACCGGCCAGAAACCGCTTCGAAACCGATCGGTTTTTGGCCGGTTTTGGATCGGTTTTTACTATTACGCCGATCGGTTTTCGGTCGGTTTCTAAGTGGTTTGCGACCGATTTTCTGGACAGATTCTGAGGGGTTTCCGAGCTGTTGGTGTTAGTCGTTTGAAGTACGTCATATGCTTTGTTGATTTATTTCACACTTAAATTACGTATTACCATGCATTTTTCTATCAACTAATTTATGGCTTTCCGAATAATTGTCCTTATTTCATCTATTTCGAGGGAATAAAATAGAGCGATCTTTACTGAGGTTTTCAGGACATTTCGCTGAAATAAGGCAGTACATTAAAATAAAATGCCAACCAAGCATTGCACATTGCTTCGGTCGTCAATTTCCTTCGTATAAACTCAGTGTGTATGTGTAAAATGGCTACTAAATGAACCGACCGGAAACCGATGTAAAACCGACCGGCGTAATAGTGAAAACCGATCGAAAACCGACCGGTTTCGGAGCGGTTTTGAACCGATTTTTCTGCAAGGGTAATTTCGATGTTTTGCGCCTTCACTATTCTGCAAGAAAACGGAGAGGACCATCCAGTGTAAGCCTTGTCGTAAATAACTAGTCAATATTGACTCGGGTTGGAGTAGTAAGTTACGGCTGTATCATATGGTATGAAATCAAAACACTTCGTTGCTTCCTCTTGAAAAAAAACACTATTCACTCCCTCTGCATCACCACTGTTGGAAATTCTCCAACGCGTCCATGGCTAGACGGTTGTATATTGGCTTAATGTTGCAACTCGTGCAGAACTAGTTATTCAGAAACAAGTGACCCCTTATAGCAAAGCCGCTTCGAAACCGATCGGTTGTTAGCCCGTTTTAAAGCGGTTTCTGATCGGTTTCGTACCATCGAACCATTTCCTCGGAGGATAAATTGTGAGAAGTAAAAGTAAGGGAGTCAATTCACCGGTGAAAATACCTCCATGACGTTAGAAATGAATCTCATCGGGTTTCCTTTTCTTGGGTGTAGTGGCACTAAATTAGGCCACTGTTGCCTACTGAAACCGAGAGGTTCATTGTGCAATGAGTGTTTGCTTCAAGGAGCCATGACTGTTGATCAATAAACACCGCGCTTGCGGTTGTTAAACAGAATGCAAACAAGGTTCCACGTGACAAACCAGAAGAAACTGTAAGGTTGGTTGGACCTTACCATGGTTTTTCCTTATTACGTACGCTCGTTAGTCCTTCCCAACACGCTTGGACCAGCTGTCCGTTACAGTGGTAATCTGCAATATGCCATCACGATCGCCAGGACAGTGTTTCTCACAACCCATGAGAGGGAGAACACTATAAGTAGGGAGAGAGTGGTTAGGGTATATTGGAAAAGCGTGCGTGTAGCGTGCAAAGGCAACGGTCAAGTGACCACCGCGCTTGGTGGCGCGAGTTCAGATAAACTGATTTGTGTTAAACAAAATAACCAAGATTGAATGCTACTACAAAACGCTTGCGTGAATGCCTTGGTCACGTTCTTATCGTCTAGGCTCTAGAGCCAGAAGTGACCATATTACAGACTTCTATATTCCATTATGAAGATGCATCGGTTTCGCTTAGAACATCCCGCCTCCCGGGTTGGGGTCCAAAAGACGAAGGTTGTCGTTGGTTTGATACGTTGAGGGACAGAGCTCAGAATAGAAGCCTGGCACGAATGTTATGTGACCTGCCTGTCGAAACCTGGCGCCCCGTAATTACAAAAATGTCATTCCGACAAACGAAAGGACAAAAAGACATCAAAACGTTTGCGGTAAAGAAATAACAGCGCTTTATTTTCTCATTAACCGACTTATTTGGCTGTCCCATTTTTTAATTATTTTTGTTGCGCTCGCACCAAGCGTGATTCCAAGCCGCTGATAAGATATTAATATGAATATAATATCCCGTTAGGGACTTCTGCTACCTTTGTAGTTTTTACGAGTTTTTAACGCGATTGTCAGCGATATTCCGGGTGGGGGTGTCAGTAGCTTGATATTGTAAGCGAGTTCTCCATCTACGATAGCTCAGGCCATTTGTTTCCTTCTGTAGTTGTTCTTTCCTCTCACGTTTCACAAGCGTTTCGGACCCAGAGGGCCAGGTTTGAGATCGTGCGCTTGATAATAACAGTAAACCAAGCAACTAGCTTTTGTTTTCAATTTTACCTTCATATTGACCGGTGGTGGTCGAGTGGTTTAGAGCGTTTGACTACCACCTCGGAGGCTAGACGTTTGAATCCCCGCCATCACCAATTACTTTGGGGTAGACAGCATTCTGCTGCCGTCCGGATTTTTACCACCTCTAACCCATAGGCACCTTAGTTGTTCTCCATCACTCCAAGTCCCAGGGTCTGGTTGTCGGGTGCACCTAATAGTGCAATGGAACTTCGTGCCTAGGGGTATACACCTACTCCACTGCACTCATGCGTAAGCGTGTAATGAAAAAAAGATTTCCTCAAGCTTAGTGCCCTCGCTTTGATGCAATGTTCCATACACCTGTGAAACATGTCACCAAGGGATTTACTTCAGACTTTAGACACCAAAAACATAAGATGTTAAGATTCGTAATAAGTTTAGATCGGTGTTATACAAAGGAGATTTTGAAAAGTCCACAACCTGTCACATTCGGCTGGTGATACCAGTTGCTTTCAGTGTGATGACCACCGCGGTGGTCTTGAAAATTATTATTTCTGGAAACCTGCAAACACTAGTTGCAGAGTATGATGCACTCCCTCAGCATGCACAATCATTGTTCGTTGGTAAAATGATCGAGGAAAAACCTTGAGATATATTCTGGCTGGACGTGAGTTCAAAGGCCGCACGCTGGCTTCGGCCGAGATTTGTCGGGAGTAACGCTTGCAGTTGCCGCGTGCATAAAACGTACAGTCAAACAGGAAACAGACGGAGGTGATCTGTTGGTCACTACGGTTTTAAACACAAGTTGGGAACTCTACTTCGTTTCATGTGACGCAAACGTTTCGGCACCGTGACGCATTTAATTGAAAGTTTTACACCAAAATTATTTTAAAGACTGTACTTTTATGATTCTTAATCCGTTTAGTTTTGTGTTCCGTCGTAAACAGCAATCAGTCTGCGAGCATCAAGAGACCTGGTCTAAACTCGGATAAAATACCTGTTAAGCGATGAACTTTTATATTTTTCTGAAACACAGATATATGAATGATACCGCACCATAGAATAGTGATAAACAAGATGAAGTTTGTAGGTTTCACGACCTTGTTATATCCGGCCGCTTAGTTTACAGTAATCAAGTGACCTACAGGACTTCATCTCACCCAAGCACTGCTGAATGTTTCAGTGGATTCGATATTCTGTGCTTCTCTGTAAGTGTTTATATCTGCATTAAAAAACAGTCACCCTACTTGGGATTTGCATTTGTAATGGTGCTGTCGAACGCCTTGAATCGGGCGATGCAAGTTGATTCTTCCGTTATCGATTTTAGTATGAAAGGTGTTTACTGCGTCTAACATCCCGTAGGTGAGAGATACGGACCTCGCCACCGCCAGTCACTGGCTGTAACCAGTGTTTTATGGTCGCCTTATTGGGACCTTTTGGGTTTTTCCTCTCCACTCCTCAGGGCTACGTTACCGGTTAATTCTAGGTGCATTGAGCCTTAGAGACTAGATGGTTTGTTCCATCCCCATGTGAGAAGAAAGTAGTGGGGACTTTCCCTAATTTCTCATCTGATGTCAGATAGCTTGAAAATTTTCGGCCAGAATGCTCATGTTTAGGGGATTGTTTACAAAAGGCCCAATACGCATTAGTCCAAGAAACTTATGTATGCTGACAAGATATGACAATCATTCGGCCAATATCATTACCATAGTACTTAATTCTTTTCGCTTCACAGCAAAAGTTGTTGAAGCTAGTAGCAAGGTTTCATAAGGGGTTTGCCTGCCTTGCTTCGTGGATTTTCATCCTCATAATAGAAGCTTAACTTGGACACAATTTAGCTCCCAAAGTACAAACTTTAATGACGCGTCTGACTGCTGAATTGAATGATTTGATTAGTTTTTCCAGAGAAAAAGTGGTTCGCATTCTCGTTTCGCCAATTTTTAGGCTTCAGAATCGGAGAGGTTGATTAGGGTTCCTAAATAAAAACCTTTGCTTTGCTATGGGCATCCGCGAAGCATCATTCTCTCAAGTGCATGGGGTATTTGAGGGGTGAAGGACCTATGAGTTGATAGACTGTCATGCCCTTCGGTGTGTTTTCCATCTCTTTGGTTCCCATCACCCACCGAAGTCCCACCTGTGGCTCCACGAATCTGAGGCTTGTATCAGCGGCCACATCCCGGCAAACCGCTCGACAGGCGAACCAAACCAAGTGGATGGTGACCAAGGCTTAAAAACCTCGGTGAGACGGCGCCCAGCATGCAACGACGGATACTCCTGCATAAGCAGATGAGACCGGCCGGGATCCAACGGCCACCCAGGAAATCCGTCCACTTAACGGGGTTGCATGGACCTCTGGGTGTAGGTTACTTCTACCGAAGGGTGCTTCCAGTTAAAACCACGATGTCGCCCAGTTTTACTTTACGTAGGAGGTCGTGTAAGGTTTGGCAGAAGACATCTCCAGAATACAATCTGTAGGGGTGTAAATCGAGACGACAAACAAATTGCGTCTATTCGGATGGCATTTACTTAATTTGCACGAACCTCTAAGTCTCACTGCGCACAACCGACTGTCAACCGGTATCCAGTCAAGTATCGCAACATCAGCCCTCACTGAGAGTTACATCTACTCCAGAATGATCGGCAGCCGCAGCCTCAGAATTCCCAGGCAAATGCAAGTGGAACTTAGCACATGGAGTAAATGGGGATATCGATCGAACGACCGAGCTGGAGTCTTGAATGTGAGTCTCTTGGACACAGCACACATTGATTGCAAGGGTCCTCAGTGTGCAACATGAACACGCCTGTTATCCTATACGCATCAGCGTTCGCACAATAAATGTGGCCAGTTTAAAAGGAGGCCAGAGGTCATAAAGAGCATCAGCTGGCGGAAGCGGACTCGGTGAGACTTGGATACCAGACGAAGGAGGGCGTGACAGAACAGAAAAAGGACCTCATTCAGAGCCACTACTGCAAGTACGGCTGACTGCAGTTCCTGAAGAATATGAGAATGTGTGGGGATGGGATGGGGTGGGGTGGGATGAAGCGTTGTCTGACATGGTTCGATTGGATACCGGTGATAAAATCATTACGAATGGAATAATTGCGGTTATCTTAAACCATAGGTGATCTGAACTTGTAGCCTCTCGCCAATGACTTCAACCTGTGTGAAAACTGATTTATTGCCTCGCAGTTGCAAGTAAAGACGAGCGAAGATATCGTTTTCCGGACGAATGTAGAGACCAGTGAGTACCTCGAATGCCTTTTCATAATTTCCACAATCTACAGTATATTCATATACTGAGGGGGGAACTGTCCGATATTAGCAGATCCAGCTTGTCAGGTTTCACGGATTCAACCGCCTTGAGAAGATTGTGGAATGTTCAGTACCAATGGCCTCACTGGTTAGCGGCATCTGGTGCACTTAATTCTGCGTCGAACCGTTCCAAAGGAAGTATGCGTTCCATGGCAGTGGTTTGTCTGTGGAATAAAGTGTGATATGTGTAATCTACGGCCAGAATTAAGAACAAACGGAGAACAAGTGCGGTCCACAATTCAGGCTCTGTTCAACATAAAATACCCGTGTGAGAGTTGAAAAGGCTAAACAAAAAGTTGTATAAAGAAACGATAAACAAAATATCAAAACCAGCCCACCTGTAGTTCGTTATTTTGCAGCCATACACCAATTCAACACCCCCAGCACGCATATCTACCTTAACGGTGTTTCTCTGTACTTTGAGAACCACTGGTAAAACTTCAATCCGATAAGAACTATCACGAGCATGAAGGGCAGCTTTCAGTTGACGGTAGAATCGCTCCACCATGTCACTAGCCTGACAATGATATGCTGTAGTCTCGTTGTTTCTGCAACCGAATGTGTTCGGTGTATCGTGGAAGACGATCAAAATGAGATTCGCGGTCAGTAGCCATGATAGCAAGATAACCGAACTGACTTACCCAACCAACCGGAAACGTCTTCGCCGCTTCCTCTGAGGTAAGGCGGGGAATAAGCATGGCCTGTGGCCAGCGAGTGAAACGACATACACACCTGTGGACGCAGATGTAACTGTTGGATGGGGGAATGGGCCCTACGGAATCCACATGCACGTGATGGGAACGTGTATCTGTCTCAGAGAACGTGCCTGATGTAGAACCAATGCGACGGTTTATTTTAACGCGTTGGCATTGAAGCCAAGCGCTTGCCCAAAGACGTACGTCGCGATTGACGCAAATTCAGCCGAATCGCTCGGAGGAACTGCAGTCAGTCGGTGCATACGCAGACACGACGAACAAACATCAGCGCTTCAGTTTGTTGGTATTGACACGAACAGAACCGTCCAACAGAATTGCACAAAAACGACTGCTAACTGGAATCCAGTCTAGCAGTACACGCTCAACTTTCATGCTCAAGGCAATCCCAACACTAGTCTGACCACGGGCTCTAGACGCCGAATCACCCGACACGCGAAGAGTGAAGTGAGAGACTGAGGTTATATCCGGGGTGCGGAGAGTTATCACAGAAGTGGGGTCTTGTATGCGTGTTTCGAAGGCAGCGTACATCTGTTTTAAACGTGTCAAGTGTTTTAGCTACGGCAGCCTGTTGTCCTATCTGGCATAGTGTGCGGACGTTAAAGGCAGCTAAGTAAAGCGAACACAAGCTTAAGAAGTGCATTTGATTTATACCCCACTCATGAACTACTGCTTTTATCACAGCCGCAATGACCCGTGGCGTTTTGCATTGACCTTAAATTAAAAGAGGAAAAATTGGTAACGCCCTTTACAGGAAAGATACTGAAGGTTTCCGGGTGAATCAAACTTTGCCGCTACCCACACCAAAGAACAGAACTTTCTTTGGAAACCCTAACCGGAGCCTTTGGCTCAAAAGTCTGACCCACAAGGCAGTGGGGCGTTAACCCATCACGGGAACGTGACCGAAGCACCTGTGAAGAAACTTCTGGTCTTTCACGTGAGACCTGACTACTGCATGCTTTTTGTCTTGTCTTTGGTGGTGCTTCGTTATCGATCCGCTTTTCGGATTCAGTCCTTAGCCTCGTGCACCCAATGGAGCAAGCGGAACGTGGACAGGGCAGCATTCTTTGGAAAGGGGACTGCCTAGCTTAGGCGGGCGATAGCTGCCGCGGTGCGTTCTGTTTTATTGTATGATTGCGAGACTTGGGGTCTGTGTGCAGAAGATATTCGTCGTCTTGAGGTTTTCGACCACCGATGTTTGCGAAATTTCGCTGAGATTGGGCAGAATAGCCGAGTGAGAAATGCTGAGGTCAGAAAGCGTGTATTGGATACTAATTCAGAGAACGTTCTGTCACAGCGTATACAGCTTTAGTAGACTTCGTTGGTTGGCGCACGTGTTACGTATGGTAAACACGTCTGCAATACCGTACCCTATTTTCCGTTCCTCCTAGGGAGTGGAAAGAACACGTGAAGGTCAACAGATGACGTGGCAGCGAGGAGTAAGAAAATGTACAACGGACTTAGGAGAAGTAGGTGCTTTGCGTCTTCGTGGTTGGGGTCCAAAAGGTCCGTCAACCAGTTGGCTGGAGATACTGATGGATATGGCAGCGAACCGTGAGCAGTGGTGATCGTGTTTTCACTTTCTATCGAATCAGAGTGACTGATCGATGTGCGTTTGTACAGTTAGACTATGTATTCTGTGTGTTAGCTACTAGGGCGTTCTTTCCTTTTCCCACCCGTGTAGGTCCATTCCCTGTCCATTTTGTATGTTCACACTTTCTAATTCAACGTGCAAGATGGCGAGAAAGGCAGTGATCAGTAGGGCTTTGCCCCACTGTTTAACGCTATATGATGATGATGGTGATGACTAGAAGATGCTGCGGGTTAGCAACCAAAATCTGGGTACAGAACGGTAAGAATAATAGTTCAAAAAACTGAACTTCATATCATACGTACGCCAGAATGGGAAAAATAAGAAAGTTTTGTTCGAATGCTGAGATTTAGAATGCTGTTGAACTATATAGCATATTATTTAGTCGAAAGACCCAATAGCTGTTCGTCACCGCAGTTAAATGTCTGTATAGACTGTTTAAATCCTCGTACTTGGTAGACATCGGCCATTTATTTAAATCACTGCGGCCGTTGTTGACGATATCTAGTTTGGTTCCGCAGACGGCAGAAAATATTTTTTCTGCATACATCATGCAAACGTGTTATGCTGTTTTCGTGTGACACGACCACCAGTCTTATTGAGTTGTTTGATGCAGTTTGTCGCGCAAATTATTTTTAAACTGCGCTTCACTAGCAGTTTTTGATGTGATAATCACCGCTGTTTCCTTGCGGTGTTTTTTTGGGGTTAATTTTACCATCTGCCGATTTTTAATTCTCTCAGGACGCTGATATGAGTGCCGAACATGCTAATGGCACACCGCCAGGTGCCTTCAGAAAATCAATAGTCTCATCGGAGAACTCTATGGAACACTTAAGAAAGTGAGTTATCACTAATCATGTTGGATAATTCATGTTGTGCCTAATAGCCTACAAATTTCAGTTTCCTTTTTATTTTTGATGTGGCTAAATGAAAATGAGAGCAGTGGTTTGAATCACGGTTACCCTGTTTGGTTACTTAGCTTTTTATTAGCCTTATTATTATTTTTGTAATCTGAACTTTGATTTCTAATACGAAAACTAGCAATCAAGGTTCTTTATAGAAAGGACGCTGAAGGTTTTTGTGCGACATTGCAGAAGGGGGTTTTCTTTGGGAATCTTTACCGGAGCCTTTCACTCAACAGTCTAAGCCACATAACAATGAAGCGGTAACTTAGCACAGGAACGTGACGGAAGCACTCGTGAATGAACTTCTTCTGGTCTGATTATTGTACGCATCTTGCTTTGTTTTTTACTGGTGTTTCATCATCGACCCGCTTTTCAGATTCAGTTCTTAGCCTCATGCATCCAATCGAGCAAGTGGGACGCGGACGGGGCAGCATCCTTTGGGCTAGATACTGTCCAGTTTAGACGAGCAATAGCTTCTTAATGACGTATAAGGAGTTCTTCCACCGTCGAGTAAAATCAAGGCTACCTTTTTTCTACGTTCATTTAGTGGATAGTTTTGAACCGGAAAACTGCTTCTTTTCTTGTTTATCCACTAGAGTGTCTTCTCCAGGGGTGTAGTGACTAGAGCCAGATGTTGCCATCAACTGGTTCTGCAAGGCTGAACTTCATCTGGCCCCCACCAGTTGACCTGTCAGACGTGATTGCATTGCCAACTTCAGAAATCCATTTGGTCACATAGGCACGCAGTCTGTCACATCACGTCAACGTCGCTGCGAACCAAACTGAGAACCTACACTGTGTCTAGAAAAGAGCTGCGGCCAACCGCACTACCTAATAGGAAAGTGATCGGCTGTTGCAGGATTTGAACCTCTGACGCCAAGGTCTGCAACTCAGATGTGACTGTTTGATCACTCCCAGTTTTACGTAACATTTGTCTCTGTTATCTGGCCACCGATAACTGCCTGAGACAATTAGTAGCTTGAGACGAAACGGATTCCGGGCTTCTATCTTCCTAGTTGCGCGATTTATCTCTTTTATCGTAGTCTTGCCCCATTGTTTGACAGAAAAGGACCGTGCTTCACGCGTCCACTAGCCAATACTTCCCATACATTGCAGCGAAGCTCATTGCTGGTCTCAATATCCTCACTATAAAGAAAAGACTAGTGTTGTAGTTGAGGCCTAGCTCCACGGAGGCGGGCATTCTCACTTCAGTAGAAAATCTGCTTTTCCCTCTCCCCATTAGAATAAATTGACGTCAGACTGTTTTCTCAAAGTGAATCGAATCTAACTACAAGCAAAATATGTCTGATATCACTCTATATATAGCATGTGGTCGATCTAAAGGTTCGCATTTTAGGCCTTAGTCGAGGAGTGTTAGTCTCAGACTGCCAAGGTAGAGTCAACTCAATGGAGGCTTTTATGCATCCCGTGAAAAGTGGATTTTCAACATATTCCTTAATTACAGTGAAGTCCAAAGAAAATAGTATTGAGCGTAAGTGGAATGCAAAGGGGAGGGTGTAAAAATAAAATGAGGCAGTAGGTACAAATACGTTAACGACTAAGGTGAACAATATGGTCAATTACTTGACCACAGTCCACAAGTAGACAAACAGGGTAAGGGATGAGACTTTCTATATGTTGATGTGCGTGAAAGAAGTATTCTGGATACCGGTTGGGTGGAAGAGTAAGGGGCGGTTTTGGATGATGTAGAGTGAAGGCAAAAATCCATGAGTAAATTTATCGCAAGCATCAAGCTTCTGAAGTCAGCGAGATTAACTTTAATAATGCTGTTACAATGATAAAGCAGCTCCAGAAATTTGGTAATAAGATTAAATTTTTTTCCTGTTTTACGGGTTCGACGTTTGCCGGTCAATTTGGTGATGCACGGCACTTTGCTGTCCCCATGCTTGTTATCACGCTTTACGTGGTTCCAAGTCCCGATTCTCTTTGTTATCGCGTAGTGCGTTTCCACATTCCGTTTATCCTCAACTCTTTGTGCGGTTCTATCACATCTTTCGCTCACGTTTCGGGACTTCGTTACTACGTTGACCATTTTGCCATCTTTTGAGGTCATTTATGATCCAGCGTTCATTTCCCAGTAGGCTCTTTTGCTCCAGTGTAAATTGGTCAAGGTTTCTTTTGGGAATTTGTTGATTCACGCAGTCGCCTTATACCCAAAGACAAGCCGCTTTTCTGTGTGTGAATCTTTGAGAACTCATGAGAATCAAGTACGGACTACCCGCCGCTGATTTTATAAATTGGATTTTGTTCGGAGGTTTCGTCTCAGTGGATGCGCAACAAAATTCGATCTGTCAGATACAAAAATGTCACTTTTTCTAGGAAGTCCTTATTCTATCAAGCTGTTTGTCGGTCCTATACGTTTGTTAGGATGAAGACTGAAGTGCTGTTTCTTGCTACTTTTTCAAAGCGAAACACCCCGGGTAGCTTAGCGATGACGTGTATGCTTGTGTGCGTGCCTCACAGTCGTGCACCCGGGTTCTCCCAGGTCCCATTTGGGATTCGGTGAATATTCACCGATGATGATTTCAAACAAACCAAGAGAAACAACTTCCTTGGTTTTCATTGGGGATTTGAGTGTTGCAGTTCCATAATTAATCATTTCCTATACTATTCAAATCAGATGAGTTGGAAAGCAAAAACACCACTCTGGTCACTACACAGGGTACGCAGTCCGAACGTGAGTGCATGAATGCATCCTCCAGCAGTTTGACATGATGGATAATGACAACAAGATCACCGCTTTTAACGACTCGTCGTCATAGCTCTTACTGTGACCAACCATCTAGTGCTGGAATCACTTCAACCTTTGAACCAGAACAATGAGAAACACTTATTTTCTTTCTCTCTGCACTGTTCGATTCATCAGTTGACCTCTAACTGATTTCTACCATCCTGACGAAAGAATCGCAACTGGTGCGTAATGCGGTAAATGATTTCCCATCGTATGCACGCTGCGCGTGCTCCAGTCAATGGCGTCTTGGTTCGATTTGATCAGCCAGTTCAGATCAGACGACCATCAACCATGCACTAGGTGCGATGACTTTGGTAGCTATCTCCTAGAGGCAATGAAATAATAAAGAAACAAGAATATGAGAGGAGTAATAGGAGAACCACAAATATTGGTATCAAGCAAACAAGTTACTCAATGGTTAACAAAACACCGAGCGCATGACTTGTTACTGACCTTAAAACTTCAGCAGATCTTCACTAGGGTTAGCAGACAGCAAGTATCTTCCGTGTGCAGATCCAAAGTCTCAACGGTACAACAGGGATAATCAAACTGAAATATGGCAAACTCGATCTTTTTCCTCCAATGATACGTCAGGTCAACGTTAAAAATTGTTTCAGCCCAGTACAGGAAGCGCGAGTTCTGAATATGCGCCCATTCACTTTTCGTCGGGCGCAGCTGCCATCCAGTATACAGCTTCTCTGACGCAAAGTGGTTCACTAAAACTGGGTTGTTACCGTCTAGTATTAACCTAGGAGTAACCGATGTCCAAACTTGAAGAAGCATTTTGCACTGAACGTGCGAAGCGCGTGTTAAATAAAGTCACAATACTTGTAATTCCGTCACGTACGCGTTGGGCATAATTCGTGGGCTCTAACTCACGAGCAATATCCTCCTCCTCTATAGGTCACTCAGTTTACAATCGTCCCACCGTTCCACACTGATATACCGAAGCCTTTTGAAAGAAATGTCCATTATTCTATCACTCATGAAACTAAATAAGAACGGTGGGGCAGGACATCTCTTATCGACCTTGCTGCCGATCGCAACGCATGGGAAACCGTTATCAGTTGCATCCAATAAGCTGATTTATTCTCGTGCAGGAGTTAATCGCCTAAACGTAAGGAGTAAGCCGGTGGTGGTTCAGCGGTTTAGAGTGTTTGATTACCACATCGGAGGTCAGAGACTCAAACCCCGCCACCGCCGGTTACTTTGGTGATAGACAGTAATCTACTGTCGTCCGGCTAGTTACCACACCTGATCTATTAGAACCGTATAGGGTCTGGTTTCCAGCTATCCCTGATGTTCCGTGGGTCTTTGAGGCTATGAAGTGTACCCCGTCCACTGCACCCATACGCAAGCATGTAATAAATAAAAATAAAAATAATAAATAATAATAAATAAAATAAAAAAATAAAAATAAGTACATCTCTGACAATCATCGCTGCTGATTTCAAAGAAACTGGATAGTTCACCGTACACTTGCCCAACTGATTATATATATATATATATATATATATATATATATATATATATATATATATATTGACAGTAAGTAGCATGTAAACGTGTGGACAAAATTTTCTCCGGAAGCACACGACCGGTTTCGCAGTTGTTGCCGCTCATCAGGTATACGTACCCAGTACTACTCTGTCCACTCGTCTTCATACTTATACGCTCCGATGTTATATCTTCACTAGGATTATATATATATATATATATATATATATATATATATATAATGTGTATGCGCATGTATAATGTCGTAGTATTATACTCTTCAACTCGTTTGTCTACTGTACTGTCCTTTTAAGGAAGGTATAGTCTTGAATGCGGTGCAGTGTGATGCACCGTCAACCTGATGGCTCACCATTTGTAGTCGAAAGCTAATTATCATGAGATTTTAAAAATCCAATCACATAAGGTTCAAATAACCGTACCAATGAGGATCAAATTCAACATTATATCAATTTTCTATTGTCGAAAATGAAGAAGTGTATTCTCTGCCATTTATTACGATGTACATCTCGGAACAAGGCAGATATCCCTGCAATGTCTTGGTAAACGCAACAAACAAAAAATCGCCGTGGTTTGTTTGACGCGTCATTCACTATCGTTGACGTTAGTTGGCGTTTGGCACCAAAAGCGAGTGAACGCCGTATCTTCTATTGACCACACAGACATCCTGTTTTGGGGATCATTTCTGACAGGCAGTTTACAATCTGTGCGCATGTATAAGTATATTAGGATGGATAGTTCTTAGTGCCATAGTGGATCACTCCACAATTGGGTAGACCTGGGAATTTTGGGCTTAAGAATCAGCGTAATGAACTGCATAAACCCCGCTGCTAAGCTGTCCAGAGGCTCAGTGCTCTTTGTCGTTGAATTGCGGATTCAAGATCCGAATCCCCGTACTCA
Organism: Fasciola hepatica; assembly: GCA_948099385.1. NCBI lineage: Eukaryota > Metazoa > Platyhelminthes > Trematoda > Plagiorchiida > Fasciolidae > Fasciola > Fasciola hepatica. Next base: position 3,410,657 of record CANUEZ040000131.1, read on the forward strand.
ATCTAACAATTCCGCGACTTCCACCGCTCGACGATCACCACCGTTGAAGATATCTGTGCAACCGATAAATTTTCTGTTGTCGGATTTCAAACAGCTGATTATTCGCTCGACTGGTGGTGGTTGAATGGTTTAGAGCGTTTACCTACCATCTCGGAAGTCAGGTTTCGATCCCGCCGTCGCCGATCACTTTGATTACAGACAGTAGCCCCTCCCCAGACTGCAACCTCCTTCGTTGTAATATCTTCACCACAAGAAACTTCACTTTTTTACTATTCCCTTCCCTAAATGCGAGCGATAGTTTGAGCGATCCCAAGTCGTGTTTCTGGATGGGGGGGGGGGGTTACTGTACTCTTTCAACCGCACTCTTACGCCTCAGTATGGTCGGAGGTGGGTGTTTCAGGCTCCGAGATGACTACTCATCCTGAACGCATCTTGACATACTCCCGATTAACCGCGTTTCTGTCACAGCCCCTGCTGACGAAGTCCTACTCACTGCCTTCTCGTGGCGGAGGGGTTCCCACTAAAGTAAGAGGACGAAGGCGAATGTCCGACGCTCTCCACCGGGTCGACTGACTAATAGTCAGTCTAGGGGAGATGGCTAAACCTAGGTTCCAAACCAACCATGGGTGGCGTAGGAGGTGTACGACGGTATGCTCACCAGCATCTGTGGTGGAGAGGTGTATTGGGCACCCAGGATGTTTGGCCTCATCCGAAGAGCGTATGAACTGAGCAATCAATCACCAGCCTCGAGTGGCTTACGACCTCGCGTTTCGTTCCACTACCTTGTGGGTTAAACTTTGGTTACCTAAAGGCCTCGGTTTACGGGCCCCTAAGAAAATCACCTGCTTTGGTTGGGCAGCCTGGCAGTATTGCGCCCACAAAACAAATCATGGACTGTGACCCTATGTACCCATTCTTTCCCCTTTCTACTGTTTTGTTTGGCACAGCCTAAAATCAGGTGAGTGTGAAATATAATAATAATAAAGCACAAGCTTGTACTAGTAAATGAAAAAAAACAAAACGGTTGTACAATTTGAGCCAGTGAAGTTCTTTCAACTTCCTACTCTGCGTGCAGTACTTTGCTTTTAGTTGCTGTTTCGCTTTATCTACCGGTGGAAAGTGAAATAGATCGTAGCACGACGAGCAAAATGAGCAGCTGAAAAATTCATAAGCGGAAATTCAACGTCGAAAAAGAGTTCTAATACGAGTACATCGCTGACCGCTGCACTGGACCATGCCATTTGGTATTGTGATTATTAATATTGTTTTTCACCAACTTGAAATAAAGCACGATGCCAACGCAACAATGTGGGGTTGGAGTACAACAGAATATAACAGTCAATTTGTGTACCATTAGTATCTGCCGTGGTTGCTTGCATTGTGGGTTGTTGTATCACTCGATTGCCCACTCCATAATAGGCCTTTTTATTCGAGGGTGCATCTCGAGTATTTTACCGTATTCTGCAAAGCAGCAGGGTTGGTCCGAATGAATTGGTGCCTAGTTGTAAGGTAAGTGGAACACGATAACAAGTAATGACCTTATTTAGTGACGGGTCACATTCGCCACGTCGCGGTGCCGTTAGCAGGTTTGTGGAGTATTATGGTGGAGAACGCTACCCAAGCGGGAATCCAATCACATCCTCGAGCACTGCCGCTGATCGTCCACGGTCGCTTCTCTGGGTGGGAGGGTCCACCTTAATCATGGCTCATCGCTTGAGCAGCTGTTCCTTTATCCACTACCTGGAGACATGCCCGGTATCATACAGCCATGCTCTATCTGATTGGGTAAGCGAGTATCTCTGCTTGTCCGGCATGTGGGTTTTGTGGGCCAGAACCTGAGAGTTCTGCACGGTCAAGTTCACTGGTCTGGGTTTTCATGCACTTCACTCACGTCACGCATTTGTTGCCTTGGTTTTTCTTTGAGCTTCCACCTGCTTCAGAGAACTATGCACCATCTATGGACATCCATAACACATGTCCCAACCACAGTAACCCGTTTAGTTTCAGCGCTTGCCCCGGTGACTGACTCCTGCGTTCGAACATCCTAACCTCAGTATTTCTAATATAATGTTCCCACTATATCCGAGCAATATTGGGAGGACGTCGGGGCCCAGAAATTGATAGTTTGCATGTATTTCTCCGTAATGACCACCTTTGTGAGCTGCTTAGGATGCCTGATCTAACCACCACAGTGGTCATTCAATCCCCAATGAATAATCTGGTGTCACGTTGACGCCATAAGTGGTTGAGACAAGCAAAAGCTAAACGGGCCTTCTGTATATGTGGAAACACTTCATGTTTTATCGGACCACTATGTGAGATGTCAATGCCTTGGTTACAGAACCTATCTACTCCGACTAACAATTCCTCAGCTAGAATAAAGTTTGGTTCTACGGTTTCGTTTACATTTTGAATTTGCATCCTCAACATCATCACACACTGTTGTTCAGTTTATTTAGAAAAGCTTACAACTCGGTCCCTTAGTCAGAAGCTCATGGTCGTCCTCCTATCATAGACTAGGTAATACGACTCAGTTCTCAAAGATTTTTTAGTGCTAAACCGCACGCACATAATTCAAAACCCACGTTTATTTTGTCTAGAATTGTTCGCCTGCAAACACACAACCTATGATCTCACTGTTAGGTGCATGAAATGATTGGTTTTTCTTTCTTCCTCAATTTTTCTCTGTGCATATAAGGAATTCGCTGGAGAAAAAAATCCGATTCACATCCCCTTCGGAATTTGTACTTCAAAGTGGTGGTACCAGGGTCATCGAGAAGGTGAGTGTGAACTTTGGTGCGTGCAGCTGAATCACGCTAGACTATTTCTGAGTGGACAAACAGACAAATAAGTTGAATGAGAAAAAAAATCGTACTCTACACAATTACTGTCCACCTAGTAAATCTTCCAATGTGCAAAAGGTTGGCTAGGCATTCTGTTCTGGTCTAACTCGGTGACATTCCGCAATTACAGTTTATCAGCTGATCTGAATGAATCTGATCTCCCTGTGTTCACTTTCGTAAAAAATCGTTCATCTGCTAATCAAAAAGCATATAATTTGTCACCGATGATCGCACATTATGAAGTCTATGGTACGAGGTTCAAATCTCACCGTGAGGATCAGTTCTAGTTCAGAAACAGGAATTGTCCGCAATGTAGCTTATCTAAAAGGATGGGCTCTGGAATCAGTTAAAAAAATCTTCGGTATAATCTGGGTACGATATGAATCGGTGGTTGTACGAAACTAGAGTCAGCATTGGCTTCGGTTGGTGCTCCTCGCCTTACTGGTTGGGGCCCAAGGGGCGAGGATCGTTGGGTTTTTTTATTACATGCTTGCGCACGAGTCCAGTAGAATGGGTGTATACCGCATAGCTACGAGGGCCCACTGCACTATTGGGGATAACCGGTAACCGATCCTATGAGTTGGAGTGACGAAGAACCACATAAGGTCCCGATAGATCAGGTCTGGTAACGATTCGAATGACAGTGGATTACTGTCAATCACGTTGACGTTGAGGGACATTGCTCAGAATAGAAGTCTGTGGCGTGAATGCTGTACGGTCTGTTAAATTCCAGTGCCCCATAATCACAAAAATGGCAAAACCTATGGAAGGGTGTACGGTGAAAAAGTAAAACGTACATTGTTATCTTTTTATTAACTGTTTCTTTTGTCGTGTTCTACTCTGACCTCCCATGATTTTGTAATTTTTGTTGCGTTGGACTTACACTCGATTTGAAACCAGAGGACAACCACGACACAAAAAGCTCCATTGCTTTTTTGAAACAAATTAGAAACTTCAGAATTAAAACAGATGAAATAATGGTTTCCTTTGACGTGACATCGTTGTTCACGAACATCCCAAGGCAGATGGCCTTAGACGGAATCCGAAGCCTGATGGAAAACGACTCCAGTCTACAAGAAAGAACGATGTTATCAACAAGAGACCTTATGGGTCTGGTGGATCTCTGCCTGGAAACCTATTTACAATTCAATGAAAAAATATACAAACAAATATGAGGCACACCGATGGGGTCGCCGCTTTCAGGCCTGCTAGCAGATGCAGTCATGAAGCAATTCGAAGCCAAAGCATTCGAAACAATCAGACCTCGTTTGTGGATCAGATACGTTGATGACACATTTGTAATACTAAAAAAGTGTGAACTAGATCAATTTCATCAACACCTAAACACGCTCATACCTGGAATAAAATTCACAATGGAAGAAGAATGCGACGCAAAACTGCCGTTTCTAGACATTCTGATCATGAAGCAAACAAACGGAAATCTAGAAACAACGGTCTATGGAAAACCAACGACAACCGACCGCATACTGAACTTCCAAAGCAACCACCCAACATGTCACTTGAAGAGCTGTGTGCGCACCCTATTCCACCGGGCCGACACACACTGCAGCACACCCGAACTCCGAAAAAAGGAACTGATCAGGCTTTTCAAGTTGTTCATGGCAAACGGCTACCCAAAAAGCTTCGTAAACTCTTGCATCCGAAATAACAAAAAAGACCAAAAGAAAAGTAGCCCAGAAAGCATGGTCGTACTACCATACATACGAGGAGCATCAGAGGCAGTAGATCGTATGCTAAAATCGTTGGGCATCAAAGTTGCCCACAAACCCGTCAGCACCCTGCGGACCGCCTTATTCAACGGAAAAGACCGTGTGGACCAGCACGATCAATCAGGAGTGGTCTATGCTATCCCATGCCTAGGATGTGATAAGGAATACATAGGCGAGACAGGTAAACAACTACGTACTCGCCTACACGAACACAAACTAGCATTGCGACGCGCCGACCCACACTCACAGATTTTCAACCACTGCGCAGAGACAGGTCACGAGGTCAAAATCGATAGCGCAAAGGTAGTCGCCCGAGCAAAGAAGAAGGGGGAGCGCCTGGTCCTCGAAGCCCTCCATTCGATCAACTCGTTCAACCGACACGTCGAGGTTGATAAGCATTACGTCACCCTGGCAAAACCGATGGCAAAAAACCGAGAAACGGACAGACGAGCAACACACCAAAAACGCGCGGAACCAGCCGTCCCATTCACACACTCATTCACTCACGTTTGACAACGAGTCCTAGTTTGGATCGAAACGTCACAATAAACGTTTTACAACTCAGCGTACGCCTTGACTTCTCTATAATATATATATATATATATATATATATATATATATATATATATTATAAAATGGAAAATTCACTTGCATTTCTCACGTCCGTAAGTTCAACGCTGCGAGCCGGAATGGAACCGGAACATTTCACTTATCAGACAGGTGCTCTATGAACTGAGTTGTCGCGATGCGGCAAGTCGGGTGTGAATAATGTAAGTGGAAATCCAGTGAGTACATTTCAGTGCCCATCGGATCACACTCAGTCGTGTGCTGTTCGTCCCATTGGAAAGTGGCCAGCGGGGCTAGTCCGGTGATTAAAACCATGACATCTGCTGTATATCATTGGAATAGTGGTTCGCGCATCATGGATGTCTATCATTTACACCGATAAGTCAGCGTTCTCGTTATTCAAGTATGATCGTCGTAGGCGTGTTTGGATACAAATACTTGGAACTAACAAAAGTGGTATGATGAAAGTGGTGTTAGACAGTAATCCCTTGTCGTCCGACTCGTTACCCCACCTGATCTATTCGGACCTTATTTGGTTCTCCACTTCAAGTCTGAGGGTCTGGTTGCCGGTTATCTCACACACGTACTGCAATGGACCTTTGTGGCCATGGGGCATACCCCTTCCATGTTCAGGCAGGTAATGAAATAATTCAGCCCAATGAAGGTTTAGTGCATATCTGAAGAGCCGTCTGGTAGAAAGTTCAGAGCGAGCTGGAGTTTTTGGACAACATTGTCAATGGTCATATCCACCTAGAAGTCCTGATCCAACACATTTTATCCCTCAGGAGCACGATTACTCAAGTGGTTTTCCAGAACGAGAACGCGCCCGCATATCGTTTCCTTGTCCTAAGGGAGTTTTAGGCGCATCACGGTACAAAAACGCTCTCTCCGCCAACTCGACTTCCCGATGTCAATGCGGTCCCACATTTGTGGTTCCAGTTTGGGATTAAAGTGGCTCAGAGGCGGCCATACTGATCTCTGAAGGAACTGACGACTGCCTTGGAAGCGGAATGAGAGTGTGTGCCACAAGATACAACCAAACGGTTGACATCAAGCATAACACGACAGATAGATGCTGTTCCGCAGCGTGCGCTTTATGGGCATAATGGTTTTTGCTGGTGGTTTCAATACTCAAGTTGGGATCCTATACGAGACGTATAGGCGTATGAGGAGCCGTTTTGGCGTTCCAGCCGATCGAACAGATAACGGCGGCCGACTCATCCAATTATGTTCCGACCGTAGACTATTCCTAACGAGTACGAACTTCCCGCACAAAATTCGGCACCGGCTAACCTGGTGTCCTCCTGCGCCTTCACAGCTTGTACCCAGATCAACGACGTTGGTCTTGGCTAGCGCTGGCGTGGATCAATTTAAGACTGTCGATCATTCTGTTCCATGTCTGTATACCCTGATCACGCTGTTATCCGTGCATGTTTCAGTCTACGGGTCGTCGGTGGCCGAAATAACACCACAGCCAACCTTCCCCCCACAGCTGCCGGTAGACAATAATGATGGATCTGCCTTCGAAGCAGAATTATCCACCAGATTATCGATGTAGTGAAAGGCCCAGGGTCCAGAAGAGCGATGAATAGAGATCCAACAAGCTCTGTTTGAGGCTGCTAATGCTGCCCAAGCTTCAGCAACCAGACAGACACAGAAACGATGGATATTTGCATTTTTAGTTGCACTGTTAGATGTTTTCAGATCGATTCCTCTAGATTCCAGATATGATGGTGCAGGGAGATGCCTCAAACATCAACCTATTCATAGTCTGAGAAATGACTGTGAGCTTTTGTGGTGGGTTGCGAACTGTAGGGTAAGGGAAAAGTGTGCGGGGATTGGCAACAGTCATAACCTTTTCCGTCTAATGAGAAATACTGGTCGATAAAAGTCAGGCGTTAATGAACTGATCACAGAGGTGAATGGCTCACTGATTCGGACTCAGGATTGTCGTCTAGTTCGTAGGGTGGAGCATTCCGAGGAGTAGTTTAATTGGTGTTTGTCGACGATAGGCTTGCTAAGTAGCAGCATAGTCACAGCTGTGGTTGTAGATCTCGGTCCTTTATAAGAAGCGGAGGTTGTTCGTGAGATAGGCTACGTTAAACGATATACGACTGTTGGACGGGATGGGTTACCTTCGTCTGTTTTCAAAGATGGTGGCTCAACATTGTTGTTGAAGTTGACATAACACCTCGGTTTGATGTGATAGAAGGAACGATTTCCAATAGACTTCCTTATTGAGGATCAAAAGGTCCTGCCAGAGGATATGGCCAGGTGTCGCGATCGGTGGTGCTCTTGTGCCCACAAACTTTTTTTATCGACTTGATATCTATATTTATGGTCCTCTTATCACTCCTTTCATATTCCTGTTCTTTTTTTACTATTTACTTTTGAGGTTGCTCCTGGGTAATAGCAACCAAAGCGATCACACCCAGTGCATGACTGTTAGTGGTCTGAACTAAACTAAACTGAAATGCGGTTATATCGTCCAAAGGTGAATGCACCATACACAAATGAGTTACCGCCTGAGAAAGATCATACTCTCTATTCACAACAAAATATTTTGGTGTCAGTAAAGGAGCTCACTACTGTAAGATGTTTTCGGAGGGGGGGGGTCTCTTTTTGGTGTATATATATATATATATATATATATATATATATATATATATATATATATATATATAGTCAATGTAGTACAGGGGGTTATACTTTTTAACCTCGTAACTTGGAGTGTAGATCCATAAAAAGTTCTAATTGATCAGGCGTGATAATGCACGATCGGTCAGTTTATTGGTGTCAGTCACCAATGTTTGAAACAGTGGTTCTCACGATTGATTAAAAAGTGGGCATTGTGAGCACCTTGGATGCCTTGCGCACGAGCACTATACGATTCCACGATGTGTTCCATATCAGGTAAGGTGACTTGTGCCACATAAGCAAACGCGTATTTTCTTCAATTTATGAGGAGCTGAGGAACAGGTATGTACAACGAAAAAGGGAGTCATTGAGCAAGTGAAAGCTGGAAGTACGATGTTTTGGAATTAAATGCCAAAACAAAAAGTGCGAAGCGGGGAACAGAAGGTTGCTGTACTACGGGAGGGGTTAGAGGAGCTAATTATTTTATGTGTGATGAACATCACTAAGTTGATGCTAGGTCCGCCAGTATGAAACCTATTTGTCCCTCCCTGGGCGATGCGCAGTGGTTTGTTCGACTTGGAACGAAGAACTGTGAAGAATACATCAATTGGATTTACCCAGTCTCGCCTGTCTTCCTTCGTTGTTTGAGTATCACGGACCTCGCAGCCCGGGGCGTGATATGGCCGGCGGTAGCGGAGCTGGGACCTCACTCTGCACGATTCGAATAAAAAAGATCACAACTTTGTGTTATCTTTACTCGCACTCAAGATGTGACCCGTTGGAATGAGTGATGAATAAGTAAATCAAATGGAGACACTTTGTTGAGGATTTATTGTCATATTAAAATACACACGTATTACCGACGTTCTACTAACCATTGGAACACGCTAAAGGTACTGTTCTGTCTGGTATGTGACGACTAATACGTTAGACTTGGTAATAAAATGCGATCATCATTGCATCAGCAGGCTGACGCCACATTAATATCATTCGAAATCAGCCCTGAGAGGAGCACAATGTCAAAATCTCGATAACAGAATGGAATATACTGCAATAGGGATCATTTTGAACGATGCAAGCTTGGTCACGCAGCCCAGAGTAGGAAGGTGGCTGACATAGTCTGGGATTTTTAATCGAGAATACATCTCTAATCCGTGCACAATAAAAAAGCTACAACGCAACAGGTTTCAATGAAGTAAGCCGTCGCATCAGACCGTTAGTGGGGAGTACATATATTCCAGGTGTAGCTTCCGCATCGAGATAGTTAAGTTGCACGCCGAACCAAAGCAAATCCAGTCAAAAACGAAGACGAATTCGGTGCAAGTATGTGGTATTATTGAGATAACCATGATTTAGATAAACAAAATTGCAAACATCAACGGTTATCGATCACGGTATGAATCAGTGGGACCGGGTCAGTCGTTCAAGTTCAACGGGCGGCATAAGCGAATCGAGAGGTGGGGCAACGTTGATACCATAAAACAAACGCTCACTGCAATGCGTACCATAGTGAAGAATATTAGAAAAGATTGGGTTGTAGGTGAGGAAATAAAAACGGCAGAACAAAACTACGGGAAATAATAAGAATGAGGGCTGGATCTTCATTCACGTGGTTAACGTACGCTACACCGAGATTTAATGGTAGTATTCCCTTATGGTCGTTCTGTCTTGATACAGACCTCCTCTGTCCACTCCTACGAAACGCTGTAATAATTTGTTTGAGGAATAATTTCTGGTCGGGGTACAAATACCTCATCTGTTCTCTACTTGTTTTGGTCCTCATATTGAGCGATGTACCGAGGCATGACCGCTGTTTGAAAATCCGGCTTCTTGAAGTCACTTATGAGGGCTCTGCGCCCAGTGAAGACCAAAAAATTGATTTATATCCCGTGAAATCTAGGACATGACGATCAACCAATGGTAGATACCATTTCTACCCGTCGTCTCATACCAACTAAATGAAAATGTCCACGCAATAACTGTGTGGTCTGGAAAATACCCATTATATCATATAAAAGTGCAACTCGACGAGTCACTTGTTCAATGTGTTCTATGTAATCTGTAGATTGCTTGGGAATGAATTCCTGGAAAACAATTGTCTCACTGAATAACTGTATTATCGGGTGTGTTCTAATAAGCACATCATCACACTGGTATCGGACGATTGTGCGAAATGTGGATTCACATATATCACTCATCAAAGTAGTGATCGCATGGCGGTGGATGTTCAGTCATTGACCTTGATCTCATGAGCGCTCCTTGTTTCATGCATACGCAAAATATAGTTCACGTGTGACTGTTTATGTTGGTTTGCCTTTATTTCACATACACGACGAGGTTAGTAAAGAAAAGAATAAATAAACCATAAAAAATTTGATTCATAACTGTTTATTTTTTTCCTCCTTCAAATAGCCATGACTGATGTCGTGTTTATTCAGGCTTTTTGATTATTACCATTGAACAGAACAACAGGATAAACTTCTTAGAGCAACAGAGACGGAAAGTTCCTCTCTGTTACAACTTGCCTAATATTTTCTAGGCCATGTCCTGGTAGTTTGGCGCATGTTGTAGACTGAGGACGTTGCCGGAACCTGATTGACTTCGGCCTGACACCACTCACTGTTCGTGCGCGTTCAGTAATTGTTGCTTTCAGGAAAACTAACTGACCATAGGCTTGACCATCGCACACCGGATGCGCTGCTCTCCCTACTCTCGACGTGCCCTCAAACCCACCAAGCTGTCGGTAATTCACCAAGTCTCTCTAAGCATGAATTATATGCTACACAGAAAAGCTATTTTCTTGATCATCAATGCAACTGACTTATTTCGAGTATCTATCGTACTGTTGAGGACTGCACAGTTCCTTAATGTACATGTCGTTATCTGTAAAGGTCATAAGAACTACTAAAAGACTCATCTATCATATAAAATCAGCCTTCCAATTGTAACTCAGATGTTTATACCGTAATACTATCTAGGTAAATGTCGATCGTAGGACGCGCAGTTCATAGTTTGTAATGTCGATGACGGCCGGTTGACACAATATCAGCAAAGTGTTATCAGTAGCTTTTGATGGCATGACCATCAGATATCAGTCGTACTGTCAGAAAGCTGTACTTGTATGTTCTGTATAACAGGAGTGTAAGCACCAGTATCGACGTACCTGCTTAAAGCTACTAAATACTTTATCAGTTAGATTAGAGAACGGACTGCATGGAGGCATGTGTGCACAAACGTTCTGTGCATTCTTCAGATAATCACAATGAGGCAATTATCTTGAGGACATCGCTTCTCTGTGTTTATCGACCCATTATTCTTTTTTAGAGGTGCAGTGAAAACGGACTAATCCCTCATGAGTTCAGCAGCTGCAATCTGCAAACCATTGAGTAATCACTCTTTATGTATATTTAGTTATCCAGTCAACAAAGACGACTTCCAATGAAGTGAGTTTCCGGCGCAGCCTGTTTACTTGCTTACCATGATGCGGCACAGCTAAGAAAAGACGCGACAGGATTGAGTAACGGCGCGACGAAGTTGAATAATAACGGGCAAACCGGAAGGTTAATGGATACATTTTCGCTCCTAAAAACCACTGTGTACAAGTTAAAAAGGAAGTGAATTCACCGATTTTTAACATGATGCTGGTAAATTACAAGTCGGTTTTAAAAGCCACGGACCACAACGTCATGCCGTACGCAGAGGGATCACTCAACGTTGCATGTGCAGGTGATTGCAACCCCGCAGTTGGAGTAGGTTGCCTCCGCAGAGTCGCAGTGGTCTAAACACTACGCATGAAGTTCCTTTTTAAACTTTCAACCCTAAACAAGCCTCCTAATATGACCTCGAAATATACCTTGCCTACATTTGGAAATCATTTTGGTGATCTTAAACTTGACAAATATTATAAAGACAAATCCGTAGACAGTACTATATCGCTCTGTTGCCCTCAGTGTCAGAATGTAAAAATACAATCCATACTACTTGCATCTACAATATACACGCCGTCGCAACGAAACTGTACCTTGACATGATGTGGCAACTTGCGCACCTCAGCGACCGAACGAGCTACACAGTTTGGCTTACCGCAAGCCGAAGATTCAAACATACCTGGAAGGTCAACGGATAGAGGACTTACTAACAGTCTCCTTGTGCCCCATGTTAGGGGTCAATTTGAGCTGGCAACTCAGTCGGCAAAATCAGTGGAAGAATAATTGATCCAAGCAAATGAGCTTCCACTAAGCCATCCCGCTGCCTTGCGGATAGGTTCTTGTTAGTACTAACGGCTTTGATTGAGAACCCTAGTCGTTCTCCTGCTTTGCGGCTGGAATTCCTGGAAATTCCCTTCCAACATTTCCCGTGAACTGCACGAATACAAAGAATTCCATATCGCATCGGTCATCGCGCAAGATAATCAGGACCGCGCTGGTCATTGCATTGAGCGGGGTGGGTAGTGATAAGTGAGATACTGCTCATAGTTATCTCTTTTATACAACTTTTGTTTGCTGCCCCCATTCACTTCTCTTTTCCCTCACTATCCACCCATAATGCTTTCACTGATAACACGCCCCATACTCGCAACAGTTCATTGACAAATAGTGTTGGGAATAATCCACAATCGCATAACTCACATTTTCTCAAGCCTCTTCAGTCTCTGAATCTCAACTCCTTTAACGTGCGTACTTTCATGCAGGTTGGTCAGCAAGCGTGCCTAGCCCTCACAATAGAGTCTCTGGCGATTGGTATCTGTTGCTTAAGTGAAACGCGTATCCAGGATTTGAGCAGCTTGGGACCACTAACTGCTCCTGATATCTCATCGAGGTATTTCCTTCGCACTTCAGGAGACGAAGCAGCTAGGTCTGCGGGTCAGTTTGACTGACAAGGCCGAAGCTTCCCGTTAGACTGGATACCGGCAATAGTCGTTTGTGTGCGGTTAGACTCCAGGGGTCAGTTGGCGTTCGAAAGGATAGCTGTGTTGAGCGCAACCTGTTTGTGATATCGGCATATGGTCCAATAGACTACAGCTCTGACACGGAGAAAGATGAGTTCTACGATGAACTTGCCACCCCGTTCGCAGCAGCAAAGGTTCTGACATTATAGCGCTAGCAGGTGATTTTAATGCACAAGTTAACAAACTTAGTGCATCAGAAGCTTGTTTAGGTGGCCGTTGTGCCTTACCCGCCAGCCCGCAGATAACGGGGATAGACTTCTCCGGTTTTGTGCAGACAATCGGTTATTTCTGTCTAGTACGAATTTCCGACACAGTTGGTGTCGCACAGCGACAGGCGCTCTAACTCTACAGGTACTCTGAGCCAGATCGATTCTATCGCAATAAACTATCGATGGCACGGTTCGGTCCAAAACTGTAGATTCTACTGGCTCACATACGTGGTGTCTGACCATGCATTAGTTTTAATGCGGTTATCTCTCCAAATCCATGGTCATCGACGCAAACCGTAGACCCGGTTAGCCGTACAACGTTTGTCTGATCCAGAAGTTCGCACCAGTTATGAGCAGAAATTAGTACATGAGCTAGGACCTACGACGAACAGTAACGTAGATAAGCAGCGTGCGCATATCGAACAGGCGATGCACATGACATCAGGTTTCGCCTATGGTCCTATATCCGATGTCCGTCAAAGACACTAGCTGTCTCAAGAGTCGCCGTGTCTAATGAAACAAAACCGTCAACTATTGAACTGTAAGATGAATAAGATACGAAGACATCTACGTAAGCAAACCAAAAAAAAACCCTAAGAAAGATCGCGAAAATTGGTGGATTAAGGTAGCCGAAGAAATGGAACTAGCAGCTACTTCACGTACCAGTCAAAGACTGTTCAAACTTACTAGCGACACCGGTAGCCGGTGAACCCCAGTTAATAAGCTTGATGCGATAGACATGGGGAGCCTATTCATGGCAAATGGCATATGCTAGAACGTTGGGTCTAATACTTTGGGGAGCAGTTTAGCTAATGTAGTTACTCCAGCGTCAACAACTGCGAGCCCTGGGGGAATATCACTTGATCCCCCATCGGAAATGGAGGTGGAGTCATGCATTTGATTGCTAAAGCGTGGAAAGGTGGTCGGTCCTGACCAACTTCCTTCAGTTCTTTTCAAAATGGGTGAAGATGCGTTGATAAAATCACTTACCACCTTGATCCGTGACGCTTGGAACCAGGAGCGTATTCCGTTATTGTGAGGCGGGTCATTGATTGTACCCGTCTTCATGAACGGAATATGGAATGCTTGTAATGATAATCCTGGGATCAGTTTAATTTCTATAGTCACCCAAGTATTAGCCTCGATTTTGCTGCATTTTTTGACACCGGCTCGCGAGAGGAACGCCCCCGAACAACAGGCCGGATTCCGCTCAGGTTGAGGATGCATCGACCAGACCTTTTTCCCTTCGTCAATTACTTGAGACGCGTCACAACCACCGTCGACGGACAATAATGGTTTTCCTCAACTTGAAAGGCCCCTTCGATTCAGTTGACCGAACAGCGCTATTCGGTGGTCTTCACCAGGAAGGTATGCCCCAGGATTTCGTGAGTCTGTTGAGATCATCGTACTCTCATACTTCCGGCCGCGTAAGTGTTTCCGGTGAACTATCCGGTCCATTCGAAAAGACCAGTGGTATTCGTCAGGGATATCCCATCAACTATGTCATGAAAGAGACAACGTAGAATGTCTTGCGAAATCTTCAGGATGCGGGTGTCAAACTGGCAAATAGTGAAAAGCTCTGTTATCTAGACTATGCCAGCGACCTTGTCTGCATGTTTGAATGCACGGAACATACACAACGGGTGCTAGATAGACTCGCAAGAGTAGTAACTCCATTCATTATGCACTGAACCTTCAGGTTTTGGGTACTAGTTCAGAAAATGTTCTATCACAGCGTATCCACTGAAGGATATGGCAGCGAACCGTGAACAGTGGCGATCGTGTTGTCACTTCCCTACGAATTAGAATGATTGATCAATGTGCGTTTGTACGGTGAGGCTGTATTCTGTGTTGGCTATTTGGGCGTTCTTTCCTTTCCTCACCCTTGTGGGTCCACTTCCTGACCACCTTGTATATTATTTTTTCTATTCCTACGTGCAACATGGTGAGAAAGGCAGTGGTCAGTGGAGCTTGCCCTACTGTTTAACGTTTTACGATGATAATTATGATTCTCATCACACCCATCGGGATTTTCTTTGGCATAAGTGATAATTTAATCTAATAGAATCAATCGTAATAAGTTAGTTTAATTTGTATTAGCAATAGAATAGAATAAAAACCCTCGATTGTTTTGATTTTCGATCGGGATCCCCGCTGGGAGGTTCAGACTAAATTGAATAGCGTTTTCTGGGAACCATGGAAGTGCGAGGAGGCACCTGGGCGCAATGTTTGAAGCGCAACAAAGGTCTCGAATCCTTTAAGTTAACTTCACCCTCATTCTTCCAGACTACTGTTCCATGAATGGAAATAGCTCTGATCGAGATTTGTGTAGTGTTGAGAAATTGTGGCACAGAGTAGTGTTTCCATCGCTGCCTGGCAAATTTGCTCTGTAGTATGCTGGAGTTCGTGAAAAATCAAGTGTGTTCGGTTACAGCCTGCACGGTTTTATCAAATGCTCGCGAATCTGTTCATTGTGTATGTGTGTGTGTGTGTGTGTGTGTGTGTGTTTCAGTGCCTTCGCAGCCATACTATAATTCGGTTGGACGACCAAATCTAAATAGGTAAGCATCAGCGCTATGGAACGGTTAGCTTCCATGAACAATCGGAGGTATTTTATTGCACTAGACAATGACCGTACTGTTTTGAAAATCAAAAACCATGAACTGTATTCGTGGTGAATTGTCAATCAGTAGTCACCTAATGAATCCATGTCTGATTGTTCCGATGTATATATATATATATATATATATATATATATATATATATATATATATATATATATATATATATCAATTAAGTCCACACAATCAGTAACTGCGCAGTGTGTGGTGGCTTCGGTTGCTATTTCCTAGCGACAACCTAAATGGGAAATAGTAAAAACAGAGCTGGAATATACAAGGGGTAATCAGAGAACAACAAATATTAATATTAATTCGATAAAGAAATTTTGTGGATACAAGAGCGCCACTGACCGCATTCCAGCCACCAGGATAGCGCAGTATATTTGCTCCGTTGGAAGGTGTTTTTTCCCTTTTTAACCGCGTCTTTGCTAATTTGGTATTTCCATCTTGTTTACGGTTGATAATAGTACGACCAGAAAGATTTTGCCCCAGTAATTGAGATATAAAGATGAAAAACGGGAGAAACTCGATGCCAACTTTCTTTGTGTGTGGTGTGCGGAGGGTATCTGATCGTGCAAGTCTCGTAGTTGCTTCAAATCGACCGAAGCGTTGCTCATCGTGGTGTTATCGATTGTCCTGTGGCGAAAAACTCACCTAGTGGTCGGATATCGGCTGAAATATGACTTCAACGTGACTTCCGTTTATGTATTCGAAGGCGATTGTTCCGCTGCGATTGAGCCAATTTTCCTGTACGGCTTCGTCAAGTTGGCGTTACGGCAACACAAAACACACGAAGGCTTTCGGTTTTTGAGCATTGGTATTTTCGCAGTATTGCTCGAACGTGGTGTGAACATCGTATCAGCACCACCGAAGTTCGGCTTAGCTTGTTGGATATGATTGACCATCCTCTGGAACAAGCGCGTTATCTGAACAGAATGCGGTGTTAGAGACACCTATTCCGCATGCTCACAGTTGCACTCAGTCGGTGTATATTGTTTTTCGAGGTAGATAGTGATAGGAGAGTGGATCGAAGTTGTCAGTTTATGATGTTACTGAAGACTTTGAAGGTTCTAATCATTGTGTTTGACCTTGTAGAACGTGTTAAAGCTTTCGAGTTAGGGTCCAAGAAATCCACACACCGTGTGGCATGAGGTGAAGTGATTTCTAGTGATACAGTGTATGGTCAATCACCTCCGTGCTGTGCGGAGAATAAATGGCGGGGTAAGCCGTTTTGTGAGGTGCGCTTCTGAACAGTTCACTCTCTCAATTGGCCACAACTTTTTACTGAAGTGCTTTTATATAATAAGAAAGTAAATAAAAGTAAAAAGAATTCTCTAGCCTAGACAAACGCACGAGGATTTTTGTTATCTTGCCGTTCTCCTTTTTTCTCTCCTTTCTGCGTCTGTTTGAAAGCGTTGTTTTTATAGTTCTAATCAGTGAGTTGTAAGATTCTGAGTAAACGAAGTCGATGTTTTTTTTAGTCCGTTTCACATCTTGATTCAAAAGAGAGGCCGCTAGAGAAGCACAAAACATTGTGACCAGTGTTTTGCTACTGTGTATGTGTACGTATTTTGGTATGAACGTTCGCGCAGTGAAAAATAGAGCACATGAATAGCGGGTCCTAAGCTAGAGCCACTGTGAGGATTCGACCATGTTCTGTTTGTTTCAAAACTGTCTCTTTGATTGCAACGACTCCGTGTTCATCCTTTTTTGAAAGACAAACAATAGAATGACTGCGATAGACGATGGTCTTCATTCATACCATGGAACAGCTGCCGATTGCTTTGAAGAGGCATTTGTTTGTTTCATAAAATCTTAGAAGCCACAATCCATTTTAGCCTTCGAAAGAGAATACCGTGCACATGGACAGACAGCTCTATTTAGTTGTCTCATTAGTTTAAGATAACTGATCGATTTCGAAAGGTCAACCCTTTTCAGGCTATGTTGTTTTGTTTTAGTTTTTATTCATTCATTGATACTACGAAGCGAAGGAGATGCCAAATCGTTAACTCGGCTAACCAGGTGGAGTGCGCTTCTGAGGTTCCTTACTCTTGTTTTTCTTTTCCGAAGGTCTAGGCTAGTCAGAATAACAGTACCCTATTGTTTTGTGTATATTCTAATGAATGTCAAATAAATCTAAGGAGATCTTAAATTCATTCATGTAGTTCGTTGTGAATCCTAATCTCTGCTACTTTAACGGTCCTTTCTGATGCCCTCACAGTTTCTTTATCTTCCTCTCAATGAAATAATTACGAAGGTAGACAGCAAGTTTGCACATGCATATACGAAAGGAAACCCTTATTACTTATCAACAATTATCAATAGATATCGATTTGCGCATACTGAATGGAGTGATTCGTTGAAGTTGACGGTTAACCTCTCAAATGATGCAGTGGCTTGCATATGTATTTTACGATATGGTGTTCAGGTCGTTTAACAACTATCCGGGCGGCATGGGGCGTTATGTAGTTCTTTGAGCGTTGCAGAATCCAGTCGCCACATCCTCGTTACTGGTGTGGTGAAGTGTGCATACTACTTACTGGGTAAGCAAGTAGCTGATTTCTCAGGATGCAAGTATGGACAGTAATAGAGCAATAATGGACGGGATTACGTCACATAGAATGAACGAAACAAGATCGAGGAAGGTATACAAACCACAGGATTGCATTCTCCGATCGGGTTACGACTGTCTTCAAGTGGACTGGACCGCTGTTATGCAACTAAGCATTTTTACTACATAGGATTAATTTTAGTGATGTTTGAACGAGTAATTTTCAATTGACAACCTAATTACCAAGCATGTCTTCTGGGTTGTAATACCAGAACACCAGACTATTGTATGACAGTTCAAAGTTTCCCACTGTTGAATTTTGTCATCTTTGATCTGCCCATTGTGTCTAGGATTGAACATGAAAGTGGAATTTTTTTGAATTTTTTTGCGAGACGGTAGTGTTTCTACTTCCGGATCACGTGAACGACGGTATAAACCTTTTACTGCTGAAGGATGGTATCTCACAGTGTGAAAGAGTCCAAGAACCGACTGCCACTGATGTTTGTGAAAACGTAGTATTGAGGTCCGGGGCATTCCCCCTAATGGACGTCGGTGTCCGAGTAATCCCACAGAGCACGGGGAGAACAACACAATGGGGCGAACAAGCTCGTTTTCAGTGATTCGTAATCACACCATTACATCACATTTTATATGACCAATGTTAAGTGAACAGAACAGGAATCAAAATAAGCCGATGATTCAAAATTAAATGAGAGAAAGGGGATCAAATCTCACATGCGTGACCTAGATCCATCTCTGGACCGTGAGTGGGTGCCTGCGGTGTCATTAGTCTGATCAACGGATCTGTGGTTTGTTTGTGGGTAGGGGGTGCGCCAAGCAAGTCTTAGCGCTCGCACGAACCGTTTTCGGGCGCATAACGGGGGGGGGGGTGTGGAGGCGAATACATACCGCTTCCGCTGTGGCTAGAACACGGCACTTCACGCATGTGGGACGTCGGCGTCTTTGAGTCAGTATTTGTGAGAACATCTTCAAGTGCTGTCCCAAGTGTACAGTTCTGAGTCAGTGGATAATTCTTCATTCTGTGCTTGCATAAGAGTACAGTGGAAGGGACATACCCTGTAACCTCAGGGGCTTACTGCACCATCAACGGTAATCGGCAGTTCGGACCCTGAAATACTTGGGGTGTTGGAGAATCTTTCGAGGTCGCATAGCAACGAGCCGGGCGATTGTGGACTACTGTCTACCACCACAAAATGATTTTTGGTGGTACAGTTCGAACCTTGTACGTGAAATGTGACCGAGGCTTATAATGCACTATGAAGTTGCAGTCTTTCAGTATCATGCTTCATCAGACCGTTGGTGACTCAATAACCCAGCAATTTAAGTTCTTGGACGGCAGTGAAACATATCTTGTCACTGAGAATGATTTTTTTTCGTTTACACGTTGGAAACAATTGACACCATTTGTTGCTTCCAAACGGTATCCGGCATAGTGGATATGAATTGCTTCATGCTTCGGCATATGAACAATTTCTTTTTACCGCGGCAACTGGGATATTCGTTTCATCAGTCTGATACACTAAAAATAATGTATCAAACCATTGCGGACGCCAAGTTGTCTGCTGTGAATCATGAGTGTACACCTGGTAATGTCATCTATCACTTGACACACGCGTCTTTCGTTTGTTGTCACTAGAACTTGAGCTCTCTCACGAGAGGGGAGTGGCGAGGGAAATAAGTGAACAGCCTTTTTTCTCTATCTCATAATGATAAATGGGATTTCAATGGCTCGGTGTACGAGGCGATTGCACCACATACAGACAAAGGAGCAGTTTTGTACCAACCACACCAGTTCGCTCTGATGATGTCACGACAACAGATGATGAAGTGCTTGCGACCGTAACACAAAGCTCCAAAATCAGGAGCATATGAAAATCACGAGCGTGAGTTATGAATATCAATATTATCCAGAGTTGCTGGGATCTTGGGCGCTATAGGGCTTTGAATAGTAATATCTTGATGGTTGACATGGTAACTGCACGAGCTCATTTCGAAGATGGAACACATCTGATTCCATGATGGTGAAGAACTTATTCTGAATTATACGCGAGATTATTCATCTCTCTTTTGGGGTTTTACTTTTCATCCTGTGAGAATTCTGACCGATTGATACCGCAGAATGACATCCAAAACTGAAGCACTGAAATGTGACGCTAATGTCTGAATAAACAGCCGTTTGTGTCACTTGATTACCTTCATATGCTATTTCACTTCACTTCAGTCATCCCGGTTTGATTTCCTGCAGGGTGTTCGCAGCTCATTCACATTCAATGTTTTTCGTCATTTTGTTGTTTTTTGGTTTACTCAGAATTTTTGTCGTTAAAAACCCATCAGTCTTTACACGACGAATGTGACATTATCTAAATAGGTCCGCAACCTAATTCAAAAGACAAGAATTTGAGAATGATACGTAGATTTTCGTCTTTCCGGACTAAACCCACTGATAAACCGGTGGTGGTCGAACGGCTGGAAGCGTTTGCTTACCACCTCAGAGGTCAGAGGTTCGAGCCTTGCCACCGACAGTCATTGGAGATAGACAGTAATCCACACTATCGCCCGTTTCGGTACCACACCCGACCTGTTGATATTCTTTATGATTTTTCACTCTAAGTCGTAGGGTCTGGTTGCCGGATATCCCTAATAACGCGATGAACCTTTGGGGCTGTGGGGTATACCGCTTTCACTGGCCTTATCTTGGTAAACACGTTCTCGCTCGCAACTTCTGTTTGTACTCGTGAGTTTTGATGTATGGTTGAACTCAGGATGAATAGCGTTTTATCATCCAGTTACCCTGACGGATTGTGGCGTTGCGGATCACAACTACCACTGGAAACTCATACGCGTGGTTCCAATATATTGGCTTACAAGACTAGGCGTTCAGGTCACAGCACAGCCAATTAGTGCTGGTTGCTGGTGTCTCCACCCGTGGCAAGCAAGTAAAACTTGTCGCCTAATCTACGCTTGCCCGTGATTGAGTCATCTGATTTATCGACCGTTGCCACGTGTCCTCATATATCTTCGTGACTGAACTTTGCTCATCTTATCGTCCGGCCCGCTACTGAGTGATCATGAATTTTGCATAATAAAGACCCGAGCTGTTCGAACGTCATAGGACCGTTTCATTTCTTACCTGCTTCAAGTGTCAATAAAGGCCCTCAAAATCAGTTTTCCTATTAATCATTGCTTGCCCTAGGCCACGATCTCAGTCCCCGCTGTTTATCTGTAAGTGTCATGCTTACTCGTGTGTGTGTGTGTGTGTGTGTGTGTGTGTGTGCAACCCTTACGAAATGTGTGAAAGTTGTTGTTTAAATCTCTTCGATTTGTTGTTGCTTTGCAATTACTTAGGCGGGGCTGATTTAGCGAACGTTACAAACTAATATTCATGCAATCCACATGGACTATTTTATTCGTTTCCCCCCAGTTCTCTGCGGTAGGGGATAGTCGCAAATAATATTAACAGCTCTCATTGATCTTTCTTGTACTCCTACTCCATTCGACAGATTCTGATTGCCAACAATGGAATTGCGGCGGTCAAGTGTATGCGATCCCTGCGTAAATGGGCATATGCGACTTTCCGTAATTCTGAGGCCCTTCTGTTTGTCTGTATGGCCACACCGGAAGATGTCCAAGCGAACGCGGAATATATTAAAATGGCCAACAAAACGGTGATGGTCCCAGGTGGATCGAATGTAAATAATTACGCCAATGTGGAACTGATTTTACAAACTGCTGTAACCAATGAAGTTGATGTGAGTTTGTGTGTGTGTGTGTTGTTATGTACACTGCGATGGTTTCTACCCAGTACATGTAATTTCTCTATGTATCTGAAATGCTTTACTCAAATGTTCAGTTCAGTTTAAACAGTCATTGGCCAAGCGCGAAATGTGGCGGTTCTGGGTGCAACCTCCAAGCGGGAACATCATCCGAAAAAACAATCAAATATATGGAAAAGTACGGAGTGAACTACAAATGATAATATTAATTAGATGGAGGAAGTCTGTGAACGCCATAGCGTTACTGGTCGCACCGGTTTATCATATCCAATATTGTCTGAGTAAGTAGGTCTTTTGGTCCCACTCACGAGGTCCTACGCTGCCAAATCGAATGTTCAGGTTTTTCGTGCCCTTCCGTGTCGTTAACTGGCCACTCTTGCTCAACTGTCAACCACGTCTCGGTTTCCGTTTTAAAAGTAGATGAAAACGTTACTGCTTACTCGTCATTTCTGTGTGTACACCAACTATCTATGGCTCTCCTACGGCAAAATAGAAATCCTCAGTCACACCATAGCGTGTGCTCCACGGGCATGTTGGTTGTCACTGTCAGTTTTTGGATCAAACACCAAAGCTCACGTGACTGAAATGTGTGGTGTATGGTTCGCGCATGCCAGTGCTTTTCTCAGCGGTGGAGACTGGAAGATGAGTAAGGCTGGTCACTCGATAAGATGAAAGAACAGTCTGAGAAGTCTGACTAGTGGACGTGGCTATTAGGGATGTTCTGGGCTTCTAGTGGGAAATACAATAGGTTCACTTGCTCAATAAATGATATTCGGGCATATGATTTGGTGTCGTGACCGGTGGGACATTTTTATTCACACAGTTTCTTCCTATGCCTATTACTCATTATCTGCAGTTCTCTTTTTGCTTTTCTTAATACCCTTGATTGTTTTGGTTTTCGATCCAGACTCCTGCCGGGGGGTTCAAGCTGAATTGAATTTCATTCTCTGAGAACCATCAGGGTGGCAGGGGACACATGGGCACAATGTTTGAAGCGAAAAAAGCCCTCAAATCCTTTAAGTTAGCTTCACCTCCATTCTTCCAGGCGGCTGTCTCCTGAATGAAAATAGCTCTGATCGAGATTTGTGTAGTGTTGAGAAATTGTGGCACAGAATAGCGTTTTCGTTTTTGTATGACAGAATTTTTCAGGTGAAATGCTCTCATTTCAGTCAAATAGCTCCGACAAAACAGTGGTATAATAAACAATATAAAACATTGAGTGCCAAAGGTGCATAAGAATGAAACCGAGATGGGGAAAAACCAAATCAAGGGGTAATTTCGTTTTGTATATCTCACGCCACTACTCGCGAGTAGTTTGCGGGTTGGATGATACTTTGCTTGGCTGACTGTCCTTCGGACTCCACCTTTCAAGCCCAAACCTCAAGTCATCTAACCAACCTGCACTCGGGAGCACCGGACTCAAGTTTCACTCTTGTTAGCGCTCATCAGTGGTGCATATTCTCCGTCACCCCCAGGGTTTGAACCTGGGCCGTTTCACCCCGAAGACGTTTTAGTCTTGTCCTCGTTGTTCAGTATTGATGCCAGATAGGACACAGGAGAGTTTTTATATACGTTAATTCTGGAAGAAAGGTACCGTAATTCAGATCTAGTGAATGAATGAGAACGACAAAGAGATAAGCCATGGTGTAATGAATGCGTTGAATTCTGTAATGTCTTGCGGGCTAGGGTTATGTAAGATTCAGTATGTTGGTTTACAAGTTCAGTCAAAAGAACATTCAAGGGGAGAGACGACACGAGGCTAGTAATGACCATTTTTTGGCGAACGGATTTGAAGTCTTATTTCAAAAGGCCGGGGAAAATTAGGGGTGAAGCGTACAATGAGACAGGAAGAACACGTTGAAGAAAAAATTGGAAACTATTGTTAGTGTTCGGAACTGCCTGACTTTTTTATTTGAAATGATAGGCATCGTACTGAAAGTGAATTGCCCATGTTAGATTGGTGTCTAGGCCAACACCCAGATAATTGATGGAACTAACTCTGGGTAAGGATTAAGAATTCGATGTAACAGGATCTGTAGCGAAAGTTGAGCAAGGAAGGCTGAAAATACATCCAATGTATTTAGATGGATCCATTTTTAGACCCATGGCTACCCGTCAACTTTGGGCCATAGTTTACTATTGCGTGAAAAAGCGAGTTTTTCCGGTTACAATCTGCATAGTCGTACAAAGTGCTCGTGAATTTGACCATGATGTTTGTTTGTTGGTTCATTTTTTGTATGTGGATATCAGTGCCTGCGCAGCCATATTCGAATTCGGTCGAATGACTAACTCCAACTACGTTCACATCAGCGTTATGGGACTGTTAGTCTACATAGACAGACGGAACACTCTATTGTTCTGTACTGTACTATACAATGACCGTACTGTTGTGGAAATCGGAAGCCTTGAATTGTATTCGTGTTGTATCTCATAAGACCCAACCGATAAAGTAAACTCACCAATCAACCGGAAGAAATTGGCCCCGATCTTTACTAAATTGGACTGGCATCTGTGTGGTTCGCAATCGATTGTACCAGTTTTCGATAGACCACAGTCAGTCTCAGACGATATATGTTTCTGCCTCTTCTTGAACCAAATACGACTGAGGTGCATAATATTCATGAACTTAGTTTTGACACTTGTAAGACAATCTTGGTTTGATCAGATTTTGGACCTAGCTGTCACCTCTCATTCTGTCTTAGTGACTATCGCAGCTGTTATTCATTTTCATTGAGCAATAGTTTGTCGGTGATTCACGTGCTGCCTCGTCACACTTCATTCACCACGGCGTACTGTTCATCACTATTATCGGTTCTACCAGTTTTGTCAGTTTGATCTGACCGGAATCACTTACTGCCTCTTCGAAGCTGTCGTTTGTCACTTTGCCGTATGTGCGTGTGCGCGTTGCACACGTCCAACCCGGTTAATGCGCTTGCAACGTTAGCTCGCACGCTGATTCATTCTATCTGGTCCGCTCTCAGCCCGTCTTGTCATTGATCGTCGTGTGTATGCACGCTTTCTGTCTCGATATACTTGTAGAGTAGCGCATGTGTACTCAAGTCCGCCTTGCTTTCTGTGTCCGTGTCTCTAATTGGAAACGTTTCTGTTTTGCGAAACTTCGCATATACGCACGATGATGATACATGAAGCCTACACAGATTAAGGTTATATTTGACAGAACTCCTACCAAGCTTAGGTTCTTAAAGAGATTCATTGGTTTTCTACCGGGCAGATAAACGATAGTATGATTATTAATTTAATCCATATATGACCCAGCTTTGACCCCGACTGGATTTGAACACGCGCGTGGACGCCATCCACGCCTTAGTATCACCTGAGCCACGAGGCAAAATCAACGGGCTTCGTCTTCAAAAAGTGGCATTCTCCTTGGAGTTCAAGCCGTAACTGTCTCGTTACCAGTCGAGATGACGTCTGTAGGGCGTCACCATGATAAAGATGTCGCATTCACCTTTTTCTCGTTTGCCTCTTCCTCCCCACATTAGGCTGTTTGGGCTGGCTGGGGCCACGCCTCGGAAAATCCGCAACTACCAGAGGCATTGAGCAAGCACAATATCGCTTTCCTGGGTGAGTTTGATCTAGTTGTTTTGTCGATCACGACACGTTTACATGATCGGACCAAGGCATATGTACAGACAAGTAGCCATCATCTGTGCAGCGCTTTTTCGCTCACCGTTCGTCGTATGTTTATGATGATCCCTATCTGTCGTCCTGTAAACTGCTTGATTGACATCGTTCGCTAGCACCGTCACGTATACATCCAACAACGGAGTTAGCATAATTCAAGAAAAACTCTACCTAACCTGGTACGCACGTTGGGCAAGAAGTTCTCCGGGCGAGTTGTAGGAGTTTTTACTTAGTGACTGAAATCGCCAGCCAGACCTGTTCGGCGAACAGCTTTTTCATCAGTGTTGTAAATCCGAAAACACATTAACAATCCAGAACAACGAAGCACACCAGCATACTCAATTCAGTTCTTATTTACTTCTTTTTATTGTGTAATAACGAGACGATATTCCAGAAAGTAGGTTACTGCCATTTCGGGACTGACCGACGTCCGTGACAGGATTCGAACCCGGGACCGACGGGTCTTAAGTCCACCATGATGATTGTTTGACCAACGCAGACATTATATATTGTAATTGAATAATAATAATATAGGTGAATATATATATATATATATATATATATATATATATATAATGTAAAACACTTGGGGTGCCAACGTTATCCAACTCCTTGGAGGTCCGGGTGTAAATTGAAAAATTATGCTGTGTTCTACCCCGTGGTTGTGAAACTCGGCGGATGTGGTGTCAACGCCGCAACAGGGAATGTAAAAAAGCACAATACACGTGACTTGGTAAAGGTATGAATAAAACAGCGAAGTCATCTTGGTTTTCATTACACACAACACAGCATTCACGCCACTGACTTCGATTCTGAGTCACATGTTCCATCGTGCCTTAGCTACGCAAATCCCCGTCTTTCAGGTCCCAATCGGAAAGTCCGGACACAATAACTGATACCGACGTTAACAGTAGCTTCTGCATCTTTCTAAACAAAGTCGTTAGTTGACTGTCGCATCGCTTATTCCAGCTTTGTCAAGAGCGAGCGAGTGAACAACAGACAATTATGCTAAACAAATCCGAGTCACCGGAGGCTGTACAGAGTGATTGTGTGATCTGAGGAAAATAATCTAGCATGGTAACGCCATTGGCTCGTTCTTATATGTAAACTCTGTTCCACGAGGAGGGTTAAACTTCGCCGTAATACATCCTGTATGAAAACGTTGAACAGAACGGGGTACAAAGTAGCCGTGCACTCCACTGGGGGTAGCACACTGTGATAGGATGGTGACGGTGCAATCCCTCTCGGGCACTATTTCCCTACTAGTAATTCCACAGTGCTCTCTTGTCGACAGATTCGATCGTCGCACGAATGTTTAGAAGTGCAACCAGTATTAGTCTGAGGGGATGATGACGGTGCTTAGCTGTCTGTTGGAGAGTAAAGGTTCGACCAGTACATCCACGAACAGCTCGAAACCCATCTTGCCCTTCACAGGTCTTTGCTTCACACTAATGTCTTGGGTGCCATATGCTTCATTGGCTTACATTGTTCTCCTATACAGATAGTGGTTGGAGGGTAGGTCGAGGTGCTCAGTTCATGACACCAAAAGGGTATGAAAACCCTGAGCAGTGGACTTGACCGATTAGGACGTGCTCGCCTTCCGGTTTGGTGTTCAAGAGATCCGCCAACTAGATAGTTAGATGCATTAAGTGGCATTGCTTGGTGCCGCGGTCAGTGGCTCAAGGGCATTCGAATTTTCCCTTCGTCTGCGCGGTTTTCGTCCATAACTTTTTTTCTGTTTGCTTGCTTATTACACTTCTATACGTTTTGCTCTCTGCGAGACGATGGTGCCAGTAATTAGGTCAAACCAAGGCATAGAAGTGCAAGATTGAGGGTTGTATGAACTGAACTGATTATTACGTGGATTAGGCTCCTGCCATGTGGTTGTCACATTCACTGCACGAACCGTTTTTGAGAAAGGGATTGATTTGTCCGATGTTGGAATCTCCCCTGAATTCCACGCCCGCAGAACACAATATGAATTGCACTTCCTGGTCGTACTTCACCGTCTTTATACATGATCAAAGAGAGGTTATCCAATCCCAATGCCTTGTTGATTATGCTTTGAACTTTCCTGCCCTCGTTCAAGACGCCCCGTGGATTGTGAATAGGCGTACCGTTCAATGGGCAGCTGTTTCTCGGGAAATGTTTTTCATCACTCTGCTCTTCATCCTTCGCATCCTAATTAAGAGTGGATACAAGAGGCCACAATGAGTCGTGACCGTGAACTTCTAACTCTCGGTAAGAGTAACAACTTAAAGACGGGTGAACACAGGGAAGCAACTCTCTCGGACCTAGGCATTCTCTTGACTTCGCTGCTTTCAACGTCCACACACTACCAAACGGGGCAGCAGGCTGTCCGAGCTGGAACTCTTGAAACCATCAACATAGATTTGTGTCGTGTCTCCGAAACACGCATACAAGACCCAACTTCAATGTTAACACTTCGCCCCTCCCCAGACACAAACTGGGATTCTCGTTTGACTCTTCGCGTGTCGGGTGATCTGGTGCTCGTGGTCAGACTAGTGTTGGAATCACTCGGAGTATGAAAGCTGAAGGTGCACTGCTGGACTGGATCCCAGTTAGCAGTCGTCTGTGTACAGTTCGGTTAAACGGTTCTGTAGATGTCAACAACACTAGACTGGAGTGTCGATGCCTGTTTGTCGTTTCTGTGTGTGCCGCAACCTACTGTAACTCTCCTAAGACTAAAGACGAATTCTACCAAGAAATGTGTCAACTGCTCTGCAGCGTGCGCTTTACGGACGTTATGGTTGTTGCTGGTGATCTCAGGGCTCAAGTTGGAATCGTAGACGAGACAGAGAAAATTATAGGAATGTGATTTCTTGTTCCATCCGATCGAATAGATAACGGTGGCCGACTCATCCAACTAAGTTCCGATCATAGACAATTTCTGTCGGGTAAAAATTTCTCTCACAAAAATCGGCACCGGCTAACCTGGTGTCCTCCTGCGCCTTCACAGCGTTGTACCCAGATCAATGACGTTGGTCTTGGCTAGCGCTGGCGTGGATCAATTCAAGACTGTCGATCATTTTGTTCCATGTCTGTATACACTGGTCACGCTGTTATCCGTGCACGTTTCAGTCTACGGGTCATCGGTGGCCGAAATAACACCACAGCCAACCTTCCCCCCACAGCTGCCGGTAGACAATAATGATGTATCTGCTTTTGAAGCAGAATTATCCACCAGATTATTGGTGTAGTGAAATGCCCAGGATCCAGAAGAGCGATGAATAGAGATCCAACAAGCTCTGTTTGAGGCTGCTAATGCTGCCCAAGCTTCAGCAACCAGACAGACACAGAAACGATGGATATTTGCATTTTTAGTTGCACTGTTAGATGTTTGCAGATCGATTCCTCTAGATTCCAGGTATGATGGTGCAGGGAGATGCCTCAAACACCAACCTATTCATAGTCTGAGAAATGACTGTGAGCTTTTGTGATGGGTTGCGAACTGTAGGGTAAGGGAAAAGTGTGCGGGGATTGGCAACAGTCATAACCTTTTCCGTCTAATGAGAAATACTGGTCGATAAAAGTCAGGCGTTAATGAACTGATCAAAGAGGTGAATGGCTCACTGATTCGGACTCAGGATTGTCGTCTAGTTCGTAGGGTGGAGCATTCCGAGGAGTAGTTTAATTGGTGTTTGTCGACGATAGGCTTGCTAAGTAGCAGCATAGTCACAGCTGTGGTTGTAGATCTCGGTCCTTTATAAGAAGCGGAGGTTGTTCGTGAGATAGGCTACGTTAAACGATATATGGCTGTTGGACGGGATGGGTTACCTTCGTCTGTTTTCAAAGATGGTGACTCAACATTGTTGTTGAAGTTGACAAAACTCCTTCATTCGATTTATGATAGGTAGCTTGTTTCCAAGACTTAGTGCGAATCGGTGTTCGCACCGATTTAGAGGTCGTGCTATGAAAACCACAGGGGAATAAGTTTAGTTTGCTTCGCATCTAAACCGCTCGCTGGTATTGTTCTCGACGGCTTATCAATCGCTCGCGAACAGTGCTCGCGCGAGAATCGAGCTGGGTTTGGACCTGGTCGAGGTTGTGTTCATCACATCGCATCGGTGTCGATAATCCGTATAAAATCGTCATGTACCTTAAAACAGTCCAATTTGTTTATCAAGAGTGTAAGTAAAAGCTCTCGTTCAGAGAGTCTACTGAGGGATCACAACGGCGGTTCACTACGTGGGTTAGACGCAGCTAACCTCAAGAACGACAACACTGTCGTCGCGAGCCGTCATTTTTGATTCAGGTAGTATCTACAGATGGATGGACAAATTTTCGCGGAGTCACACGACTGGTTTCGTGGTTTTTGCCGCTCATAAGGACTCTCCAAACAGTAGCTTCCCTTCACAGTCCTGATACAAAAACTGCGTTGTTGCGAAGAAACACCTACGGAGTGTGCACGTATCAGAACAAGTGGATAGACAAGAATACCGGATATGCATACCTGATGAATTATAACAACTTGCGAAACGGGTCGTGTGTTTCCGAGAAAATCTGCCCACCCATCTGTAGGTACTACTTAAATCATTAATGGTCATGTATTTTCCGTGAATCTCACCTGTGGACCGGATGCCTTTTTATTACATGCTAACGCATCATTTCAGTGGAACGGTTGTACCCCATATCGGTGAAGGCCTGCTGCGCTATTAGGTTTAACGGACAACCTGACTCTGAGACTTAAACTGAAGAACCATATAAGGTCCCAGTACGCCAAACGTGGTAGCGAGTCGGACTACAGGATGGATTGCTGTCTTCCACCGAAATCAGAGCACAGAAGTACTAGGCTTATAGTTAAATGAAGTGAAGTGCACTGCTGCCATAGTGACCGACCGAGCCCTCCGTTGAGAGATAGGAACTAAGAACGCTGCTCCCAGGGCATGATTAATGGTTATTTGAACTGAACTGAACTAGATTAAACGGTTATATTGCTTCCATTACTTTTCACTGATAATATTTTTGTTATTCCGCTGACCGAACGCTAAGTTTTCCTGTCGTATGCATCCGTGATAGAGATTTTTGTACCATCCTCGTGTATGTGATTACAGAACATGTGATGGATTTCACCGTTTTTGTTTGTTAGTACAGTACAGAACTGAACTTCACCCATTGCTTCACACATTAGGTATTATGGGTGGGATTTGATCCCTTTTGTTTGATGAACTTTTTACATTTCAGTGGGTAGACCACATAAATTGCTTATAAACTCATTCACTCATTCTTTCCCCCATCAGGTCCTAATCACTACGCGATGTGGGCTTTGGGTGATAAAGTAGCTTCCACCATCTTAGCTGAGAGTGCAAATGTGCCTACTTTACCTTGGAGTGGTTCTAGTAAGTCTACACGTTGGGTTTTCTTCATTGACTAATCGATGAACTTTTTATTTATTTCTCTTCATAGGTATTTTTTTCATTTTGACATCTGACGTAAATGAAATTCATTTTAGTGACTACATTTTCTAGCCATTCCTAAGTTCCAGGAGCAGAGTACGAGGAGCAAGTCGATGGAGAGGTGTACGTCGCACTCGTCCAAATTCGAACCGATAACAAACTGCTGATGAGCCCTGCCAGTTCTAACGTTTACGTACATCTAAGGCGTCAACTGACTAGAAGCGTGAGAAATGACTATGCGTATCGGTGAACAACGAAATATAAGGAGTCTCACACAAGCCAGGTGCAAGTGAGATGCTGAAAGAAATGGACGGCTCATCGACTCAGTCCCATGTGACAAGGTATTATTAGGCGAAGTTCACCTTCTCCATCTAGATGGCTAACCTTTCATTGATAACCACAAATAAAGTGATTCAAAGAGGTTTCTCCCTTCCGCGAGAAACGAGCACTATTCGCGCGACAGGTTATCCGAGAAGTGTTACGGAAACGTTTCCAATTTTCATACCTAAACAACGAAATTCAGGCACGTTGATTATCGTTATTTCAGCATCGATGTCCTTGCCGCATTGGTCGAATATTATGGTAGCATTGTCTCCGCAATGCTAAGGTTAGCTGTTTTGGGAGCAGGGATTAGTCTACATACCAATTCTTCGTGTATCAACACGCTCCTGTGTTTTGGATATGAGTTTTACACGCCCATAACTAGAATTCTTCGGTGTTTATTGTTCTCCCAGACCGTGCTGGTTGTCAGTTCATGACATGATGAAAAAGTGCAAAAAATCCCAATCAGTGAAATTGGTCATGTAGTTTGTGTTGAGAATTCATGTTGCGGCCCAAGAAACTCACCTACCGGATGATCGGAGACAGCAAACGAGATGACCAAGTGTCATGGTCAAGGACCCGCCAGCATTCGAACTGTTTCCGTGTCTAAAAATGTTTTTCTTCATGCTTTCACCACAATTGCCATCTACCTCGACAAGCAGTGCTCACGGAGGAGTTTAGACGATTTTAAGCTCGGATTTATCCCTGTGTTCTGGGCCGTATTGGACTGATCGGCACACTCAGCATCTCATCTGTTCATGAGTTGTTTTGGAAACGGATGAGAGAAAAAAACAGATGAACAACGTCAGACCGTGTCATTCTGGATTGAAAATGTTTAGATATATACATCTGTAACACGGAACAACAGCAACTTAGAACCATTATCCGATGATGGATTTACTCATGTTATTCACCATCTTCTTTATTTAACAAATTTACTATTGGTCATTCATGTAATATTTTGTTGTCGATTCTCTTATTGTTGTGATTATGAAACCGCGTTTTTGTTTACGATTCGTTTGTCATGTGAGACCTGTTGTTGTGTCAACCTACGTTTTGTTTTGCTCTTTGTTTGTGTGTGTGTGTGTGTGTGTGTGTGCTTACGTGTTTATGTGTAGATGTACATGAGCGAACTGAAAAAGGCAACCCTCCGTCCTCTAATTTCGGCGGTTATCCACGTGGCTTACGTGATTCTGTACTCCGAATCTGGGCGTCACGATTGCCGGTTCTCTTTCACGAGGCATCAAGCCCCCCTCCTACTTAAAAAGGAAATATAGTCATACAAATGATGATACCATCACTGACTAACTACATCGAGCATTCTTCCATCGATCACAAACTATGAAGAAAAGTGATAGTTAGTCAGGTTGAACCAGGACATTTGAAGATGAGGTTTTTACTATAGAAAGTACGGATGTATGTGATTTGCTGAGTGGCCTTCGTATGTTGGTCGCTTTCATATATAATAATATACATAATGTATGTATCTGTTTAAAGTGTAGTGTCGAAATTCGGATGACAAAAATCTTTTCTTCATTGTGAGGTTTTCGTTCCCATTTTTTTCAAATAATTTTATACCAAACAAATAAAATTCTGTATGACAATATTGTGCATTTAAGCTCTATAATGTTTTCTGGGAAGTTGAAATCGCGTGACCTTGGTTACCATGCTAAATTTGTTTGAAGCTTGAATGACTGCATTTAAAGCAAAATCAAATATGAGTAATTTTTAATCTGCGAAAGTCACATTCACCACAGGTGGTTTCGGTCATTAACAAATTCCGATTCTTCCTGGAGCGATGCTTTTTGCTGATGTGTCAGTTATACTTCTGCTCGGCAGAAAGAAGCACAAACAGTACAAACACATTTTGAGAATGCTGCGTTATGTCGTGGTTCAATGGCGATTTCGCATTTGATAGCAGGCTCACATGAAAAAACCGGTTTTCTTTGGAATGCATGACCTTGAAACCAAGATCATATGAGCGTCCTTCGTTAAACATTCTTCGTATATTCGCGTTAATGGCGAAATGAAGTCTCAAGAGTTGATCTTTTCACTTCCTCAATAAATAGCAGGGAAATAAGGTTATGAAAAGCTATTTTGCACGTGCTTCTGTGGTAGATATTGTTCGGAACCTTTCTATCAATAAATAGACGTTTTTCTCATAATAATGTAAAACAAGATGTCAAAATAAGACACGATGGGTGAAACGTTGACACTTTCGAGTTGGATAATGCTGTTTTCTGAATTTTGATAAGGAAACGAACGCTCAGAGAACAATAAATATACCCTCAGAGAAGATGTACCATTAAATTACTGTATGCCTATATGAGGAAAGGTAAGTCGAAGTCAGCTGCTTCATCTTTCGGCCGATCTGAAGACTGTATCATAAACCCAATGAAGGTGATCACTCGTTGCAATCGCGAGTAAATTAAAATGTTACCGTTATTTGGTCCGGCAATCGATTTGTTCCGTGCTTTATACATTGCCTGAATGCGACACTGCATGTCCGTTTGTCAGCAGTCAAGCCGTGCATCTATAAACAACAAAATGAGAAAGTAATATGTGTGTCATACTTTCGGGGATACCTCACATGTTCAGCTCTTACGGTACTACAGATTCGAAATAATAAAACCCTGTACTTCCGTTGATATGTGCCGCCTTTAATCACGATGGACCTTGTTGGATTGTTTTTATTAACGATACTCAAACAATACAGAACTTATCAGGCTCAACAGAACAATGTTCCCCGTCTGTCAGATTAGAAGTTCTTCTCATAAGACTACATAGTTGCTAGGTAATGCGCACGCGCATGCACCAAATGAGGTTGTTCATCTAATAGCCACTTGCATGTTTGTTAATTCGTATATGCATTTACAGTAGCGAAATCATAGACACGTTGAAGGTTCCATTGCCCCGATTGAATCATAACAGGTCTGGTTCGCCTATGACTGGTATTTTGTTTTTAATGTTAGATAAATAAATGAATGTTTTTTCTCTGAATTGAACAACGGAACCAAAAGTGTTCCATGTAAAGAAGCCCGAGATAATTATTGGTGTTGAACCTCTGTCAGTACACTCCACGCCTATGAAGTTGAAATAGTTGACTGAGAACTAAAGCAATTCAACACATGATTACCTGGATAATAATACGCATACCGAACGCAATGGTAAGAGTTCCATCACGACAAGATTGCATCTTGACGGGGTGTGATGACTTCCGTGCTTCCATGACCCAAAGCGTTATGCGGGATGGTTTCCTTAAACCGGAGATACAATCACCTCTGACAAGTCAATGGGTAGAGGCAAGACGAAGTCCAATATCCGAACAAATTGATAGGCAACACCCGGTTCTAACCTCTATGCCCCTGAAGAAGACACTTCAGAGTGTAAACACGGAGACAAGCAGTTCACCGGTCCGAAATATTCCACTAGATGAACGTAGAAGTGGAGTACGTGGAGTTTCTCTCGACGGTGGAAGAAGTGGTCGCACTTAATTAGGCAGCCATCGCTCGCTTAAGCTGGGCAGTCCCCTTCCAAAATGATGCTGTCCCGTCCACGTTCCACTTGCTCGATCGGGTGCATGGGGCTGAGGATTGAATCCAAAAAGCGGATCGATAACAAAGCACCAGCGAAGACAAGTCGGAATACGTGCAACATACAGGTCTCACGTGACAGACCAGAAGAAGTTCCTTCACGGGTTTTTCGGTCACGTGTCCGTGATGGGTTAATGCCCCACTGCCTTGTGGGCCAGACTTTTGAGTCAAAGGCTCAAGTTAGGGTTTCCAAAGAAAAACCTATTCTGTGATGTGGGCAGTCGTAAGTTACGATTAAATGAGGAACCTACAGTATCTTTTCCGTAAAGTACCTCAATAATTTTTCCACCTTCAGTTTAAGGCTGATACAAAAAACCATGGGTAACTGCGACTCTGAGGAAAGCAGTAGTTCATGAGTTGGGCATAAATAGAATACACTCCTCAAGCCGAAATGTTCACTTCACTTGGCAGCCTTTAACGTCAGATGTGGCTACAGGCTGCTCTCGCTAAAACTCTTGACGCTTTTAAAATAGATATAGGCTGTGTCTCCGAAACATGCATACAAGACCCCACCACTTCTGTGATCACGCTTCGCACCCCGCATACAACCTCAGTTTCCCGCTTTACTCTTCGCGTGTCGGGTGATTCGGTGTCTAATGCTCCTGGTCAGGCGGGTGTTGGGATTGCTTTGAGCATGAAAATTGAGCGTGCACTGCTAGAGTGGATTCCACTCGGCAGTCGTTTGTGTGCAGTTCGGTTGGATGGTTCTGTTCGTATCAACAACAACAAATTGAAGCACCATTGTTTGTTCGTCGTGTCTGTGTATGCACCCACTGACTGCAGTTCCTGTGAAACCAAGGACGAATTCTATCAGGATTTACTTTAGCTGCTTCGAAGCGAGCGTTCCACAGATGTGGTGGTCATTTCTGGGGAATTCTGCATCTGGTGCTGCCTCTGTTACGTCTGCGTAAAGTCACGCACAATACGCGGACAACCGATCAATATTCTGCTCATGAATGGATATGCTTTTGCTTCGCCTTGATCTGCAGTCATGCTTCAGCGCCAACAGTATTGATCTATCGTTTATTCTACGTACGTAATGATTGGCGATACTCTTTTGGGCTTGACAGCACATGTAGTTCAGCTCTTTTTGTTAACCTGCTTGCTCGCTTGCAGCCTACTCGCCGACTACGGCCGGGTTTTGTGTTTACGCTCGTACAAATAAATGCGGTACCAGCATAACGTGTTCTATTGCTGATTACTACACACAACAACGTTACTGAAGGGTGTGCCAGAGAAATTTAGTTCTCTATTCCAATCATTGTATGTGAATAGCCAAAGCCGAGTTCATGTCTACGGCGATCTTTCACCTGAGTTCACCACGGAAAGTGGCGTTCGTCAAAATGGTCCATGTCGCTCTTCCTCTTCAGTTTTGTCATTGAACTGATTCTTGAGGTAGCCTTATCCTTGTGTGAGAATAGAGTTATCAGTTTTTCTCAGGCAGTAAAATTTTTGACTTGGAATACACAGATGATATTCTTCTTCTGAGTGAAGATCCAGGTCAGTTGCAAGCTTTCGTAGATAACCTTAACAATAGTGTACCGCCACTGTTTTGGATGTGTTTTACACCTTAGAGGGTGAAATCCTGCTGCACGACCGGGTTGGCTCAACACCAAACCTTGTCTTGGCAGGGTAAGCTCCAGCTGGAGTAGAAAAGTTTTGTTACCTGGGTTGTTACATTTCACCAGGTGGACAGATATTGGATGAAGTGTCATCGCGTGCACAGAAGACCCGTTTGGCTTTTGACAACCTCCGTCATCTGTGACGCCAGCGTGACATCCGATTGTGTTGGGGGGCAGAGTGTACAATGCTGTGGTTAGTTCCGTTCTTTTATGCGGTTCATAAACATGGCAGTTGAGGGTAGAAGATGAACAAAGACTGTCGGTGTTCGAGCATCGATATCTTCGTAGCATTGCCCGAGTATGGTGAGAATACCGTATCAGCAATGCCGAGGTTGGGCGTAAGGTGTTGAGAACCGGAGGTCAGTCTTTGGATCAAGTACTGAATCTGAACAGATTAAGGTGGCTGGAACATGCGGTACGCATACCCACCGGTAGACTTTTTCAGCGTACGCTGTTCTCCGAGGCAGGTGGTGATTGGAAGGTAGGTCGAGAAGATCAGTCCGTGACATGGCAAAAAGGTATGAAACCTTTCCCCAGTGAACTTGACCAAGTGGGGTGTGTGTGACGTCTAGGTTGGGATCTACGAGACCCGCCAGTCGGATGGTTGATACATAAACTGATATGGTTAGTTGCCGCAGTTAGTGGCTTAGTTGCATTTGAACTCTTTGTTTGTCTGCTTGATCTCCGCTTATTACTTTGATTTTTTGGATCTTTTTTCAGCTAATGTTGCGGTTCTTTTTTCCCCTTACTGGACGATGCTGGAAGGTTACAACCGAAACCAGAACACAGAAGTGCGAGGTTAATGGTTGAATAAACTGAAGTTAACTGATGTAGGAGTTTCCATTTGTTGTTTACATTTCCACATGTTTGCGGATCGACACCATGTGCAAGTTGGTGGACTTTTCTTGCTATGTTGATTGATTAGTCACCAGTGCATGTGAGAAAATGTTTGTGTCAGAATGCAACGTCTCATGTAGGGGATAGGATAGTTCCACAAACAACAGTTTCATCCTGATTTCTACAATACGATACATTTATATATATATATATATATATATATATATATATATATATATATATATATATATATATAATTGTTTCGATTAAGGGGACTTTCTGGTGAGTGAGATAGAATCCCGCTGTTTTCACGTTATATAATCCCCACAGATTTTTTCTCGTGCGGTATTGGTCTAAATGATTATGTAACCATTTTTCTTTACTTCCCGGTCACAGACATTCGGTTGTCAATGCCTGTAACAGATAATAATAAATCATCCACAGCACGCAGAACAGTATCTGTTCATAATGTGCCAACTTCGAATTCTCTGAGCAATATGCAGTCTAAAACAGACTACAGTCCTGCTCAACCTATTCATTTCTATCTGGATGGTTCACAGTCCAACATCTTCACTGGTCTGTCAGCCCATTCTGGCGCCCAAATAAATTCCAAACTGATTGTTCAGGGTCAGTATCACGAAACAATGAGGAATTTCCCCCCAACTAATCTGATCTCGGAAGATCTGTACCGAGCCGCATGTGTGACCGAT
This sequence comes from Fasciola hepatica, assembly GCA_948099385.1. Classification (NCBI taxonomy): domain Eukaryota; kingdom Metazoa; phylum Platyhelminthes; class Trematoda; order Plagiorchiida; family Fasciolidae; genus Fasciola; species Fasciola hepatica. The sequence continues at coordinate 3,448,702 of CANUEZ040000131.1, forward strand.
GTCGTTGACTGTCAGGCTCGTGCTGATCTGATTGGTTATCCGGTGATGATTAAAGCAGCTGAAGGCGGCGGTGGCAAAGGAATTCGACGCGCTACGAATCCGGCTGAATTAGCTCGATTCTTTCCACAGGTATGTGATTTTCATTGCTGAGTAAATATGAGTGAATTAAGGTCAATTGAAAGGGGTTGGCGGTTATTCTTTCTCGTTTTAAACCTAAAATCTCATGGGTGAATTTCTATCCCTGTAACTATAAGAGCTAATTGTGATGACCGGCTAGCTGTTCGCCACCAGTTCAGATTTGCATCGTCTTTGTGGTGTACAGTGATGTTTTCCTCTAGCGCTCTTTTCATTTTTAGCTTTGGCAAGAGTCCGATAGAAGAAAAATACTCAGTAGCCCGCTGCACTATCAGAGATAACCGGCCACCATGACTGTTTTATCCTGAAGTAAGCAGGTTGGTTGTAGCATGACACCTGTATTGAACGTAGTTCACACTGACCGTACAGACGCAAGCAAACGTAAAAGCTTGAGCTACCAAGTCAACAGGGAAGTACAGAATCAATACAGACTGTCCGAACAGGGATGCAATTAGTCAGTTCATAGTATGACCTTCAGTTACGCATGATGGCGATGCGTTCGTTTTCGTGACGAGTGATAAGGCGATCATGTGTCTTGTCCGCGTACGCATGAATAACACGTAAATTAGACACAACAATGGCCATAAAAGACTCCGGACGATTGATAATCACATACGGTCCCAATGAGTCAGACACGATCCGGATAACAATGAATTGCCTTCTATCACCAGTGTCACCTCCGTGGCAGAATTCGAACCTCGCTTCTTAGAGGTGATAGAATTCCTAGCCACTCGATTATCACCAGTCAACCGTTAGATGTAAAAGTCCTGGTGACGGTGGCGGTCACTCGGATGTTAACCATTCACAATCGGGACTTAAGCTCTGTCGGAATATGCACACGGATCTGTTTTGCGTTTTCCGTGCTAATGTGTGAGTGCAATGGAAAGGTTATCCTCCATAACTGCGGAGACCCACAGCACGTGCCAATAGACCACGGACAGATAGACGATGGGCAGGCGTTCGCAAAATATGACAGAGCAACCGGAGGTGGTGTAGAGTGGTCAATTCCATAAAAGGGCAGTTATCCGTGCCTAGCACGCAACGGCGCATCTCGTCATTACTCACTTAATTTTCCCACCAAACGTGAACAGTGCTTCGGAGACATCGGTTGTCGAACACAAAGACGCGCAGCATCTTCGACGCAAATGTGCCAGGTCTGGCAACCGTACAGTGAGACTACGAACCGCGGCGACGTCCACCAGTCCCTCAAGTGGAAGCTTGATGTCAAGACTATGCTGCAGGTGCCGCAGGTTGCGAATGCTGCTCTTACTCTCGCAGCCATGAGCTGATCTTTCCAACACAACCTCCAGCTGTTATCAAGCCCCCAATGCACTTAAAGTTGTCGACTAACTCAAACTGATCACCACAAACGGCGAATTCAGAAACGGGCTCTTGCCAGTCTTGCAAAAGCACTGAACTTGGATGACTTAAAATGTACACAATATTTGTGTACCTCAATCGGCAAGCGGTCCAAAACGTATCGTATTGCCTGTACACGACTTAAAAAATACACTGTACATTATCACTCTGCAAGGTTATATCATTGGCATGTTTTGAGTTGAAAACTCTCCGTTTCACCAAATGACCAATATATTCTACAGATATATCAAAATGTTCTCTGGAAGTCTCTTTCAATCTCTTTCTACTCGTCCCATTGGTAGATAACCCACGGCGCTGGTTCAGTGATTGAAACCAAAATAGTTGTTGTGTATCATTTTGAATACTGGTTGCACACCATTTTGTGTTTACTTGCATCATTTGCGTCCGATTGACGATACCGCAATTGCTTAGATGGTGTAGCGACTGTCGGCGTTGAGAAGTTTTGGATGCGAAAAATGTAATTGTATTATCCATTACTTACAATACTATATACCTCAAACACTATATTATAAGTTCGCAAGGGGACAAGTATCTCCGCATTTTCTGTTTATAGTTTACATTATCCTTTGTGCGTCTATAACGCATCTGTAGTGATGGGTTTATCGAATTTATCGTGCTATGTTCCTTACTGAAGGTAAACACAGACGACGGGGTGGGTATAAGCGAAATAAGATGATTGTGCCAGATTGTATCGCCAAATTATGGCTGCATGCACATGTACTATTCTACCTCGAGCTGATCCACTGGCGTGGTATGAATTACCGCTTACGGAATCTTTCTCTCAACTAGACGCATTCTTTCACCCATCAGCGATTTTCTCTCTCTCTCTCTCTCTCCCTGTAGGTTCAAACCGAAGTTCCCGGATCCCCGATATTTTTAATGAAATGTGCACAAAATGCGCGCCATTTAGAAGTTCAGCTGTTAGCCGATGAGTACGGTCAAGCGATCAGTCTGTTTGGTCGTGACTGTTCCGTGCAACGAAGGCATCAAAAAATTATCGAAGAGGCACCGATTGTGGTTGCACCGAAAGAGACTATTGAAGCTATGGAACGAGTGAGTACGGCAACCCTGGATTATTGTGACCGGTGTTTTCTTTTTTGCACCCACTTTCGCGAATCAGTCGAACAGTCTCAGAGGGTACATTCAGAAAATGGTTATGTGAACAATCGTCGTGGTCTGCAGATTTGTCACCTATTCAGCTTGTAACTCATAACGTTCGAAGATCAAATAAGGCAGTGTAGCCTTCTCCACAAAACCGCTTCGCCTTTTGTGATTGAGCTGAATTCTTGGTGGTATACGCATGCATAGCCAAGAGCCTCTGGTGATAACCTTATGGCCTCGATATGACAAGTACGGGACTAACAGTGAACTAATCAATCAAACTCTGCCGTCGAGTCGATTCTGTAACTGAAGGGACAGAGACTAGGGGCGTGTTGATGCGGTTAGAATAATGATCTCGTACATAAGAACACTGCGAGAAGATCGGTGTTCCCTGTGCGTAGCAGCCATTGTTTTCCCGGACTGCAGGGTGAAGGAGTAAGGGAGAAGAATCAAACCTAATGAGCTCCTGATTGTTGAGTTTTCAAACGACGCGATTGCATCACACCAAAGTATCAATACGCTGAGACTGAATAACACAGAGCGCACTAGGCGTCGGTGCGCCGCACATACAGCACACAAGAAGCACAACACAGTAGTTACATAACAAAGAATGCACGACTCCTGAAGCCGCACAGGGTTCGGAACCTTCAGACATGTAGAGTCGGACAACAAAGTTGGCCAGCACAACGTAAATTTACTAACGACCAACGAGTACGAGCTAAATAGGCTGTCATCGCGTTTGCTTATTTAATATGCAACCATCAGTGCCTCTTCAAAAGGGGATTCACATGTTCAGTCTGTAAGTACACAAGGAAAAAAACCTTCATGAGTCGAAACTCAGTGAGTGCATCCATAGGATCCAACACATACAATAACTGAACAACAATATGACTACGTACGGCCTGCTCACTACACGTATATGGTGTTCTTGAGCAACCTTGTAAAAACGCATAAGTGGACCAATCAAAGACGTCAAAATACTATGATGAAACTCTCAGTGAGCGAAATGGGAAATTGTCCCATGCGGAAAAAATCAAATTTTGAAAAAACAGGAATATGCAATTATTCAGCATTTTCGAGCGAAAGTATTCTCACTGATATTCGCAGGTCCAAATTTATGGTGGTGCTTTTCCTCAACAGTGAGGCATCGTTCGTATGGAGGTAATATCACCTCGGTTCGCGATTTGATGTTTGCAATCTAAAACGGCAAGCTCAGCAAACAGGAGCGTACGAGAACCACCAACCACCTGAGCTATGAACAGTATCAATTTTCGAAATCACTGAAGATCCAGACCTTATCACGGTCGTTGAGATCTGTTGTCGCCTCGTTTGCCACCGTTCGAACTAGAACCTGTGCTAATGCCCCTTCTACTCCACTCATGGTATTAACCCCCTTCAAAATAAAAATCTGATTTTAAACAAAACGTAGTTTTTTGCTTGCATCGTCGTCGATACAGGGGGCCCGTTTGACTTCTACCAATCTAAACTACTTGTGACGTTGGCTTGATATCCATCTGTCTATCAAGAATCGAGTGGTCACTGTGGTTGTTAGGTACGTCTTTTTATATGACTCGGAAGTGTTGCCGTCACGAGTGAAAGATGCGCAAACATTGTCTCTGTTTGAGGATCGGCGTCTTCGCAAAGTTCCTCGAATACGGTAGAAAGACCGTATCAGAAATACTGAAGTTTGGCGTACATTGTCAGGAATGACAGGTCAGTCACTGGAGCGCAAGCGTCTTATCTAAACAAGTTAAAGTCAAGTTAATAAAGTGGTTATGACATTTGTTGCGCATACCTTCAGATGGAATTCCTCGGCGTGCGTTGTTCTTCGAGGCAGGTGGTGATTAGGGCATGAGTCGAAGCGGTCAGTTCATAATATAGAAAAAGGGCATGAAAACCTTAATCAGTGAACTCGTCCGAGTCGCGTGTTGGTGTATTGAAGCAGTCAAACATAAGTACTAAGTCAACATTTGGTTGCTCCGCGCTTACCATTGAACATGTACCCGAGATTCTCTTCAGCATGATGCTGACAGCTCATAGTCTGAATTGATCCCTCGTATAAGTCATGCCTTCTGGCTCACCTATTCTTCAGTTATCAACTGATTTCTAGGCTGTATGGCGTTGCGAATTGACGAATACGTATCATACTGAATGTTCTTTCATGTGCGCATATTTGGGTTTGTGGCCCTGGTATTTACCTGTTGGTATTGACCCGAACAACCTGTTCGTATCATTCTCTGCCATTCCGATCCTCACTAAAACATCTGCTCGCCAGTGTGAGGCAACATATCGCCTTCCGCACTGCTTAGACAGTGTGGGCAATAGATATTCCAATCGATGGTGTTGTCAGAATTTTAAATTGCCACAAAAACCCAAAACTACGGTATTTAGCTGTTTACAAATTGATTCGACTTCATTGACATCACGTTCCAGATACCTTTTCCATTCACGATGGTTTGTAATGAGTGAACCCAGTTCATGGAGTGTGAGTTGTGAAATCTCACTCCACAGTGAGCGTCGAATGTTGTGTTTGAAAGATGCAAAAGAACAAACGTCACATAATCAGTCGAATATACATGTGTTGTCGAAATTCGAATAAAAGTGTAGTATTTGCAATGAATGTTATCGATATAAAACATAACCTGATAGACATTGTTTGTCAGTTTGAAAAAGCGCATCAATTTATTTTTGTCAACGTTAAAAAAACTCGCCATTATAAATAAGTTAGGGCTTTCATGGAACATTTGTTGTAACTGAACCTTTAAAATTCCCACCTCTTCGCTACTGTAAATGCATATAACAAATGGATCAGTATATCCACCGTAATATATTCACAAGTACAGGAACTAAAGACTAAAGTTTACACAGTTCGGTTAGTAGTCTGCTTGGTCCATCGCCAGTTATTCGAAAAAATGATTGCATCTCTGCTGTTTGCGGTGCTCAATCGTTTTTTGCAAGCGAATCTTTAGTTTCAGTTATCGCTGCTACCCCGACCACCACTGACACTATTTGTTGTCTTTGTGAAACTACTATTTATTATAATTATTACCCCGATATCTGGCAATGCTGTAGATTAGATCATCCCGTCTTTGAACTCCTTACATGGTGCTGAGCTGCGTAGAATCTGGTCATTTTTTAGCGTTCACGGTGCCCTTGCGTATTTATCGGTTTATCACTTGAACGGATATGGAAACCAATATCAGAAATAAGCTTCCTTCGTCCGCCTGACTTCTTGGTGTTTTCTTGATTTACGCAACTTTTTACGTTTTTTAATAATCCAGTTATTGTTCTCGTTGGTTTGCAACGCACTAAGACCGAGTGTGACACGCATTCACAGCAATGGAACTGAATGCAACGATAAAGACTTTCTGAATCGGGAGACTAGTTGAACTGGTCGATGAGTGTGCTACGTACGTATCAGGTGTGCTGACGGTGGTCAAACCGTCATCATCATCGAATTAAAACCGTGACCTCCCGGGTCCGATTCCTACCACCGTCGCCGCTTCCTCACTCGACAGTCTTTGATTGGCCGCGGCCCCCCTTCCAGAAATATTGCACATCGTTGTACAATAAATAAAATAAGTAAATATATATTTTTTAACTAACGATGAACTTGAAGAATGACATCGGGCAGTCGTTGATTGCTAATAGTAGAGATAGACAAAACTAGCGGCTGGCAATCTTCAGCATTTTTCTAAAACAACTAGCCCACGAAAACCATATTTAAGTGAAGTGGTCAAGTAAATCTGATGGTTGATTAACTCACTCTCAGACCACATATGAATGATTCGCTCACGGAAAACTGTTGGATCGAACTGTTTCTCTCCGGTAGTTTTCAGTGATGAATTAGAAACTTCTGTGGCAAAGTTTCCCAAGGAATGGTGTGAATTGTGTGCTGTGTTGATTGACAAAATAGGTGACAGGTCCTGTTGCAAAAAATCGTACAGGAATTGGCTTAGTAAGTGTCACATCCAACCTGCTTGTTGGTATGACTGTTTGCTGACTATCCAATGCAAGCAAAAGGTGTGTGCGTGAGAACCAGGCCGGTTTGAGTTGTGTCGATCACAATTATTCACCCACCCGAAATTTTAAAACACCGGCACATCCTTGGTAGATTTAAAATGACGACTTTTATCAGTTTTAAAACAGTGATTCAGTCGATTGCATACTTCTTGGCGCTGTCTCTTGTTGAGAGGGTTGTACCGGAAGAATTTGTTTCTTTTTATCAAATAAACGCGATTTCCTGAGAGATGTATTTTTTCAATTTCTTAACTGAAATGATTTTTGAAATAGCCTTATTCCCGCTTGCGAACAGCGGTGTAGATTTTTGTTCAGGTAGAAAGTTGACAGATGACACTTGAATAACATCGTACTTTTGGGCGAAAATCCAATGAAGCTGCACGTTTTCCTTTTTCTCTCGCTCTGTCCCTTTGCACACCAGGCTGCAGTTCGTCTAGCTAAACTAGTCGGATATGTGAGCGCGGGCACGGTGGAATATCTGTACGATCCGTGCACCGACCAGTTCTTCTTCCTCGAACTCAATCCCCGTCTACAAGTGGAACATCCGTGCACCGAAGTTGTGGCTGAAGTAAATTTGCCCGCATGTCAACTTCAGGTAAGTGCGATCTGTTTCGTTTTCTCTCATTCATTCGGTTTTGTTGAACGTTCGATATCTTGGTATACCCGCGCGCGCGTCCATCAGTGGCTTAAAGTCATCAGTCTAGTTCAGTTCACTCCCTTCAACCAATAATCTTGTACTTTTCTGTGTATTGGTTTCGGCTGCTAACTGGTAGCATCTCCTAGTCTTGATCAAAACGCATAGAAACATTGATAGAGAAAAAACAGAAAAGGAAGTAAGGCTAAAATCATGTAGGCAAACAGTGCAATTGAACGCAACTACACTACCGACAGCGTCACCTGGCCATGTCGCCCAATGTCTCCCAAACATTTGGCACGAACTCTTCTTTCGTTGTCTTTTCCGCTGGATTTCAGATGTATTTATCCGCAGTTGGACTTCTCATTCTGGGTTCTTTTTTTGTCTTTGCGACCATGCCACTTTATTTCTTTGTTGTGTAAAGTGTCAGTTGATGGTGAGTTCGTTTCGCTACACTTGCTCTGTGATTATAAATGCGTATATTATTATGGTCGACAAAATTATTGACTAATATATCATCAATGTAAAAATCACTCAAAGATGTGGTGATCATTGTAAATACGTTTGCCGTATGTATTATGATCTTTGATTCTTCACGCGGATGTCAACGGGATTCGTCTTGTGCTGATCACCCCATTGTCGGACTAATGCTCCCGATCATGATGATGATCCTTCCTTAGCGAGTTTAGTTTGAGCAACCATTAACCATGCACTGAGTGTGCCGACTGATGTTGCCACCTTACCGTGGTAATCGGGTTTGTCTGGTACAATGACTTCGAGGGTTATGCCAATTGGAGCGCAAAGCATCCCTTCTGGATCACCCGGATCGGACATGCCGAGAGCGAGTAGCGAGACAAAAGCAATCCGACATTGTTAGGAGGCGTGACGGGCTTTTCACTTGGCAGCGAACTCACTATATAAACGCCACAGAAACCCATAGACGGCATCGTGACGTGTGCGGATGTGGCCCACCACTAAATTAGACCATTTCCTCTTGCCTTTTATTCAGCTGTTCTGAGTGGGGTAAGATTCGCTAGGACTCGTTGGTCATCCTCATCTGGCAGACCGCCGCTGCAACTGCGCCACTGGCGACGACATCTGGCCATATCCTTCAATGTCTCCAACCATTTGGTAGGTGGTTTGCGTGGACCCTAACCTGGATGTCTAGCACGTCCTACGTGACCAAGTCCACTGGTCAAGGTTTTCATACCATTCTGCCATGTCGTGGACTGACCACCTCAACTTACCTTCCAATCACTACCGGCCTCAGAGAACAGCGTACTCCGAGGAGATCTATCAGAGGGCATGCGTAACTGCGCGAAACGGGTGGCATTTATGTTGAGGCGACCGCGGACAAGACGTAAACGGAGGCGAGCACGTACCAAAGCGTGATCTGAATTAACAGGCGTAGACCAAATAGAACGACAATCTTCAATTGATCCATGTCAGCGCTGACCAGTTAAAATGTGGTCAGTCTCAGTCCATCGTTGTAAAGACGAAGAAGGACGCCATGTCGGTCTATGCCGCTTCCTATGGAAGAAGTTTGTACTCGCCAGAAACAGTCTGCGGTCGAGGCACAGCTGGATGAGACGATTGCTGTTATCGGTACGATCGGATCGAATCGGAATCTCCCAAACGACCAACTGGGGTGTTGAAATCCCCAGCACTGACCACCACGTCTGTGGAACGCTCGCTTCGAAGAAGCTAAAGTAAATCCTGATAGAATTCGTCCTTGGTTTCACAGGAACTGCAGTCAGTGGGTGCATACACAGACACGACGAACAAACAATGGTGCTTCAATTTGTTGTTGTTGATACGAACAGAACCATCCAACCGAACTGCACACAAACGACTGCTGACTGGAATCCACTCTAGCAGTGCACGCTCAATTTTCATGCTCAAAGCAATCCCAACACCCGCCTGACCAGGAGCATTAGACACCGAATCACCCGACACGCGAAGAGTAAAGCGGGAAACTGAGGTTGTATGCGGGGTGCGAAGCGTGATCACAGAAGTGGTGGGGTCTTGTATGCATGTTTCGGAGACACAGCCTATATCTATTTTAAAAGCGTCAAGAGTTTTAGCGAGAGCAGCCTGTAGCCACATCTGACGTTAAAGGCTGCCAAGTGAAGTGAACATTTCGGCTTGAGGAGTGTATTCTATTTATGCCCAACTCATGAACTACTGCTTTCCTCAGAGTCGCAGTTACCCATGGTTTTTTGTATCAGCCTTAAACTGAAGGTGGAAAAATTATTGAGGTACTTTACGGAAAAGATACTGTAGGTTCCTCATTTAATCGTAACTTACGACTGCCCACATCACAGAATAGGTTTTTCTTTGGAAACCCTAACTTGAGCCTTTGACTCAAAAGTCTGGCCCACAAGGCAGTGGGGCATTAACCCATCACGGACACGTGACCGAAAAACCCGTGAAGGAACTTCTTCTGGTCTGTCACGTGAGACCTGTATGTTGCACGTATTCCGACTTGTCTTCGTCGGTGCTTTGTTATCGATCCGCTTTTTGGATTCAATCCTCAGCCCCATGCACCCGATCGAGCAAGTGGAACGTGGACGGGACAGCATCATCTTGGAAGGGGACTGCCCAGCTTAAGCGAGCGATAGCTGCCTAATTAAGTGCGACCACTTCTTCCACCGTCGAGAGAAACTCCACGTACTCCACTTCTACGTTCATCTAGTGGAATATTTCGGACCGGTGAACTGCTTGTCTCCGTGTTTACACTCTGAAGTGTCTTCTTCAGGGGCATAGAGGTTAGAACCGGGTGTTGCCTATCAATTTGTTCGGATATTGGACTTCGTCTTGCCTCTACCCATTGACTTGTCAGAGGTGATTGTATCTCCGGTTTAAGGAAACCATCCCGCATAACGCTTTGGGTCATGGAAGCACGGAAGTCATCACACCCCGTCAAGATGCAGTCTCGTCCTGTTGATCTAGTTACTACTTCTATAACCTCTCTCCTTTTAGTTTTCAAGTGAGTTTCCTGAAGAACCATAGCAACCTGAAATGCTGCAACTAGTAAAGAAGTAAGGATAGCTGAAAGTGAAGTGGTTATCTGGTTGACTGCAGTGGATTGAATCCTAATGTGAACTCGCACGTTCGATTGTGTCCACTCCTCGTTTCATTCTTACTTAGTGCTTGACCCTGACGGCTGTGCGCATGCGGACTTGAATCCTGTTGCTGCTGATTGGCCATTGTATTCGAACATTGTTGTTCATTTATGCCTCGTCACCCAGCTATTCGTTACCGTTAGTGTCTGTCTCATACGTGACACTGGAAAGGTCATCGCTCAAAAGTGGTAGACAAGTCGGGTAAAGTACTTGGGGCTACGTGTCGAGTGCTGTCCGAAAGCCAATGAAGCACGCTGTGGCGGGTTGTTGGAATTTATAGCGATATTCTTTAATTCGCCCTAGCGTGATCAATGCAGCCTCTTCCTGGACGAAAGCTGCACTGGTTTGAATTTGTTCGCTCCTGCTGAATAGTAACAAAACTATTTGGCAGAATGGTCGCGAAAAGCTTAGCCACTATGTAGTTCGCGCAAATAGTCTCGTCGCCTTTTTTGGTATAGGGAGTAAGATAAAGGTTGACCAGTCTTTGGGAGTAACTTCAGTGTCCCACGTACGGCGGACAGGCGTACGTAGTGAGTCCAATAGAATTGGCAAGCAGCGTTTGTAGATCTCGGCTTTGATACCAACCTCCCTCTGTGACTTCTTGTTTTCCATTGTCTGAACGGCGGTGACGAGTTCCGATTCGTTAGGAGGCTCAAATCGATTGCATATTGTTCTATTTCGTCTGGAGCTCTTACAGATTGCTTTGAGGGGGGGGGGGGGTTGAGCAGCTGACAAAAGTGTGTGACCCATCCTTGAAGCTTTTGGACGCAGCCCGATATGAGGTGGCTGCTATCGTCGCACAGCATTGGGGGAGGAGGTTGCGCCTTCCCCGAAGAGGAGCGGATGAGTCGGAAAGCCTCCCTGAGTCTCCAACAACGGTTGCTGTCCCGATCCGGCCTGCATTTTCAGACCAATATCGTTTACGGTCGCTCTTCGCTGAGCGTGTATCATCGCGGCGAAGGTTGTCTTAGTCGGATGAATTGCGGAGTCTCGCATCTCTAGCCTTAGCGCAGCGGTTAAGGGTTTTTTGCAGAGATGCAGTCTTTTCTGTGCTATTTTGCTAAAAGGAGGCGCTAGTGATTGATACTTCTAGCCCTGTTCATTGTCCATCCACACTACTGTCCTCATCGATCGCAGCTAGTCTGGATTAAATCGCATCGCCGAGGTTTGAATGTTGTCCGGGATGGTTAGCTTTGAAGTATCTGCTCTTCGATGAGGGCGGCATTTTGTCATAATGGAAGGGGAAGCTTGAGGCGAGCGCGTACCAGTGTTGTCCGTGCCGTTGCTGTTTCTCGTTACGCCGCCCCGGTATGCCCAACACTTCTCGGCTGATTATGCCCAACGAGAGGGCACCAAGATGTAGTCGATTTGAGATGCTGTCCTACCGTCGTCTGAATACCAAGTCAGCAGGTGCCTTTTTGGATGATGGATGCGGATATTGGCGATAACCAATTGATTGAGGTCTACAGACATAACCAGGGGGTCGCCACTTTCGCATCGCTCACCGAGGCCGAATTTCCGCGGTACATGTTTGGTATACTCTTCTAGTGGTCCTTTGAGGACGTTCCAGTCTCCTGCAATTATCAGAATATCGCGCCCAGGAACCCGACTGACTGAATCTCGAAGTTCACTGTACAAGACATGTTTAGTGGTTGGTTCAGCATGTAGCGTTGGAGCGTAGTATGCGAACACGATCACGTTAAACGGGGTGCTCCTGAACCGTGCCACAAGAATTTTAGGTGAATCTAGTTCCCAAGAGATCAGGGTGTTTTGAGCTCCACTGTTCATTACGATCGCTACTGAATGACACGTCTGTTTGAGAGACTTGAACTTGTCGGCTGCCCGGGGTTGGGTAGGCGTACTCCGGATAGACAAACTGTGCCGATTCCGTAGTCGTAGAGTACGCGCATGGTAATGCCCTGGCTACCTGTATCTGGGATCGTTCTCACGTCGCAGCAGACTACGTGGACTCGTGACCTTGTGTTTAGCTTTGGGTTTCCAGCTCGTGTTGGCCCTCACCTCGGTCACTGGGGTAGCACAGGGCGCGTCGCTCACTGGGGACGCCGTAGCGTGAACAGAGCTGATTGTAAAGACAAAGTCTATAAAGAGACTTGGGAATTAGGTACGAAGTGGACTGCCCAGCATCACTCGGCTTTTGTTCGAGGTAACAACTCTAGCGCGTGCACAACCAAGTGTTACCTCTCGGGCAACAGGAAGCTTGTGTGTTGTGAACCGGTGACCGAACGACCGGGTCATACGCTTTACTGGTGGCGGCCTGCCAGCCGAGGATGCCCAACGCGTCCAAGTGATCTCGGTGCAGGGTTGCCGGTGCATCTATAGGAGCTAATTTGCCATTCGGTAGAGGTGACCATAACCCAGGAGTCTATGCTGCCCTGTTGATAGGACCAATTCCCTGGGTAACCGTTAGATCTAAGAGATCTCATCCGCTTATGCTGGAGTATCCGTCTTCGCATGCTGGATGCCGATTCACCGAGGTTTTTAAACTTCAGTTACCTTCAACTCGAGTTCATCTGCCTGTCGAGCGATTTGACGGAATACAGCCGCTGATGCATTCCTCAGCTTCCTGGAGCCGCAGGAGAGAATTTAGTGAATGACGAAGACCAAAGAGATGGGAGATATCCCAAAAGAAACACGACCAACTCAAACACCCTATACACCCCGGTCACTGTCCAACGGTTGTCTGAACTGACTGGAGCCGAGTCAACCAATCGGCCTGAGACCGCATTGGCAAGCCAGGAGAACCGTTTTTCAATAATAAATGAGCAAATGAGTTTGGGAAGCGTGCATTTGAATATAGTAACCGCATACATTGCATGACTGATTTATTTTTTAGACACGAGGTCCTTCTTATTTCATACAATAAAGAACAGAGAAGACAGGTCCCGAGTTGCAAGCATTTCGTTTACTCTTATTGACCGAGAACGTAAAACATGTCAGTATGTATGCATGGTACAGTAGGGGGGGGGAGGGTAAATGCAACAGTAAAGTAGGCACGATCGAAAGTTCTCACAGTACGTATGTTGGGGAGGGTAAAGTCTGTCGTGTTAACGCCAAGATAAAAAAAACATATTGGGTCAATCTTTTTTGTGCACAGAGTGCTGCATGATGCGTGACGATTAGAATCGCTTCACTGAACGCCAATAGTTACGGTGTTGGTTTACGCAACCATGCCTATAATCACTGGGTCAGGTCAAGTGGGTGATCTGGTACAATCAAGTGTCGTGCAATCGAAGAAGCTGGTGGTTTCACGTCGTTGTGTGTGGCCCCAGTGGGTTGTGTTATCAAGTTTGACAGCTATTTGGGTATGTGTTCTGACACTCCATGAGTCAAGTAGCGATCCGTCCTGCTATTGTATACGCCACCGCAACTGCAAGTGAGCTGGTAGACAATATGTGAGACATTGGGATCAGCAAGACTGGGCTGAGTGATTTTGAAAACACAACTATCCGGTCGTCTGCAGCAAACGCAACTGCGCCGCTGTGTATGTGTGCCTCAAAGCTGATTTAAGATTAATATTGATTTGATTGAATAAATGGTCTCCTTTAAAATGCAAAGGGATAAGAACTTGCTTCTTTTCGACGTTCATTGTTTTCTCGTGTACCAGTCTCGGCTTATTATGTTGTTTGATAAAGTTTTCTGGATAACCGTTGGCCAGCAGCGTTCGTGGATTCTGTGCTGTAAAGTCTCATTCCGACGCCTGGTTAATAAAATATCTAGAAGAGGCAAACTGTAATCACATTCTTCTTCGTGAATAGCAGTGAGGTTTGGATGCATAGAGTTAAGAATGTTAGCGAAATCGATAAAACGTTCTTCAGTCGTAAAAATTAAAATATCATCCACATGTCCTCTGTAGAATAAAAATTGGGAAATTTTATCACAGCTGTTTTTCAATCATCCCCAAAAATACATCTGCCAAGGTTGGACCCAGGGCTTCCGATTGCCACACCACCAATTTGTTTGCAAGCTTTCCCTTCCAGAATGAAACGAGTGTTTTCTGTGCATAAAAGAACGAGGTCTTAAATCAGTTCTAAGGCACACATACACAGCAGCGAAGTTGCGTTTGTTGAAGACCACCGGATAGTTGTGTTTTCAAAATCACTCAACACAGTCTTGCTAGAGTAAGTCGGACAGTTGGAAACAGTAGCTGCGTCGACGATCATGTTTGTATTGTTGAGTCTACAGTACGTTGTTTTGGAGGTTTTACCAAATTATTGATGGAATTTAGCACCTTTCTTGTATGGTAAAACTTCTCCCAAAAGAGTGGGTGGAGCATAACATGTATATCAGTAATTCTACATCACATGATGGGTACACTGAATCATGCAGGATCATATGACACCTGGAAAAATGTCCACATCTCTGTGCACCTGTCATAGTCGTCTACGTTCGTTTATTTACTTCGCTCAGATCCACGTTTTACGTAATCTTTCACCACTCGGTCGACGATCATGTGCGACTCGGTTTTAGCCCGATGTCTAGGCAGATTCGATCACCCGTGTAACAAATGATAGCCCTGTGATTGTTTCGTGTAATACTCGCGTGTTTCATTGATCTCGTACGTGAATGTCAATATATGTAGGCTTATTCAGACAACTGTTCGAAAGTTCATAGACCACTTTTTAATACGTTCTCAGCGCCGAAAACAAGGATAATATGAGAAATAGAAGAGGACCCACATTTGACCGTAAAAGTAATCTGTGCACCCGATGGAAAGTTTTTTTCAGTTCTTACACTGTACCTGTTTGATAGGCATTGGCTGAAATGGCGTGATTTTTCGTCCGTGTTTGTCTCAGTGATGGACTTTGCTCTAAGAAGTCTATCATTCTCATAAGCGAGTTCAACTGATTGGTAACTTCAGATATATAACAAACGAGGAAGGAAGCCTGTGGTTTTCAGTTGCCTATATGACCTCATTTCTTATCGTGGATAGATCGGCAAATGCATTGCCAAGTTAGATATTGATTGAAGCGCTTAATGTAGTCCTGGTCTCTTTCTCCTCTTGATTGGTAATGATCGAGTGGTATAGGCGCTTATCACCGCGAAGGTCAGGGGTTCAGATCCTCCCAACGCTGGTCACTTTGTTGGAAGGTAGCAGTCCACTGTTGCCAGACGTAATGCGGCCTTTTCATGATTCCCCCATCACTGCAAGCCTCAGGGTCGGGTTGTCAGCTACCTTTGGTAGTGTAATGGGCCTTTGAGGCTATAGAGTATACCCCTTTTAGTGCACTCATGCGTGAGTATGCCATAAAAATTCATCATCGCCAATTAGACACGCCAAATTTTTTGTTCGTCAACGCGGCAGACCACATCTACCGGGAAACTGAGCTTATTAAGTTGAGATTATTTTATTATTGGTTGGCTGCTATCATTCATAATACCCTACTTCAAAGTGCATATCGCTTTTTTTTAAGTACCGAGCCATTCAAACTGCTGTCTTTCGACAGTTTTCTGTCAATCCGTGTCCCTGAGATATTCGCCGCATTCAGTGAGAATGCCGGGTGTGTGACGACATTACTATGGTCGGATTTTGAGGTATAGGTGGTTGTAGCTTCCGTATCGATCAAGTTGACTTGCGCGCAGAGCCAAAGCGAATCCAGTCAAGAACGAAGGCAAATTCGGAACAAATATGCGATATGTTTGAGGTAAACATGAGATAAATAAAAGTACGAACGTCAACGGTTATCGATCACAGGGTCAGACAATGGGACCGAGTCAATCGACCGACAATCGTTTAGGTTCAGCGGGCGCGGCACAGACAACGAATTAAGTAAATAGAAGAGGATGAGGTCATGTTGATGCGATAAAACAGACAATCGTTGCAATGCGACTCGTGGATGCCACCCTGAAAAACTAATTCGCTGTGCATTGTCCATTCCATTAATCAGCTTTTTCATAGTTATCCATGTCACATGCTGACCATTTTTACTCTTTTCTATCAGTCTCAGTCAGCATTACACGACAGAATAACATATCCTGGGGCAGGCAAAGTACACACGTCCCAACCATCGAAGCCAAATGAGCGTCAGTGTTTGATCTAATGATTTGTTTCGTGTACCCAAGGCTGAACGCATAACTTCAGCCTTGCTGATCTGATGCCCCTATTAGATTCGGTGTTCAGACATTGATGGTCTTCGTCTGTTACTCACCATGAGTTGCCAGGTTTCTTGTTGGTTGTATGAGAGTCCGCTACCTGTCGAGACAAAAACATACTCGGCTGTACTTACACCATGAGAGAACCGATGCCAGCTCGGTCGTGTGCACAAGATGAAAAGAAGCTTCAAAAACAGTCAACTCTGGCTAGTATCACTCTTCCGGGTTTGGTCTTACAGAATCAGGTTTTCCCGATCAACGGGTGCTGAGACTGGATTGAATTCGTCTGGTTGATCCTTTGCTCTGTCAGATGTGATTGTATTTTTTTTGGTCTGTGGGAGCCATCCTGAACAGCACTCTCTGGGTCTTAAAGACACACCAATCAGCAGGCTATTTTCCAGATGGCAACGAGCAAGACAACGAACGAATGCTGTTTGCCACCCAATTAGATCGTTGGTGGCGGTGTTCATAATTTTCATCTCAGATTTAATAACAAAATTTTCCGTCACACGACAACCACCATCGGTCAGTTATATAATGTGTATTTAATACTTAACGCGATTCTTTCACTTTGATGCAGATCGCAATGGGTATTCCGCTAAATCGGATCAAAGATATTCGTGAATTGTATCGCCAACCAGCCTGGGAAGACAGTGCTATCCCATTCGATGAGGCGGAACACATGCGTCGTTCTCCCAGTTGTTACGTGATTGCCGCCCGAATCACTAGTGAAGATCCGGACGAGGGATTTAAACCGCGACCTGGGGATGTGCAAGAGTTGAATTTCAAAAGTAGCCAGTCTGTTTGGGGCTATTTCAGTGTGGGCAGTGCGGGTGGCATTCACGAGTTTGCCGATTCCCAATTCGGACACTGTTTCTCGGCTGCGGAAACACGTGAACAAGCGAGAGAGTATGTCTCGTTGTTGATTGGTTGATTGATCTGAATAATTGCATTCATTCAGGTTATCATTCTCTTATCCGTCTCTCAGTACCGCAATCTTGGAAGCACAAATAAACAAATGAACTCATAAGGGTACTGTTAATGATGCAAAAATAAATATCCAGCTTCTTATTTAATTCCCTTTGCATCAGTCGTAGTAGTTACAAGCAAATAATGTAAAGAAAGATGGGGGAAAATTTCGTGAAAGCATACGTCTGGTTTCGCCGTTATTGTGGTTCACAAACTGGCCGTGTGTCCGCCCATGCAAATACTACTTACTTTCAATATTTCGACAAGCTACCTCAGTGTCGTCATTCTTGAGGTTAGCTATGCCGTTTAGGTTGTCCGTGACCTAATGCCTTCGTTTCAATTTAGCTTCCTGTAGAAAGTACATTTATCCCAGAATTCTATCGTTGTGCAGGTCAAAGGCCATTGCCGTTCAAATCCATCCCTATATCGCGTAGTTGGTGTTAAGCATTCCGTTGAGAGTCAGCTAGGACGGCCTGGTTCAAGTCTCAGTTGGGGAGGTGTGTACATGCGTGTGTGTGTGTGTGTGTGTGTGTGTGTGTGTGTGTGTGCACGGCTGCTGATTTATAACAAACTGAATGAAATAGTCATACATGTTTTTCAATGGTTGTGTTTATAATGCTTCATGAACCGTTTCGTCAACAATTAAATCACCCGCTACTGAAATTGATCATGAACAAACTTCCGTGGATTCCGTAAGTTACTTTAACTTCTCGTTGCTCGCTTATCAGGATCCTAATCGAAGTTTGGTTCAACAGAATAGCCTAGGGATTTTTGATACTGGACTTGTAGAAGAGAGAAAGGTATTTACGATACTCTCGGCGGGAGGTAAGATTTGCTGCTGGTTCTCGTTAGCCTTGGTCAACACGAAAAGATTCTATTGGATTCACGTCTACATCTATCCTTTCTTTTATTTACATTCCCAACTCTCTATGTCTCCGCAGAAATTTGGCCCTCGCTCTAAAGGAATTATCTATACGTGGTGATTTTCGCACGACTGTGGAGTATTTGATCAAAATTATGGAATCCGATGCATTTATGAATCACAAAATTGACACCGACTGGTTGGACATGCGTATCGCGCAAAAAGATCAGGTATGCACATGTACGAGTTCAGTTCTTTCAACCATCATTCTTTCTGTGCTCGGGTTTTTGTTGCTACCATACAGAATCATTAGGTCTAGGGCAAAATAAATCGAAACACCAAATGAAACAGGGCCGAAAACAAAGTAATGAGCGGCGATCACGAAGACAAGGAGAGAGAAAGCCCGAATATAATTATGCTACCCATCGTGACACCACGCCATTTCATCTAATGTCTTTAACCATCTGGTACGCGCGTCTGGTGGACCCAACCTGGAAGTTTCACAGGTCCCACTTGGTCAGATCCACTGACCAGGGTTTTTCCACCTTTTTATCATGTCGTGGACTGATCACCGCTACCCACGTTCGAACCACTACCTACCTCAGAGAACAGTGTACAACGAGGAATTCTGTTGGTGGGCATTCATAACATTGTCAAACCACCTTGGCCTGTAGGGATTGAGCGCTTCCTCCATGGACTGGCCTTTCATTCGAAACATCTCAGCACTGCTGGTACGGTATTCACACTAGACTCGAGAAATACTGTGGAGGGGTCGATGCTAAAACATCGATAGTCTTCACCTATCTTCTACCTTTGACGGTCATGTTTCTTAGCTAAGTACAAGTAAAAATGGGACGGCCGCAGTGTGCACTCGACCCTTGACAGAAAATCGGATTTCACACCGGCGTCACCGATGATTGAGGTGGGCAAAATGCAAATGTACCTTCCGTATACGCGACGAAATCTCATCCATTAATTCACCATTTGGTCAGATGTCACTGTCCGGGTAGCAAAACTTACCTACTTTAGCTAGTGCTTCTCCAACACAAAGATTGGAACAGAGCCAACCCCATCCTGCAACATCATTTCGCACTTTGATTGTTCGAAACGCATTCCAAGCATAGGTACATTGTTGGTTAGTCTGTTTAGAAAACCTCGCAACTTACCTGGATCTTCCCTGAGGAAAACAATATTGTCCGCATACTCTACGTACGTCAGCTTTCCGCCTGAAGAAGGATTTTTGCCACTATTCTTAAGCGAGAATCGTTTCAATTAGAAAATTGAAGAGGAACGGTAATAGAGAGTTTTGGCAAACGTCACTTTTTATGGTGAACTGGAGTGAAAGATCCCCGTGAACACGAACTCGGCTTCGGGCTTCGGCCTTTCAATACAAGGATTGTGAATAAGTAAATTTCTCTGACACACTTCAGCAAGAGACAGTACTGTGTGATCGACTGAGTCAAATGCCGTTTTTAGATCAAGGATCGTGGGCCCATGGATGGTGCACCTGTGCTCTAAAATTTGGCGACGGGTAATGTGATTGATACAACTTCGACTGGGTCTGAAACGAGGCCGATTCTCACGCCTACACTTTGCATAGGTCTTGAATAATCAGTAAGGCGAGAAGTTTGCAAGCTTAGCCAGTGATGGCCGAGTGGTTCAGTGTTTGATTTTTATCTCGGAGGTCAGAGGTTCGAACCCTCGCCATAACCGGTTACTTAGGTGGCAGACAGTAATCCACGGTCGTTCGGTTCGTTGACACGCCCGACCTATTGGGACCTTTTGTGGTTATCCACACTAAGTCTCATAGTCTGTTTTGCCGGTTATTCCTAATAGTACAATGAACCGTTGAGGCTATGGGGTATATCCTTTCCGCTGCACTTATGTGCAAACATGCAATTAAGAAACCAAGCTAATTCTGCTGTGGTTTTCACAAGAGAACCTATCACCTTTTTGTGAGTTGGCACAGTGACCGATTCGCAACATTCCCTGGGAACCTGCTTACTGTCCCAGACTACCCGGAGGATGTTTGTGAACTCCAAAACAAAGCTTCATCTCCATCCTTAGAAAAGATAGAGGCAACTCATCCGGTTCAGAAGTGTTGCACCCTTTCAAGTGACCTATCTCCCGCACAACCCCCATTTCTAATAATGCGGTGCTGTCCATCTGCATTGTTACTTCTGCGGATTTTATGGGAAGCTCCACCGTTGAAGTAGGCCAGCTGATTTGCTCCACTAAATTCTTTGCCCATCAGCCCAGATAATGTTCCTGAGAGAGAATCAGTGAGCCGTCGGATTCTTTGATTATCTCAGTTTCACCTGGCTTCCGTGAGCTGGTACCTCTAATCAAAATTTTAAGGTTGCGCTTATTGCCAATAGATACCAATTTCTCCATTTCCCTACATTTTGCGATCCACCACTGTTGGCGGTCATTGCTCAAGCTCCTAGTCAGTTGATGCTTGAAAAATTTCAACATCTCATTGAATGTGGAAATGAAGGCGAAATCTGCGAGCATCCAACAGAGCAATTGATGTCGAACATAGTCATCGTTTGTGAGGCCTACTTAAACTCGAGTCCTTTTCGGCATTGGAATCAGGGTACAACGTACGCGCGTCGTTAGTGTGTGTTCCGTCAATCAGTGAGGTGCGGGAAATTATCACTCATTTCTTACACTAAAACAAGCTCGTCATCTAGGTGTCTTCAAATTGACTGGTTGCGGCCATTCCGGAGTACCTCATCACCATCACTCAGCTGTCGCTCGTTCGGATCGTTGCCAGACCTGACCTGTCGGAACATCCTCTCATAGATTTCACAGATCGTTGAATAGTTCATGATTTTGCTTGTCAAAAGCGAGTAGTAGTTGGAAAATATCGTCATAGCGATAATCTTTTTAGCCGTAACAAGTTGATTAGTGTCAAAATGTCACTGCATCGACTGATGATCACTCAGGAAAGGAAATTCCGCAAAAATCCCTCATATCACCCTGATCGTGGTCCAGTGTTTTTGCCCCTGAGATACGAGGTTCAAACCCTGTCACTGACGTTCAAAATGGTAGTGCACAGTAATTTCCTACCGTCTGGCCAATTGTGCCATTAAATGTTTTTCCACTCGAAGTCTCAGAATTATGATTCCCAATTATTCGTAACAGTGGATCATGGGGTTTCCCCTTTATTACACTCATGTGCAAGATTGAAATAGAATGAAAGCCTCTCCAGTTGGCTTGGGCCGAGTAGGATGTGTTCTGCTTCCGGGCGGAGGTAGACGGGATCCGTTTACTGGTTGGCTGGATACATTACGTAACACACCTAGGTCGGTACGGCTAGTGGCGTAGTTACATTCGTCTGCACGATTTCCATTTACAACTGTCTTTTCTGCTCGTTCGCTTGCTTTTTATGCACTTATTCGTTCCACTCTCTCAGCTCGCTGATGTTATGAGGTAGCGAGCAAAACCAGAGCACTGAAATGTTGTGCGAGGCTAATAGTTGAACGAACTAGAACTGAAATATCACTGCATAATTTTATATCCCCCAGTTTTGTTCGAAACCATACAAGATACCCGAAAAACAAAACGATGGTTAGAATACTATCTGTCAGTTATCATCGTCTTTTTGGGATCGGAAGTTCAGTTCGGTTCAAATAACCAATAAGCATGCATTGGGTGCAGCGGTTTGGGTTGCGTATTTCTCAGATGCAGCCTCAGTCGGAAATAATCAAAGAACAAGAGTATGGACAGAGTAGGAGGAGAATTAGTGGTATTGTCGAGTTGATAAAGAGAGTTGGTCAATACAAGAGTGTCACTGGCTGAGACACCTAGCCATATCTTCTAAAGTATTCAATCACTGCCAGGGGAAATCTCTTGAATCCGACCCGAGAAGCTTGACACACCGTGCATAGCCAAGTGTACTGGATAGGTTTTTTACACCTTTCGCCCAAGTCACGAATTGGCTACCCTTACCCATCTCCAACCATTACCCACCTCAGCAAGCAATGCGCACCAAGGAATCCTATCCGGGGATATGTGCAGTACATGCCCCAAACACCTTGGTCTGGTGATCCCAAGTGTTTCATTCAATGATTGTGTTTGTGTGCCCAAGACTAAGTGTTGAATCTCGGCCTTGCTGATACATTGTTCCCAACAGATTCGAGCAATGCTGCAAATATATCAGTGTTCGAATACCGACTATGTGTGTATATGCATTATCTGCAGTGGCCAAGTTTCTTCATCATACCAAAGAATTGACTTTCCTGCTGCTGCGTACCCCCAATCCTTGATGGATAAACGGATATCACGACTATGCCACAGATGACTGAGGCTGGCCAAGGTCAAACGAGCCTTCTGTATCCGCGAACAAACTTAATCTGATACCTGACCTCCGAGTAAAATATAACCGTCCAGCTAACGGAACTCATCGACATCGTCTGCAGTCTCCCCAGGTACAGGTATCTGGTTCTATCCATTACGCCCCTGGAGAGAACACTCCAGCCAATGAACACGGGGAGTAGCAGTTTACCGGTCCGAAATCTTCCACTAGATGGATGTAGAAGTGGAGTACGTGGGGTTTCTCTCGACGGTGGAAGAAGTGGTCGCACTTAATTAGGCAGCTATCGCTCGCTCAAGCTGGACAGTCCCCTTCCAAAATGATGCTGTTCCGTCCACGTTCCACTTACTCGATCGGGTGCATGGGGCTGAGGATTGAATCCAAAAAGCGGATCGATAACAAAGCACCGACGAAGACAAGTCGGAATACGTGCAACATACAGGTCTCACGTGACAGACCAGAAGAAGTTCCTTCACGGGTTTTTCGGTCACGTGTCCGTGATGGGTTAATGCCCCACTGCCTTGTGGGCCAGACTTTTGAGTCAAAGGCTCAAGTTAGGGTTTCCATAGAAAAACCTGTTTTGCGGTGTGGGCAGCCTCGAAGTATGATATGCTCATAAATCTCAAGCGGTCCCTCAGGAAGCACTTCTTATCCCTGTGCTCTTCATCCTTCACACCCCAATTATAGATGGATACGAGAAGCCGCAATGAGTCTTGACCGAGAACTTCTAACTCTTCGTTGGTACAGTAATTTGGAGACGGTAAACAGAGAATCGATTCTCGGACTTAAGCATTCCGTTCACCTATTTGTTTCCAAATTTCGCACATTTTGCCGAAGAGGCCAAGCGGCTACCCTATCTAAAACTCCTGAAATCCTTAAGATAGATGCATTTTGTATCTCTAAAATAGGCATACAAGACAAAACTTCAGTGATAACACTTCGCCCCACCCCAGACGCAAACTAGGATTCTCGTTTGACTCTTCGCGTGTCGGGTGATCTGGTGTCTGGTGCTCGTGGTCAGACTAGTGTTGGAATCACTCGGAGCATGAAAACTGAAGGTGCACTGCTCGACTGGATCCCAGTTAGCAGTCGTCTGTGTACAGTTCGGTTAAACGGTTCTGTAGATGTCAACAACACTAGACTGGAGTGTCGATGCCTGTTTGTCGTTTCTGTGTGTGCCGCAACCTACTGTAACTCTCCTAAGACTAAAGACGAATTCTACCAAGAAATGTGTCAACTGCTCTGCAGCGTGCGCTCTACGGACGGTTGCTGGTGATCTCAGTGCTCAAGTTGGAATCGTAGACGAGACAGAGAAAATTATAGGAATGTGATTTCTTGTTCCATCCGATCGAACAGATAACGGTGGCCGACTCATCCAACTAAGTTCCGATCATAGACAATTTCTGTCGGGTAAAAATTTCTCTCACAAAATTCGGCACCGGCTAACGTGGTGTCCTCCTGCGTCTTCACAGCTTTGTACCCAGATCAACGACGTTGGTCTTGGCTAGCGCTGGCGTGGATCAATTTAAGACTGTCGATTATTTTGTTCCATGTCTGTATACACTGGTCACGCTGTTATCCGTGCACGTTTCAGTTTACGGGTCATCGATGGCCCTACTAACATCAAAGTCAGCTGGACAATAAGCATCGAGCTGTGTGTTTCTTGATCGTTCGTTTTTGGTCTTACCAAGTTGAAATAATGTTTATTGACCTCGACTTGTCGATCGGATGTAGAGCTATGAGGATCAGCCGCTCCCCTTCTTTGCTCTGGCGACTACTCCTGCGCTGTCGATTTTGACCTTATGACCTGTTTGTGCGCGTATGTGTGAGTTGGGATCGTCGTCGTAAAGCTCGTTTGTGTTCTTGTAGGCGAGTGTGTATTTGTTTGCTTGTCTCGCGTGTGCACTCCTTATCATATCCTAGGAATGGGATAACGTAGACCACTCTTGATTGATCGTGGTGGTCCACGATATTATCCGTTGACTAGGTCGGTCCGCAGGGTGCTGACAGATTTGCAAGCAACTTTGATGCTCAACGGCTTTAGCATACGATCTACGGCCTCCGATGCTCCTTGTATGTATGGCAGTACGACTATGTTTTCAGGGGTGCTTTTCCTTTGGCTTTTTATTACCTCGATTACATGAGTTTACGAACCTGTTTGTGTAACCGTTTCCAATGAAAAGTCCGACTAGTTCTTTTTTTCGGAGTTCGGCTGTGCTGCAGTGTGTCGGCCCGGTGGAATAGAATGCGCACACAGCCCTTCAAGTGACATAATGAGTAATTACTTTTGAAATTCAGTATGCGCCCGGTTGTCGTCGGTTTTCGATAGACTTGTTTCCAGGTTTCTATTTGTTTGCTTCATTATCAGAATGTCAAGAAACGGCAGTTTTGTCCGATGTTCTTCTACCTCTGCGAATTTTATTCCGGACACCAGTGCCTTCAGATGTTGGTGTCATTCGTGTATCTAATCCACAGACGAGGTCTGATTACTGCAAATGCCTCGGCTTCGTGACTGCTTCTGCTATCAGGCCTGAACGCGGTGACCCATCGGTGTACCTCATATTTCTTTCACTGAATTGGAAAAAGGTTTCCAAGCGGAGATCTACCAGATTAACCACGTCCTTCGGTGACGGCATCGTTCTCCCTTGTAGACTGGAGTTGGATTCCATTTAGAGCGATCTGCCTTGGGACGTTTGTGAATAGTGATGGTACATCAAAGGAACCCATCGTTTCATCCGTTTCCATTTGAAGTTTTTGTTTTTTTCAGAAAGCGATGGAGCTTTTTGTGTGTTTTCCGTCCTCTGACAAGGACGGCCGCAGGAGACGGACAAGTATTTTTCTCATTGGTAATTGGGGGCTGTAGTCGATGCGATAATTGATCGTAGTGGCATCTGCAGTTTGTGAACCCTAGGAAGCCCACATAATCATGGTATTGTGCCCTCCCTTTGGTCTCACCTTTTTGTATAGGTCGTCCGTGATCTTGCCTTTTTTGAATGCGGTTAGTGCTGTGGAGATTTCATTATATATATATATATATATATATATATATATATATATATATATATATATATATATATATATCGTTGATGAGGATAATCGACGCTTTCTGTTCGTTACACAGGCTTGTCTCGTCGTTTCTCAGTCGGTATCTGCGTTAATTATGCTATCTGCTGAAATAAACCATCATGAGAGAAACGCATCAGAATACTGTTTATTCGTCATTCTATTTTGTGTTTGCCCATTCAATGAAAGTGACTTTTAATGCCTCTCTCTGATGCGGTAAATTCATCACATATCAAGCCGAATGCACTTATCGACTTAGAATCGAATGGCACGGCCGAGAAACAGTACGAGAATCCATTGGCATACACGGCGGAAAAGCTGAACAAAGATCGGAAATGCCTCTTGATATTTTTTGCACCTTTGTTTGAACTGCGAAAACCTTTTTGTTCAAACTACAAAACTGAACCTTCCGGAATATTGATCTTTACAACTGCCGAGGCATCAAAATTGTCTGATTTTGATCGTCAACGTTTTCGCTAGCCACATCGGGTCGCTGGAACACTGCTGTTAGAGTTTGGTATTCTATATGCGAATAAGGATAGATTTTTAAGATTTTTTAGCAAACAATTCGGAACAAACTAGCCATGAGAATTAGGTTTTTGCTAAGCACACACTCATTTCGAAATGGAAGCTTCCTACAATTTGTAATCTTCAAACCTTGTTTCCCTCCGTTGATAAAAACTTATCTGCAACCGTTTCTTTGCATGTATGATATTTAACGTGATATCTTCTCTTTGCTGATCAGGTCGAGAAACCGGACCTGTTGTTAGGTGTCGTGTGCACTGCATTGCATATCGCTGATCGATGCCTTCGACAACTCAACAGGAACTATGAGCTCCATTTGGAGCGGTAAGTATTTGTACATTTGAACGGAAGCTTTCTTCGTTTCTTATAATCACCCACTCTAGCTAGTCTGTAAGTTCATAAATTATCATCACAAAGAAACAAAAACATCTCGTGGCCGCAATCCCCGCCGTATTTTTGGTGAAAACGAGGCGGGACTGTATTTGGTCTATCGATTCACTCCATGGCCAGTTGGCACGAGCTGTAGTACAGTGTATTCTACAATTAATCGAATAAAAGAAACCCGTTTTGCACACGCAGAGCTGTTACTCTGCAAGGACCACACACTTCTGTGTCAACACTTACCAAGACTGAGATTTTATCTACTCTTTGTTTCACTGGTGACTGATAGCTGTTAGAGCAATACCCTGATGCCGAGTTTTTCTTCCTCCTCCCGGTTCACATGATGACCGCATGTTAGGTGTGTTTGGCACTGGAGAAGAGAACCGATTGTCCGATCGATTCTGACCGGGACAGTTGCGCCAGCATACGTCCATGGACACACACACACACACAAGCATTTCTGGTGGTGCTTGTTTGTTGATTTGCAACACGGGAATGTTCACTTGGCCACAGCTCCAAGGTGTTGGTGCCCGCCCTTTTTGTGTTGTTGTTTCTGTATAGTCATCTCTCGTGTGTGCGCGCGCGTGTGTGTGTATGTTCGCGTTGAATGTTTTCCTGTTACCGGTGGCGCACCCAAATGCTCTGATTTTGTCCGGTATCATTCAACCTAAGCGTAGTCCATTCAAAAATGTACACAATCGGAAAAAGTACCAAGTTGAATAGTGAGTATACGAATGAAGAGTTTGAATGCAAGTATACCACTGACTACGATATTTAGTCATACATGCCAATATCTCCAACAATCCAGTGAGTTAATGCCAAACTGTCGAGCACGTTCTATGTGTGCGATCAGTGGAGGGTTCAGACAAATGAACTCCGGTAGACAGTGGACTACCATCTGCTCCAAATGTGTAGCATTTTTTCCCCTGGTAAACAAATAAATGCACCACTATGGTATCGAAACAAATACTGATAACTTCTAAGCTTTCTGTCTAGTGAAAAATGAAATAAATTGTATGTGGGATAGACCATTCGCCAAAGAAATGCCCCCCTCCGAAAGCATTGTATAGTAATGGAATCCATTATTGAAACCAAATGTTTTGGTGCCAATGAAATAGTATGATCGATCTCAATCGGTCACTCATTATTATACGGTTGTGCCATCTTTGGGTGATATAACAGCATTTACCCGTCGGCTTGTGCTCGCTATCAACCGTCTGTGGCATACGGTCTCATTCCTTGTAGACAGTTTTCAACTCTGCTAGAGATTTGTATTGCCTCCTCTGATCCGCTTTCGTCCCTACTTAAACCGACAAATATTGGATTAGGTCAATATTTGGGGGGCGAGTTGTTCACGTGAAAGTCTTTGTACCGTAATGTGCATTAAACTCGCGTACGACAAGGGAACGATACACTTGCGTGTTTTTGTCGTGAAAAATCGCTTTAGCGATTTGTGCTCAGCAGTGACCAGATGTGTCGGCTTGGATTTTCTAGGCAAACTTGACCATTAACGACACCGTCCAGGAATATCAGCTCATTCCGACCTTTTCACGAAATGGCTCCCCAGACAGACACTGAACGTGCATTGTGCTATGTTGTGGTTGTCATCATATCATTTTTATTAACTTCAGAAATGTGTTTACAAGCACGCCTTCGGCGATCAACGAAAATACTGACTCATCGGTCCAAGTGATAGATTTACATTGTTGAACCCATCGATCCCTCTGCTTAACATCCGCCTTGAAAGACCAAAATACACGGTAATTCCTTGGCATAACTTTCTTGATTCCCGCCTTCCGATGACACATCAGATGACCTTCAGCTTCATGGGCATCACATGAATTCCAAAGAATGGATAGACGTGTGAGATGTCGGGTTGGAATGTACAGAAAAGTGTGTCTCACATCCGTAACGGAGCTCATGCAGCGGCAGACTGCATGACGGTAATGTGCAACAGCGTTGAGCTTGCTTGAAATATTCCGAACCGATGATGCGGAGTCATCGTCGGTCAAAAGGTGATCCCGGGTTCGAACCCTGCCTCCGCCGCCAGTCACTCGCCGGCTGGCAACCTCTAACTGGCTGCGACCTCCTTCCTGAGATTTCGTACCATTATAACACTATAAAAGAATAAAGACCATAGCTTTTTTGGGAGGGACGCGTTTTTAGGCGAATAGTGCGCAGTAAAATCTAGTGGAGCGCTTCAGTGATGTTCCAGCTGAGTGATCCACAATTTCTTACCTCAGAGGACGTCCAGTGCCGAACGGTGCCAGATTGCTGTCTGCCACCGAAGGAGTCAGAGTTTCAACCAAAAATGATGTTCTAGAAGAATAAATGACTCAGTTCAATGCTCCTTCATTCTACTCCACCGCACGCCTCTCTTTTTGTTTCTTATTTGAGGTAATTGCTGTGAATGTGAAATGGAATCTTTCCTTAAAGTGGTATTTGGGTTGCATGAATAAGTAAGAAGATCATATCGAAGCATTGAGCGAAAATCTTACTTAGTAGCGCATAGCATTCTTTTTTTAATTTCCTCTGTCTACTTTTTTTCGAAAATATCACTCGCCAAATTAACCAGAAGCTTTGACGTACACCGCTTCTCGTGGCAAGTTTTTGGTTCTATTTTGTCTTAGCTTACCATGTCATTGAATGGTAAAAATCAAGTTCTCTTGCGTATCCCTCAGTGAGAGACATTTACATATTAGTGATTATAGACTTTTGTATTGTGCATCTCTGGTCTACAATCTATCGACTCCGGGTTTGCTCCTTGGCTTTTTCTCATGTGTGCACCGGTGATAATAATACTAATAATCTTACTTATTTATCATACGACGGAGGTGAATTATCCCTGGAAGGCGACCATAATCGATTAAAATTTGTTGACTTGAGTTATTGAATGAAGGCGGTTGGGTTCAAACCCGAGGCTTCCAAGTTTAATGTTTGACTTGGGGACTATTAAATCACCGCCAGCTATAAGGTTTTAGATACTCGGTGATTCGTGCCAGGTAGAGCTCGGTTATTAGATTGAACAAGTTACAGTGGGTTACAGTTCGAACAATTGATCAAGCAGCTAGGCTCTGTAGGTTGTTTGTCACCTTAGTGCATTCGTTTCACTTTAGCTTCCTAAGGTGGAGTCGTCTGTTATAGGATTTGATCGTTCGGTGAGTTGTTTCTGTTGTTGAAACGCCCGTGGCGGAATTGCTAATTCTTTTACTACATGCTCTCGCATGAGTACGGTGCAAACAGTATAAGCCATAGCCGCAACGGCCCATTGTACTATTAGGGATAACCGGCAAACAGACTCAGAGACTTAGGCTGGATAACCACATAAGGTCGGGTGTGATAACGAGCCGAACGACCGAGGATTACCGTATACCACCTAAGTAACTGGCGATGGCGTGTTTCGAACCTCTAACCTCCGAAGTGGTAATCGAACGCTCCAAGTCACCCGACCACAACCAGTGGCTGATCAACTGGGATGGCCCGGTGGTTAAATTCCCGACTCACAATCGTTCACTCCGGTTTCAACTCCAAGGGGAGCCCGGTAGACGTGCACTGATGATAATTGCTAACAAGAATGAAACAACTGTGCCGTGTTTCTATGGTTTTCAGTGGTGACTTGAGCGTTTTTACTGCATAATGAATTTTTCATGCATGTTAGCTGAACGTAGTGACCGGGCTACGTGTCCATTCTCGCTCTCTCTCAATTTGATCACCTTTAGAAAAGTTTTGGAAGAACCGTCCAGCATGCTCTTGCTGAATAATTGCTTGTATTGACATGAGTAATAGGATATTATTTTTGTATAATATGGCTCATTATGGAATACCAACTCACACTTGAAACACTGTAAAGCTGTGTTTGTCCTTGTGTATATCTTGAAATGAGTATTGTCCTACAGCGCTGGAATTTCCCAGACAACTGACCTCTTTGACCGTTCTTTTCTTTTTTTTGTTTTTGTTTAAGCGGTCAATTTTTACCCACAAACACTTTGACCAATAATGTCGATGTGACTCTTGTCTCAGACTACACTAAATTCACGGTCACGGTAAGTGCGTTCGTTTCTCCCTATCTCGCTGTTTGTTCAGTATTTGGGAACGGGTATTGTTGTCGCTGTTGCTGTTTGGTTTCAATTCCGGTTCACCGTTGTTAATGTATCACATCAATACTTTATCCGTCCCCAACCGCCGGGTCGTGGGCTACCTGGGACTAAATCTATTTTCCTCATCCTGACGATACGGTTTTAGCAGTCCTAATCTGCACATTATCTATTGATCACCATCTAATTATTTTTTAATGTGTAATGATATGTTCGTCGAAACCATCGCCCAATGACAAAACCACAAATCCAATGTCAACGTGTTCACAAAAAATGTAGCATGAATGTCGAATTGATGTCTCACTTTTTGAGACCCTCATGCACATACGTGTTCACCGTAGTTTCTCATAGAGAGATGCTATTTGACCATCGGATTGGTCTAGCACAAAACACACCCTAACAGTTTGAGCAATAAGCTACTTAGACGGGAATCTTTTCCTGAACGGTTACGTTTTTGTCGATTTTCAATATTATGATGAATTGCTATCGTGTTTATTGCTGTTACCGGTCTCGGATACCTTTGACGTCGACATGGTACCTGTTTGTCTGCAGACCTTCCTGTTTGGTGTGTAGCAGTTATCCCTGTTCTGTTACTCGATTGGCTGGGGAATTTAAGTACTAGTTTCTTGATAGTTTTGCTCACGGTTAAACGGAACACGAATTCGCCAAGACTGACCCCAGATAGACTTCCTCGATGTGGATTGTCCGCCGCAACGGAAATTAGTTGGATACGTGTCTAAGTGCCCAATCCATGATGTAGAACTTCCTCCTGTGAGACTTACTGATACTTCTAGTTGGAGTTCGTGAAGTTGACTCACTGGACAACATGACCATGTATCACAATCAGTAGCATATTTAAATTTGCACTGCTTATATTTTCCTGAATGACCAACTAGTTGCTTTTTCTCACCGTTCGCACTTCAGTTCATAACTTTTTTAGTTACTGTGAATGGTAGCAAGCAACTGGTGGGCATTTGAGTCCGAAGTCGTCAATCGATACAAACGAAACTTAGGCTGCACTGAGAAGAAAGTCATCGACTGTCACACGATCTGTCCCACCAGTATTCGGTCATACACTTAAGCTTCAGCGCGGTGAAGCGGCCAATTCCCTAACCACATAAGTTCACTGCAGTGTTAGCGAGCACTGACAACCGCAACTTGGAGACTTCGATCAAGGGACTACGGACGATCCCAATTGATCATTCGTGGTACCAAACCAGCCGACTGCGGAATTCCATATGGCATCAGAGTCCATCTCCAGTGGCTGTGTTCGAACCCTGTACTTCAGTCAGTCTGCGATCACTACTGGCCGAATATTTTGACTGTCCGGTGTGTAGTGCACGGAACGTTGCTTAACCCACTCGTTTTTTGCGATTCGTTTTGAGCCAAGCCACTTAGGGTCGCCAAATATGGCATGCTCGTGTCAACCTACTACCATGTTATATTTATAGGTGAATTTTGAACACTACCCAGGCAAAACGATTTATCTCGGATAATATGCCTGAGAAGATGCGCGATGCTATTAAGTCTACTTCTGAACGGAAGACAAAAACAACCAGCTGGCTGCGAACCACAGTGACCTTTATCGTTAATGGCTTATTTTTATAATTCAAAGATGCTCAGTTATGTGTTATTGTACAGTGTTCATATCGTACGCGGTTCGTGAACGAAGTTCAGTATGTATTCTGCTTAGATGTAGTGACCTCTCATTTATCGAGACAGAAAAATGGCACGGGGCCCAAGACTGAGTTGGAACAAGGAAGAATATTGGTATACAAAACTCAGGAATGAGCATATACCATATTCCCAGGAAATTTCCCAAATCTGCAATAGTTATTCGCAACTATTCGGGGGATTCAAATGATTATCGTGAAGAGAAAACGTTGAATTGAAGGAAAAATCTTCTAGCAGGCCACGAGATGATTCGTG
Organism: Fasciola hepatica; assembly: GCA_948099385.1. Taxonomy (NCBI): domain Eukaryota; kingdom Metazoa; phylum Platyhelminthes; class Trematoda; order Plagiorchiida; family Fasciolidae; genus Fasciola; species Fasciola hepatica. The sequence goes on from CANUEZ040000131.1 coordinate 3,481,349, forward strand.
TGTAGTGCTTCAATGCTTCAGAGATACTGGCAACTGATTGTAAGCGTTCAGGGTGTAACATGACTGATACAATCTGAATTACCCCGGCAACACAGAAAGATGATATCATTGCCTTCGATGACTAATCGTCATGTTTAACTTCGATAGGAATGGGCCGCAAATCACATTATTCTGAATGCTAAATGAGATTTGCAATGATTAGCTAGGAGAAAAAGTCCAATTCCAACGACGCTGATGGGACTATGTATTACTGGCACGATTCCAGGAAGAGCAAGCTGCACACCAGTCATCGAGCCTTCGGTGGTGGCTATTTCATAGCCTGGGTTGTGATTTTCTAGGACAGAAAATTTCAGCTTGCAGTTCTAGAAGACTATCAGACGGCTGACTCACACTAGAATTTTTAGTAAATTTCCTCTCCTGACGATGGCGGAAAATATTTCAGCGCGACAGTATGGCTGTAGATAGAACCAGCGTCACCAGAATGCGCCTATTGCGCCGGAACATCAACACCTTGGACTGGTCCACTAACAATCCAGACTTGAACCCCATTGGAAATGTCTGTGGTCTATTAGCGAGGCGACTCTGTGTGGACGAATTTCTTCTGCACTGTACGAACTGCGTCCATTAACCTCGGTGAATGGGACAGCATGGAACTTCGGGCTATCCGGTATATCGTTCAAAGTATACCTGGACCGTATGTTTTAGTGATTAATTGTCATTCGTCCAAGGGTTGGGTTTAATAGCAGTTCACACCATCTGAGGCAGGAGGTGTAATAAGTCGATTTATCTTGATTTAACTGAAAACCCATGTGCATATTATGATATTGAGTTTACACATGAGCATGCCAAATTCGGTTTGGTTCAAAAGGAACCACAGAAAAACTGGGTAGTTTTATTAGCATGTCATGCATTGTTTGTCCAGTGTAATTAGATCTGTGGTTTTTAGTGCTCTACGACTGGCTAAATACTGCATATTTAGCAAGTATCGAATTTATTTTGATAAAATAACAAGAAAATCTATAATCATTATGACAGCAATTGACAGTTACATGTCATCATAGTTGCGTTGTGATCATTGCCACAAAGATAATGCACCTTTATGATTTTCCTGTCGGTAGGATGTAGTTGTTTGTTACGTCATTGTGTCCTGCTTCGATCGCTGTGATATATCTAGAGATTTCCGACGTTGTTTTCGGGCTCATAGAGTGTGGTTGTTCGGGCGGATCGCGATATTATATATATAATATATATAATTTGTGTGAATGGATACTCTTCATTGAAGAGCCCACAAATGAATCACAACTGTGATTTCTCATATCACTTGCTTGACGTTTAAACCTTATGCGACTACGGTCTAAAGGGTTTGGTCTGTGTTTTGTTTTCACCTTATGGTTGTGTGTGTGACGTATTTTGTGATTCGAAGTTTGTGATCCATTCCGGAAGGCATAACAGTTCGAACTGTCTCTGTATCCACAGGTAGTGCGTACCGGGCCGTCCACTTTTCACCTTATCTCTAACGGGAGTCTGTTGGGAGTGGAAGCGCATCGAATGTCATCAGATGGTTTGTTAATTTGTCACGAATTGGCTAGCTATATGACTTATTGTCACGAGGATGCGCAAGGATATCGTACGGTGATCAATAATCGTACTATGGCTTTTTCCAAAGAGACCGATCCTTCGGTTTTGAGGCAAGTGATATTTCTGACTTTTGTTTCGAACGCAAACGTGTATCTAGTTAAAGAAGACAGACCCTTAACCACAACTAGTCACTGTAGTATATAGTTTGTCATTATTGTAACACTTGTTTCATGAGATAAACCGGAAGATGAATAGCAATAACGCAATATAGTCGTTGGTTTATATGAGGGACGATTTGATTATACTACAACTTGGTGCTTGCTCCAGATAAAACACTTTCGATGAATTCCATGGAGAGGAAAAATGTCTTTCCACATACTTGTCTGCGAGTTCAGTGAACTCAAAAGCCTCACTGACCCACTGCACCATCAGGGATAACGAAAAATTTGACCCTGAAAATTGGGGTGGAAATCACGAAGAATCCCAATAGACCGGGCGACAGAAGATTGCTTTCTGCCACCAGCGCGGCGGACGGCAATGAGATTGGTAGTCCTGACTTCCGAAATAATTAACACCCAATCTACCAGACCATCACCGGTCGGGATTGGTTGGTTGTCAAATGAGTTAGTATTAAATGTTCGTTTTTTAAAAAGTCAGCTTCTTTGACTTACAGTTGAGAGTTAAATGCTTGTTGAACACTAATGCCTGCTGAATGTGAGCCCCAAAAATCTTTGATCACAGGGATTATATTTTATTTCAAGACTTGCTCCAGCATACTAAACACTTCACATTGCCGAAATACAACGGGGCCATATTTAGGCAACAGATTTTTCCCAGTAGGGTTTCTAACTGCGTAATGAGTCTTTGTGTCTTCATGTGCCATGCCCCGTCCACCACTCCTATAAATGGGCATTGAATAATAAATCTGTTCATTTTTCTCACTGAGGGTGTTTTCCAGTGTGAATGCTGAGTCTGTCGTCAGGTTTGATTAGATTACTCAAGCACAACTCGGAGATAAGGCGAATGATTGTCTACTGGAATTATTTTTAGTAGCCATATATCTGGTTCGCATTGTGGACGGCGGAAACTAATCTAAGGCATGTTGGAAGTAAAAAGCCTCATCTGTTGTGGCATTTAGAAATCCAATAGTTAATCCCGTACACAGTTAGTCACTCTAAACTCTGATCATCACTACTTCAGTGTTCTATAAAAAGAACAGGCATACTAGTATGATGCATTGTGCAATACGGAGCTTTTTGTAGCCCAGCTCATCTACTGTCTTTCGTGTATGTATGTTTATATTTTGTGAACTCCCCGATCTGTGACACATACGTCTAATGACTTGTCGATGAATTCTGTCGTTTTATTTTATGGTCAGATATTAACCATGCATTTTCTTTATTCCCACAAGTAAGTTTTCTTTAGCGCAGGCATTGCCATTGTGACGTCACCTTATCCCTATTGTCTGTATAAAACAGGTCTCAGTCGACCGGGAAACTGTTACAGTTCACCGTGCCAGATGGGGCTCATGTGTGTGCGAACGAGGTGTACGCCCTGGTAGAGGTAATGAAACTGGTGCTTGAATTGCGTGTACCAGCCTCGGGGCTAATCTCATTGAAGCGAATACCTGGGGCATCGTTGGAACCGGGAACTGAATTAGCCCGATTACATTTGGATGATCCAACCCAAGTCAAGTCGTTACAATTATACACGCAAGTTACACACCCATTTTTGTGAGAGAAAAAATCATTGATATCCATTACGAGTGGTCTAGTGATGACATTATGAATCATAGTCCGTTGCGTCATATCAAGTCCCACGTCGATATTCGGTCAGTATGCATGTCTTATGACCCCTAGAAAACTTCTAGTTTTATAGTAGTTTCACTGTTTCTTCAATGTCGCATGGAGCGGATAACGGCTCGTTCCCTTACAAAACCCTGTCACCAAAGGACGCTCTGTTGTGTTGTGCTCCGTCCAACAAATTGCTGAGAGCCAGCCCGGGTAGGCGTTTGGCTTATTATCTTTTTCTCCGGTTTTGAGTCCCAGTAGGGGCTCGGAAGATGTACACTGCTGATTACTCCTAGCAAGGATGAAACTGATCTCAGTGGTGAGCTGAGCGTCGACACTGCATGTTGAATCGTACTTTATATAAATTCAGTCTCTTACTGTATTTATCCAAGAAACTAATAGGATTCAGTGAGGAATCATTTCGTTGAAAAAATACATTGGAATTTTCCCTAGACCCGTCGTGGCCGTCAAATTACTCGAGGATCACCATTTTGTTAGGTTCTCTCTTGCGACTGTTGTTATTATTGCAAAGAAAAATTGGCCATGGTTACCGGTCACAACACATCTCTCCATTCGGTCACACCGAATCTGTTCACAGCTGCTCACGCTCATCATTCACGTTGTGGAATGTGAAGCATCGGGAAAAGACCGTCCTTCTCAATTCCAGTTCCACAAATGACAGTTCATTTATTTGTGAATTTCGTGCGTAAACATCAGTATACTGGAAATAGCAGGGTTAATAGCCACAAGAGATCACTGTTCTTCAGTATTTTCCCTATTTTTTAAAAAGCCTTGTGTCACAACTTAAGAGCCTTGCACCATAGTTCTCCGAGGCAGATAATTTTGGAAGGTAGGTCGAGATCGTCAGTCCGTGACATGGGAAAAAGATATGAAAACTGTGACACGTAGGGCGTTCCAGACTTTCGGTTGGGGTCTGTTAGGCGCCTCTCGAGTTGCTGGAAACACTAGGTGATATGATTAGGTGCCGCGGCCAGTTGCATTATTGTATTCGGGCTCTTTCTTTGCCTTCGTGATTTCCGCTTCTTATTTTGTTTTCGACACTCTCACTCACTTTATGTTTCTATTCATTTTGCCCTCATCCCAATGACCCCATGAGGTGCCAACCAAAACCAGATCACAGATGAGTGTGATTGATGATTGAATAAGCTGAACTGAATCGCCAATACGTGTTCACTTTGTAAACAATTAATAAACAATTTTCACGCATGGGAAATGGAGTGAATGCGTTACTGGTTGTCATCACTAGTGCCACTCTGTCCCCGCTCCACGGTGCATCTTCGGCCTTCCTAATGTCAGATAAAACTAGTATGGGTGCTGGCGAATTAGTAAAGTGTATATTCGGATGTTTAAGAAAAAGAGAGATGTAGACTCTGTTGCCACCAAAGTTGATCGCAATACATTGGGTTCGAACCAGGACTCTTTCAAATTTTGTGAATTAAGGATGATGTAAACAATACTGGTCACTGTCAGTGTTTTTTATGACAGTTTATTTATTTATTTGTTTGTTTAGTTCCAATGTGAATACCATCATACTTACGTTCAAATCGGAACTGATCGATTTACTGACCTGTCTATTATTGTTTGTCCGGACCATCTAAAGCACGCTTTGGACTGCTCTTTTCCGCTAATACTTTCATTTCGTCTCTACTAAAGTTCTTTCCAATGTTCGTGCATGACCCTGGATTTTTCATCAACGGGTCATCTATCAAAACGTAGCAAAGAATATGGATTACTTTCATCTAGTCATTTTTTCCAATTGAAAAAACGGATTTTAGAATTTTTGTTCTGGTCCTCTCTGGTGTTCCCTAGTGGTTCGTTGATTCTGCCATGTGGATCACACGCCTCGCACAGTAGTTGCAATACTCCACGACGCCCGTCAACCCAAGTCGAATGGTTGACTCAGTGTGGCGCTATCTCCGGTTACTTGTCCTCCTTCAATTTACTAGACTCACCGGACTTGGTTCCGGATGTGTCAAAGAGACACGAATCTCTTGAAGAGTCTGTTAGTTCAGTTTCTGAACGTTGTACTTCGACCGACTGCAATGGAGCAACATCATCGAGCAATCAGAATGGCAGCGCATGTGGTGGTGGCAGTGTCTTTAGTCCGACGGGTTCGGACCGACTGAGTCAGTCGACCACAACACTGACCGGGCTGACAGGTGCGGGCAAACTGCATCACAACTTTGCTCGCTTGTTAGCTTCGTTGGAACAGGTGTTATTGGGTTATGCGTTACCGGAACCTTTCTTCACTCCATGGCTGAGTCAGAGTTTGGATCAGTTAATGAAATTCTTGCATGATCCACGACTACCGCTGCTGGAATTGCAGGTTTGTATTTATCTTTGGGTGCATTCGTTTTATACTACATACTAAAATCTGTTTTTTTTTCTTCTGATATTCTTTAATTGATCCGTGATCTACAATATAAATCTGATTTTTCAGTAATCTCGCATGTCTGAGCAGTAGTGCCCGTCTGTTCCGGGAGACATCGGTCCTCTCAATCTCTCTTTTCGTACCAATTTTCATTCGGAAATCAATTTTGCTCGCAATATCAGTTTTTCTGGTATTCTTCTGATCGTACTAGGAAATGAACATAAACTGATAGTACTTCAACTTTTTCAACATTATCATTTTCATTGTCATCCACTGCGCAACTCCGTATCAAACAGTTCTTTTGTGATACCTTCTAATGTAATATCTCTGGTCAGTTATTAGTAGTTTGCCTCTACATGTGAATTGAATAGTTTTTGTACGCGGCTTCATCTCTCTAACTCTAGGATACCATTGCCCACCTCGCTGGTCGTTTACCTCCTGCAATGGAAAGGGAATTGCGTGCTCAAGTCAAGCTCTACGCCGGTCAGATCACTTCTGTGATGGCTAATTTCCCATCGAGTCAGATTCTATGCCTTGTAGATAATCATATGGCTCGATTGAAACGCGCTCAGTTGAACAGTACAGATGCGGCCAATGCAGAAGTGGTCAAATTTCAACAAACAGTTGAACGTCTGGTTGATATGGCACAACGTTATCGTCAAGGCTTACGCGGCCACACGATACATGTACTTTCACAACTTCTGTTAGGCTATGTAGTTGTGGAACGACATTTTCAACACGGTGAGTTTATATATATATATATATATATATATATATATATATATATATATATATATATATATATATATATATATATATATATATATATATATATATATATATATATATAAAGATTTCTCTAGCATTTAGTGGGACCCATGAGATCCGCGGCGATTTCGTGGTTGGAAGATTTATTAATTTTTGAAATTGTTGCATATTGCTTGGTTTTTCCCCGCGAGCATAGCTGCCAGAAGTAACCGGATGTACTAGTTTGAATAAATTTACCTCAGTCTTTGCTTCCTAACTCTTTGAAACCCGCCGAAGGAATGTTGTCTTTGCTGAGACAAATTAAGGATTATGTTTCAAAATATAAACCAATTTCCCGAACACTGCGTAGTACGATGTCCTACAACATTTTTTCTTTAACCCTAAAGTACCGCATAAATATTTACAGAGAGCAAATTTTAGTCTGATTTTCTGTGAAAAATAGCTGAATCCCCTCAGTTCTTCAATTTTCGTAGAATTTGAATTTCAAGTCAAACCGTCGTAACTTCAACTGAAGCCAACAACTGCACCACTGTCCAAACAAAAACACGTAATTGACCTGATGATGGTCATGTATGACGCAACTGCGAAGTCTCTCTGTCCCGCCATGGCCCTTTATTAGATAAGCTCAGTTCTCCGATGCAGTCAAGTTTCATCCCAGGGATAGGTTGAGCTTCGTTACAATCCACACTCCCAAACAGCAATTTTCGTCGTTTTCACGAGCTGGGTCAGATTACCCTGCCGCCTGCGTGTTCATATCAGTCTATCCCCGTTCTGTTGACCTTCAGTCACACAGTTGACTCAGTGGCAGTGTTTTGCAAATAAAAAGTGAACTGTCGATCTAATTATTCAGTGGCCGTACTTTTCATGTGCATCACAGTTGCGATGATCAGTCTACAGGACTTCTGCCGTCCAGACTGGCATTCCCACGTACATTTGTTCTTATCACCCGAAGATTCAACACGTCGGTGACGCGGCTAAGCGTTCGTGGATGGGTAATAAGTGACTGGTGCCAAGCAAATCACGTGTCTTTGTTCGGAAGGCTGTGTGGCTGAGGTCTCCTCTTGAAGTTACGTAGGATCGACTCAAAGTTATGAAAGATCCACTTGAAATTACTACGGTTTCAGTTGAAACTAAAATGGTATGTAAAGTAAATTCCTAATGTTTTCTTACATCTCCTCCGATGCATGCTGTTGTCAACGTACATTTTTATTTGCCTTAGATGATTACTACTCATATTGGGCGCTGAACAAATCCTAGGTTTTTATGGTGCTTTCGATTTTAACCGCTAAATCACTTGGAAATCTCCCCATTCCATGCTTTTTACATGAGTGCGATTGTGGGACACCTGTGACCGCGTGAACCCATTGCGCCATCAGAGAGAACCCGCAATAATGACTCTGATGCCTAAATTGAGAACCTTGTGTTGCACCATTGGGTGTGGTAACGGTCCGGTCGACAGCTCAATTCCCGGTCTATGTATAGCATGGACAAAAATCCCACAGACACCCAGTGGAGGTTAAAATTTGCAGCTTACTACTGAAATGCGCGTTGGTAGAAAAGTGGTCGTGAAAATTGGATGACAGTGAAACGAATTAGCGGACTCACTCGATATGTCACCTATATTAAGGGCTGTATGCTCAACACTAACTCGAAACGAAGATGTCACAAGGACACATATCTATAAATGATTCATAACCTCGAAGTATATGGGGAGCTAATCAAGATTATATGTAGTAATGTCAGTGGTCAAAACTAGTTGCCACCTAGGTTGCTAGCTGAATTTGCCCTCATTCAACACTCAGCGTTAGCATTTATAATTAGCAAACTTTTGTTCTATAAAAAATCTCGTATTATGTGGGAGTGACATCAATCACGCTAGTAGCAAGGAAAAAAATATCTGAATTACTGAGCACGCGATGCGCTTTCATTGTCTAGAAGTTACTTGAGAGACTAAACCCAATCACCTTGACTGCAGTGCGTACTATTAAAGACACAACAAAATGCTCCGTAATATATGATGCAACGTAGTGTTTGTGGCTTCGGAGTTCAAAGACACTTGTTGCATCGGACGTTCTCTGAGATAAGAATTTATGAACCGATCAGCTTGGACATCGTCAATTAAGTGTCCCACTTGATGTCATTGTGTGTCACATACAATCTTTTTTTACTCTACTGAGAGTTTAAAGCCTGCGTTGTTCGTCCTCGGTAACATAGTGCTGCATTCAATCGGAAACGGGGAAATGTTGCTTCGTATTTTGGCTGAAGGTGTCAGTCTGACATGCACCGGAGCTCCTTTATTTGATCGCTTCACCAACATCGAATAGTTAACAAGTTATCATGGTCACAAAGGATCAATCTATCGCTGTTTTTATTCCATTTATACTTATTTAAAATAGTTTTATATTTCAACTAACTGACCGGTCTGTTTTATTTTTTCGTTGTAATTGCCAATATTCAGCGTTCGAATTTCGAAGTAGACTATTAGGAACGATCATAGTAGGTAGTTTCTGGATGCAGATAATATCATCAAAGCAATCCGATGGGGTTTTACCCTGAGAGCGTGGTGAGCGACATCATGTGGAATAATTATGGCTTCGAAATGCGTGACCGAACTGTTGAGAAATACACGTTTTATGTAGGGTAAGTTAAGGACAGCACATTATTCAGGACCATCAATGAGTTTGGCTTTCACATTTTTCTAGATACGAGATTCTCGACAGATCGATCTTTATTCTTATGAGATCTTTTACATCTATTTTTACCTTGTCAATTTCAGTATCGCAGATTGATTATGATCTATTTGTTATTTTCTTCGTTCCACCCTTACGTACTTGGCACAGGCCAGCATGACAAATGCACTCGTCAACTGTTAGCCCGTTGTAACTATCCAGGGATTTGGACCAGCGATCCACCGTATTCCAATTCCTGTGGGGACGGAATCGACCTGGGTCCTGATTATGAGAATGATTGTTTGGAGGAGACATATCCAATCGCACCCGAGTCCCTGCCATCTGCGTTGCAAAATTTGGTCCAACCAAAAACCATCTCCGATATTGTCGCTGTAATTTTCTCGCATCGACAATTAACCACAAAGAATTCGATGCTTGTCCGATTGATTGGCTTGCTCACAGAACGTCGAGAGTTATGCGCTTCTTGTGATTTGAAACTCATCTTGAAAGCGCTTGCCGAACTGGGAGCAACGGGTAGTTCGAAGGTTGCTCTGTCTGCTCGCCAGCTTCTGATATCCATGCAGACACCATCGTATGAGATTCGGCGGAATCAAGTGAGTTTACAGCTGTCCTTTGCACCCCCATTTCGCCTACGGGTTTATAGCGCTAAGAATAATCGTGAATAATATACCTAAAAGTGGTGTAATCGACAAGCCAATCTCGTTATCCGACTAGTTGCATTCCTGTTTTTGTTGCGATGCTGGGAAAATTGTTAACCGTTGTACAAAATCCCCGATGTTCACAGGTAACAGCGTCTGAATATATATATATATATATATATATATATATATATATATATATATAACAACCAGAAAAAGTCTCTCAAGGTTTTCACCGTACACATTTTGTGACTTTGTGTTTCACAATCACAAATCACAGCGCAATGGGTGGTGATGCGGAAAGTATTTGATGTTCAGGTAATATCGTATCCAATGCGAGATTTGTTTTTTCTCTTAATCGCCCTTGCTTACGACGGTTTTGGTTAGTTCTCAGATGTTTTTATTTTGAACTACGAGCTATGCGACTCGTCATTAGTGTATGGTTATATTGGGAAGATGATAATGGGTGTTCAGTCTAACATGAATGTTTTTATACTGTCCAACCGTCTGGTTGAGCTATGTGGAATGTGCCAAAATTCCCTGTTTTGAATCGTCGAGATAAAACATCTGAATGGCCGACGATATTACAATCATAATTAGCAAAGTGGTATCAAGTGCGTTCCGCTGAATGCCACAATAGAGCAGTGGGATTGATACTGTCAGAATATCCGACACCTTGGCAGGAGAATGAACCTCATCTGGCCTCCATATTTTAGACTTGGCTTGAATCCGTGGATCGAAACGTTTTTTTTAGAATCCTAGATACGCGCAAACCACCACACCTCGTTTACTTACAGTCTCATTGTGATGGTAGCGAGCCGGAGCTATTTCGGAGTGTTGTTTCTCGCCCAGTTTGACCGAAGATGCAAGAGCCTGAATCCCTGTATCTCAGAATTGACCTATCCCATCCAAACAATTGCGGACGGAATAAACCGATATGACATGTTCTATTCATTGGTGTTCTTGTGGTCAAAATAATGCTTCGTCAGTTCTTTGAATATTCTGTACCACTCCACATTCACCACACATTATCTGTTATCTTTTGAAACATCAACCGTAACTGCTGCGTGCATAATGCATGAAAAATAGCTGTTCAAACTGCAGTCCTATCAACGTTTTCTAAGTGATACTCTACTGTTGCCATCGAATCCAATAACTAACTTCATTGGCAATGATTGACTCTTCGAAATTTAGCCCTATCAAATGCCTACACATTTCCAAAAGTGTCCGTGATTACGTGCCCGTGAACACGCCTAGACGGAAATTGTTTTACACACTAAAATTGCTTGTGAACTACCATCATTGTATTTGATGCGATCAAACCAGTAAATAATGCACCCTCGCTCCCCCCTCCCCTACTCATCGTTGTCTTCTCGTGCACAGGTCGAATCGATTTTCCTGTCAGCTGTAGACACATTCGGTCATCAGTTTCATCCGGAATTGTTATACAAATTGATCACCTCAGAAACGGTAGTGTTTGACATTCTGTCCGACTTTTTTTACCATCCCAATCCGACCGTGGCCAGTGTAGCATTGGAAGTGAGTTTTTGTGCATGCGGAGTTGTATTCATAATTTTTCTTTCTCTTCGTCATCTTGATTGATTTTTCGATTATAGTCTTGTGCCAGATGGTGCACTTCCTGACTGGTTGATTGACTTGATAGGGAATTTTACTTTGTGTACTAAACGCCAACGATCTTACTGGTGCAGATGTTCCCATTTAAACTACTGGGATTTTGATTATTAGAGTTAATTTCAAACATACGTTTCCCTCTTTCACAATTCTCACCAGGTGACACATTTGTACGGTAAGCTTGGCGTTCGGGCTCATCTGTAGGTACGGCAGTAGACAAAGTCATACCCAATGAACTTTTTGTCTGCTATATATTGGCCTGGATACTGGAAGCACTTGACACTACTGAATTCGTCGCGTTTTCCAGGGAGTCCGTTGGACATTCAGTGTACTATGAATGATTAAGATCGACAGCAGTGAGGAAGAATACGTGACACTGAAACGTGTGTTAAAGGTCGCCAGTGAGGTTAGTAGTGGGTTAACTGGCTTGGACGTGTGCTGTAATTCGACGGAGAACTGGGCGCCGTTAAATGAGACATCGAATGTCGGCTTCACAAATAGGAAGATCTCATATGGCATCTGGAACTCGAGGGCACATATTGTCTTCTATGTGAACAGTATTTTCTCCTGTGTCTTTAGGACGCTGGTGATTACTGTGAGGGGGGGGGGGGAGAAGCCCCAGCTTAGTCGAAACAAGAGTCCGAATAGTTTCAGCTGTCGAAATTGCAGCTAAACTGTATGGTTGCCCGTCGTTGGCATTTGTCTGATGTGTTAACTGGGACGCACTTCTTCCGCGGATTATATTCAATCAAAAGCGTGAGATAACTCCCCTACATGTTTCTTGGGGGACTCTTTGACTGCGACGATTGGGATCAGTGCTCCCTTCTCTTCCTAACCGTATTTCGTTTCGACAGATGTAGGCATTCATGATGGCCCGTTTGGAACCGCCCAAAAATAACCGCATTTTAATGACATCAATTCCGTACTTGAAACATCTGTAGGAACGATAACAGGCATTACCTGATCGTAATTGGTGAGTAATGGATGCTAGCTGAACATCAGTTTGAGCTAACTGAGTGTTTTCTATCAGTCTGCTGGCAAGCATCCGGGAGCATCTTTCTGTACTAGCCTATTGAGCGGATATTTGCATTGTGCAGTACCGGTAGAAAAGTCCTGTAACAACTGGCCATTCCGAGTGTCGACTGAAATTTAGAAATTATGGATTGTCTGTATCTGCCGTATATCACGAAAATTGCCAGGATCTGGTTATCAACCATGCGTGTGGAAAATGAGAGTGGACCCTTTGATTGACGGTGGAAATAATTCCTAATTACGTTCAAGTAAACATGAGGGGAACTGGAATCACAGAAACAAGTTTCACTTGGACAGATTTCATGGTAGCCATATATAAAGAGCGACAGTTAACCAGTTGTCCGACTTCTGGGTAGTGACTGTACGGTAGGCGTCAACGTGATCGTCAGTGGGATGAATAGCTTTGTTTCAGCCGGATTGAGAAATGACAATGGAGAAGACGAAGCTGTGTCTTATACAGGATTGGCGTATTCTAGAGTGCAAGCGTTTTATTTAAAAAGGCCAAGTTAATATACCGGACTGTCGTCCAGTAGTTCAGTGACTCATAGAAAACAAACCTCGAATCGCAAGTTAGTGAACTTGAAGAACTCGTATAGAATGTGGCAATTATAGATGACGGCATACTTCACGTTGTAAGCAATCTGGCCGCAGTTTACCCACAGCAAATTGGTCTCCACAACATTCGTCTGATAGAATAACAATCGTACACAAGTGAATCGAGTGCTAAATCATAAAACAAACAAAGGAGCTCACAATAATATGGAACTCACAGGAAAAGCCGACTGATCATAGTCAGTGTTTGACTTAGGGCAATCCCATAGAGTGAAACGATAGTTTCGATCATCAGACGTTGAGTATAGGCTGATCACCTCAAAACTAGCTAACGACACAAAAGACCAAGAGACAAGAAAATTCGGGAATATCGCAAACAAACAGGGCTAGATTCACACGAAGCTTGTATACGAAGCCCAATGATTTCAAATAAGTTGCGTTGAAACCAGTGAATCAGTGAACGGTCGACGCGGTGGGAGTAAGACAGACAGGCTGGACACTAACCACGGACGGTGAAGTCGAACTTGGGTAACCGTTTGAACCTCAGCATCTAAATTCGCGAAGAACATGGTTACTGTGTTAAGAGAAACACCTGGCATCCAAAAAACAAACTGCTCCCCGAGCAAGGACGGCCACGTTCGAGAACCTAGAAGGGGTATGATATGAAACCTTGAAACTGATCAACGAAGATGTGCAACGAGGAGCAGTGGAGTCAATATCGAAGTTTTCGTAACATAGATTTTGCACTATTAAAGAAAACGCGGTTGTTTAGTTTTCAGGCTGCGATCCGATTGAGATCAAAATTCAGTGACATGAAGACTGGGACAGTCACTAGAGATGTTACCGTAGGAGGCATTTAGTGTAGTAAGTAGTCTTTAGGGTACACTAAATAAACGTCAAAACAGTCTAAGATGACACTAGAAAGTGAAAATAGGCAGAAAAATGTGGCTAGATGACTAGACGAAAATATATACTACAGAAAATTAATGCAGCAGATAGCGCGAAACGAACTCACAATAGTCCATGGATCACAGTCAACTATCCGGTTAAACGAGTTCCAAACAATCCCCAATCGGAAGCAAGGTTGTGCCGGAGAGTGTATTTTAATCCCAGATTCGTGGTATCATACCGTGTGTCCACGTGTGTGTGTGTGTGTCCCCGAAAACGTGTGTTGATTGTACGGTGTGGACAAGAAATCATGGGACACTCTGGGAAAGCCGAATTTTTAAACTTACTACTTGGAAGCATGCTAGTAGGCAAAATCGACCGAATACTACATGATGTATAGTGAAGTCAGCTAGAAAAGTGTGCGTGAAAAATGGATGGTAGATATGCAAATTAGCTAACTTGACCGATATTTAATGTAGAATAATGGTTCTAGGCTCTACACTAACGTCAAACAAAAATTTCGTAGGTGATATATTCCTTTACGTAGATGGGGTGATTATACAAATTAAGCATGGTAAAGTTAGTGGTCCAGACGGGTTGCTACCAAGGTTGCTAACTGAATTTACTCCCATTTCATCCTCAGTGTTAACATGTCTGTTTATTCAAATTTTTTGCTGTGAAAATATCCTAGGTTATTCTAGAGTGGCATCCATGACGCAAGTGCAGGTTAACTATCTGGAAGCTGCCGCAAAATGCTCCGAAATATATCGTGCAATCTAATGCTCTTTACTTCTGTGTTTAAGGACTCCTTTTGTATCCATCGTACTTTGAGATAAGCACAGCTGGTCCAATCAACTTTATCATTGCCACTTAAGTGTCCCATTTGATGTCAATACATCTCATACACTACTTGATTTGTTTTTCACTATGTGAAGTGTAAAGTTTTTAGTATTTGTACTCGGGATTAGGATGCGTCCAAGTGTATAACGAGGAAAAATTTCCACATATATTAGGTGAATATGGTCGCTCGTCATTCACCAGAGGTCAATAATCTGACCCCTTTACCAATCGCAAATAGTTAATTCGTGGTCGTGATCACATCTTGTTAACCTCGGTGAACAATCCATTAGGTAAATGCGATTCTTGCCGTAAACTTCATTAACGCTCAACCGGTCGCTGGCGCAATGCTCTATGTCAGAAATGTGGTAACCTAGGGCACATCCAAACCGCGTGCAGACAATCATCCACATATCTTCCCAAATACAGATTCGATTCTAACGATTTTTCTTGCGTTGCTTTCTCAGTGATGGATACAGATCATCGACACAACCCGACCACTTCTCATTGGCGGCACAATTCAACATGATCCCATTATGGACACTGATAGTGTCGAATCTTAAATTCCTATTCCTGTTTTACGTCCTGCTACATCGGACTGTCATTGTTACTGGGGTAATCACTGGGCATACATTACCTTTTTTAGCTCGTCGAATGCTCATCGCAATGATCGAACTGGACATTCCTTTGGCTGTACCTTCTTCGTCACTGAAACTGAACCTTCTTCATTTGGGTTGAAGGCTAATGAAGACATTCCCATTTCTATTTCAGTTCTATCACAAAAACACACTTTGTCCTCTGAAATAAGTTTACTTATATTGTTCCAAGTCCCACATGTTGATTCTGATTCTCAAATACCTACTGAATCTGTGTTAAGATGTTCTGGATGCTTGGCAACCCAACCGCTCAGAGACCACGAAAATTTAAAGCTTCCATCGAATTGTGATGAGCGTGATGGTTGTTCATAACCTATCATTATCATTCTGTTACATCATTGTATGCATGCGACCATGAATTGTGTGATCGCTGGTGGAAATGGAGCAGTAAATAGTGAAACGGGCGACCAGGCTGTGTAGTTCTATAACACCGACTAATCGTTCTGCGATTCTGAAGAGAACCAGTTTATCGTCTTCTGATCCAGATCTCCACTGTTTTCTGTTGCAGTAGGTGGTCATTGCTGAACAGTAGCTCTCATGCACATCCCAGTTCAAATGAAAAGGAAAATAGGACTTTTTGTGGAATCCCACGAACCACGACAGTCTGAATCACTTAGAGGAGGAAAATATCAGAAACAAATGGAAAAATAACTTTTCAATGTAAAGGAACTTTCTCGGTGCATGTATATTTGTATGTGCATTAGTGCAGTGTGTCTCGTGACGCTCGAAAGGTCACCGCTCGTAAGCGGTAAAGATGTCAGGCAAAGTGCATGGGGCTACGTGTTATACTGCGATCGGTATTGGAGTTCAGTTGACCTGTGACCTAAAGGTTCGACGGTTACAAGGACCACGCAACAGACAGGTCTCGGTTGAAAACGGAGTGCGTCTGTGTCCGTGCGCACGCGTGCATAAGCTAGCATCAGTAGCGAAATGCCACGAGGTTAACTATCTTTTGCGATGGGTCTGTTGATTCGAAGACACGGGATTGGCTAAAGACAAAAAGAAGTGCGTTGACCGAAACCGGTCACAAGCTAATTAAAGTATTAGGAGGGTCGCCGGTTCGATTCCGGCTCGCGGCGTCCGACTTTTCGATGTGAAAAATGCAAGTGGGTTTTACATTACATGAGATTCAGGCTCTTCGTGTCAACAATACATTCTGTGAATCAAATAAAATAGTTTTAAAAACGTTTTCAGTGTAAATCATGTAGTTGAATGAAGATTTTGTGTGTAAGGACGCCACTGATCTCATCATCTGGCCACGTCATCTAATGTTTCTAGTCATTCCGTGGGTGGATCTCGTGGACTCCCTCCCGGTGATTTTACACTTTTTACTCGACCAGGTCACCTAGTCAGGGTTTTCATACCTTTTTGCCATATCATGGACTGATCACCTCAACTTACCCTTCTACCACTACCTGTTGCCTTGGGGAACAGCTTACACCGAAGAATTCTATCGGTGGGCATGGGTGACACATACCCCATCCATCTTCACTGGTTTAGTTTTAGCTCTTCCTTAAGAGATTCGCCTCTGGGTCCTAACACTCCACGCCTAACTTGATACGGCGTTCGCACTATACTAGATCAGTACCGCGAAAATATGCTCAGCACTGACTGTCTTCGTGTGCCTTCAACTCATAACGGTCATGTTTCTGAGCCTTGCATGGGGACTAATCTAACTACCGCATTGTACACTCGACCGTTGGTGAGCAATCGCATGTCACGATGCCGACGGCACAAGAGACTCAGATTGGAAAAAAACCAAACATCGGGTCTTTGTGACCATAGGATATGTTTTTCTCACTGCACTTGTGCGTAAGTATTAGGAGCAAACTGCGTAACCAAACTAGAGAATCATAAACTTCGACTGCGTTTTCTGGGACTGTTAAAAGGCATAATACTCTCCAGTGAAATCGACAACGAGCCGTTTAGCCCTGGTTTTCATCAGCCTTCGATTTGATTCGAACTCTCTCGACCAGGTTCATTATCCACAGTGACGGTTTTTATTTTCACCGATTCATTGATATTCACTTTTTGTTGCTACAATAAAGACTCAAACCACACCAAAAGAGCATACCTGAGCGAATGCGCTCTTGTTCCTTCACTTTTTTTCTCACACGTGCTTAGGTCTACATTCGCCGATCGTACACGGCATACGAGTTAACCAGTGTGCAACATATACAACTGCCTAACGGTGCCTCGTTCGTCGCATTCCGATTCGTTTTGCCCATGGCACAGTCATTAAGAAGGTCAGTCTAACTATCCTTTTCTTGCTCTTCCTTCCATCATTGTGATTTCTCTTATTTCATGCCTAAACAGGAAAGCATTAGAAGGGTTATATACTCTAATATCTCAGAGGCCCACCGTATTATCGTGGCAATCATTATCGTGAGGCTTAGAGTGACGGAGAACCACATAAGATCTCAGTAGATCTGAACTGTATAGTGGTTGCAAGTTGTGTTCCATCCTCAACCAGTTTCTGCTGTTATGTGTCTGTCGCTGCGCACAACACAAAGTTTTTTGTTTGGGAATATTGTTTACTCTATTCTGTAACCTTCTTCGTGTCTCTCATGACCCGGGAGCTAATGGCACTCGAGAAGAATCATAGAAGGCTTAGTGGCTTCACACCGATTATTTTGTTGTCCAACTTACAATCTTGTCTTTAGCGCACTTAAAAAAGTCTTTTGAACAGTGAAACTGATGGATCAAGCGGATCAACACTGATGTACTTCAAAGTCATTGCCCCAAGAACTTTTGTATTCGGTGTCGAACTAAACAAAGAATGGATAGCTGGTTCATTGTGTTAGCAGCATACTCACGTTGTGAGCCCTAGTCAAAACAGTCAAACAGGGTCGGTAACATTCACGGAGATGGACTAGGAGCTGTCAAGGTCAGAGGTGGACTAATACTTAGGAAAAGGAGATTAAGCAATCACGGGGGAAGGCGGACGAGATGATTGAATGGCGTGAACAGTCGGCTAAAGAAAACTGGATCATACTACAACACTTGATGGCTTTCACATTTTTGTATACCGAATTTTATCAGAAAATTAGTTCTTTACCGATGGACGAGGTGGTATTAGACAACCGATAAATTCTAACACCTAGGGAAAAGAGAAAACCCGGCATCTTCCTTGGTTGGATGTAGATCCATTTTTTGACAGCTAGCCACCAGATTGTCATATTTCCCTCTTTCCATGGTCTTGAAATTCGCCTAATAGCGTAAAGTTTTTCTTCAACTAAACGTATTTGCGGAATTTCCAAGGCCCCTTATGTGGCTACATTTAGTTCAAGTGATAGTACTCATGCGGCCTTAAATCATGGATGGCTTCCATGCTTAAGTTTGGATCCCTTCGAGGCATCTGTACAAAGATGCCAAACCGAAAAGTTCGCAGCTTCGGTTTCAGTTTGTTCAACCACTAACCTCGCACTTATGTGCTCTGGTTTCGGTTGCTACCCTCCGGCATCGTCCAGTTAAGGGCGAAAAGAATAGAAGCGTAGCGATAAGGATTCAAAAAGTCAAAGTATCAAGGAATGAGTCCGAATGCAACTACGCCACTGGACGCGACACCTAGCCATATCACTTAATGTCTCCAGCCATTTAGCTGGCGGATCACGTGGATTCCAACCTGAAGGTCTAACACCTCCTACTCGGCCAAGTCCACTGGTCAAGGATTTCATGCTTTTTCCATGTCATGGACTGACCACCTCGACCTACCTTGCAATCACCACCTGCCTCGGAGAACAGCGTACGCTGAGGAAATCTATTGGCTGGCATGCGTAACACATGTCTCAACCACCTCAACCTGTTTGGGTTCAGTACTTGATCCAAAGACTGACCTCTGGTTCCCAACACTTTACGCCCAACCTCGGCATTGCTGATACGGTATTCTCACCATACTCGGGCAACGCTACGGAGACATCGGTGCTCGAACACCGACAGTCTTCGTTCATCTTCTACCCTCAACTGCCATGTTTCTGCACCGAATAAAAGAACGGATCTAACCACTGCATTGTACACTCTGCCCCTGACAGACAATCGGATTTCACGCTGGCGTCACAGATGACGGAGGTTGTCAAAAACTAAACGGGTCTTCTGTGCACGCGATGACACTTCATCCGATACCTGTCCACCTGGTGAAATGTAACAACCCAGGTAACAAAACTTTTCTACTCCAGCTGGAGCTTACCCTACCAAGACAAAGTTTGGTGTTGAGCCAACCCGGTCGTGCAGCAGGATTTCACCCTCTAAGGTGTAAAACACATCCAAAACAGTGGTACACTATTGTTAAGGCTATCTACGAAAGCTTGCAACTGACCTGGATCTTCACTCGGAAGAACAATATCATCTGTGTATTCCAAATCAGACAGTTTACTGCCTGGGCAAAGATTGACGCCGCTATTCTCACACGTGGACAGGGCTATCTCAAGAATAAGTTCAATTACAAAATTAAAGAGGGAGAGAAAAAGAGGGCAAACCTGACGAACGCCACTTTCTTCGGTGAATTCGGGTGAAAGATCGCCGTGAGCACGAACTCAGTTTCGGCTGTTTGCACATGAGTATTCGAAAGTAGAAATAAGCTTCTGGCACACTAATAAAAAGCACCGTCAAGAAACTGTGCGATCGACTGAGTCCAACGCCGCTTTCACACCAAGAAAGCCACAGATTGCGAGCCTGCGGAAGATGTGTCTGTACCCTAAGGTTCCCCGAAGAGTGAAAATGTGGTCGATACAAAGACGACCGGGTCTGGAACCGGCTTCATTCTAACGCGTACACATTTCGCGCGCACTAGATAATCAGTGGAGAATAAGACCGGTAAGCAGTTTGGACGTGATACTTACCAAGCTAATTCCCCTGTGGTTTTCACAATGCGATCTGTCACCTTTCTTGTAAATCGGCACAATCACCGATTCATACAATTCCCCGGGAATCTATTCACTATCCCTAATAATACGGAGGAGTTTTGTTAACTCCGAAACCAAAGCTTCGCCTCCATCCTCCAAAAATGATGGAGAAAACCCATCCGGTCCACAGGCTTTGTACCTTTTCAAGTAAAATATCTCCCACATAATCTCCATCTCTGATGGAGGACTGATTTCCGCCTACATCGTTCCCCTGGCAGATATATTTGGAAGGTCCACCGTTGAAGTGGGCCAAATAAATTGTCCCTTGAAGTGCTCCGTCCATCGCTCCAGACGACGTTCCTGAGAGTGAATCAGTGAGCCTTCGGATTCCTTAATTGACTCACTTCGAGGTTCTGTGGACCGGTACTTCTAAGCAAACGGTAAAGGTTACGAGCATTCCCAATTGACGCAGCCTTTCCTCTTTCTCCACATTTCGCAATCCACCACTGCTCACGATCATCTTACAGGTTCCTAGTCAGTTGGCTTCTCAGGGATTTACGCTTTTCATTGAATCTGGCATCCGGAGGGACGGATCAACGAGCATCAAACAGAGCAACTGATGTCGAAGATATTCATCATTTGTGAGGCCTACTTGAATCAGAGTTCTGGGTGGCATTCGGAGCTTCATACAAGGCTTCCTTGATCTGTTGCCAGTGTTCTTTTGGGTCCTGAACATCTGGCTGTATCGACAACTGCGTCGACAGCTCCGTATGGAAACCGTGTTGCTGGTTATCTTCTAAACGCAGCTGCGCAGGACGGGTGGCATTTATGTAGGTGCGACCACGGACAAGACGCAAACAGAAGCGAGCACGTACCAAAGCGTGATCTGAGTCCACAGGAGTAGAACAAAAAGAACGACAACCGTCAATTGATCCAAGCCAGTGGTGACCAATCACAATATGGTAAATCTGAGTCCAACGTTGTAAAGACGCACGAGGACGCCATGTCAGTCTATGTCCCTTCTTAAGGCAGAAGTCTGTACTTGCCATAAACAATCTGTGATCGGAGCACAGCTGAATGAGACGATCGCCCTTATTGGTATGATTGGTAAGCGTATGAAACCCAGAAATTTAAGTGTAATATGTGCTACCGATTGGTACGTACGGTTTCCCGCATCACATGTTCATATATATATATATATATATATATATATATATATATATATATATATATATATATATATAATGTCCTGTCTAGTGAATGGGTGACTCATACTGCTCGAACCCGAAACCCAAATCGGATAAGACGAGTCGGTTCCGGGAACAGACATCTGATTGTCTGGAGGGTCTGGCGAGGAACGTACGCCGAGCTATACCTGACCGAGTCATCGGAATGACGTGAAGTTCATCTTTTATAGCAGGAACAATCGACTAGTCAGAGAAAGAGTGGAAAGCGTACATGAGGCGGATGGGCAGAGACATGACCATGAAATGAGTTCAGACAAGGACCAAGAGCATTGCGCGCACGCTTGAACTAGACTTTTACACAGCCGTGGCTTGACCCTTAGCGTGGAAGGAAAGTACAAAGGTCACTCGATCGGTGTAGGTGAGAGAGCCGACACAGAAGGTCGAGCACACATGCGCACAAAAACTTGAAGGTCGGAAGCCCCTGGATTGGGCGCAATGGAAAATCGAACCACTGTAGGAGTACACTCATAGGGAAAATGGAAGGTGAACGGAGACATGCTAACCGGATTCAACATGGAAAGGAAAGTGAAGACATGTGGGTCGAAGTGGTTGAACAGGGCTGGGTAACGCACTGATTAAATTCACGGGAGTGAGAAAAGGAGACTGCGTGGGAATTTCACAGATGTACTGAATTACCTTAGGGTAAGTGTAGTTACGAGCCGGCGACAGTGGATCGGAATGACAACAGATAACCTTGGGAGATCTAAGCGTCCAAATTTTTCTGTTAGAGTTTCCAATTTATGACCCCCGTTGATCAAATAGTGAAGTTTGCCGTTTGAGTCGCGAAATCCGTGGCTAGGTTCTCATGAAAACCTAGGTTGCTACTGTCGAATCTCCATAGTTAGATCGCTCATGCTGCCTCAAACCACACACCTTTTGCAAAAAATGACCTTCAACTCATCCAACGGCCAATCAGATGCATAACCATCACCTATATGATGTGTAGGAGCAAGATTAGGAATCATTGAAAACAGTTGTCCGCTCTCCAAGGTTGTTTTTAATGTGACCATGGGACTTTGCGAAAAATGATTCTTTTTTGCCCCGGTTTATTCAGGTTTTACTTTCCGCAATCACTTTGCAACGCTCTTTTGTGTTTGGCGGTCTCAGTTATCATGTTGCTCTGCAAAATTCCGAATCTGTTTTACAAATATCATTCCACAGTCTGCAGTCCGCTTCACATGAATCGGCTCATTATCATGCGTTGGTAAATCGGACCACGGATAAACAAGAAGCCGGGTGCACTTCACTTGCACCTACCAATACAAATATGAATCAAGAGCAGTCCTCGTTGGCGACCGTCGCGGCATTCCTGAACGACCATCATCCCATTTCAAATCGACCAGACGGAGAACAGAAATCAACCTCGATGCACTCACGAACGGTATCTAGCGTGGATGCAAATCTATCTACTACAGGTTCAATGGGAACTATTGCTGACATGCGCACTTTGGTCAATGGGGACACGATTCGACCAGTTGGTGATCGCATGGGTGGAATGGCTGCATTTCAGTCCTTAGAGCAGTTTGAACAGTAAGTTTTGAATCACCTTATAACAGATAACCGGATGAGGTAATTTGTATTCAAATATCCAACTACTACTATCTTTTTCAGCAACCAAAGTAAAGCGAAGCTCATGGGTGGTACCAAAGATTTTGGTCAGCATTCAGTAACTCCGCCTCCATCGCGGGAATTTTGAATTTCCACTCTTACTATTAATAGCGACTATCGCAGTTAGTTTTTGCTTTTTGTTTATAATAGCGGAAAAACTTTCAGATTGTTTGTCTGAAACAACATCTCTTTTAGCAAATCGTAAACTCGAAAATTCCATTTTTACCCACAAATTGATTTCGTAAAGTACTGGCGTATTCCGAAGGCCCTGTTACCGGTATTTACAGGAAAGTGAGCTAGCTTGTTGTCATGATCTGGTCATTTTGATCATTTTGGCAGCCGTGGGCATGGTTCACCCAAATCAGCGTGCGCTTACATATGCACGTTCCTGCAACTTCAATTAAGTAGTTGCTCAGTACTATATTATTCATTAGCAAAATCGGCATCGGCGATACGATTAGCCAGATGCCAAGTTACCTATACATTGAAATTAATTAGAAACGCGCCCAGTGGACCAGTCGCCGGAACAACTGGTCTGCACTTTATTAGCAGTTATTGTCACCCATTTCATCATAATCTCTGTTTTAACAACTAAGTAGTTCATCTATACCCAATCACAGAACTGAAGCCCTGTGTATTCGGTCAACACCGATCCGGTATATATTTGCGTCACTATTCCCCAGGTAATCCCGAACAAACTGAAGGGGAAGGTCGAATGTCATAATTAAGTTGTCTTAGCCCTAAAAAAGAACCGGCTAATCGTTCTCTGATCGTCACTGCCCCGATAAACTATATATAAGATGTTCGAAAACCTGAGCAAGGCACCCTTTCGCTTCTCGGAGCAAATTTTACTGAACAGTCGTCTCTAGCGTTCAAAGTTGGGATTACCCGGCACACCTCAATGATCCTGTTCTTTTGATTTTCTCCCCGACGTTTCATACAACTCCAGAGGAAAGAACCAAGTAGCGCTAAGTCTGGAGAACGTAATAGTCATGATATTAGCACTTTCCGCCCGATCCACTGCTACGGAATAGTTTCGTCTAGCCAGTTGGTTACGGCTGCATTACTTCGTAGTAGTGCTTATTCATAATATAACAAGGCGCGTTGCATCTCCAGTAGGAATACTGGGCCAATGAAACAGGAGCTGTAAATGGCGCATCAAGTGCTTGTCTTCATGTCGCCTTTCTGATCGCCTTCGTAGAGAATGATACTGTTCTTTTTGTGCCAACTTCTCCCGTTTCGATAGTCCTTCACATTATGCTAATGAAGTGTTGATTCATCAGAGAGAATGATATTTTGACATAATGTAGTGTGAGCAATGAGCCGATGTTTGAACCAATCGCAAAACTCCATCCGCCGTTGATAATCGCCGGAGAAAATCGTATCGGAAGGATAGTTTTTGTGACTTTTCTTCGTCTTGATGGTCACAACCGATTGTACAAAAATTCTAATCTCTCAAGAAGCCCGTCACGGGGAATTAACTTTCAACAAACTCTCCAGTTTCGCAAAGTGGTCCTCCACAATGGCTGGTCGTACGTGTCCTGGCGTTTTCTGTGGTTTCACGCTTCCGATTCTGAGAGCTCGTTTAATGGTACTGGAGCACGTGATGAGACGGTTTAGGTCGACCCAGTAGGCACACATGAAACTGCTCACATGCTTTTCTGAAACTCAAACCGCCAATCCACATCACGGCCAGTTCGAATAGCTTAGTCGCAGACCAGGCTATTCCAACAGTTAACGACATATAGCCAGTGATACGATCACGCTAACGTGGATGGTCAAAATTGATAACAAACTGTGCAGCCACTGTCTCACACGTGATCCGCCGATTGTTTCCCATTTATTTCACTGTTGAAGCAGGCACGTCTCTGGCTGATTTGACGGTTCTACTTCCTGGTGGATAAGTATGAATACTAATCTATACGACGTATAAACTGAGATGGATGGGAATGAATAGTTACCCGTTCGACAGCATTGAATAGCCCATGATCTGTGATGTAATTAGCAAATCTAATCCATGTATTTCTTTATCTCGTACTTTCATCGGTTTGACCGCATTGCAAAATACACTACGGATTGATAATGTCAGTCAAAAGTCTCAGCTACTACGTTGTCCACTAGAGCTGTTTCGTTTTCACACAATTTGATTAGAAGCTATGTTAATTTTGTGAAATTAAGTAAAATAGAATTTGCTGGTATGTTCAGTATTTTCCAGGGTTACCTGATCTGCTACTTAACCGTAATGTTTGGAGACATCTCACTACAGAGTTCTCACAAAGTACAACCAAAGTTAAACTATAAGCGCCAATGACCGTGCACGTAATAATCGCAGTTAGTAAGTATTTCACCAAAATTAACTAATGTGATTATCATCCATCTCTGCTCGGCGGTTTGATAAAGCCTTTTGAATTAGATTGATGCTAGAAAGCCGACAATTCCCAATAATTTGCGGGTAGTTGGTTTACTACGTCCTGCTAGCCATAAGACTGAATACAGTACCATCGTCCCCTCCCTCTCCCCCCCCCCAACAGACTGCAACTTCCCTGACTGCAATATCGTCCCTACAAGAATTGCTTTTGCCGTGCAAGAAAATTGTCTTTTGACTATTTTCCTCCCTGAATGCAATACCTCTCAGCGAGAAGCGATTTGAGCGATCTGAACTAGTGCTTCTTGATGGAGATACTGCTGTATACAGACTTGACCCGTAGTGGGATTCGCGATGTCGACTCGATTAATTATTAATACACTTATCAAATTCTAAATCAGTCTTGACAGGATAATCGTTACCAAGAGATCAGCCCGTAACATGTAAGAAAAGTGTTAAGAGCCGGCCTAATGCACTCAACCATTTAGGTAATATCGGACTTCCACAGTGGGGTCCACGAAATCCATGCAATCACTGCCATCACGACGAGGCTTCACCTTGGCGTGGTGTGATGGCTTGCGTGCCTCCATGAACCAAAGAGCTACGCAGGATGGCTTCCTTAAGCCGCAGATACAATCATGCCTGACAGGTCAATGGGTAGAGGCCAGACGAGGTCCAGTCTGAGAACCAGTTGGTGGGCAACATCTGGTTCTATTCACGATGCCCCTGGAAAGGACACCCCGATGAATAAACACGGAGAGAAACAGTTTACCGGTCTGAAAATCCTCACTAGATGGGATTAGGAGTGGAGTACGTGGGTTTCTCTCGACGGTGGAAGAAGTGATCGCACTTCATTGGGCAGCTATCGCCCGCTAAAGCTAGGCAATCCCATTTCCAAAGGATGCTGCCCCGTTCACGTTCCACTTGCTCGATTGAGTGCATAGGGCTAAGGACTGAATCCGAAAAGCGGATCGATAAGAAGAAGCACCTGCAAACACAAGACAGGACGTATGCAACAGTAAGGTCTCACGTGATAGGCCAGAATAAGTTCCCTTACGGGTTTTTCGGTTACGTGTCCGTGATGGGTTAACGCCCAACTGCTACGTGATTCAGACTACTAGGATGAAGACTCTGGTCAGGGTTTGCAAAGAAAAAGCCGTTCTGCAGTGTGAACAGCCGCGAAGTTTGATTTGCCCAGAAACTTTCAGCATCTTTCCTGTGAACGACCTTACCAACTGTTCCTTCCTGAACTTAAGGTCGATACAAATGCCACGGGTAGTCGCGGCTCTGAGGAAAGCAGTAGTTCATGAGTTGAGCATAAATCGAATGCAGTCCTCAAATCTAAGTGTTCACTTCACTTGGCTGCCTTCAGTGTCTGCACACTAGGTCAGATAGGGCAAAAGGCTGCTCTTGCTAGAACTCTTGACACTTTTGAAATAGATATAGGCTGTCTCTGAAACATGCATACGAGACCCCACTTCTGTGATCACTCTTCGCACCTTAGATACAACCTTAGTTTCTTGCTTTATTCTTCGTGTGTCGGATGATCCAGTCTGTGGTACCGATGGTCAGGCCGGCGTTGGGATTGATTTGAGCACTAGGGCGGAGTGTGCACTGCTAGACTGAATTCCAGTCAGCAGCCGTTTGTGTGCAGTTCCTCTGAAACCAAGGGCGAATTCTACCAAGATTTGTCTCAGCTGCTTCTGGGCGTGAGTTCAACAGACGTGGTGTTCATTTGCTGGGGATTCTAACGGCCAAGTTGGTCGTTTGGTAATTTCCAAATGACACATCAGAGGCTCATTCGCTATCGCAGCCGATCGTACTGATAAGGGTGATCGTCTCATTCAGTTGTGCTCCGATCACAGATTGTTTCTGGCAAGTACAAACTTCTGCCATAAGAAGGGGCATAGACTGACATGGCGTCCTCGTGCCATATTGTGATTGGTCACCACTGGCTTGGATCAATTGACGGTTGTCGTTCTTTTTGTTCTACTCCTGTGGACTCAGATCACGCTTTGGTACGTGCTCGCTTCTGTTTGCGTCTTGTCCGTGGTCGCACCTACATAAATGCCACCCGTCCTGCGCAGCTGCGTTTAGAAGATAACCAGCAACACGGTTTCCATACGGAGCTGTCGACGCAGTTGTCGATACAGCCAGATGTTCAGGACCCAAAAGAACACTGGCAACAGATCAAGGAAGCCTTGTATGAAGCTCCGAGTGCCACCCAGAACTCTGATTCAAGTAGGCCTCACAAATGATGAATATCTTCGACATCAGTTGCTCTGTTTGATGCTCGTTGATCCGTCCCTCCGGATGCCAGATTCAATGAAAAGCGTAAATCCCTGAGAAGCCAACTGACTAGGAACCTGTAAGATGATCGTGAGCAGTGGTGGATTGCGAAATGTGGAGAAAGAGGAAAGGCTGCGTCTACTGGGAATGCTCGTAACCTTTACCGTTTGCTTAGAAGTACCGGTCCACAGAACCTCGAAGTGAGTCAATAAAGGAATCCGACGGCTCACTGATTCACTCTCAGGAACGTCGTCTGGAGCGACGGGCGGAGCACTTCAAGGGACAATTCAACTGGCCCACTTCAACGGTGGACCTTCCAAATATATCTGCCAGGGGAACGATGTAGGCGGAAATCAGTCCTTCATCAGAGATGGAGATTATGTGGGAGATATTTTACTTGAAAAGGTACAAAGCCTGTGGACCGGATGGGTTTTCTCCATCATTTTTGAAGGATGGAGGCGAAGCTTTGGTTTCGGAGTTAACAAAACTCCTCCGTATTATTAGGGATAGTGAATAGATTCCCGGGGAATTGTATGAATCGGTGATTGTGCCGATTTACAAGAAAGGTGACAGATCGCATTGTGAAAACCACAGGGGAATTAGCTTGGTAAGTATCACGTCCAAACTGCTTACCGGTCTTATTCTCCACTGATTATCTAGTGCGCGCGAAATGTGTGCGCGTGAGAATAAAGCTGGTTCTATACCCCAGTTGAATGTAGCATAGGTTAATTTATGTGGCTCTGATGATCAAATCAGTGGTATTTCTGTTCGTCTGTTTTTAGCTTGCTTTGCTTAGACCATTCAACCTTTGCAGCCAACATCACACACATTCAACTAGCCGCAGCGGAGCAAAGAACCAACTTGAAATAGAGAAACATAGAATACACTGACTAACTTTTCGAATGTCCTAGTCGACACTACGTGTAATGTCGTCCCGGAATGTACCACGCCTCAACGGGAAATCAAAGCGCAGTCGAGCCGTTGCCGGATTGTACTTATTGAATGTCTTACGTGCATGATTTGTGCAGTTCAAATGTACAAGTGCCATGATGGAAACTAAAGGTGAGCTGGAGGAATCACGTGATGGGTATTTGGGTGTACGCATATTTGAGCTAGTCCAGAATAGAGGAACAACGAATAATGAGGAGAATGGGCAATGAAACGAGGCTGGGTAACAGAACGCACACAGGTAAATCAAGTTGTGTTCCTCAATTCGG
This sequence comes from Fasciola hepatica, assembly GCA_948099385.1. Classification (NCBI taxonomy): domain Eukaryota; kingdom Metazoa; phylum Platyhelminthes; class Trematoda; order Plagiorchiida; family Fasciolidae; genus Fasciola; species Fasciola hepatica. Next base: position 3,510,369 of record CANUEZ040000131.1, read on the forward strand.
GATCACTACAGTTCGGTCGAAACCCTGATATACTGTCGTATTCCAGTTTGCGCTACTGATACCACTCTCTCTCTCTCTCTCTCTCTCTCTCTCCCTAAATAATAATGCCCTTTGTATATTTATGGCTATTGATAGTAGTATCAGTTGCATAAACTGGAATTCGACCGTATGTCACGATATCAACCGAATTGAGGCCATCCCAATGTTTTTGGACAGGCTGTACATATATTTCGTAAGTAGACAACTTGGCTTGAACAAAAATAACGGTTTTGAACGTTATTTCTTCAGTCAAGCTTTATCGTACTGAGAAAGAGAGAAAAAACGGTAGGCATTACTGAAGGTGAGTGGCTTAATACTTTTACGGCCGTCTGCCAGTATCCAAAAGGTGATGGCGCCAACCTAAAGGCATTAATCCGAAAAGTCTCCGTTCACATGAGGTGGAACAAGTGAATAAGATAGTCATTTTCGTATGTTACAGTGGATAGAGAGGAATGTATGACAAATATCAGTTTGATCGTCGTTACAACCGTACCATTTTGTGATCGATTAGGCTGTTCGTCGGGCTTTTTACAACGTTTTTTTGCTGACCAACGCCTCTTTAGATTACGAAGAAGGCGTTTTGTTTGCACAGGTCCGGGTGATAGATTCAGTTTCCAACTCTGTTGCTTGATCACATAATCCCGAGTTAATCTCATCCTGATTCAGATTGACTCGCGTTTTTCTTTTTCGTGACGCGACCCTTGAACCATTTTTCCTCTTCACAGTCTCATGTATTTATGTTCCTTCCTTCGTGCTGTTCAGTTTATCAGCAAAATGTTTTTCCTGCAAAATAATTCTTGATGGATACCATCAGTATTATCTTCAGCTATGATTTCCCCTTTACGGAGCGGGTGAGATGCGAAGTAATTGATTACAAAATCAGTAGCCCCACTCGTCTAGTTTACATGGTCATTCATTTTTTGGCTACTCACAAGTAGCCTAATCGTGAATAATTTTACCTTGGTGATTTGTTCCATCACTATCTCATGTATCCTTCGTTCGATCTCTACCACCGGACAGATGCTTTGATGAAGTGATCGCTTTGTTCGTGGCTGCTTGCACAGAAGCGAAAACTATTCAGAGTTCACTTTCAGAGCCGTCCCTATTCAACTTTGGTCGTGTCTCGTTAACCGAATCAGATAGTCGGACCGTTGCTGACTCGTGCAAGACCGGCACACGATTTCCTCCATTGGTCACATTCCAAGATCCACCGTACCATACTGTAAGTCTTCTGAAACTCGCAGATCATCGATGTGGTTGGAATAATTTCATGAAATTTCAACTGAATTCCAATGTATTGAGATGAGACTTTTTCCACGCTATTTATTAGCCTGCCCGTCCTAACAGTGGTTGTACAGTCATCTATGTGGGCTTTCAACTCTTCTTTCTCGGGTTCGAGTCTTGCTTCCGCGCCCGGTTACTGCCCAGACGGACAGCCCCCTAATTGGCAGTGACCACCTGCCTGATATTTTTTTACCAATATTACACGATAGAAGGAAATGAATCAAAATATATATAAGTGATGTATAATCCTTTTAGTGTGGGAAGATGAAAATTCTTCCACGAAACGCTACGTGAATTCCGAAGTATCGGAGTGAAATCACTTTCAAACAACTCAAAACGTCCTCGTCACGATAGCAGCACAGATATCATCTTTGTACAACAACGGAAACATGGAATTCCAGTTATATCCCCTTGTGTGAGACAGGAGAGATTTGAACTGTTTGCAAATTGTTCGGTGTACTCTATAGATGTTTTTTTGTGGTATTGATACATTTTTGTTTGAGGAAGGCACCATCAAATTTCCACAGAATGTATCACAAGTCTAAATTCACTTTCGACGTGACGAGAGATCAAACTACTCCCAATCAAATCATCGTGATCTCGTCGTGATAATTCAATAGTTAGCATTTTCGAATAACAACGGGAACATTGATCTTTCACGAAATTCTTAGTGAATTTCGACGTATTGAAATTAGACTAGTGTTAAGCTGCTTTTATTGATAGTGTCATGTATGTTTTTTTTTCTGTGAAAAAGATGACATCGAATTTTCGCAAAGTGTTTCGTCAAATCCTACATTTCTTCTAGTCCATATGGAACTACATGCATTCAGCTCAACCTGATCTCGTCGTAATTCCTGTGCAAAACGCCGGGAACAGATCATCAGGTTAATCGTTAGGTCTTTTTTGAGTAGTGATGGATCGTTCGAAGGTAGGTAATATCACTAACCTTTGGGTTCCCTAATTGGAATAGCGTCAAACAAGAGCGTATCATGCGTCAACAAACCTTGCATGTGAGACTAAGATCAAAGCGACGGATGCGAGATCTTTGTAATCGCCGAATCTTTCCGATGCTGAAATACAAACATATTGATTCGTTTAGCTCTTGGTTATTGGAAAAAATAATTCGTCTCTCCTGTTCGACGAATGTGATGGGCACAGAAGAACAGTCCAAAGTGTTCCAAACGTAATTGTTCTACTAACAGCTCGTAAGTATTCATAATGTTAAATCTACTTACAAATTGCGGGAGGGGGGGGGGGTATTGGGCTTTCGTTTCAATTGAACTAATGATTGAGTTGAAATAACGTCAAATGGTATGACTAGCTAAAATATTTTATTAATATTCGGATCTAAAAGTTGTGAAGTCAATGAAAAACGTATGACTCACTGATTCCGTTGACTTCAACATAGTCGGTTCATTCTGTTATTAATATTGTTACTATCATTATTATTGTTATTTTTATTATTGCTATTATTATTATTATTATTATTATTATTATTATTATTGCTGGTAGTAATTGACTGGCGGTGTTCATACGGTTATCATCTTGGACTTTGGACATTTATGACCCGGGTTTGATTCCCGCCTGTGCCGGTCACTTCCACACTTGGCAGCCTTTCATCGGCCGGGGCCCTCTTTCAGGGGATGTTTTAATTTTTCATATAATGCATAAATAAAGTAGGGAAACTTTTTCCACAACTCTTTCAATTTTGCGACTGTGAATGATATTTTCTACAGATAATATTGCGCTTGACTCCCTGTTTTTATCGTTGGTGTTTTTTTCAGTTCAATAGCTAATCCACATTACGTTCATCAACTTTTTATTACCTTATTTTTCATTTCGGTGCCTATTTACGCAGGTTCTTTTCGGTAAATCAAAGGTAACGAAAAGCATAGTGTGTGCGTGTTCGCGCGTATGTATTGTTATATGTGAATGTCCAGGCAAAACCACGGATCACGTTTTTTCTCCTCTGTGTGCATTAATGTTTTCCTGCTTGTTTGTTTGCCTGCTCATTCGCTCACCAGCCTGTCTCTCAGCCTACCTGTATGTTTGTGTGTATACGGTCTTCCCACTGACTTTCGAATTTTGTGAAGCTCCTCTGAATTCCATCTGTTGTTTAAATTTCCTTTTTATTGTGTCCTGTTGATCCGTTGACCTATGCGGTCTAATTAGTGTGAAACCACTTGCTACGATTTTGGTTTCAAATTCTATCGGATGTTTTGTCGGTATACAATCAGTCTCATTCGAATCATCTTGTAGACATGTAGCTTAATTGATTTATTTATGTGAGTAATACTTATGAGGAGTAATGCTAAAAAAAACAGTCTTACACTCTGAGTCATCTGATATCTCCGGTGATTTCTCGCTCTCGAATCCGATTCTCAAGGAGAGCGGAGTTATTGAATTGATTCGAAATGCAATATGAACGCTCAGCTCACCATTGAAAACCATGGAAGCACTGTACAGCTGTTTCATCCTTGTTAGGAATGACTACTGCACACCCGCCGAGCCCCTACGAGGACTCTAACCCGGGGTGAACAATTGTGAGTCAAACATCCTAGTCACAATTTTATCCGGGCTAGCCCTTAGCGGTTTGTTAAACTGATGCACCACATGATAAAACGTTCTTTTCCTGTGACCCTGTTCTTTCTTGCCCTTCCGTGACATTTTTTTTTTGCTGTGTTGTTTATTTTTCGGTAAATAAATTTACGCTTGACCGCGAGTTGCGTCTGCACGTTGCAGATTGCTCGCTTGTCTGCCATGCGCGTGTCCTTGCACAGTAATGTATACCACTTGATCTTTACCAAAGCAACTAAAATGATTTGCCTATTGACGGTCAGGTCGGCATAGTCCCCAACTGAAGTCTACAACCCTATGTCTTTATCTAAGCATTCACTCACTCCAGAGTTGTTCGTCTCACCTTCAAATGCTAACTTCCTTGGTCATCGAGTGTGATCTTAGCCGTCTTGTCATTGATTTTCTTCTCGCTTCTCTTCTTACCTTATACCCCACAATAATGATATTTGCCAATACAGTCCAATCCGGCTGAGGAGCCAATTCACACCCTAAATATTGCATTGCAACACTCGTCCGATTGGAGTGATACAAACACACCATCTGTTGATGGCACGCTGTTTCATCATCAGCATCAGCATCATAATCGTCATCAAACGCTCACAGAACGAGCTTCTGATAACTGTTTGAAACAAAACTTGTCCCCGTCTAACGGGCAACAATCAACCGCTGGTGCGACTGTCGGTTTACGTGCTCGAAATGAGACGGATGATGTGGCTCAGTTGGAGGCGTTCTGTGCACGGCATACAGATCAGCTCCTATCAGTCGGGATTCGACGGATCACGTTCTTGATTATCAAAACGGTAATATGCATTTTCTTGCTGCTTGTCTCAGAACCCGATGAAACTGAAACGAATGTGCGGTACTATTAACATTAATATGTGCGAGACAAATTAATCAACAAACCTCCGCAGTTATCGATCACGAAGTCGAGTAAAGGGACGGGGTAGTAATCTAACATTCGCTGTTTAAGTTTAGCGGGCGCCACGTCGAAAATGACCGAGGCAAGTCGTGAGGGACAGACCACGTTGACACGATAAATAACGAACAGTCTCTCAGTTGTGACCGAAGGTGCATAATATAGGAACATTCAGGGATGGATAGAAAGGGGAGTACACAAAGGTGTGAGGCTTTGATTACACAGGCGCTGATCAACGTTTTAGATGCGATAGCTGAAACCATTTTTTCTAATCAGTTAAATCTTCTGATGATGAGTGAAACACAAGTTAGGCTTCGTATTCTCCACTTTGCAGTTTATGTGTGAAGTGCACCCATTGAACTCCAAACCAGCAGTGGTTGAATTGCAGTTCCGTATTGTAGCCGATCACGTTTGCGCTTGGTTATCCGGTTTTAGTGTTTTTTCTTGTTCGGATTTACTGGTAGCATCTGAGTGAATTACAGAGGCAAACTCCGGTCATGGGTACGCCCATATGTGATCCAAGTCCATTCATAGTTGTGCGATCTACACGACATGAGGACTTTGTGGTGCTCACCAATCATCTGGCCAGCAATTGGATCACATAAATGAACGACTAATATAAACGGGGCTTTTGATGCCTACACTCGTATGTATTTCTCTTGTAATTTGAAAAGCCTTTCCCTGTTCGCACAATTTGGACTGTGTCCGGTTTTCAGTGCTTGGTTTTCTACCAAGGGGGGATTAAGCTTAGCAGTGTTTGCTTTATCTTCCGTGCTAAATAGTGCATGTGTTCAGATGTTAATTTATGACCGATTGATTTGCTTTATCCATCTCAAACCTGTTACCCTACTAGCAGCAATCTATGCTTTTTCTATACTCTTCACCATCTCCCCCTGTCTGGATCAGCGTGAATTTCCAAAATGTTACACATTTCGTGCTCGAGACAAATATCGTGAGGATCGTGTGTATCGACATTTGGAACCGGCGTTGGCGTTTCAACTGGAATTGAATCGAATGCGTAACTACGAATTGGAACAGTTGCCCTGTCTGAATCGACGAATGCATTTATACTTAGCGAAGAGTAAAGCAAGTTGCTCAACGTTTTCCCCACTCCTCCAGTTTTCGTGTTATTATTTTCTCACGTGAAATAACTCGTCAGGGGCGAATCACCCACAACTTCACTGATCGCCACCCTCGGAACGCTACGTTTGTATTGTATCTGCTCAGGAAATGTCAGTAGTTATGACCGCATTAGGTGAAAGTCTGTGTTTGTTTCGCCCGTACATATTCGCCCTTCTGAAAGTAATCAGTCATCGTTTTTCTGTATGTCATTAATTACGATTATTTCGCTGAACAATAAAAGTCAGAACTACCGGCGGTAGCCTGTGCCTAACAAGTCTGTCGTGTTATGCAAGTTAGTTCTTGGTAGGGCGTCACAGTAGATTGCTACAAGACCCTTACTCATCATACCAGATCCCCATGAAGGAGACAATGGTCGATTGCAATTCTGGATCGAAAGACCTCATCCTACCGTCGATTCATTCATATATGGACAGGGTGGGACTTATGTCCTATGGTTTTTATAATTCTCAGATCACCCGTACATTATCTAAGGATTCACTCAACGTAACCCAGCTGGACTGCATTTTTCGTTGTTCTTTGAGGAACTCTTGTGAAATGAATCGACGAACTTGGCTCATTGGGACTTGTTTAGCTTCCGAGCTGGTGTCCAGTAGAACTACCAACCGGATGGTTGGACACACGAAGTGTCATGGCTAGATTCCGCGGTCGGTGATAGAATCGCGTTCAAATTCTTCCATCATCTACATGATTTTCCTTTATAAATTTCTTTTCTGTTTGCCTACCCATTATATTTCGCTTAAGTTTGCTCTCGACTGGACGAAGATGTGAGTTAGCCAACCGAATCCAAGCATAGAAGTGCAAGGTTAGTGGTTAGAAAGAATGGACTAGACTGAACTTAACCACCCAATCAGCACCATCAGTTTAATTAAATTAGCAGCGCATTTGTCGAATGACTGAACCGAGAACTTCTAAGTGTTCCGGAAGAACTAGACCGGAAACACTGAATTTCCTGTATAATATTCACTAATAAGTTAGAATAAGGGGTAATTTATGATACACCAGCAAGTTTTTCGTGTAAAAATGTTGATAATAAAATATTCTACCTTTACAACAAATTTACAGGCGTCGTACTCCCTGGCACATCCGTTGCATCAGTCTATCAATTAGTTCTTCCCATCCTGTTGTTGTGTTTCGTATGTTATATCACTTACGAACCGACACGATTCAGGAGAGAGCCTTGCAGGGTTTTCCAGTACAGGCCGTAACCTCATGGTGGCTGGTTTTCCCCTGAATACACGTTATACCCCTTCTGCTGCACTCATACGAAGAGCCTGTGTCAGCGATTGACGATATGTTCTATCTCTTGACTTGTGTTCTCTACGTTCTTATCGATCATAATTCGTGTTCAATATTTCTCCGATTGTAGTCCTCATTCACAAGTTGGTCGTTCTCGTTCTGTCTTCCTCTCCGCCCACCCTTCTCTGTGAACCCATAAATGCAGACACTTATTGGCCGAACTACAATTGATTATAGGTTTTTTGTTCGTTGTATTATTCGACACGCGGATCTACTCTCTCGAGAAGCTTCATTTGAATTTCTCCAATCAGAAGCGGAACGTACTTTGTTGGAAGCGATGGATGCGTTGGAATTGGCTCATACACATCCAGATGCCGGGTACACAATGGGAAATCATATTTTCCTCAATTTTGCTCCAATTCTGTTGCTCGAAGACATCAATCATTTGAAATCGACCATTCGCAAAACAGTACTACGTTATGCGCGTCGATTTATTCGACTCCGAGTATCTCATGTGAGTCTTCTCCCAGGGAGGAGGTTTCCTATTTACTCGTGCGATTATCTTCATTGTTTACGAAATGACCCATTTCTTCAGCACAAGCGCTCGACCCATCATTGATAACTAAACAAGCGCTGTACAGTGTGCTAAAAAATACCGGCTACATCATTTTGCGGTCAAAATTCGCAACTCCCTACTTGAATGCTTGTTGGGCAAAATGGTGTACAAACTACAAAACTAAAAATGAAATCAGTTACATGTCCGCCACCTACTCGCCAGTAAAATTGACCATGAAGGTTAGAATTTAGTGAAATGAATTACCGGACTCAGCCGATATACCACCCAGATTAGGAACTCTACGCCTCACACTGACGTTAAACGAAGACTGCATCAGGACGCGCCTCTAAGGGATTTATTCCTGGCAAATATACAGGTAGGTAATCACGATTAAATGTGATGAAGTCAGTGGTCGAATTGAGTTTCCACCAAATAGTGATAGTACAGTTGTTTAGTACTTTTTATGAGTCATATAATATAAATTCAATCTCCTGCTACTTAGATTTCATAATTATTGTTCTTAATTGGCTCATTAGTCAACGAACACCGACGGAGTGAGTTGAAATCCCACTCACTGCCGTGCGTCTCTGTGCTCTCTCCCTCCGATTTTACTTGGCAGGCTGAAGTGAAACTGCACATTCGTTTCCAACCCTCCGAACCAGTTGTGTCTGTACGCATCTTTCTCCACGATGAGGAAGGATACAATCTGGGTCTAGATGTCTATCGGGAAGTGTTGCATCCAAATACCGGTGAAGTTTTGCTCTGGTCGATGAGTTCCCCTCGAGGTCCTCTGCATGGACATCATGCCGCACTACCGCATGAAAATAAGGATCATTTACAGCTGAAACGATTCCAAGTGAGTTGACACAACAGTTCATCCGTGTTAAACACATGAGCGATGTTTCCCCTTTCACTCTTATGTAAGCAGATAGAATTTTATCCGCGAACCCATAATTGTTTTTCGTTCCGGACCAGTAGATTCTTTTTTATTTTCCTCTGCCCAGGCTTGCTATACTCGTGAGACCATGTCGTATTCCTCGTGCCCGGACATTCGGTCGCCTGCCATTTCGATGACTGGATTACGCTATATTCATTCAAGTCTATCAGATGTCACACCCTCAGATCGTGGGTTAGGGGTAGCCCGTCCCCTTGGCCAGCCTCGGTATTTGAAGTTAAAACCTCGTAACCCAGATTTACGAAGGCATACATTGCTCACGAATCGGTAGATGTTAGGGCTCTCGCTATGCTGTTATGCTAATGCATCACAGTCAAATTAATTTGACCGTAATGACCTCAAAACAGCTTCACACCAGAAGTCCCAAGGCCGAAGGCTTGAAGCCAAGGTCAGCTGAAATGGTTGTGCGGTCTACCACGACAGGGCCTGGTGAATCTGGAATTCAAGTCTTTGTCTTTTTTGAGATTGCAGACACTTGATCCACTTGACTACCTCAGTACGTAAGCAAAATGACTCACCTTAACGATTACATGCGGCAGGCAAACAGGATTCATCAATGGCCTTGTCTTAACCAACCGGCTGCTACGTTTTAGAGACTGAGGTTGGTTTGCCCGATAATGGGAACATTATACAGGCTGTGAAATTTTGGAAGTACTACATTTCCAGGTTGAAAACCAACGAAACAAGGTTTGGGACTGGGTTTCTGCTACTTGCTGAGAGTGTGACATTTGACAAACTTAAGTGAAAATAGAGTAATTCAATCATCCAAATGTCCGGCGACGAAAAATCCGGGAGCCCGTAATCCTTCATGCATTCTTGAGTTTCATACTGTTTATTCGCTTACTAAAATGTATAGAAGTAGCGAGCGGAACATTTTGACATTCTTGGGGTGACCACTGCTTTTTTGCATTCAACATGTTCGAAATGTGACAGACGTTAGTGCAGTTTGTGTTTATAACCACGTAGCCGCTATTAGTAGTCGTTCTCTTCCACACCGCAAGATTGTGCCAGTTTTACAGAAACGCGTGCACCGTACGTATATGAATACCTGCCAGTTGTCACGTGCATTGTTCTATCACCGGACATAACACTTTAGTAATGCGGTCATATCTGTTCCAGAACCTATCAGGTTGTGGAGAATTGAATCTTGCATGCAGCTTACCCGGTTCTCGTCCCGAAGATTATTTAGGACGGTTCAGAAACACGTTTTCGCTCACGCAATTTTTATATTTCGTACTCACATCAGTACAATGAAGAGACTAGACCCTATTGCCACAAGGGCTCATTGTCACACTTGAGAGGAACTGCCATCTTTAGCCATACTTATACATGTGTATTATCCCCGTACCTGGTCATCATGACTGTGTGCTCATCAATCATGCTGGGAATATGCCATACGCCCACATAATCCGTTTTAGTTAGTTTTCAAAATGGTCCCCCGAAATCCACGTTGGGAAATGCCTTACGACGAACGACGTTTAATGCAATATGGAAGTGAAGCATTCAGCTAGAACATTTTCAAACTATATCCTATTTAGATGTTGAAGATGAAAAACCGAAATCTCCATATGTTCAGTGTGGCTAACACTGAAGTGATGAGCAGCGGACTAGTTGAACCACTGTTTGGCTGCATTTGGACAGTTAGGAACGCCATCAAAACGTTCCGGTAGCAGTATTCGATCCCTGTATGCGAACAGCTGAAGCCGAGTTCTTGATTACGGCAATCTGTCACTCCAGTTCACCACGAGAAGTGGGATTCGTCATGGTTGTCCTCTACCGCCCTTCCGCTTCAATTTTGTAGTTGAAATGGTTCTTGAGATAGTCCTATCGTCGTGTGAGAATAGCGGGATCGATATTTGTTCAGGTAGTAAGCTGTCTGACTTAGAATACGTGGACGATGTTATTCTTCTGAGTGAAGATCCAGCAAGTTGTAACCTTCTTTAATTGCCTTAATAATCGTGTAACAAGGTTTCGGATGCGTTTTGCACCTTCAAAGTGTGGAATGCTGCTGCAAGACTGGGTTGCTTCTACACCATGCTTTGTCCTGGCTGGGGAAGCCGTAGTTGAAGTAGATAAGTTTTGTCACCCGGGCAGTCGCATCTCAACAAGTGGTTGGATAAGGGATGGGGTATCGTCGCGTTTGACTTTTGTCATTCCCAGTCATCTGTGGCCCCGGCGTGACACCGATTGTCTATCAAGGGTCTAGTGTACACTGCAACACTCAGATATGTTTTTCTTAACGGCTCAAAGACATGACCGTTAAGGTTAGAAGATAGATGAAGACTGTCAGTGTTTAAGCACCAATGTCTCCGTACTATTGCTTGAACAGGATTGGAACACTGTACAAGAAATCCTTAGGTTAGGCGTAGGACATTAGGAACCAGCGGTCAGCCACCGGAACAAGTACTGTACAGCTTTGGGTGCTTGGGACATGTGTTATGCATGCCCACCGATAGACTATCTCGTCGCATGCTGTTCTCCGAGGCTGGTAATAGTGACAAGCTGCTTTAATCCGTCCCAGAAGACTTTTCTCCCTTCAGTAAAAACGACGGCTTATATGCGATGTATAGTAACCGTAGCCGAATTCTGGCCCGCCCATTTGTCGGCCCATCTGTTATTCATAGCCGCCTCATCTGAGTGGATAGCCTAGTAACAAACCCAGTTAGTTGATTCGGTTCAGACGACAGCCGGCGTTTGCCTAGTCCTTCGGTCCGCTTCGTTCGCTCGAATTTTACCCTCGATTCGGGACAGGTGCAAACGTGCTGATTACTCACCAAATCATCGTGCTGTCTATCAAACGAACCAAACTGTCTACTGTCGATGTGCCAGCCCATTCCTTCACAGAAGGCGATCAGTCCATGACATGGCAGAAGGGTATGCAAACCTTGACCAATGGATTTGGTCAAATAAGACGTGTTAGACTTCCGGGTTCCGGTCCACGAGATCCGCCTAATAGATGGTTAAAGACAGTATGTGATATGGCTGGGTGTCGCGACCAGTGGTGTAGTTGCATTCGAACTCATTCTTTTTCTTCATGATTTCCGCTTGTTACTTTTCTTTCGGTTTCTCCACTTTATGCTTCTATTCACTCTGCCCTCAACTAGACGATGATGTAAGGTAGTAACCAAAACCAGAGCATAGAAGTAAGAGGTTCGTTGTTGAATGAACTGAACTGAACGACCACATACTCACACACAAGTATGTAGTATGAAAATGATATGTGATTGGAATCAACTCTATGAAATCCACTGGCTTTTCCGTAACCCTTGTGGTTTTTTGTAATAAATTGCCCCATAACCAAAGCCATACAGTTTACTCATCCAGAGTTTGTCACTCCTGCCAAATTGCACTCTATAACCAATCGTTTGCGTCCATTGAACTCGTGGGCATTAGTTGATTCATAATGAATTCCTATTTGTAGGCAGTCAAATTGTGAGTTAGCTCACTGTATGATGGATGCCTTGTGCTTTTATAGTTTGGACGATTGAACTATATTAACCATTTACAAAAAGTTCGAGGCTCTTTTACGTGGTCTCGTGGCCCAGTTGGTTCAGCACACATGATACTAGAGCGTGGATGGTGTTCATAGGTACATTCGAATCCCGCCCAGGTCAACGACTTTTTGCATTTGGATCACTTCAAAAAAGTGTACTGAGATGTGAATTTCGACTTTCCCAAGGTGTCTACCGTACAATTTGTGCAATAACTTTGGCCTGGCCACCGAACTTACAAATTCCGATTCTTTGTAAAATGCAAACTTAGTACTCAGAGTCAGTAGTCAGTAACTTGATCACTAGTGCGCTGACGAATGCATTGTTAAATTTGCCTAATCATTTTCATCAATAATCCTCCTCCCCTCTCTTTCTCTTTGGTTCCTGGTAGGCACGTAAATTCAATACCACATATGTGTATGACTATCCAAAATTATTTGAACAAGCTCTGCACGGCTTTTGGCGTAACTATCTTCCACCGGAAGATCATTTGTGCGATCCGAACGCCGGACTGAAACCTACCGCGGTCGTGGCGGCTGCGGCTGCCGCAGCAGCACAAGTGGCCGCCGATCGGGCAGTGAAACCGGGGGAGTCAATCTCAAGCTCCTGTTTGTCTGGAATGCGTGTTTCCTATGCGAGCACCTCTTCGACAGCCACACTGACTGGCTTAGGTACCAATTTGGTGCGTGATGAAGTTATTCTCTCGAGTACCGAACTCGCTCTGGACAAAAATAACCAATTACGACCGGTCTCGCGCATTCCTGGATCAAACACGGTAATTGTGTGTGTGTGTGTGTGTGTGTGTGTGAGTGAGAGAGAGAGAGAGAGATATTAGAGAAACCAAACATATAAATAGGACTGTATTCGAAAGGGAAATAACTGAAAATCATATCGATGAAGAAATAGTTTGAAAGCGAGCATGCCATCTATCTTGATACCCAACCAGATCTTCACTTATCTCATACACCCCGAATCAAAGTCCTAACACATCTTATAGGGCTCAGGCCACTGGTTTTCAAACTTTTTCACCATGATCCTAGTGCCTTCACCGCACCCTAAAACCGCTTTGCGCTTCGAAGAATGATGAGTATTGAGATCTATCTGTGTGGCGTGCGTAAGTCATCCCAGCGGCCTAAATCCGTTCAGTTTAGTCGTCTAGACTTTTTTTATTACATGCTCGCACATAAATGCAATGGAAGTGGCGCATCCCATGGCCACAAAGGCCCGCCGCAATAGGGGTGAACGACGCACGGTGAATAATGGAAGTGTTGGAACATTTATCGTTTTTGAAAAGTGCTGATATGGATTGACAAGATAAAGTGATGATGACGGAAGAGATTGAAAAACCAGTGAGGTATCTAGCTGAGGGTGGTGGTACGCTCTAGCCCCTAAGAAATAAGGGCCGTTATGATTAGAGGACGATAAATGAGTGACATTGTCTGAAGGAATTGTGATAAACAGAACTACAGCTTGTGTTGACCGCCCAGTTGTGGCTACAAGTCCATGACCAGGTACCGAATAACCGGCTAATTATTCCAGCGACGATATCAATACATTTGATGACCATATCTCATCAACCGGTCGTGCTTCCCAGTCATTCCATTGTTGAAGCAGTTTTGCTTCTCACTGATTGTGCGGTGCTCTTGTACGATGTTCAGGTATGAATATTAAGCACTGCCACATTTATGCTGAGATGAATGTGGGTGAGGAACAACTTGTCTGGCAATTCTGTTTTACTGATATGGTCGAAATTAAGAGAATACAGATTAATGTGGTCAATTAGAAATCCTGACGAATACGCAGTCCAATAGAATTGTACGATTTTACCACCATTTTATTACAGTTCATTGCAGTTTTGTGAAGTGGAATTAAGTAGAACTTACCAACATGTACAAAATTCTCCTAAGTTACTTTGACTCATACCTAGCCGTAACTACCGGCGACTCCGTCAGTCACCAGGCAACACGAATTACGTTCAAATTTGAAGTAAGCACAGATGACTGCACATGACAATAGCAGTTACATGCATTCTGTCATAATTATCCCACATGGTTATTATACTTATTTGACGGCTTAAGTGAAATTAATGCCAGGAAGCTGATGATTTGTAATCATATGCAAATATTAGTTTCACCACAGTATGCCGTGTATTGAACAAAATACAGTAGTCAGGATCAACCCGTATTCAGATTGTTGTTGTGGACTTCACGAAGTAAACATGTACCACTTATCAAAAGCTACACCAGCCTTGATAGAGTGATCAACGTTAAGTGGACAGTCCACGAGATGGATGAAAGATATTAAGAGCCAGACCATTGCACTCGAATATCTTTGGTATGTTAGACTTTCACGAGATCCGTTCAACCAGTGATCGTATTTCAAGTGAATTAGATTTAATAAAGTCTGTAACATCCAGGTGACCAAAGGGAATATACAAGATTATTCCGCAATCATATTAGTGATGAGCGCTATTCAACCAGGGCTTCCTGTGCAAGGTGCTGCTAAATTGGCCAACTTGATTCGTTTTTCCGCTATGAAGGAGTTTATGTCGGTCTATATGCCACTAACCGTTCACTCGATTTGCCTAGGTAGCTTTATCCGATTATTTTGTGGTTAAAAATAACACTTTTGCAGGTATAATTTGCAAAATCCAGTGTTGTGCACCTGTTTTCTCAACCGGACACAGCAACACAATTTTTGTCTCAAGAATTCAGAAGTCCAAATCTAACTACTTCTATCGATATCAGTACCAATGTTAGGAATCCGAAGCTCCAGAGGTGTACCCACTTCCGAAGAACACCTTGTTCATACGGTACTGGACACTTAACCACCGCCCCCCCCCCCCCCCCCACACACACACACACACCCGTCCCCCTTGCTGAAAGGGCAGTGCATGTGTCAACTGACGAGCAACTTCACACTGAACTGTAGACCCGCAAGTTTGCAACAGTAACACGAATTCGAATTGCTTTCATTCTTCTGCGTCTCCATTCTTTTTCGTGATCACGCATCAATCTTGCGATCAGATCGGTATGGTCGTGTGGCATATGTTTTTGCGTACCCCGGACACACCAACTGGCCGTGAAGTAATTGTGATCGCGAACGATGCGACTCATAAAGCCGGTTCGTTTGGACCAGCTGAGGACTTGACTTTTCATCGAGCCAGCCAGCTGGCTCGTTATTTGGGGTTACCACGAATCTATTTGGCCTCGAACACGGGTGCACGAATCCGTGTGGCTGACGAGGTCAAATCCGTATTCCGAGTGGCTTGGTTGGACCCGGCACATCCGGAGAAGGTGAGAAGTTGTCCGTTTTTGAATTTGTTCAATTTTACCATTACTGCCGTCGCACAACTTACGCATACATTCGACCATGTTGTCTGTACTGCGGTTGTCACGTGCCGCGCATTTGGCCGATATTTGGTTGCTGGAATGAAAACAGTTTCTAGTCTAATCACGCTACGCAGTCCGGTCACAGATAACTACCGTGACACCCTTAAGACGTCTAATTTTGGCGTATTTCGACCTGCCAAGACCGTCTAAACCACCGAACTGACTTAGCCCCAGTAGAGAAGCTAAGCTCGGACACGTTTTGCTTATGCCTGCCCGTCGTTTACCCTTTCGTGCTCTTTTTGCACGTGCTGGGCAAGGCTGGAAGAAACGACGTGGCGGTCAGGTTATGGCTTGGCGCAGAGGTACGAAGAAGCCACCTTCGGCTTTGGCTTCGGTTGGTGCTTCTCGCCTTCCTGGTTGGGGCCCAAGAGATGAGGATTACCGTTGGTTAGAGACGCTGAGAGGTATGGCTCAGAACCGAATCCAGTGGCGCGAATGCAATATGGCCTGTCTGTTGACTTCCGGTTCCCCATAAACAATTGAAAAACGGACGAAAAATTTACGGTGAAAATACTAAGAAAAAATTGCTTCTACTTGTTGTAATCTTTATACTGACTCTTCATCCCCCGCCCCTCGACTTTGTAGTTGTTCTCTGTTGTTCTTGCATTGGCACCATGCTTGTTCCCAAGCCAGCGTAGAAAGAAGAGAAGCTAAATCAATGTGATATTCCGATCTTTTGTAGGACGTGGTGTTTTGTGGGGTAGAAAAGCAAGCAAGATATTATTCCTATATTTCTCATAATTACTTATGAGTAACGTGCTGGATTACTGATACTTTGATTAAAAACGAGATTGGAACAAACCTAACTGGGTAATCCGTATCAATCCGGACGGGAGCGGAGTGGTGCCGTGGTAACACACAAGCCTTCCAGGTGAAATGGCCCGAGTTCAAACCCGTTTGCACGGCGGTGTATACGCACCACTGATGAGCTCCAACAACAACGAAACTCGAGTCTGGTGCTTCCGAGTGTAAAGCTGATCGGATGACCTGAGGTTTGTGCGTGATAGGTGGAGTGCGAAGGACAGTCAGTCAAGTAAAGCACAATATAATTAACACAAATTGATGGATATGCCTGTTTTCGGTGTTTTTTCAATCATGCCAATATATCACATTATCAGTGACTGTTGCTTCAGCAAGGAGACAAAACATTTAGATGTACGGGTCGAATTTGAGAGTTTTTTGACTCGCATCACAGATTGGCTCCATCGACATCGCAAGAGTTAAGGAACCTGAAATTCACCCTCGGGAACGCATACTACCAAAACTGAAACGCGCACTTTTGTAATTTCTTATGGATTTTGTTCGATTCACTGTATAATTCCGTTCCACCATATAGAGAAAACACGAACAGCGAACAAGCTCGTTTTCGATTACATCGTCCTCTGGCTGATACAGTTACGTTTATGCGGTAGAGATACATAATTTACGAGCACTGCCCGTTTTAAGATATGGTTGGATAGTCATAAAAATTGGTCTTGTGTAGTTAAAAAAGATGGGAGGGCAATATATTGTTATGTCATGAATGGAATAGGGTCGAAAAACAACAGACATGGGTTTTGGAGAGTGTCCAGTTTCATTTTCGATCAGAGGGTCAGTGTCTGAGTCACAGTGAGTTCGAGCGCTGGTTTTGGATCTTGACCAGGGCAGTTGGAGTGCGGTAACGAATTATTTTTGAGAACACATTGGTGGGCTGAGTAATCTGATTCTCAGAGTCTCTTCCGTTGCTCAATGTTGCTTTCGATGCGTTCGTAGGGGCTCTGGAAACTGTTTTGAATGGGTCGTCATTCACTAGACATCCGACGTCTGCAAGGTGCGCCACGATTGCACCGGTAATGGCTTTTCTTTTGCCCGTCATCAGGCAAGCCGGTTTTTGCTCCTTAAATTTTTGCGATAGTTTCGGCGTCGTTTTACCTTTATAGCTTTCCGAACATGAGTAGGTTGTACGAAAGAGGTAAGGACAAGTAACTTGTTTTTAACGTTCTTCGAGACCACCTATCGACTGGTGAAGCGGGCACGTGATGTGGCAGTGGGGAAAGTGCGAATGATAGCCTTTTTTAAGCGTCTTACTAGTAACTCGCTTTTGTAATATCCTTTGATAAAGAGTTGAATGTGTACATCTTTCTTTTTAATGGCTACAAACGCCTATCTCGTTATTCTTTCTGATGTATTCTTCTGTACAGAGGGTTTGTGGTATCCGCTATTCATATTCGTTTGCTTCAACTTGTCTAATTCTCCATCACCGTCTCAACCGAGCAGGCTGTTTGCCATTCGAAAAAAACATTTAGCAACGGCAGAGGCTGTGATAAGCATCGGATTGTTCAATATCTATGGAGTCTGAGAGTTCACCTCATCAGTGTCTGGATCACCATGACAAACGAATAATATCCATGTCTTACCATGACACGGAAACCCTTCCACACCTCAATTGAATTCCGTATCATTACTGCTGTTTGACCCATATGAGACTCGGTTAACATGATTAGCACCCAAAAAAACTCAGTACCCTGGCGATTCGAATTAATATCATATCCCCAGACTAATGTGCATAACAAATTTTGTTCCGAAGAAGAATACCAAACATTTCACTCCGAGATGTTTATTATTAAGGTTGAAATCACAATGGAAATGTTTCTTGTTCAGATCTGAGGAGTTTGTTACATAATAAGAGGTTTTCTATAAAGAAAATTTCCTTGTATATCAAAAATGTTTCTTACAGAGGTTGTTGTAATCTGGGGGGACTACTGCAGTCCTTGCCCAACGAAAGTCATGGTCGCTTTTACTAGCTGCAGTGCCTCAGGTAGAACTCTAGGCCTAAATCATTTAAGGTCAGTGAGACTATCAGCTTACTGAGTCACTAAATTGTTAAAACGTTACATCAATGTGGGTCTTCTGGGGGATGAACCGAATCAGCTTCTTCTCGTCTACATACAAAGCACAGCTCATATTCAGAGAGAAAATTTATTGTCAGAAAGATGGAACAGCAACGGTCCTTGGGACTGTTATTCGCTTATGTTTTTACGGTGAAAACGGCCAAGTGTAATCGTTACCAGGCCCTGCGTGCCTTATAAAGCCGCTCTGATGATGTAGTGTACGTCAATGAGACTGCACCTTGGCGTGGTGTGATGGCTTGCGTGCCTCCATGAACCAAAGAGCTACGCAGGATGGCTTCCTTAAGCTACAGATACAATCATGCCTGACAGGTCAATTCGTAGATGCCAGACGTGGTCCAGTCTGAGAACCAGTTGGTGGGCAACATCTGGTTCTATTCACGATGCCCCTGGAGAGGACACCCCGATGAATAAACACGGAGAGAAACAGTTTACCGGTCTAAAAACCTCCACCAGATGGGAGTATGAGCGGAGTACGTGGGTTTTTCTCGACGGTGGAAGAAGTGATCTCACTTCATTGGGCAGCCATCCCCGCCAAAGCTAGGCAATCCCATTTCCAAAGGATGCCGCCCCGTCCACGTTCCACTTGCTCGATTGAGTGCATAGGGCTGAGGACTGAACCCGAAAAGCGGATTGATAAGAAGAAGCATCAGCGAACACAAGACAGGACGTATGCAACAATATGGTCTCACGTGATAGGCCAGAAGAAGTTCCCTTACGGGTTTTTCGGTTACGTGTCCGTGTTGGGTTGACACCCCATTGTCCTGTGGGTGACACTTTTGAGTCAATGCTCCGGTAAGATTCCCAAAGAAAACCCCTTCTGCAGTGTGGGCAACCGCGAAGTATGATTCGCCCAGAAACCTCCAGTGTCTCCTGTAAAGGGCCTTGCTAATTGTCCCACTTTTAACTTAAGGTCGATGCAAAACACTACGGGTAATTGCGGCTGTGATGAAATCGGTAGCTCAGGATATGGGTGTAAATCAGATGCACTTCTTAAGCCGAAGTGTTCACTTCACTTTTCTGTGTTTAACGTCCGCACACTGTTAGATAGATAGACAGACTGCTCTTGCTAGAACTCCTGACACTTTCATAGTAGATGTATGCTGTGTCTCCGAAACACGCATACCACACCCCACTTCTGTGATCACTCTGCACCTTAGATACAACTTAAGTTTCTTGCTTTATTCTTCGTGTGTCGGACGATCCAGTCTGTGGTACTGATGGTCAGGCCGGCGTTGGGATTGATTTGAGCACTAGGGCGGAGTGTGCACTGCTAGACTGAATTCCAGTCAGCAGCCGTTTGTGTGCAGTTCCTCTGAAACCAAGGGCGAATTCTACCAAGATTTGTCTCAGCTGCTTCTGGGTGTGAGTTCAACAGACGTGGTGTTCATTGCTGGGGATTCTAACGGTGAAGTTGGTCGTTTGGTAATTTCTAAATGACACATCAGAGGCTCATTCGCTATCCCATCCGATCGTAGTGATAAGGGTGATCGTCCCATTCATCTGTGCTCCGATCACAGATTGTTTCTGGCAAGTACAAACTTCTGCCATAAGAAGGGGCATAGACTGACATGGCGTCCTCGTGCGTCTTTACAACGTTGGACTCAGATTTACCATATTGTGATTGGTCACCACTGGCTTGGATCAGTTGAAGGTTGTCATTCTTTTTGTTCTACGCCTGTGGACTCGGATCACACTTTGGTACGTGCTCGCCTCCGTTAACGTCTTGTCTGTGGTCGCACCTACATAAATGCCACCCGTCCCGCGCAGCTGCTTTTAGACGATAACCAGCAACACAGTTTCCATACGGAGCTGTCGACGCAGTTGTCGATGCAGCCAGATGTTCAGGACCCAAAAGAACACTGGCAACAGATCAAGGAAGCCTTGTATGAAGCTCCGAATGCCACCCAGAACTCTGATTCAAGTAGGCCTCACAAATGATGCATATCTTCGATATCAGTTGCTCTGTTTGATGCTCGTAGATCCTTCCCTCCGGATGCCAGATTCAATGAAAAGCGTAAATCCCTGAGACGCCAACTGACTAGGAGCCTGTAAGATGACCGTGAGCAGTGGTGGATTGCGAAATGTGGGGAAAGAGGAAAGACTGCGTCTATTAGGGATGCTCTCAACCTTTTCCGTTTGCTTAGAAATACCGATCCACAGAACCTCGGTCATCATCATCATCTTACAGCGTTAAACAGTAGGGCAAGCCCCACAGACCACTGCCTTTTTTGCCATGTTGCACGCTGAAATAGAAAGCGTGAATATACAAGATGGACAGGTAGTGGACCTACACGGGTGGGAAAAGGAAAGAATGCCCTCATAGCCAGCACACGGAATACACAGTCTAACTGTACAAACGCACATCGATCAGTCATTCTGATTCAATAGAAAGTGACAACACGATCGACACCGTTCGCGGTTCGCTGCCATATCCTTCAGTGTCTCCAGCCAGCTGGTAGATGGATCTTTTGGACCCCAACCACGAAGACGTGAAGCACCTAGTTTTCCTAAGTCTGCTGTATATTTTCTCATTCCTCGTTGCCACGTCATCTGTTGACCTCCACGTGGTCTCTTCCACTCCCTAGAAGGAACGGAGAATAGGACACGGTACGATAGACGTGTGTTTGACATACGTAACACGTGTCCCAACCAACGAAGTCTACTAAGTTGGATACGCTGTGACCAAGCGTTCTTCGAATTATTACCCAATACTCGATTTCTGACCTCTTCATTACTTACTCGGCTATTCCACCCGATCTTAACGATACTAGGTAAACATCGGTGATCGAAAACCTCAAGACGACGAATGTCTTCAGCACGCAGACTCCAAGTTTCGCAACCATACAACAAAACTGAACGCACAGTGGCACAGTATACACGACCTTTCAACTTCAGTGAAATATCGGATCGGCGCCACAAGTGCTTCAGTCCAGCGTACGCCACTCGAGTCTTGGATGTACGCGTGCTCACCTCTACTACTGTCCCATCCGTCGTCAGACTGCTGCCGAGATAGGTGAAGTGGTCGACAACTGACAACACCTCCCCCATCGAGCATCAAGCTCGGAATCGTTGACGTCCAGTCTTGTGACATCACTTTACACTTTGAAGGTGCAAAGCGCATGCCGGCAGAACCTCGGTGTGAGTTGATTAAGGAATCCGACGGCTCGCTGATTCACTCTCAGGGACGTCGTCTGGAGCGATGTGCGGAGCACTTCAAGGAACAGTTCAGTTGGCCCACTTCCAAATATATTTGCCAGAGGAATGATGTAGGTGGATATCAGTCCTTCATCAGAGATGGAGATTATGTGGGAGATAGCTTACTTGAAAAGGTATAAAGCCGCTGTACCGGATGGGTTTTCTCCATCATTTTTGAAGGATGAAGGCGAAGCTTTGGTTTCGGAGTTAACAAAACTCCTCCGTATTATTAGGGATAGTGAGCAGATTCCGAGGGAATGGTATGAATCGGTGATTGTGCCGATTTACAAGAAAGGTGACAGATCCTTTTGTGAAAACCGCAAAGGAATTAGCTTGGTAATATCTCATCCAATTTCCTCACCGGGCTCATTCTTCATCGGTTATCCAGCGCCCGCCAATTGTTTAAGCGTGAGAATCAAGCCGGTTTCAGACCCGGTCGTGGTTGTATCGACCACATTTTCACTCTTCGGCGAACCTTAGAGTACAGACACATCTTCCGTAGGCCCACAATCTGTGTCTTTCTTGATCTGAAAGCGGCGTTGGACTCAGTCGACCGCACAGTTGTCTGGGGCTGCCTCTCACTGAAGGGTATATCAGAGAAGTTTATTTCTCTTTTCCAATGCTTATATGCGAGCAGCCGAAACCGAGTTCGTGCTTACGACGATCTTTCCCATGAGTTCACCACGGAAAGTGGTGTTCGTCAGGGTTGCCCTCTTTCACCATTCCTCTTCAATTTTGCAGTTGAATTGATTCTTGAGATAACCCTATCCTCGTGTGAGAATAATGGCATCGACCTTTGCTCAGGCAGTAAACTGTCTGATTTGGAATACGCGGATGATATTGTTCTTCTGAGTGAAAACCCAGGTAAGTTGCAAGCTCCCCTAGATAGCCTTTACAACAGTGTAGCAATGTTTGGGATGCATTTTGTATCTTCATAGTGTGAAAGTTTGCTGCAGGACTAGGTTGGCTCAACACCAAACCTCTTCTTGGCTGGGTTTTGCGGTCAGTGGCCTAGTTGCGTCCGCACTTTTTGCTTGTCGTCTTCATTTCCGCTTGTTACTTTGACTTCTTGGATCTTTATCTCTGTGCTTCTATTCTTTTTGCCCTTTACTGGACGATGCTGTGAGGTAGCAACTGAAACCAGTGCACAGAAGTGCGAGGTTGATGGCTGAATAAACTGAAACTTAACTGAGTGTACGTCGAGATGATATATATATATATATATATATATATATATATATATATATATATATATATATATATATATATATATACCACACCCGCCTGATTTCAGACTGAATGCTAAACAAACCATGGTACAATCGGGAAGGAAGGGGTAGATAGTCTGTGTCCATGATTTGTTTGTGGGCGCGATACTGCCAGGTTGCGCAGGTCAAAGCAGGTGGCTTTCTTAGGGATCCACAACCGGAGCCTTTAGCTATCCAAAGCTTAACTCGCAAGGCAGCGGGACGAAACATGGAGTCCTTTACCCACTGGGGGCCGGTGACTGATTGCTCAGTTCATACGCCCTTCAGGATGATGCCAAACATCCTGGATGTCCAGTGCACCTCTCCGCCACAGATGCCGATGAGCATACCATTGTACGCATTATACACCATCCATGGTTGGTTTGGAATCAGAGTTTAGCCATCTCCTCTGGACTTACTTTTAGTCAGTCAACCCGGTGGAGAGCACCAGGCATTCGCTTTCGTCCTCTCACTTTAGTGGGAACCCCTCCGCCGCGAGAAGGTAGTGAGTAGGACTTCCTCAGCAGAGGCTGTGGTAGACGCGCAGTCACTTGTGAGCATTTCGAAAGGCGTTCAGGACTGGTGGTCAACTCGGAGCCTGAGATACCCACCCCCAACTATACTGAGGCATTTGGGGGTAATGGCCCACTAAATAACCGTAGGAAAAGAGTATCCGTGATTTTTCTCGACGGTAGAAGAACTCGTCATACTTCATTGGGCATGTATTGCTCGTCTAAACTCGGCAGCGTGCGGCCCAAAGGATGCCTCCCCGTCAGCATCCCACTTGCTCGATTGGATGCATGAGGCCAAGAGCTAGGAGCATTTTGAGAGGCGTTCAGGATGAGTAGCCATCTCTTAGTCTGAGACACCCACTCCCGACAATACTGGGACATTTGGAGGCCGACGTAGCACCTATGGTCAACACGTTCAGTGCAGGCCATCGGAGTGTTTGCTTTACACGGAGGTGAACAACAGAATCGTCTATCTCGACGCACGCTGGTGCTGGATGAATGGGTTGGAACGTTTACCCATCACTTCGGAAGTCAGAAATTCGAATCCCATCACCGTTGGTCACTGGAGTGGTAGACAGCAATCCCCGCTGTCCCCCTGCAAACTACCACGTCTGACCTATTGGGACCTATTATGGTTCTCCGTCACTCCAAATCTCAGGACCAAGTTCTCAGTTATCCCTAGTAGTTCGTGGGCCTTGGAGGCTGTGATATACGCCTACCACTGCACTCACGCGCAAGCATAGGATAAACAGAATTCCTTGTTCGTCGGACTAATAGTTCCGTTCAGCTATCTGCACTGGTCAGAATATTGACTTTCCCAATTTTACGCCGCTCAGAATAAAGCGAAACTTGATCACTGGTGTGCGGATCATCTGTACGGAATGCTCACGGGAAAAAGAAATCCCTTTTACGCGCGAAATGATTACCTGAGCGTTTAATTGGTCGGACAATGCGACAAAAAGCAATAAAACATCCGTCTGGGGAAAGTCATTTATTATACATTGGTCGATGTACCAAAAGAGAGATTGTAGTGTACATCGTCCGTCGTGAATTATCAAGGGCAGTCGATAAGACGTTCTGTGCGGCGAAACTCCTATTCTTTTAAACTTTCCACTCAACTTTTTTTAACTTCTGATTATCGGATATGGTAACGCACTCTATAGATTCGTTCTGTATACATCTTCATTCCTATGTTCCTGTGCGACTGCATACGTTGGCCGCACGAATAGGCACTTAACCTAAAGTGTTCCCGGGCTTATCTGGCCTGACTAAATACCGAATTAATCCCTAATTCATCTTGCAATACCAATCTGTTTGCAGTAATCTAAACGTTTCCACTGATAATCAGTATCTTCCTACTGATATTTTTCTTTTCGGTAACCTGGAGTTGTTTTGACACAACATTTCTCGGACTAGCCATATTGAAACAGTAATTGCCGAATCCCGAAAACTTTCGTTTGTTATTCAGAATTAGAAAACTTAGAATCTCTTATAATCCTGTATTGCAGCCTGTCATTTCTTGCATTCTTACTCACTTGTTTTACAGCTACAACTTGTGAAGAAAAATATCTCGATCTGATCACAAAATCTCCAGTTACTTTCTCCGTTGTAGCGGCATCCACAAATGAGGGCCCCTTACAGACTGTATCACTCACAGCCATTTTGATTCTGATCCCAAGTTTACTCGTAGGTTATTAACTGATACCAGTCACTTCCTCCATTACATCTATTCTTCAAATCTGTTTCTTACTGATCGACCCGCTCAAAGTTCAGAATCCTGAAACTACCTTGGCATATGCCCCACCAGTGAACACATCAGAGACAGATTGGTCATATCATTTACGATATAGTTAAACAATCTTTCTGTTCAAAGGTACATATGGACCATGCGCGTGAGCGTTATTCCTTTTTGACTCCTCCTTCCCCACCTAGTGTTCCACTCCCGTTAAACGCTAGCCCTATATAACGCGTGCTGTGTTCATTCATTCACCTGTTGCCGTAGCACTACGTACATTGACCGCACAACCATGCGTTTGTCCGAACGCGTCCGTCATCACTATCCGCCATGGCTGAACACGGATACAATCAATAATCAGAAACGCTGTGCTCACACCTTGTTCAGTCTAATCACTCGGTTCGTACGACCGAAACGTTCCGCCGATTAGCAGTCTGATGTAGAAAATCAAGACTGACGAAGTGTCGTGTCCTGGCCACAGCGATGAAAATGGAATGACCGATCTGAGTTCCACAAGAAACTGAGCGGATGACCATCAGTCTCATTCCATTCCCCTTGTTTTCACTTTCAACTGAACTTGAGATGTCCAACCCATCTTACTTCGTACGTTAGCTCCCCGTTTGTACCGAGACCACTCCATTCGTGAGATCATGAATGATCGTCTTGAACGCGAGTCAGCCTAGCCCATTTGCTTGGCCAAGTGAAAGTTGAAATTATGACAGGCCCGACGAAACCTTAGTTCATTCCGGTATCCCAGATTCGACCAGGCTTTTGTCAGTATGACCATGACGACATGACCCCGGCGGAGGCGTGGGTTTCATTACCGAGTGTGTGTGCGACAAGCAAGCTACATCCGCGTCTGTGCGTGTTTGTTTTGAGGGTGAGAGATTTAGGATTTTCTTCCTTTGGCATCGCTCGCTTACCGTTCTCTTGATCCTGACGCACCCTGTAGTTTGGCCTAACGCCAAAGCTCCCTTGACTCACTTCCAAGCCCCGAATACAGAATAATTATACCCCGTTGCGGGCCTTAAGGTAAGCCGGATCACGCGTGTGAATCTTGCCCAATATCGACCCATCCCACCCCACTCCACTGCCCGCTGTTCCAATCTCAGTCGAAAACAGTCATCTAATGTCATGCGGTGGCACGATTAAGAATCACTCAAAACGTACGCGTTTGCTGATGTGTTCCGTGGCACTAACCGGCCAGACAATTGAGTAGCTGAGGTCGTGTTGATGTACACAGCGAATTGACGGTAAACATGTAAGGGCTCGTGTGTGTGTGTGTGTGTGTGTGTGTGTGTGGTGTGTGTGTGTGTGTGGTGTGTGTGTGTGTGGTGTGTGTGTGTGTGGTGTGTGTGTGTGGTGTGTGTGTGTGTGTGTGTGTGCAACAGAGATAGTTTGGGTGTAGACCAATGGGGGCCAATGTGTAAGGGGGGAGGGTGGGGTCACAACACCAAAGCAAGTGCGGACCCAGTCGTGCCACGTGGTTTGCAAACCACGTTGCGCCCGCTTACACGAACATCGGAGGAAATGTTATCGTGTTGGAATCCAGATCAACGGAGATAAACACCCTCAACAGCCTATCACATGGTATTTATGAATAATATCGGTAGTAGACCTAATGCATTTGTGAAAATTTTGATTGTAAATGTAACCTGAGAGAGGTTAACCGCGCTCTCAATCAAAACATCGTTGTGTACACACTCGGGCGTACATGATTTCCACCATTCCCTACGTAGCAAGGTTTTTCATTCACCCCAGTTTCCGTAATATCACAACTCACAACAATCGAAGTAACCGCATGTGCTTACTACCCATTGGCCCGGGTTTTCTCGTATTGTGTCATATACTATTCCGAGGATGTGAATATGGTTATGTAAAGGTCGGTTATTCACCCATTGAGGTGATTTAACTTGTAATCGAAATCTCAACAACACCGTAATATTGAGATTACATTTTTCTCGTTAAGCATACCACATGGTGCGTCAATTTTTCGACACACTCCGAACCTGGTTAGATCCTGACACACTGTTTTACGAAACGATTCATCGTATAGCATAAACACCGAACTCGCTATTCAAAATTGAGCAAACACTGTACCTCTACTATAGGGAGTAACATGAACTGGCACCGAATATTGTTTCCCGCAGTTTTTACGAACCTCAGCAGCTGGCTCACAACATTTTATTCATTACAAGGACTGGGGTTGACGTGTTGCTAGTCGCATTTGCAGGTGCTTGTCGGTAGCCCATTACTTCGAAATCTGATGCGCAATTAAACCTTGTTGCCATACAGACCGATCCAACCCACAAATCCCTCAGTGTAATTAATCGTTGAGTTCCAGATCAGATTACTAGTCAAAATCCTGTAGATGTGGAGACGGAACACTTCGACGCATCTCCTCTTTTTATTCATCGTCAGATCTCAACGAGGTTATTGATAGCTCTAACCATAGTTCTTCATGCGAATCCCCATCAGCGCAACCATTGACGATTCCTCTTTTT
The DNA here is from genome assembly GCA_948099385.1 of Fasciola hepatica. Classification (NCBI taxonomy): domain Eukaryota; kingdom Metazoa; phylum Platyhelminthes; class Trematoda; order Plagiorchiida; family Fasciolidae; genus Fasciola; species Fasciola hepatica. The sequence continues at coordinate 3,538,042 of CANUEZ040000131.1, forward strand.
TTTCTATTCACACTCAGGGTTATGCTTATCTGTATTTGACGCCAGACGATTACCAACGCCTAAATGCCATGGAAGCGGTTAACTGTGAACCGATTGAGGAGTACGGAGAGATACGCTACAAAATTGTGGACATTGTTGGTGAGTGTGCATGTGCCGCAGTCTGTTTTGTGTCCTCTTCGTGTAATTTCCGTGTGTTAATGTTTTTGTGGTCCGATCATGAAGCCCGGATCTGAGAGAGACCGGGTGTGCGTAATTGAAGGTTGATCGATGTGGCTAATTTTGGATTCTCCGCCTACTGAAACTTTTTTTACTGGTCAGCTGCGTAATATGAAGAACGAGAACCTATTCATGTAACAAGAAAAGCTACGCCAGTTCATTTCAACAATCGCTTCAGCAAATACAGTGTTGTAACGGATACTTTTATTTTACGTACTATCATTTAGCATGCAGCATCAACAATTAACTGATCATTGTAAACCTTGGAAGCACTGTACAGACGTTTCGTCCTTGTTAAGAATCATCAACAGTACACATCCACCGAGCGCCCACTGGGACTCGAACCCCGGAGTGAACGACATCGAGTCGAACACCTGAATCACCAGCCTATCCGGGCGAGCTCTCGTCGGTTTGATCTGTCACTTTTCTGTCCCTGGCATTGAACGATCGCGGCCCGTTGCCTGCACAGCGATCGACTCCTGTGATACAGGACTTCTTTGTGCAATGAAGGCATTCTGTTTAAAACAGCCTGCAGAGTTTGTTTACTATGTGAGTATAAGTAGTAGAATATGGGATTTTACATACCAAGCAATACCATACTTGCAGCATGAACGGTTATTCCGGTGAAGTTCCTGTTCTGGAGCATACAAGAAATATTGCATATTGTAGGACAGTTTTTGTACTGCTGCTTAACTTCGGGAACGCACTTGCCGATCATTTTTCTCATACTAACAACGGGAACATGAATATCCCCGCTGCGATTTTTTGTTTGCGTATTATTTGTATGACACATGTAGCTATTAGGAATCTGTTCAGCTAAGTGTCTGAAAATTTTCAAGATGAATGTAATCTTTCTCAACTCTCCACACTGATCCCTTTCAGAGTACTAAAAAAACACTGTCACACATTCTTACATCGTGCAGAATATCTTTCCCCATGGACCCATTTCGTCTATGTATTGTTGTACATTTTGATGAAATAAATAAAAAAGGAAGTAAAAAGATCATTTATTATTTATTTATATCATGAAGATTGGTGTGACACGAATCCAGATGTCGATTGGGATCGATAACCAGGTAAAAATTATCACTAACTGATTACACTTTCTTCACTTTTCCTGTTGTCTGCCACGGGAAATTTGATGGCATTACTATTGATACAGATGATAAGTTTTGCCTTATTTTTGCTTCATCATTTGCAAATGTGCCAGGCAAAGATCATGATATGTCGGTAGAGAATCTGCGTGGTTCGGCCATGATCGCGGGTGAAACATCGATCGCTTACGATGATATTTTCACTATTACCATCGTCACCAATCGGGCGATTGGGATTGGAGCTTACCTAGCTCGTCTTGGACAACGAATTATTCAGGCGAGTTAAATCTTTATTTTTACCGCACGGCCTATTGTATCTCTCCCGTCTTTAAATATCCCGACTTGACTCTATCAGCGTATGTCATGCGACCTGTTGTATCCGATTAGATACGTTAGTTTTATTCTGTGTTGTACAACCTACTACCGGAAATGATGACGATCTTTGCTTTTGTTGTGGTCTATCGTCTAAACTACAAGATCATACACATTACACTGGACCATCGCTCTTACTACAAACTGAATGTGTTGACTTACATCTATCCTTCTGAAGTCAAACACCGCAACGGGATCAACCTGTTGTCGTTTAATGCAGCACATTTGGTTTACTGGAGCATTCATGATCGGGAACACTGTCTATGCAATTATACTTGTGCCTTTGAATTTACAGGAGCCTGTCCTTCAACCGTACGCACTCCTTGGCTCAAGATTTATGAAAACCTTAGCTTTTTATGTGCTTGTGTGTGCTCATCAATTGATCTGATTAGTCGATATAGGTTTTCGCTTATCATTTCATATATATATATATATATATATATATATATATATATATATATATATATATATATATATATATATATATATATATATATATGAAACACACTTATAGAGTGTGACGATGAGTTGATAGAGGAGTATGGGATAGGCATACCCGATGGGCGGCAACAACTGCAAAATTAGTCTTATGCTTCTCACCCCTTACTAGTAAGCTTCTACTTGCAATAAAGAAATATCAATCCAATCACCCGGAATTTTCGACAGTAAAATATTACCCCGGTCACCCACGAACTCATAAAACACCAGAATCGACTTGCCCTCCCAAAATCCTGGGCCAGATTTGATTAATCATGAAAGTAAAGTAAGGTGATTTGACTTGAGTGATGGCAGTACCTTGTATCTTGAGTTATTTCTCACATTGGGTTGTTAATCACGGAGGCGAATCTACTGTGGTAAGCTCTTCGCGATATGTCACGATTTCCTCTGATTTGTAAACTTGCCTGCATGGTTATCAACGGTATTTTGTTACTAAAAATATTTTTATCACGAATTCGTTTGTATCCAGGTGAAAAATTCCCACATCATTCTAACTGGTGCGATGGCATTGAACAAACTTCTCGGCCGTGAAGTGTACACAAGCAACAGTCAGTTGGGCGGTGTTCAGGTGGGCATACTAACATTGTTCCCGTCCCCGTCCCATTCCGGTCAGCAACGTCTCTCTCTCTCTCTCTTTCCTCACACATCTTTTTGCATGAATTCAGTTTCTTTTCAACTCACCTTTTACCTAATACTGTCAGTGTTTTTGTTCGATTCCGATACGCTTAATATTACAGGTCATGGCAAACAACGGTGTATCCCACCTGGTCGCCTCAGATGAGCTGCTCGCTCTGCAACAGACATTGGAATGGCTCAGCTACGTTCCTGCTCGTCGTGATCTTCCAGTCCCTGTGCTCTATCGGCCTGTACCGGTGCGTCGCAATTTAACCGGCGAGTCCCCTCCGTCGGATTACGTGGTCGTCAGTGCTGGCGGTAATACTGTCGGATTTGGTGCATCCGGAGGATTCGCAGGAGTGAGCAAAGAGCTAACTGATCAGTTATCGTTTGATCCGATTGATCGTCTTGTGGACTATGTGCCAAGTCGTGATCGACCGAATGATGATCCTCGTTGGTTGTTCACCGGAGTGCTAGGTACGTGGGTGAGAACCTGGCTATATCTTAGATTTTGAAGCCACACGTTATACTTTTGCATTTTCGTGGTTGTTATGGTAGTTGTTGTTCTCGCCTATTTCCACTCTTCCGGACGAAGTAAGTTCAAAATATAGATCAACACTGGTAATACGTACTACTGGGATCGAATTGGTTAAGTATTGATTTTCGCCGAACTTGCCCCCTATCGTTGCTCATGATCAACGGTAATTCGTGGTTTTCTGATGACTTGCCTGTTAATTTCGATAGTAGTTTCAGATTCTTTCGGAATGACTCACTGCTGAAGAGCCTTGAAGGCCTCGTTCATTTGTTTCGACCTTGGTAAGATTCGATGACAATGCAACCGCAATAAATTTCTCTCTTGAGAAATTGAACCAATCACGTTGGATCCACACGTCGACCATGTTTAGCGTAACTCCGTCGAACCGTCTCTGAATGGTGTGGTGGTCCAGTGGTTTAAGGTGTTTACCTCGGGGGTCACCGGTTAGATTCCCACCACCGCCCGTCACTTCGTTGTTGGAAGACCGTAATCCCCAACTGTCACCCGGCTCGTTACCACATCTAACCTACTGGTGCGGTATGTAGTTCCCCCCTCCAAGCCTCAGGGTCAGGTTGCCGATTATCTCCCACAGTGTAGTGGGCCTTTGGAAATATGGGGCAAATTCATTCTACAGCATTCATGCGCTAGTATGCAATAAAAATGTAGGAAGTGAGAGATTCAAATTGTTTTGTTCTTTGTTCAACATCAGCGCTTTACTTACCATTGGAAACCCATGAAGCACAAGTGTTAGAATGGTGTCCTGACAGCCATCATAGAAGCAACGATTTGAAAACATGCCTGACGGGTTGTCGCATGCAACAGATATGCAATAAGATTGTCTAGCTCGCTTACCAAGGCTCGTCAACACGCTAGTGTCACCCCGCAATCTAATCGCTTCCCACATCAATACGTCGCCGCAAGTGATCCACCGCTAGCTCAGCAAAACTCCCAATCTATCTGATCGTACTACAAATTACTCACTTGAATTCAGAGATAGACTTCTTAGTCAACTTGTTGCTGTGTTTTGTGTCTACCTCTTTGGAGGCACCGTGATAGGAATGTGTGATGCGAGATTTCGTTTAGGCCGAACGATACAGCAACTGTAGAGCACTTTCGTCGGTCTTGTACAACTACTTTATCCAAAGTGTGTATTCACACCAAGTCACTACTGGAACTCAAACCCAGAGTCGGAAATTGCATTCATGATGCGTTGTAATCTAGGTGTTATAACCCATAAAACGTTTCGGATAGAGTGGTTGTTATTGGAATCGCTTGTTCGGCCATCAGCAAAATCAATCAACTACAACTGGTTATAAAGCGGCACAAAAGTTTCTCAACTTGTTTGATAGTGTATTGTCAAAATGAACCATTATAAGTCAGCTTTCACGCGGGCACTCCCAATGACCGTTAGAGAATCGCGGTTAGAAGAGGCACAATTGGAAGAGAAAATGTTCCGAAATGCACTGTGGCAAGTAGTCTCAAGCAGTTGATAATGGTGGTTTCTAACTGTGATTTCTTCGGGCATTTTTAATACATCACCTCGGCATTCTGCTATACGGTTTTTGATTATGAACTTGAATTCTCTGTGAACTTCCGTCGGGTTCTAAGAAGCGCTGTAGGGTAGTAGGCAAGGAGTCAAATGTCCGGGCTTAAAATGAGCCGCATTTGCTCGTCTATGGATTGATGAATTGTCAAAAATGAAGACTGCTTTACTGTTCAGTTGATCTTCCCGCAATTTACTGGGATACTGTTCAAGAGAATTGTTGAGATGAGACCAAGTCGATCGGGGATGACATTCATAGTCCAAGACATATATATATATATATATATATATATATATATATATATATATATATATATATATATATATATATATATATATATATTATATAATGTCCACTAGAATCTAATTTGAATCGTCTGGAGTGTGAATGGATACTCTTCATTGAAGAGCCCACAAATGAATCACAACTGTGATTTCTCATAGTTATTCGTGTCTGGGTCACTGCTAACCCAACGAACAACGAGGCTGGATGTGCAGGCGCTCATATTGATAGTAAGTAGTATGTAAACGTGTGGACAAAATTTCCCCGGAAGTACACGACCGGTTTCGCGGTTGTTGCCGCTCATCAGGTATGCGTACCCGGCACTCCTCTGCCCACTCTTCAATGAAGAGTATCCATTCACACTCCAGACGATTCAAATTAGATTCTAGTGGATATATAACATCGGAGTGTACAAGTATGAAGACGAGTGGGCAGAGGAGTACCGGGTACGCATACCTAATGAGCGGCAACAACCGCGAAACCGGTCGTGTGCTTCCGGGGAAATTTTGTCCACACGTTTACATACTACTTACTATCAATATATATATATATATATATATATATATATATATATATATATATATGCCACAATGTTTAGGGTAGCTCCGCTTCAAGAAGTAATCGAATGCAGGGTATTCCTACTCTCGATCGTACTCATGAATGTGAGCATCAAGTGTTGAAATTCTTTTCATCGATATACAACCGCAATTTCACCACACCTGACGTTGTAAGCCATTGCATGACATCAGCTCGTTTGTCTTTCACGTCCGATCGGTTACGTTCTATTGGTTGCATGAATAATTTTTTCCCCGTGTAGGCATCCCTATCCAAAAAGCGGTCGACTGATGAAGTACCGATCGTTGCATCAGTTGCTTTAATCTCCATTTATATTTTCAGCCGAATTAAGGAACACTCAGGATTGTGATCCACAAAAGTTTGGACATGATCATCATCAAACTTTCGATGAGTATTTTCACGCTTCAGGGCCTCTTCACGGTCTGTTTTCGCTAAAGCCCGGAATATTTTAATCTTAACTCTTAGAGTTCGGGCAAGACATATCAGATCGTCTCTATTCCGAACACACTGAACAATAAGTTTTCTATCTTCGTTAAACGTTGCATGGTTGAGTCTTCTCAACTTGCTTAAATCAACCATTTCAGTCGAGGTTGCGCTACTCATCGAGTTCTCTGTAACAAACAGTTTGTCAACTAGTGAACTCCTGCAATGGTCGTCAGTGATAAAGCCACCCAGATTAGCAGATAGCAAACCACCAACAAAGAACGGTGGCAATTCAGTGGCTCATCCGTCAGTCCAACCACGTAAAAAGCTAAAAGGAGCTTCGCTCTAGCTTGCCTTTATTGTCGAATTTGTCCAACTGTTTTTAAGCTTTGAGCAATCGAAAAGATGAACCATTACAAAAGTGGACTATGCATCTCCATTTTGAAGATTCCAGTGCATCAGATGCTGACTTGATAATAGTTCAGTTTGGATGTCGGGGTGTTTTGTTGTACTGCTCAGCAAACGGCTCGTTAGCAGGGCTGAAGTACCATGAATAGAGGCTAAATAATCATGAAATGAAGGCGACATGATCAAGGGAAACAAAGTTTCAAATCTATTTTCATTGTCTATAGGGCGAAACTTTACCACTCTAAACACCACTTATTTCGCTTGGTCATCATTAGCCTCATTGCTGATGCATCCGCCTGTCTGTTTTTTTTAGAATCCTACGTTGGTTAGTTTTATCTCACTAATTCTTGTTCACACTGTTTCCACTTGTCCATCTCAAAGCTTCCCAAATAAACCAAATTAACGATCCACCACCAAAATCAGTATCATCCACTCCCTCGTCAACCTCGTCCACAACTGTCCGCCCAACTCAAGTCAGTTTTGGGTATGAGGATCTCACGAAAACGGGGGATCATTGGCTATCCGGTTTTTTTGATTGGGGAACGTGGCGTGAAACACTGACCACTTGGGCTGCTGGTGTGGTGGTCGGTCGAGCTCGTCTCGGTGGCATACCGTGCGGAGCGATCACAGCAGAGACACGTTCAGTTACGTGTCGTGTTCCAGCTGATCCGGCCAATTTATCCACTGAAGCGCAAGTAGTGAATCAGGCCGGTCAAGTATGGTACCCGGACTCAGCCTATAAAACGGCTCAAGCAATTGCAGATTTTGCTCGTGAACGGATACCGTTGTTCATTTTTGCCAGTTGGCGAGGTTTTTCCGGAGGAATGAAAGACATGTATGACCAGGTAAGTTCATTGGTTTTTTTCATTTCGTTCCGTTTCAAAACCGAAATTGTGTTTGGAGCAATGAAGCGGGATCTTACACGCAGGTCTGTTTCGAAAGTTTCAAGAGTTCCAGCTTGTGCAGCTTTTTGTCCGTGTATGAACGTTGAGGGCGACCAAGTGAAGTGAACATTTGAGCTTGAGAAGTACATTTAATGAATGTCGTAATTTCGGGCTATCACTACCATTTGACGGATCTTTTGAGTCGAAATTATCCGTGGCTTAGATGGCTTAGATCCTTAATTAAGGGAAAGGAAATTAGTAAATTCTTTTACAAGAACGATGGCGGAGGTTCCCGGACCGATGGTTGCCCCAACGTAGAATGAGGGATTTTGTCGGGAAATTTTAACCAGCGCTGCTGACTTAAAAGTCGAAGCGGCAGTGAAATCAGAATTAGAAATGGCCGACTTTTCTTTGGGAACCCCAACTAGATATTTTGACACATAAAGCAGTTGGGCGTTAACCAAGCACGGGAACAGGACTGAATCGCCCGTGAAGCAATTTCTGCTGAGCTATCTTTTGAGACCTGATTGTTTGTTTTTTATTGAGTTTACCAGTGCAGTAATTGTCGACCCACTTTTCGGGTTCTGTCCCTGGCCTGATTCTCCAAATAGAGCGATCGGAACTTAGGTAGTTTAGCGTTTTTTTAGCTGTGGGCTCTCCAGCTCAGTTGTCTCGACCACTTCTCCCACCGTTGAGAAACCCCTGTTGCTTCACTTCTACGTCTATCAGATGGAAGTTTCTGACCAGTAAACTGCTTCTGTCCGTGTTACTTCACTGGAGTATCCTCTTTAGGAGTTTAGTGATTGGTCTTCGTCTGGCTTCTTTTCATTGGCTCTTCGAGCGTGATTGCAACTCCGACTTAGATAAGCCATCCTACATAGTTCTATAGGTTGTGGAGGCATGCAAGCCATCATACCATGTCAAGCTGCGGTCTCGTTGTGATGGCGACCAGAGGTCAGTCTCTCGTAGCGAGTACTTAATCCGAACCGGTTACACTGTTTGTGATGTGTTGCGCATGCCCACAGTTAGACTACCTCGGTGTACTTTTCTCCGAAGCAGATACCAGAGGATCTGTCGAGGTATCCGGTCTGTGACACGGTGGAAAGGTCTGACAACAGTAAACAGTCCGAGTTGGATATGCTAGGCAAAACAATGGGCAATTTTGTAAAACTCATACTCCAGACCTGAGCGCTTTCTCTGCACCAAGAAAACATATATTATTCGGTTTGTGTAACTCCAGCTTCGTAATCGCGAAAATCAAATACGAGTTCGAAGGACTGCACTTCTAGGACTTTCACATGTAGAACAGTTTAATGCAAATTGATATTTTTCCATAGTAGTAAGTCTGCCGCGTATTGCACGGTAACTGTCAGAAAATGGCACTTTCACGGAGAGAACGATATGAATTTCACTTAGTTCTTTCACAGAGAGTACCTTAACTTTTGAAAGGATGATTTGGTTCAGAGAAGGTGAGTAGTTATCGTTCGAGGGAGCAACCGCTCTCAACCTTATCCGTCTTCTCGGGTCTCATTAGCTAACATCTCTCGCGATCGCTGGAACGCCGCAACAGTTGCTAGTCTGTCTATTTCCTTAAAGCGAGACTTTGTGTTCGCCCCTCGCTTTAGACTCTGCTTATCTTCATTTCGCATCTTACTTGGCTTTCTATTCTCGAATCCCTTGTCTCGATCCTTAAATGTTGCTCCTCTTACTTCGAGAGTATCTGGAACGAGCGGTTTTCTTTTTCATGCCAGACGTTTCATTACATCCACCTCACCTGCTATACAAGGTCCAAATTTGTCCCACTTTTAAATGCGGTAATCATGTTTTGGTCCGGGCCTCAATCAAGTCCGACTCATTCCATCCACCTTACCGAGGACTCCACATTTATGAGGGTACGGTCTGACACTCCGTTCGGTGGACGTTTTAGTCTCACTGGCAGGCAATGCGCCAGCACCGGCCCCCACCGAGCCCACGAAACCACGAACGACAGGACAGCCGATCGATGGCATGAATCGATAAACGAGCGACGAATCTTGCCAGCAGCATTTAAGTCTCAAGGCGTGGTCAGCCACACCAGTCGGACCAATGCGCTGCGTGCAACGTGTGGGTACATGGGCTGATTACCTATACATTCTTTGTCTTTCGGTGATAAAACTAGATTCTGAGGCATAACTGAGCTCTCACTAGAGTTAGTGGGATGGAACGAAACAAGATTGACCTCCAATTTGCAAGCACTAGCCCTTTGCAGGACAGTTGCTTTCGTTTATCGCTTTTACAGTCGTTACCACGGTTCCTCTTTTCAAGAACTTGCTTCTGTGGTCCCAATTTTCGTTTCTAGTCACTTGCATGGGGCGTTTGCCCTAACCTGTCGTACTGTTGCTTTTGGCCCCTCATTCATGCCCAGACAAGTGTGGAACTGGGGTACACTCTCTTTGTGTTTCCTCTTTCTCATGATTTTCATATTTTCTAACACAGAATGAATAAATCAGTGTTTACCAAACCGTCCCCTAATCTGATCCTCTGTTTCTTGAGTTCTTGGATTATGGGATTTCCCCTTTCTACCGCTACTCATGCTTATCATATAATGCAAAAACACTTACTAAACTTAAGACGTAGCAATCTGAAATTTTGCAAGCCGCAATTTTTTCATTCAGATAAATTTACCTTAAAAACCAGTGCAACATGTTTTGTACTCATCGCAGGCCAGGCTTGAATCAACGTAGACACGAAGTGAAATAATTTCATCCTAATAACTGTTGCTAGTCTAGAATAGGGAATTCAATGAAGAAGAATTATGCACGAAGAAAATGTCGCGTTGCCTCGATCAGATGCTATTTATACACCCCACTTCATTGCGTTTTACCTCCGAACTTCAAACATTCGTCCAGGTTTTGAAATTTGGATCAATGATTATTGATGCCTTACGTCGTTATCCGGAACCCGTTTTTGTCTATTTACCACCACAATCACAACTTCGTGGTGGTGCATGGGTTGTGGTCGATCCGGCGATCAATCCGGACCGGATGGAAATGTATGCTGACCCGATTGCTTGCCGTGCCGGTGTTCTCGAACCGGAAGGTACCGTGGAGATCAAATATCGCAAACCGGATCTGATTGAAACTATGCGTCGAGTGGATGAACAATGCAATCGTTTATTGGCTGAAATTGATCAACTCCAAACCGGTCGACCGATCCCTTCGACAGACCAGACTAGCTCGGACGCATCTTTGTCGATGAATGAACGTATACGTCAATTACAAATGGCTCTCGAGGCGAGACAGAAAGAACTGCGGCCATACTATCATCAAGTAAGCCCTGTCTTATTTTGTCTTCCTCTTCTCATCGTCTCATCAACGACGTATCCATCATTTTCACCGCCAGTCCGCGAAGTTGTTTAGCATTGGAATCGACTGATGAGAAGAAAACTTACCCGCTGATTGGAAAACTCTGCTTCTTACTTGTTGCATTGCCTGTGCACTGCCACTGAGTAAGGCGATATTATCGGCGTATTCTAAATCGAAAACTGTTCCGTGGGAAAAGATAAACTCCGCCGTTTAGTTGACCAGACAAGGCATTACATAGAACATCCTGTGTGGCAAAGTAGAACAGAAATTGGGATACAGGGTGTTAAAAGTCAGTTCTTCGAGAAAAGCAATCGGTATACTGGTACAGCGTACAACAAGGAAATCTCGAACATTGCTAATTCTTCGGTGGTTTATAAAGCCTCTCGCACCAATCAGATTGTCCGACTTAAAATGTGCCAAACAAAAGTCTTTTTTCGGACTAGTCAGGAAACTTCATTGATGTGGTAAAACAAAAGCATGTCCGACTCACAGGGAAACCTTGTCGCACTCCACCAGAGACGACAAAAGAGTGCAAAACTGGTTTTAGGCCCTAACCCAGCTTGAAGTGGGACGATACGATTCTTTGAGGAAGGACAAATACCTCTCAGGCACTCCATTTCTCGACAAATAATACCATAGTGTGGTCTCATCTACAGAGCCGAAAGCTGAGCGAATGTCTACGAACATGATCATCGTTGGTCTTTGAAAGGTGTGACCGTACTCTAGGAACTTTCGGAGGGTAAAGATTTGATCGTTAGGTTCACGACCGGCGCGAAACCCAGCCTGCTGCTCGCGAGTCTGCCCTTCATGCGTTTGATACAATCTGCAAAGTATGACAGATCCCAGCAGCTTCGACGATATTCGGATAAGGCTTACACTTCTATTTTTAGTTCAGTCGCTGCTCGAGCCCTTAAAGCTGGGGGCAATAGTCGATCCCTACCCAAAGAGGGGATCTGCTCAGAATTCCGAACCTTTGAGAACAACACATGCAATTCTACAACAAGGTGCTCTCCGCCATCTTAAAATAGGGCTGAAGGGGTGTCATCGAAACCCGGCGCTTTTTGATGTTTTAATGCTTGGATTTCCCTGCGAATCTCTGCCTTGGTGGGTAGACCTGTTGAAACAGACCGCGGGATGTGTACCGGACGAGCTATGAGAGAGGCTGACACCGAGGACTAGCTAGGCTTTTTATGAAAGTCCTCAGCCCAGCATTCGACACCGTTGCTGTTTGTGAATCGGTGACCCATAAGCCTCACATCGTTTCGCTCACACCTGGTGGTTCCCTACTGGTGACTTACAACCACAGAATTTGCAGTTAAGACTCGCGTCATATAGCACACAGGCCTGTTTGATGATTGGCGAATAAGCGAGCGGATAAGGTGTACACGTTGATGATTTATTAGTGCAGTCACAGATCGATTCTGACTGATATCTGCTTGACGTGTGCGTTCATAGAGTTGACATCGATCACCATAGTCAAGATCAATATTTGTTTGTTCGTGCGTGTGTGTTTCACTCACGAGATTGTCTAAGTCATGTGGCATACATGAACCCATATGCGCGGAAATGCTACTCTTTCAAACTGCTGAACATTTGCCAAGGCGAGAGAAGGGCAAAAACGTGAAAAATACACCTCGTATTCCACGCTATTGAACTGGATGAGGTTTTCCATGAGGAGTAGGCTGAGTTGTAGGCCGGTCGTGGATGCGGCGGTCAGTACTTCCTAAAGAAATTTGCGTGGCCTCTGACTAGGTCGACAGGGAAACGTTGCGAAACTTTTTGCAGAGAAATCAATCACGTGAAATGTGTTGTCACATCCTAGATCAACTTAAGGCTCTCACAAACGGTTTGTACTGCCCTTTGCCATCTCCACCATTTTCGACCATGCCCCACTGGCTCAAGTCAGAAGACTTTTCTGCCTTAGAATCATCTGAATTTGTTAATGCAAAAACGACAATTTATATACGGCGAATGATGATCATAACCAGGTCTTGGCCCGCTCACTTGTTGTTCTCAGCCAGCTCTTCTGAGTGGTTAGTCTGGGAACAAACCCAGTTAGTTTATTCGATTCAGATGGCAGTTGGCATCTGATTGGTTCTTCGGTTCGCTTTGTTCCCTCCAACCTTGTCCTCAGTTCAGGACAGGTGAAGATGTGCTGGCTGTTTGCCAAACCATCGTGCTGCCTATAAGCGAACCAAGCCGTTTATTGGCAATGTGCCAGTCCATTCTCTCACACTGGAATAAGACAAACTTGCCACATGCCACTGCTTCTATTCAGTTTTGCCGTAGAGAACATTCCATGGAGCACTGTGTGGCCCAAAGTTTGTAGGTTTTAAGTCCTCTCAGAATAAATGAGTGAGCAATAGTAAGGTTGTTCATTGTGTTAGCTACCTTCCTACCGAGATAATCACTGCACAACTTCCGATGGTTTGGATTTGGTTTTTTTGTGTCTGCCGATCGTCGATCTCTCCGTACTCTATGTTTACACACTCCGGTCAAGCCTGAAAGAAACGACCTGGCTAGCAAAGTATGATTTGACACAAGGGTATGAAGGAGTTAGCGTTGACGGGATCATCGTTGATTCGAAACAGTGACATTGCTCAGAATAGAAACCAGTGACAAGAATGCTGATATTCCAAGGAAAAATCTGAATGTCATCGGTACTCATGGGTACTTACGGATCTCGCTTTTGTGATTTCTTCATCGTACTTCACTTCAGGTTGATGTCGACGCAAGTATGCTATGCAGTGGAGATATACTGTTAAAATGCAGGTGGAAAATAAAGTGACTGAGAGGGGGATTTTTCAATTGTTGAGTTCGTTCGAATGATAAAATTACCGAACTCACGCATAGAAACGACACCCACGCTCCCGTAGCGAGTATAATCATCTGTCAACCATGTCACAAGGCCGCACCGGGATTTTCAAATATTTTCTGGTGAATCATGTTGGTTTCTTACCCGAATAAAGTTAGCGCGATGTGTAATGTTCGCTGAGGTGATTAGTGGTTGAAAGATGAACAACGATACTATTGAAGAAAGGTACGCGATTCTCAACCAGTGAACTTGGCCATATAAAGCGTGTTAGACTTGTACGTTGTGGTCCGGGATCGACCCACTCATTCCTTCAAGATATTCGAGGATATGGCTAGGTGTCGCAACCAGTAGCGCCCTTTTACTCACACTTTATTCATTCGCTTGACACTTTCAGATGTGGTTTTCTACTTGCTTTCTCATTCCCTTGATTGCTTCGATTTCCGAGTGAGGTTTGTACAACCGGAATCACCTTACCGGGCTCCTAATGAATGGTTCTTCCACCGGAAAGAACATTATGGCATGGGCTGTATCTGATACAACACACTAGTCACGGTTTCCATGTCTTTCTCCCATAGGAAGAATAATTGGACCTTCTTGTCAGGTCGTATCCGCAAATTGTCTGTCTGTTTTCTGCCAAAAGCATACTGTACATTCGTCGATTTGGACTATCCTGATTCCCGTTTTCTTATTTCCAAACCCTTCTGTGTTCTAGGTCGCTTGCACTTTTGCCGATCTGCACGATACACCTGGTCGCTTACAATCACGTGGATTAGTGCACGGACTAGTGGAATGGCCTAAGAGTCGAACATTTTTCTACGCACGACTTCGACGTCGTTTACTGGAGATGCATGCGATTCGTTTGATCAACTCTACAACTTGTGGCACGCCGATGGATGATGTGATGACCATGCCAATTAGCACACACCTCGTAGAGTATTTGTCTCATCTCACGCGTATTCCAGCCCTTCCTGTCCGTGCCCGCACGGCGAGTGAGGCGACTGAAGACGAAGCATCATCACGATGGGTCGAACAGCATCAATGGAACGGTGATACGACACCGGACCAGATGAAATCAGGTTAGTGTGATATCAGGAAGCCGCGGTGTGGGGATCGATGTACGGTTTGATATATCACTTAATAGAGTTTTACTCATTTATTTGAATTGTCAGTGAATCTAAACAAGGGGATGTAAAATTCATCTGGCACACGTATCGCGGTCAGCGAAGCTCACATATCCAGGCAATAGAACTAGCGTTCTACCTCGGAATGCGGCGTTATCGCCTCCGTTTATGCTCGCTCATACACACACACACACGAGATGTAGAGAGAACGCGAGTAAACGCAAACATGCCAACTTTTCATGTGACATTTTCTGGTGCAGCTCAGCCAATCACAGTTCTTTCGTTCGGTTTCTCCAGTGTCTCTTTCGTATATATGTTCTCCATTTTCATGCTGTAGTTCACTATGTAAATTTTGAGAGCAAAGCACGCTAAGCAATCTTCTGCCCATATTCACGCGGCAAGGAAAATGGGGTTAACTATTTATTCATCATCATCACCATCAACGACTTATCGGTCGAATTGTTTTGACTCCTTTAGGCGCATGCCAGATGGCGAGTCACATACGTCATCATTTAGTCCGTGCCGGGCCAGCTGTTGCTCTGGTTTGTCGCACTAGCTCTAGTGACTTTTCTACTTTCCGAACATTTTGTTTTATCTATACAAAACGGACAGTTTATGTTAGTGCATTGATCCAAACGTTTTTTATAACCGGGCCTTCTGACTGGCTCTTTTAATTGCAGTCCCGAATGGTTGGTTTCATCCCGTCCAGTTATATATATATATATATATATATATATATATATATATATATATATATATATATATATATATATATATATATAATATTTGGATCTCATTTATAGCGTCAAGAGTGTGAATGACTGTTCTGATATAGCGACTGTCGCTTCCTAATTCTAACTTCTCTATTCCTTTTATGTGAATCCGAACCATCTGTATGAATAGTGAGTGGAATCGTACTCAAGCAAAATGCTTTGTGCTTCACTGTACTGTGTTGATTATGCGGTTGATAATGGCGATGTTAACACCTTATCTGTGTTTGAACGTTAAGGCAAATGAATGGTAGCCACATACTTATTACAAGAGCTCAGTCAGACTTTCCGTTCATTCTGCTTTTATGCCGATTCATCTTCCTCGTCCCATTCTCCGGTTTTTTTTTTCTTTTTGTCAGGTGGGGATCCCGATACGCCATCTTCACCGACCCGATCGTGCACAGAAAATGTTGGCAAATCAGAACGGTGTGATTCCGTTGACCCGTCGAATCATTATCCATCAGCGGATGAGATTGCATGTGGTGTGCCGAAAATCGGTAAGTAAACTATTCTCAACAGGTCGACCGTAACTATGCCTCAGTAATAATGACTGAATACATTGCCGATGATTGCTAATTCCGTCTCCTCTTCCCGAATGAGGCGTTCAGTTGTGCCGTCTGGTTGGGAATTCATGTTGATCAAGCCATTTTTTTTAGGGGGGGGAGGGGAGGGGAGGCGGAGAGTTCAGAACTCCGGGCAGAAAATTTGAACTGCTGGGATAATTCCTCTAATGTTTATTGCAGGTCCGATGCACATAATGCTGTCAGAACGATACTGGTACTCTTCCTCAGTATCTGAGGGATGCAGGTTTTTGGCCTTACGTGACTCTGCTTTCCATGCCTCAGGCACATGTTAATCCGTTCTTGTGTTTATTTCTGTGTTCTCTTGATACTATATAAGATCGAGTTTGATATATTGGAGACTAAATTCATTAGGATTATGAGTACCGACGTGATTTTCAAACGGAGACTTTCAAATCAAGTCATCTCCAATAATTTATCTAAGAACGTGAAGTAAATGCTATTTTCAGAGCTTTTAGTTAGTTCCGTTTGCTTTTTTTGACCAATAACCACACGCTTACTTGCTGTGGTTTTGGTTGTTGCTGCCTCAAAGTATTGTCGATTTCAAATTGATATCAAACGAATCATAATAATTATATAAACGGAAAAAGAGGTATGGGTGAAGATTAGTTAGGCGAAAAAATATCAAATACAACCACCCGGCGGGCTGATCTCGCGGACCCTAACTCGGAAGCTTAAAATATCACACTGAACCGAGCGTACCGGTTATTTGTTTCACACCTTTTCTTCCATTTCATGGACCACCCACCCGTTATGACCTTTAAGCCACCACTCCCCTCAGTGAACATTGCGTGCTTTTTTTATTACATGCTTGCGCATGAGTGCAGTTGAAGGGGTATATACCACATAGCCACGAGGGGCCACTACACTTTTGGGGATAACCGGTAACCAAACCCTGAGATTTGGAGTGGTAAAGAACCACATAAGGTTCCAATAGGTCAGGTGTGGTAACGATTCGGACTACAGTCCATGACTGTCTACCACCTCGGACCTCCGAGACGGTATGCAAACGCTCTAAAGCACTCGACCACCACCGGCGTTGAGGAATTCTGTTCGGGGAACACACGTCTCAGCCATAGCCTAGTGATCTTCAGTGTTTCATCTAATGGTTTGTTTTGTGTCCGATACTTTGTGTTTAACCTCAGCATTGCTGATTCAGTGTTCCCACCAGAACCGAGCAATATTATAAAAACATTGATGCTCGAATATCATCAATCTTCGCGTATCCTCCACCCGCAATGGCCCCGTTTCTGAACTTTACAGAGGAAACGCTCTAACTATTGCAGTGTACGCCTAATGTCACTTTGATGCGACAGCTGACTGAGTTCGACAAAAGCCACACGCACCTTCTGTATACGCTCTGACGCTTCACCTCAAATCCGACCTCCCAGCGCAATTCACTTGCCTAAGTATCATAATTTATCCACCTGGTTTATTGTCTTCCCAGGCGTGGTAAATCTAAATTTTCGATCGAAACGGTTTACAGGAGCTTCTTGCGCTTTAAAAGGCTGAGATAATCTCGAAAATTGCTACCAAAATATTCAGGAAAGCATATAACTTACCTGGATTTTCATTTAGTAGAACTGTGTTATGTTGGGTTGCTATCTCCGCAGTCCCCCAGTTCCTCACCAGTTCTGGCCTAGGAGAGCTTCTAGGGACTCAGCACTCGAATGGTCTAAGTCGAGGTCATCTTTGATGAATGGATCCTTTCAAGTTATGATGTCTGACAACTTATATGTACTCATGTTTCTTAAGTCTAGAACAAATTTTTTTAGCGCAAACTTTATTCGAATCGATTCATTCCTTAATGAGGGTAGCAGCTCAGGCGATATGGACAATATAGTGAGCTTATTTGTGGCTAGTCCGTCAGCTGTAGTAGCGTGGTTAAATCTGACTGTTTTTTCACACGCTCGTGCCCGCTGGGCTTGATATGTTTAGATTGTGGACACCTAGCTCAGCGTTCAAGGGTTAATGAGAACCACCAATCTAAGGTACGAACGACCCAAGTTCTGGAATACACTGATAAAAACATGATTACCTTTGGACACACGACATTTCTCTTCCTGTCAGGTCATTTAATGTGTTCAACAATTCCTGTTTCACTCCTGGAGTTTCGGATTACTATTTTGACTACTAATTGGAATGATAGTAATTAGTGGTTGACTTTCATCCACGTCAGCGGAAATAACTGTTGGCTTGTATCTTTGAAACGAAGATCAAGGGTTCCTATGTTTCACATAACGACAGCGTTAGATCTTGGTACCTCGTCACCCGTACGTTTTCTTACCTTTGATTTGATGGCTGCTTTCGACTGAGTTCCAACCCAGAATCGAACACTGCTCTGGCTTCGTTTATCCTTCACATCAGAAATACTGCGTGGAACTCATTATCAATGAACAAGACACGTTTTGATTAAGGTACTGATTCGCCAGCGGAGCAGCAACACCAGCCAATCTGCTAAAGAAGTTTAGTTTTTATCAAACATACTACGACCAATGAAGTCTCCTCTCCCTCCTATAGTGCTTGTTCATTATTATTATTATTATTATTATTATTATTATTATTATTATTATTATTATTATTATCTTATAAGTAAAATTAAGTATTCATAGAAATTCTGACTTCCTATACTGATGTTTTTTCATCCAGGTGTCCAATACAGTTCTGGTTTTGCACGTGATTTGGCCATTCTGCGTCAATGGTTCATACAAGCGCACACCTCCGTAGGTCGCGTAGGCACTGAGGAAGCGTCTGTTCCCAATGGAAGTAGCACAAAGCTATCCGGTGATCTTTCAGATGCCAAAAATTCATCGTCTACAAGTGCGACGACGAAAAAAGGACGCAAGTCTTCACGTCCCAAACCCCATCGATCTTTGGCGACGAGAAGTCCAAAGAATGGTGATCCCGTTCGCACGGACTTGATCAGCGGCGGTTCGGTCTCGATAAGCCCCGAGGCTGCGGAACGTGCTTGGTCAGATGATCACATGGGTGTCGGTGCATGGTTGGCGCAACAGCTCGGTTGCACGCAGTTCTACCATGTGCCAAAGCTGGCTGATCTAGTCAAAAAAGAGGGTCCGACAAACACAAACGCACTCACGGACGATGAAAATTTGGTCGATGGAACAAGTGTCGTGCATGAAAAAGCCCCGGTGACTTTTATCGGTGCGCAAATTGAGGCCTTGAAACGAAAGCATATGTTTGAACGATTTCAGAGGTACATTTTTTCTCTCCCACACACCCGTGTTCTGATTTTTGCCTCTTCTGCTTGATAGATAATTTTAGTGCATAACGTTTCATTTCAATTCTGGCAGCTGCTGACATTGCATTGTACTGTTTGTAACAGCCTAGGTACTTTGGCGTATGCTCCCTGGGTTGAGAAAAAATGGTCAGTTCACGCAAAGTGAAAGAAAGGCATAAAAGCCAAGTCATTGGATTTGATAGAGCAGGATTTCTGGTTGGGACCTATGAGATCCACCTATCCACTGGTTAGATTTGGTGGAGGGGGGATGTAACAACATATCTCGAGCAACGACTTTCGTGTATTCATACACTTTCTTCATTTTTGAGCTTTGCTTTTTGTTAACTGCTTTGCTTTCCGAATTAGGCTCTTACTAAGGGATAACAACCAGAATCACCGCACTCAGTGGCTATTGGAAATAAACTGAGGATGTTCTCTGTCAGCAGAACCCAGTCTCGTACGCGCGAGAATCAAGCCGATTCCAGATCCGGTCGGGGTTCTATCGATCACACCAATACACTTGAACAAATTTTAGAGCACAAACAAATCTTCCGTAGGTCCACAATCTCTGTCTCCCTTGACATGAAAACGATATTTGATTCGGTCGACTACACAGTCCTATCGCACTGCTTCTGGACGAAGAGGGTGCTGTAAAAATTAATTTCTCTTCTCAATGCTTGTATGCAATCACAACCAAAGTCGATTTCGTGCTTACGGCGATCTTCCTCTTGAATTCATCACAAAAAATGTTGTTCATCAGGATTTCCCTCCAACGTTGTTCCTTCGTCATTGAAATGAGTGTTGCGGTAAACCCAGCCGCATGTGAGAATAGTGGTATCGATCGTTTTTCAGGTAAAAACCCGTTTGACTTAGAATGCGTGGACAATATTGTTCTTCTGAGTGAAGATCTAAGTTGCGAGTTTTTCTAGATAGCCCGGTGTATATTTGGGACACGATTTGCACTTTTGCAGTGTAAAATGTTGCTGCAGAACTGGGTGGACCTCACATCAAACATTGTCCTAGCAGAAGACGTTTTAGCTGTATATGATAAGTTTCGTTACCTAGGTAGTTATATCCCACCAGGTAGTCGGATATCGGATGAAACGTCCTCGCGTATACAGAAATCTCGTTTGGCCTTTACCAATCTCAGTCATCTGTGGCGCCGGCATGACATCCGATTGAACACCAAGTGTGGAGCGTGCACGGCGGCTTTTAGGTTCGTTCTTTACGGAACATAAACATGACCGGTACAGGTGAAAGACGCGCGAATACTATCGGTGTTTGAGCACCGATTCGTTCGCAATATTGCCGGAACGTGGTGGGAAAACCGTATCAGCAATATTGAGTTTAGGCGTTGTTTTGCTCTATCTCAAGACTGTTCTGGGGAACAAGCGTTCAATCTTAACCGACTAAGATGGTTGGAATACGTGTTACGTATGCCCACCGATAGACTTCTCCGGCGTACGCTGCTCCCCGAGGCAGGTAGCGGTTGGAGGGTAGGTCGAGGTGGTCAGTCCGTAACATGGCGAGACGGTATAAAAACCTTGAGCAGTGGACGCGTTCGAATAGGACGTGTTGTACTTCCGGGTTGGGGTTCACGAGACTCGCCTATCGGATGGTTTACTACATAAAGTGATATGTTTAGTTACCACAGTCACTGGTCTAGTTGCATTTGCACTCTTTATGTTCGTGATTTGCATTTATAACTTACTTTTCTGTTCGCTTTCTTTTTATACTTCTACTTGTTTTACCCTGGATTAGACGACGCTGCGAAGTTGCCACCAGAGCCAGAGAACAAAAGTGCTAGATTTATGATTGAAAGAACTGAACTGAACTACTCCTATATCTTCTATGCTTTAGTCAAATGTAGGTTCAAAATTCCTGTAGTAATCAGTAATGAGAACACTATTGGTGAAAGCAATAAATAATCTTTTTATATATATGTACATATTATTGTGGACCTATTGACCCCATAGTTTCACCTACCCCTCCCATATGCGTTCTCTTCTATTTGTTTTAGTACACTTTCGGCATCCACTGACAAAACCAAGGAGTTGGTCACTATGCTGCATCAAATTCTATCCCCAACCGAATGTGCCCACCTAGTTCAACTTCTGACCGCAACCACAACAACAGCAATAACCCATGACCACGGGGTCGGATAACGTCACGACTGCTACTCACCTTAGTGATGAACCCTAACTAACTCTGACCTCAGTCTGGTATCAAGTGGGCTTAAACAATGCCCCTTTCCAGCTTTCGGTTCTCTAAATGCTTTCTAATCTAGCCTCCATTTAGTCTCATCCCTTGGACCGATTATTGGAACAACTTTTCACCATTGCTATCTCTTTTCCTGCCACTTCCCGTCGACTTCTCAGATCTTCCAATATTACTTTATCCACCATCTTCATGACCATGATCATCACACTTGTCACACGTTTGTTTGTCTGTATGTCTATCAATCTATCAACCCAGTCCATCAATCAGTCCACCATTCACGATCCCACCTCTGACCACGGATTCTGTCTAACGTGCTCATCAGCTGCAAACATTCCACAAAGTTTTCACCACTGATCGGCGTCGTGTGATCAATTCTTGACAAATTCCCTCATTTCTTTAAAGCCGATTAACAAGTCAGATATGATAAGGAAGTTAATGCTTTCCTATGACGCACGCACGTACATACAGACATACATATCCATCGTACAACTCAGTACGTTGTGTATTGAACAAGACCCCTTACGCTCATTGTTACGGAACAGTTTTATTAGTTTTCTTCGCATTCACTCATCATAGGTCACAAATATCGATAAAGAACTGGAAACCAAAAATTCGGAAATGGTGAATCATGTCACCACGATTGTTTGGTCATTTCTTGCACTGTCTGATCTGAGTTGAATCGATACGCGTTCATCTGTTCTGAGTTACTTTACTGCGTGGTGTAACTTCGATTGTTCTTCTTTTGTTTCCCACTCATTTCCACTCGATGCCTTTTCTCCTTTGTCTTCTACTCCTACCCCGGATTCATTTTCTCAATTGACGTATGAACAGCATCCGGGTCCCGACACGACCATTCACACCACCGCTCGTTTGTACACACAACCTTTCTCTCTCTTTCTCTTTCTCTCTCTCTCTCTCTCTCTCTCACACACACACACACATACGAATTAAAACCTCTTAGTTTCGTACTACGATAGGCTTTCTTATCAAACACAAATGTGGGCGAGTGCTCTCCTTACTCCCTTGTTGAAGACCAGTTAGGATATTTACTGGGTTCGAAACCCACTGGTGAACTGGGATTCGGTCGAATAAATGTGTTGCATAGCATGGACCTGAACGCTGTATCTTATCGCGAATGCCCCTAGGGAAGTTTGGGAAGAACACGCTCGTACTAGGGATCAGTAGTACCACTTCTCGTTTATGATACAAACCGGACAGACGGAAGGTCACACGTTTTGCCCGATCCGTTTGAATGGACGGAGTGCTCGGGTCAAGCGTGGATCAATTCCCTGAAGCATATAGATGTGGGTAGCGATTCGGTTATCGGGTCAAACCATCGTGCGAACGATTCTTGACTAATCACGTCCAGCTAGACATCTCTGACGGCATGTCTGTTGTCAGTGATAACCGTGAAATACTTCTGCATTTGAATCACCGGGGCATTCTAACGAAAGTTTACACCTTCAGTGTAGGACCTTTAAATTTGCACGTAGTAACTGAATCTAGAGCGGTCAAATACGATAAGCCCAACCGACAGGTACAAGGTGAGAGAGAGGGGGATCAATAATTAAATATCGTTCGACTAAGTTCCTTTTGTCATGAACCTCACACCTCTGTGTCCTGACTGGTTTTGGTTTCTACCTCACGGCATCGTCAAGTCGAGTATGACACGAATGGAAGCACAAATAGAAAAGAAAGTGGAAATCATGTACACAAATAAGGAGTTTGAATGAAAATACGCCACTGATCTCGGCCCCTGGCCATGCCATCTAATATTTCCGACCATCGGGTAGGCAGATCTTTTTGTCCAAACCCAGAGGCCTAATATGGCCCAATCGATCAAGCCCACTGGTTATGATTTTCGTACGCCCAACGCGTTCCCAATTGGGTGCGCGTTGGGTCACGTTGGGCGGCACTTCCTGCGCTCAATTGGGAGCGTGTTGGGCTAGCCCAATGTTGGAAAAAATCGCTGGAAATGAGTACCTTTTCTTTTTTCTTATCCATCTTAACTGCCCGTTTCTTGGTCTATTTGTCCACTACTAATCCTTTCGATCGAAACCACTAACCTACTTCTGATAAAAATACTTTGTTTTTGAAAATCAGATTGTTTATTATAAAAGTGGTGTAACGAAAATTTGTGAGACAAAGTATGCTGTTTTTGTAACGCAGATATATTTTAAACATTGTGGTACTTTTATTGTTATATTTCTTGTAAAATTTCACGAACTTCTGTGCAATCTTTGCAGGCACCTGTTACGAGTCATTTTAGTCCAACGTCCGCCCAATACCATTGGGCATTGTGCTGCTTGGGTTATTACCATTTCACGGACCGACCAACCCGGCCAATGTTCCACCCTCGAGGTCTGAGATCTGCCGCTGACGGTCACATTGATGGTAGACAATAATCCCCGGTCGCTCGACTTATTACCACGTCTGACTTATTGGGGCCTTATATGGTTCTTTAGTTTGCTTCAGGGGACCAGGGTTACCGATTGTCACTGAACCTTAGCTCGGAACAAAATATGAAACACACGCGAGATCCAAAGCCGAACAATTCACTAGCTAGAGTGATAGATGAAGTTGCAGGAAGCGAAATGCTTAGATTTGAGGGAATTGAACAATAAACTAGAAAATAAGACAACTAGGCACAATGCTTTATTTTTTATTCATCTTTTTGGGGTTTGAACACAAACAAGCGAGGAAAATGCGAAGTGAACCCAAAAATGGTGAGTGTGGGTGGTAAAAATGATATCCAACAGTAGAAAGAAAATGTTGAAACAACTAGTTGTAGGAGAGAAATACATTTTCTTCGTGACCGCCAGTCCAGTTTTCCGGCGCTTGAGCATTTTCCCAAAGATAGCGTACTCATTGTTATACAACTTGTTGATCTAGGGCGACATGTTGCAATTCGATATTCGCCTCGAGTCACCTTCAGCTAAACTCTGCGCTGGGATATTTTACTTGATTGTTCCGTT
This sequence comes from Fasciola hepatica, assembly GCA_948099385.1. NCBI lineage: Eukaryota > Metazoa > Platyhelminthes > Trematoda > Plagiorchiida > Fasciolidae > Fasciola > Fasciola hepatica. Next base: position 3,562,553 of record CANUEZ040000131.1, read on the forward strand.
AAAACTGTCTAAAAAGCCCCACAGAACATTGGGAACGAAAGCGTGGCGAACAAGATCGTTTTCAGTTATTCGTACCCATTTCAACAGACAACATTACATACGACTCAAGAAACAAGAGGCTGAATGATGATCCAAATCTGTATCTGCATATGAGAGTGTGTGTGCAATTGATCACAGTGTAGAATGTCCAAGTGGTTCCCAGGTGGAATGTCCAAATGGTGCGAAAGGCGTTTAGCACATCTACTGAGTGCTTTGACTCAACAAGGTGTGAGCGCACAACACTCGCGATTGTCCTTATTGCTCCCGTTTTTAACCAAGCGGGATGGTGTTCACGAATGCTTTCGGATAAGCGCCTGATCGCGCGATCTTTGTGCGTATCACATTGCACAATCTGTCAGATACGCCCTATGGCCGTCCATATCTGCCGAATTCCAGTTTTTACTACTGAAACAATTGCCAATAGCCAAAAATCAGGTAACGGCCGTGGATTAGGGGACAAATTCGATGGAGTGCAATCGCAATCGGATAACCAATGTATACTACCTTTTTCTGCCACGAACGCTTTCCAAACGGATGAACAGTTCGAATCAGGTTAAGTTGTACCCCCTTAAACATAGACTCTGGAATCTCCTGGCACACGGAAACAATCCTGACCTTCAACTCCTCTTTGGTCTCCGGTTTCGGGTTGCAAACCACCCGTTTCACATAAACCTAAAAAAAGAAATTCATGGTACTTAAACCTGGAGATCGTGCTGGTCAAGCTATCGGTCCTTTCATTCCGATCCACTGCAACGAGCGGGTCTAATCAAGCCAATTTGTGACGAAAGCTGTGCTATGCGATGGTGCTCCATCCTGTTGGAACAGTACCGTTGACCAAAGTGGAAGCGGTGAACCGTTCAGGTAGGGCTTGGGTGTCTCCTGCAACATTTCCAAGTGGTAAGTAGAATTTATCTTGTCAGGTAAAAACACGGGACCGATTATTCGGGAGTGATGGAATGCACACCAAGCGTTCACCTTCTTGTCACCTTGTTAATGGCCTTCATGGTGGATGAAGGTATTGTTCTTGTGCCAACTAGTCCCGTGTTGAAAGCCACTCACATTATGCAAGTAAAATGTAGATTCATCGGGGAATAAAGTATCTTTGGGTAGTGTTGGCGGTCACAGGGGTCGATTTTGGAGCCATTCGCGAAAGTCCAAACGCCACTGTTCGTCACCGAGACATGGAGTGTGAACCGGACACGATGAATAGCTTTTGCAACCCTCCCGTGCTGGGATATTTGCGACAGAAGTGTGGAAAATTTCTAGTTCTCTAGAGACCTCCCAGACAATCGATTTCCTAATTTGATCAATTGCTGGCTGGTGGTAACTGATCGTGGATGCCCGGGTCGTTTCGCAGGCATCACGCTTCCAGTTCCCATTAGTCTGCGCACAGCATTGTAGCATAACTGGTGGGACGGCTTCGGTCGTTCCGAGTGGCGCAGGTGAAACTCCTCGCAAGCTTTTCTCAGGCTGAGGTCTCCAACCCTAAGCGCCGCTAGCTCAGAAACCTTCGTAGCAGACCAGGTCGTCGATACAGAAAATGGGATCATAGGACAATTGTTTCTATTCTTCGAAAGCTGAACGCGCGTTGCGGACATGGCAGGTGTGGCACATAAGGGCGTAGGCGACTGAGACAAACCATGAACAACGTGCTCAGTCCCATTCGTTATCGAAATGCAGTCCAGCCGGTTGTCGAAAGTCTGACAATCAAAAGGGGCACGGAACAGACAGGTCTTGGTTGAAAACTGGGTGACTGAGTGAGCGCATCTGCGTATGTGCGCACATTTGCAGAAGCTAGGATCAACAGCGAAATTCAAAGCAGTTGATTTCTTGCATGATTTTCGTGGGCTGAGGCCTCATAATCTGAACGTAGCACAACTGTTTCGTGTCCGAACTTGCATGTTGCGCATGTGGTTTGGCAATGGCGCGTTCATCAATGTAAATACAATTCAACCTGGGCATGCGCATCACTGTCTGCTTGACACGAGCGTCAGTTAGGCTCCATAACCAGCCGCATTGTATGTCACTTTTGTTCCTCGCTTGTGCGCATGCACAGGGATGTGCTCACTCTGTCACCCGGCTAATACTCAAGATCTGTTTGCCCCATGGTCTTTTTGATCGCTAGAATTCTCACAACAGGTGTTCCGATCTGTCCCTTTAACCTGATGTATGGAGAGACTATTTTGCCTTCGCATCATATCAGGCAATTGGTAGAATACTGTGACTGTACTAGTTGCTAGGCCACGTGTCCAGTGTGGACGACCGAACCTTGGGGCTTAAACACTGCTAACAGGATACAGCCCTCACACTATGGATCCACCCCATCGTCGGCTATCCTGTCACTCGTGATTCTGTTGTCTCAAGTCTTGGGCTTGGAGGGCATAGATGCCGTCCGCTGACGCGGCTTGGCGGCCTGAGCCAACACACTCTCACAACAGGTGTACTGAATCTCGATACAGAAAGAGAGCAGATCACGTGGTCCGTGCCTGTCTGTCTCAGTATAACAGAGTAACGAGATAACAACCATTGCGTTCTGCTCTCAACTAACCGTATTCTAACTCCACATAATAGTTCCGTAAAGCTATATAAGAGCCTATCAATTCAACTTAATTTGTCGTCGATGCGGTATCGATTGTCTTCACTGCGTCGCTAATGCGCGCCGGGTTGTCGGATGAACGGAGCACGGTGAAGGGGTGAACGGTACGAAAGATGGGGTATGACTCGCCAACATTGAAGGATCCTTTGATTACCTATCGTTGACTTGAAGTTATGCCGTCGTTAATTCAAGTGAGTCGCATGTTACTCCACGTGAAGCCACCAGGTTTTTACAGACATCAAAGTGCAAATCACGTCTTCTTCCTCAGTTAAAAAACGGTTTGGAAGATATACGATTGATTATATATGCCTTGAACTGAAAATACAATCCCACTTTGATAGTAAGGAAAATAATGAGGGAGAGAAACAGAATACTTTTGATAAAACGCATTGAAAGAAAAGAAGATACAAATGTAGATTTAAAGCAGAATTTCCTGAGATATCGAATTTGAAAGATAAGTTAACGCTATTCGGGCACAAAATCGACGAAATATGAAGATCAGTGTGAAATGTCATAACGCGATACTTAGAAGATTGAACTGTGTGTAACTGAATGGTGCGCGGAGTATACTCATCATTTGGGAAATCTGAGTGAGATGGGGTGAAGATACATTCAGAACACTAGGAAAGGTTGCGGAAGAGATCACTTTGTTCAGAATAGCTCACAGTTTTTTGAAAATAATCAGATAGATTATTGATCCTCTTTGGTTGATACTGCACTACCAATAATTGCGACGTTAGTATATTACAATACAGTTTCGGAGGAGCCACGCAAGAAATTGCCAACTTAAATTTGGAGAAAAAAGCGAAATCACAACAGCTCAAAGAGTGTGAAAGTTATTACTCAGGAATCTGGGCGACCGCCGGCAAACCTAGTGTTTGCAAAACGTCCCTAAAGATTGTTTGTATACCATGTCAATAAAAGAAATGAGCCACAGAAGGAATGACTTTTGTGTAGTATCAGTGGTCTTGGAATGAAGTTAAAGTTTGTAGTATAGCCAATAAATGTGCATCTAACAGATTTGACAGAGTAATTTAGTGTTTTATAAGGACAATGAACTGGATAGGACGCATAACATCATCCTATCTATGTGGTGTTTCCGGGGCGTGAGTACACTATGTTCTCATTCAAAGGAAGAAATCGATGCTCCAGCACTTCTGTGTTCAAATACCTCGGTCGACTGTTGAGTAATACATCGCTTACTCATAAACGATAGCCCAGAAGAATCTGTTTTACGGCAAAACCATAGAACTTTGAAATATTGTGTGGCCTTTATCCAACTCATCAGAACAAAGAGAAGGCATAAGTTGCGACATACAAACATTCCGTTAACTCTTATCAACCGCTGATTTAAGACATGTCAGTATATATACATGGTACAGTAGAGGGGTAAATGCAGTGGTAAAGTGGGCACGATCGAAAGTTCTCCTCTCTATTCTAATGAAAACAGCCGAAGTTTTCACTGGGTCGGTTGGGAAAATGGTTCACATAGAACGACAATGTGGTATTTCTAGTAAAATGCTATAATTTTCGTTTACTTTGCTGGCGCGATGGCAAACGAAAAGACGGAATTTACTACTCTCATTCTACTTCATCATTCTCAAAATGTTATCTATTTGGTTGAAAAGTCGTACTTTCTGTAGGGTGAAACAATACAATCGAAGAGGAAATACCGAGTACGATAACAGATTATTAGACAGAGATGAGGGTAGCAGATTTTGGTCAAACAATCTGCGTAAAGTAAATCAATTCATTACAGGTGGAATATTAAGTTGCTATATAACCCGTCAGATGGTGGCCGAGACTAACGCAGTTCGTAACCATTTGATCGTAATTATAATGCGAATGCACAAAAACACCATAAGCCACCAAGACGGTATGGACATCTCGGTACACTTTTTTGTCCAATTGGAAGACTTTCATGGCAATCACAAAAGTAGACAACTCCTCCGTTCACGAACGAACTCCATCGGATTTTCCCCCTCATTATTGTTAATCGACTGAAGTTTGACTATTGACAATTGTTCCAGTAGTGAAAACTGGAATTCGACTGAAATCGACCATGATCAGAGTTATTTTACAGAACATATTCACTGTACATTGCGCAATGTACCTATTCTCACTGGAACAGGTGAGTGGATACACAGAAAAGAGATTCAGAATATAACACTTTATCCTTTATTCGAAAGCATAATTGGTTTGGATGCGAACAGGATTAGTAACTGCGCAAAGTAGAGTGTCCTTTTATCTGCTCCGGATAGTCTCCATCGTATAATTTCGCCTTTGAATGGCAATCGGAGAGAAAATGTTTTGGGGCTTCTGTTTGTTTTGGCCTCTCTCATTTCCTTGCACCGCCTTGCCAGTAACACAGTTTAGGAGAGCCTTTTTAGGAAAACACTTCCCCGAAAACAAACTTCTTTTCTTATTGTGCCTTCCAAGAAGATTTTCCTTGCCCTATTAACCAAGCAACGTATTAAATTTCTCATTTTAGCGGCTCAAGACAGTGATAAAGGATGTGTTGTCCGTTTCTCGTAGCCCTTCTATGCACTGATAACTGAACGGAACAATCACTCCGATGAGTTAGACGTACATCTGAATACGGTAAATCACAATCTCTTTCTAATGACAAAATAAACTTGACATTTAGATGGGTAATGTCAAAATTGTTAAACAGTGGATTTTCGTACTCATGGATATCTACAAAAATGTGTTATCTTCCGCATGTCGTTGTTACTCATGGCAAAACCCCCAGTTATTTTCGAGTCTGGCCATGGAAATACCGGCAAATAAGAGTCCTCAAGGTGATCCAACAGCTAATCCTTTCTTCTGAAGATAAATTTCACCGTTGAACTAAACCCGGTTACATGTGTGCAGGCAACTAGTAAATATTTCAATTCATCCAACGGGATACCTAAATCGATTTCGTTGTCATGCGTGTATTCGCTGAGGTAATCAATTGTTTCGCTGATCAGGACATTTGTAAGCAGTGACGTAACAGCAAGTGATATCACTTACTTGCTTTCTAGACCCAGGTTCTTCACACTTCCTACAAAATGAAATTTGTCCTGTAGACTGCGACTCTTACTGGTTCCAATAAACTAGTCAACCACTTTGATACTAGGTGATGCAGAGCAAGTTCAGCTCACGATGCTAGAGATCGCCCTTTCTCTCATCCATTATAGACTCTCAGCTGTGAGTGTGCATTTCAGACCGACGCTAATTTATGGTGTCTTGCACGGTCACAATCGCAACTTTATGAAATCCCACTCGTCCAATATTGAAGTCTTGTCCAACTGCCAGCCACCTTTTAACTATACGTGTCATAACTTCTACTTTGTTTACTGCTACGCGACTGAGCAGTACGATCTGCCTGCTCACTTCGTACAAACATTGACTCATCATCAAATACTGAAGGCATGAAACTACCACTTTAACGTTTGAACTGGTTTCTCGCCAGGAATTTTAGCTGGAGTACTGTGACACTGGTAATAGATAAACAGCAAAATATTGAAAAGAACCGATAAAGGTTGTCTGTACTGGTTTTTAAAGTGATTGCGTTCATTTTTTGGTTCCGTGCAAGAAAGGAAAAACCAGTCCTTGCTACAGCTTATTTCAGGTAGAAAGATGTCCCGCCCATTCCGCAGCTGCCTGACTGAACGTTATCTCTGTATATGCACTAGAACGAAAGCTCCTGACCACTTCCCAATCCAATTTCGTCGTCTGGGCACCGGTCCAAGAATTTCATCTGCTAACAGGTATTCAAGTGTTAGTCTAATCTGCAGGTATTCCCGCCGTTCACTTGCCTCTGACGATTGTTTAGTCGCCACTGTCGGTTATTTACGATTCACTGCCTAGAGTACAGTGACCACACATTTCTGGTACATCCATCTCGAGCAGGGCACATCAAGTGTGAGATTTCGGTCCCAGTCACGGGGCTTAGCAGGCTTTTGCGGGTCACTAACCTGGATGCACCCCAGCTTAATGAAGTAAAAAATATCACATCAATCAACAAGGAAAGCAAGTTTACGAATCTGAGTGATTTTCTGGGTGGTCCGATAATAGTGAGACTGTTTTTCAAATGAATCACATAAAGTGAAAAAAATCAGATCCATTTTGTGTTTGCACACCTGCACTGTCATCTCGAACTTGTTATTTGATGGTTTAACTCAGAAGGCTATTAACCAGATCCTCGCACAAGGCTACCAAGGCCCCGTGACTGGGAACGACATTTCACACGTGGTATACACGGCACGGGTGTGTCGAATAAGGTTTGGGTACCATATCCTAGGCCACGATCCATAAATAACTGTCAGTGTCTACAAAAAGAGCGCCAGAAGCTAATGAACGATCACCAGAGGTCACCAAGCCATTGTCAATACCCAGTAAACAACAGAAAACCTGTAGAGTACCGGATTTCAATCAAAAAATCTCACAAAGAGCAAAATATCGATAAAAATATGAGAATTAACCTCCACAAGGATTTCTGACTCCAAAACACATTCCCTAGTTGAACCTCCTGAAATTTGCGAGCTTCGACCATTCTGCTTGAGGACCTCGATAGAATTTCTCCCCTTACCCTTCACGACTATCTGGATCACGTATTGACCGATATTACTCCATGATCGTCGTAGTGAGGTCGCGAGTTCATTTACCGACAAAAACATGTTAGCATGTCTACAGACTCGGCCAGACAGAATTTCCCAAAGGTTCTCTACTGCGTTGAGGTTCAGACTACTTACTGGCCCTTCCATGGCCTCGATCCCATGGAACAGTTACTCACTTCTGGTAACAAGAATTGTGAATGTGAATAAATGTAAGCGGTACGGGGCTGTTTTCAAAATTTGAGACGAAACCGTAATAGTGTTCTAATCACTATATATGGTACACTAAAAATCCCGACCAGTGTCAAATAATCTTAGGAAACAATAGTAAACGAAAAGGAGCGGACGAGCGTGGTTAGGGGGTTGTAAATTACATGCACAATGAAAGCAAAACAAAACGGCACGAAATGAGCCGCAAATATTCACAGTTCTTCTCGCAAAATCCCGGCTACCAGAGGTCAAATATCGACGAAAGCCTTGATCGAGACGGTACAGGAACGAGTGCTGACCGCTGCATGAAAGCTTCTAAAATGTGTATTCATCACAGTTAAATCACTGGTCGAATGAATTTCGGGACACTCCAAATCAAAAAGTGAGCTTGCGTCGGAACGATAGATTTATCCGCAGCTTCGGTACTTTTTATGTTACGCGCTATGGTGTGTTTGCGTTCAAACCGGTGTTTAGTTTGTACACTAAAATATCGGTTCAGCAAAGGGGTGCTATTGTAAAGAAAGTTGTAAACAGGTGCCTACAACCTTACTCTGAAAGTAGCTTTCAGTTCCGATTTCAATACAGTATACTGAGGCTGGAAGAATCAATCTGTATTTCTCGTGATATGAATTTCTTACGGCATCTCATACGTGTTTTTCTACGGAGCTACGTAACTTATTTCAACTATTTTCGTATAAAGTGCTGGCTGATGCTTCATGATAAGAATCGCTTTACTGAACACTAACAGCCTCAATTTGGGACTGTGCGACATCACTGTGATTGATTTGGTCAGGTCATCTTTGCGATTTGATGCGATGAAATGTTTCGCGATTGGAAAAGCCGGACATCTGACGTCACCCTCTGCGGCCACACTGGGTTGAGTCACCGATTTTGCCAGCCATTTGGGTACATGCTCCGACATTCGTTGGGCCAACCAGTCAACCGGTCTGCCAAGGTATCCGTCACCACAGCTGCAAGTGAACTGATGGAAAATGTCGTCCTATAGTATCCCTTAATCTGCTGCACATCCTATCGATTCTTTTTTTAAACTGCATTGTTCTTGGTCGCATGCCAATTTCGTGCCTTTGTCGAACTAAGTTAGTCTTTTGCTATGGGAAATGGTAGCAAATATGGTTAGGACCTCAGAACTCCACATGTCACCGTGACTCGGGATATCACTCACGTAGTTTGACAGTTGGGTACGATCAGTACCAGACCAAGACCATGGAATTCCTGGGCATGTGATAGAAGCCCGCAATAATCATGATATAAGGTTGGGTAGACCTTACTTCGAGGTTTCCTTGGTAAACGCGTGCTTCGGTCCTTTGTACTGCAGGGACCACTTGCACGTTACTCTAATGCTCGGCACTATACGAATATGTTAGCCAGAACGGTATTCTCCACGACCCGTGAGAACGAGAAGGCGATTGGGAGAGATAGTGGTTAGGGTGTGTTTGGGAGCGCGCATGAGAACGTGTGCAAGAGCATCGGTCAAAAGGCCACCGAGTTTGGCAGTCAGCGTACTGTTTAACAATAAACGTGGTAAAAGTATGAACGAAGATGGCCACCGCTACACTGTGAATGATCCCATTGGGAACTCGCCGTCGTTTTACCCAAGATGTAACAACCCTAGTCTCTGGTGAGAAGCATACCGAGAAGGTCTCGAAGGTTTTAAATATTTGTGTTGGTTGTAGCTCAGGTTGTTGGTTGTCATGATATTCTGATCGCTGGGCTTGGCCTTTAGATTGCAAACTTTTCATCACCAGTCTAGGTGACGTCGTCAGAGCATGTGCCGAGAAGGTGTACCGAGGCCCTCAAACAGAATAGTCGCAGCCCACGAATGCTTGAACATTTTCTCAAAGGTTATATCTTCACCTTTACCGGTATTTATGCTTCGATTCAAGATTATCGGCTGAAACTCCATATTCCGGCTTAGAATTGGACACCTGAGTAAATCTTGGTTGATGGAATTCTTGGAACGAGTACAATTGCAAGAGTCATAAAATCGAGGATGGGGAATGGTCGGAAACCCTTGTTGACATTGCTAGGTGTAGTGGAGTCAAGTATAAAACAGCCCATTTCTTGGCAAGATCTTTGAATGATCAGTTGATTCCCAATAAAAAAGGGAACGAAGCAGAACGCTTTCTGAATTTGAGGTAGATGAGATTTTGGAGTGGATATCTGAAGATGTAACGATCACTCCGGATGAAATAAAAGTCCGGATGTATGCGACTTATGAAAAGTCTGTCGGAGTTTCCACCATCAGTCGGTACCTAGATGGGAGGCTGAAAGCCAGTAAATCAGTGCCTCCCGTACCTGTTGGTACCAATGCTGATATCAACAATCTCTTTTTTGTCGGTGAAATCGTGGGAGACCGTACCTAGATGAACGTGCTGGTACCAGGGTGGCGAATTCACGTGGAACGAACTTACACATCATTGGATCTATGAGTGAACGGGGTGTAGTGGATATTGAGATGGAATGTGGGTCTTACACAAGTGAAAAGGGCAAGCAATGACAGTGCAAAATCTTGGATAAACTGATAGAAACTAGTGGAGTTGTAATCATATGTGATAACGCCCCTTGCCACTGGAGTTCGGAATCTGTTTTCGTAGAACAGTTTCATCCAAGAGCTGAATCGCTTCTGCTAAGTCCGTGTTCTCCTATATTGAGTCCTACAGAAAACATGTGGAATGTTTTGAAGTCGAAAATAGAGTAACATGCGACTTGAATACACGGTACTGTTGCAAGGTCCTCCAGTTGCCATGGTAACAAAGACCGAGTGGCGAAAATCCTTTCTGGAGAAAAATACGAGAGAGGCCAATTATGAGTTCAGGGATTCTCTTTGTTCAATACTCGTCAGCCACACAAAGCAATACTACATGACAGTCCTTAATTAAATCGATTTATTATGAATTTATTTCAATTTCTACACATTATGAATATGCTTAGAAGCCCTGCTTCATGCTTGTAAAGTGAAGTACCTATAGGATGCTATCGGGAATGCTACGGATGATATAATTCTGATCATGACTAAATTCTGTTTTAAGTCTGCGAAATTTTTTTTATGCTTTCGTGAGAAATAGGGATCTAGAATGTCTCGGTGAAAGCCGTTACAACCAGAATGAGACTAGAAGCCTCAATGTTGTAAGTGCAAGTAGAGTCACGAGCCGAAATAACTCCAAGATAAGAAATAAAAGATTCCAGTGGCTAGGAAATGTCCATAGTCGCTTAAGAAACAAGTTCAGGTGAACGATAGTTGTCGAAAATTCGTGGTGACCCGTTGCATTTCCTGTGACGCAGCAATCAACGAAATGGCTAACAACATATTCAGGTGGTACGTGTCTGTGAGGTGAAATGAAGTGGTAGAGTAGTTGAGACCCGGGGTCCTTTGGTTCCCACTGAATTGCCGAATATTTTAATTTGGTGTGTTTCTGAATGTGTCGGCGTGGACGTAGGCCGCAGGAAGTGGAGGGTAAAGCAGTCAACCCCGGCTGGAAATAAGCATAAGGAAGCACTGAACGGAAGTCTACGCAGAGATCGCGAAATCTGATGGTTGCAGCGTGCATCAGAAATAGAGAGTGCTGTCGCTGTGGGAAATCCCCGCAAGCTATTCTATCTTGTGCAAGTTGCCGATAGGGAGCCACTAGGTGTGAATGAAACGGTCTATGAAGCTGACGTTCCGCCAGTTCACAATCAGCAGCTTCGTCCCAGAGGCTGGGCAGTTTAGCTGGCCTGCAGTGTCAGCTCCACACGGCTACTCTGGCACTCTTTCCATGGTCTGCTTAGATAGATCCACCTATCGAGGTGTAGATGCACAATAAAACCAAGTCTTAGAATGCCACAAACTGCCGGGCTTCGGCATGTCTCTCCGGAGCTGTTCGAAGACGGTGGAGTGAAGTTTGTTAGATCGGGATTCCTACACTGTCTCCATGCCGAGACAACTGGATCATAACTTCATTGTATTATGTTAACTTTATGTAGTTCTATTTAATGGGCTTTGACAACTGATTCAGAGTATGTAAAATCAATACAGCCTTCTATCCACAGTGTTCCTCCTGCTTTATTAGAAGCATAAAAGTTATGGTCCGTGAAAAAATCCACATTCATACTACAAGTTTGACAAAATGGCCCCCAAGGTGAAAAACGGAAGTGCGGGAGCTGAAAACGTAACGGTTTCACTTATGAATGTATGCGGTTGTTAGACATTTAAACCACCAAGACTATTACCAAGTTCATCTAGAGGCATGCAGTGATTGTGAGGGAATAGAATAAATTCAATTAATCAGTAAATGAATAACTGTGATTCGGTTATCAAAAAATCTCTAACCGGACAGAATTGCAAGCCAATGGATGTTTCTTTATGAACCAATGCATGGGGATAGCACGGAAGCATACACGACGGCACTACCACAAAATCAGCTGAAGGAGATTGGTCAAAAGAAATTTCATCCCACGAAATCAGCAAAAATGTTGATGAACTTTGGTACTCAAAATCTCAAACGAACCGAACTGGTGAAATTAGGACTTATTACGACGACCATGATCGTAATGCAGTTTCCGTATCCAAGCCCCGGTTCATACGCCGATCTGAATCGATCACAAAATGCCGCCGCTGTTACGAGGCAAATAATTAAGGCTTTCGTGGATGTTGCTAACACAAAATACAGAAAGACACGCTCATAATTCTTGAACCTGAGAGTGTATTCATGTTGACATCCGAAGTGCTGCCTAGCTGTCACTCAAAGACGAAGCCTAACTGCAATCTATCATTCGTATGGCCCGATAATTCTTATCACCACGCGGCAACGGTGAAGGTGGATTGAAACTTGGATACATGTGCTCCATTGTAAATGCACCGCAGCACACGTTTCCCATTGTTAGCCTCGGAGTCATTCTGTGACCGCGGTGTGGTTTCATTTGCTTTGGTCACTTCGCCCACTTGGAACGCGTAAAGCCGACTGAGAGGCATGCCTCTGTCTACTGGTCTTGTTAATGATTACCTTTCGACCACCTGGTTCGGTCACATGGTAGTTACTGAGCCTCTTAGCTCTGATCCCGTCAAGGTCGAGTCCACGTACGTCATTGTGGATGCACATTATGGTGTTATGCGCAGCCGACGAGCTCAAGGTGTGGCCATCTACGCGAAATGTGTGGGGGTGATTGATGCTTCGGTCTTCAGACTAATCAGGAGTAAATCTCAAACGGTCAGTTGGGTGTTGATTCCAAATAATTTTGATCTAATTCCGAAACACTGCGGAAAATGTTGTGGTAGACTCGCGGTCAGCCGGAATTCGATACGGTACACCTTTTCCAATCAAGCTTTAACCGAAATCTGCAATTCTTTAGCCACGACCCACAATTTCTTAGCTACGAGCCACCATTCTTTTGCCTCAGCGCACAGCCTTTAGCCATGCCGCTACAAGCCAGTCACGTCAAAAGTATTGGAATATGATGACATCAAGAGATATTGGAACAATTGGTGTCGCTAATCTAACAGAACAAATGGGAAAGTGTGACGATCATTGGCTGCGCAGTTGACCGTGGTAATGGTATCAATTGCTGCACCGCAAATTGATCGGATAAGGCCTAAACGACGTGCCCGTATCGTCGAACCATGTGGCACAGCCCTCATTACAGTTGCATTTTCAGTAAACCTGTTCTGGATGTTCTAAAAAATATAAACAAATTGAAATAGCAATCATTTTACCTGCTTGAACTCACTGAATGCCTCTTCCAGCGGATTGAAAAATGGACTATACGGTGGGAGAAAATGTATTTGTTGGCTAGTGTGTAATTGTGCGTCCATAGCCCTCCGATGAACGGGCACATTGACAAAGATAAGTACTACCGGAACATCAGGTCGCTCAGTAGCAGTAGACGCTGAGCGGCACGAGAGAAACTCATTAAAATATACCATGTAATCTTTGTATGACATTCATACTTCAAGATACCGGCGGTAGATTTACAAGTTAATATGTTCACGTTAGGTCCTTTATTTGAAGGTAGAATTCGGATTGCTTTACTGCCTACTTTTGAGCGTCCATAGCTACGACAATACCATATGTTGTAGTTGGTCTCATCAATATACAACCTCAAAGTTGCAGTACCTGATCGTTGCAGCCAGTTGACATATTCTGCTCGTCTAGATTTGACTTCATCTGAGTTTCGTTCCACTGGTTGAATAGTCAGCTTCTTGGTTGAATAATAAAGCCTATCCAGCAATCGATCAATGGATGAATTTCCGACTGTTATGCTTGGGAAGCCCTTCCCCATCCTTTTCTTCAACTGCCTCAATGTGCTTTTGGTGTTTTCGTCCACCACTTCACGCAAATGCCCAACAAATACCTTGTTGAAGATCGTTCGTAGGGCCCATGTTTGAATGCCGTTTCCCTATCTGTAGCTGCAATAGCACGACAGGTTTTGATCTTGATGTAGAGGTGTTTGGCAATGTCCTTTAAATCATCTCCCCTTTGTGCTCATTCGATTATCCTCCGTCGATCTTCAGCGTTGGTGAAACAGTACGATCTTTTCTTCTCACCCATATTGACCCTCTCTATATTGTCAAGAGATGATGCGTACGGTGCCAGGTAAAGTACAACGAATACTATCAAAAACAACCGCGGTGTGATTATATCGCCTGACTGCTTCCGAACGAAATATCAACCAATCGACAACGAGTCTCCCCATGCAAGAGTAAAATGTCACAAACAGGCAGCTCTGTAGGTAAAATCTGTAGTGTAAAGAACGGTACTTTGTTTTGCTTCTCAAGTCACAGACAAATATTAGAACTGGATATGGTGAAACAAAATAGAAGTTGCAGTTGTTCAGCATTAATAGGCAGAAAAACGTACAACCAAATGTCTCGAAATCTCTAAGTAACGCACAGACCAAACCTTCTGCATAGAACAGTGCAATTGGCGAACAGACAAGTGTACAACTGGATGCGCGAAGCTGATTGGTTGGCATAGTGATAGTTCAAGGTCTGCCGATCTGCGTGTCTGTGAGCTTGGGACTGTGTGTATAGTCATAGAATAGATACCGGGTCACCCTGGCGTGGGCTTATGTTCGTGTGTGTCAATGCATGACCGCATGCCGGGAGAACAATTCTGTGGACGCATTAACCTGTGTGATTACGTTCCTGATGTGCTATTTAGATTTGTCATCTTGTAATTAACTGCGTTATTTACTCGGGGATTATCGGCAGCAACCGATTTAACTCATCCCTTATTGGTAAAATGTTTCACTGTAATATTAAATTTGCGGTCAGGCATCATTCGTCTCAGTGGAAATACCAATCATTAGGGTCAGATCTCATTCACGCACTCGGTCAGAAGCTTCTGGTTCCGTAACACTTTAATCCGTCAGACATCGCGTAGGATTTGTCACACATCGCTGGCTAGTATTCTGTCTAACCATCCACATTGATGCGGTCACTGCTTACTGAATGCCCATGACGTGACGAGCGCAAGGGATGCATAGCAGTTTTCGGGGTCAAATACCAAAGGCGGGGAAATCATGAGCTAGGGGGTGTGTCGGCAGCAGACATGTGCACGTGAACAGTCGTCTATTAGTGGGTTAGCCACCAAACCGTTCGCATGTGAAGAAACGTGGAGCTACGAATTGGTCCACGCGAACAAACAGTCGTGCCACTCAGATGGTTACCTGATAACAATTCACGCATTGTGTGGTATTATAAAGCCATGTGTCTGGCTCTGGGATTGCGTTAGTAAAAGGGTGGTGACACTGTGAACAGTGTGGTATTGCTATCAAGATTGTCATATCGGCGGTCCATGGATGAAATTCCACTCCCATCTCAAGCAGGGAAATGTTTTACTATTATTCGGCTGATGAGGCCTGACATGAGGTGGAAACCAGGTGGAAATTTGCAACAGTTACCTGTGCATCTCACACAGGGTGTAGGGTGGATAGAGTTCAACCGATGCAGTGACCAAAGTCCGCATCAAGGGAATGTAAAGACTAAAATAGAAATGATTCGTTAACCGAATATTACCAGCAATAAGTTTGGTTTTTATTTAATAGAACGTCGCTTAATGTTGATAATTTAGAAGTTTTCAGCGAGTTCCCGTGTTTCCGTTGCTCGTGGAAAAGCAGGTTGTTTTTCGGCTCACAACTAACAATTAAGAAACAGGTAACACGGTATCCACAATGGTACATTTTATAAGTTAATCTATAATCATCTGGATAACGGTTGTATCAATGGAACGGTTAACTGGTGAGTAACAGGTTAGATTTCAGCCAAGTGATTCATGATGCAACGTGAAAGCTCAAACCACTGAAAATTGTGGAAGCACTGTACAGCTAACTGAACTTGACTTGACTTCATGATCGTCACCTGCACGACATTTTTAGTATGCTGACGTGGTGCTTTGTCAGTCCATATGCAAATCATCAGATTTAACCTCTCTTTGATAATGTCTGTATGATTTTGAAGTCTTTTCCCTTTTGCGCCAAAGTGAGATGCATACTTTATCTTACAAAGGATGATGATTGTTCTAACTAATTCGTAATAGACTAGCTCAAATTATTTCTAGAGGAGTTACAACCTTATCATGTGTGAGCAGGAGACTATTAACTCATGGTACTTTTGTGAAATAATGAAAGGGGTTTTCGCATATAGAGGAATTGTTATTGGTGGTTCATTTTTAAAGGAGGGCATTGGTATTTAGTTATGACAATTTTTGTGTTACAAGACTATAGTTGGTTTACTTGCTTGCGGGTAACAAATGTGCACCAGTTACCGCATAACTTAGAGACATGATCCAACAGTTTCCAATGTTCGCCATTATAATGCGTTATCAAGCTGCTGTTTGGACCCCTTTAGGTACTTGGTAATCGTATTCAACAATTTGTTTCTTTTATTCTCATAGTAGTATAGTTATGTGAGCAAATTGGCTTGAAAATGTCAGTGGTTCTACTTCCCAACCGAATTCGATGCGAAAGATGGAATGAATCGTTAAGTGTTCAGTGACGGTTCTACTCCTAGGGCTCCTCATGATTGAAACTGACGCTCATGTCAACTGTAAATTGATCACTTTATACCACTGATAATCAGTCACACCCGACTTTTTACTACATGTTTAGCCTAATTTGCAATGAAAGGGTTAGTACACAATTGTTCCTAAAATTAAAAATTAAAATTAAGAACAAATGAAAACTGTGAGGAAATTTTTCCGCTTTCTTCTGTCGGTTAGTATTATGTGTCAGTATATTGACACAAAATATTAACTGACATAATACAAGGCTATGAATTTTGCTGACTCCGTTTCGTTGTCATTCATTTATGCGTTTCCTTTCTTTCATTATATGCAATGACAAATTCTATTAGTAAAATATAATAAGCATGCTATCTACAGGTGAAGAAACGATAGATTTATTGGGCGTCGAATATATTTGCGTTGTCTGTTCATGTAACGTTTTTAGTTCCACAATTTCGGTAAGAAAGCTTTTTTAGTTCCATGGATCCCAAGCGGCTCTAAATGGAGTGGACAGTAAATCATCAATTGGCCTTATACCCGTGCAACTTATAACCTATGAACGGCGATAATTTTTACTATGCATGATAATCCATTCACACCGCAGTCTTCTAACGGAATTTAGTTGATTACGGTAACCACAGTTCCGCATACATCATTTAGCGGAATCAGTTCACGGTTGCTCACAAAAGGCCAACTTCATACAAAGTATTATTTTAGGAGTACTAATTATCACTTCGTGCAATAAACAGTGACAATGAATCTTCATCCTCCGTCATGGCGTTTTGGAACATCTGACAGTTCCTGAGTTGCAACTGAAACAATAGAAGTAACTGCGAAAGTCAAGCTGCTCAATAAATTTAAACGATTTCATTTGATTCACTTGGACAGCAGTTTATTTTACGATATCGGCATATCCATTTTGATAATCATAAGCCATTTGTCAGATGGAGAAAGTTAAACTCAAATAATTGTGGATGACGCGTTCGTGGGCTCCATTGACCAATGGAGTTCGCAACTAACTTCAATAAAGTAACAAACAAACGCCACATGACTGTATGGATATCTCTGCACATTTGTTTATTCATTTGGAAGACGTTCATCGTGGTCAGAAATAGTAAATAATGGTGTGAATGATCTTCCGTCCACCGGTACACTACTTCCAATTTTTCCCATGACTCTAAATGACCCCTTGAAGTTTGACTACTGACAGCTTATTCAGTAGCAAAACTGGACTTCGGCTGAAATCAACCGTCATCGGACTTATTGGACACACTGTACTTCGTTTTCATTCAAGGAAGGAGGGCAGGTTTATCGACCCCGTTGGACTACTACAACCAGAAACGCAATCGAAATGAATGAATATGTTGAACGGGGACAGACTACCACAGTGGGAGCGAGGACACGCCTGGAAGTTGCATCTGTTTCCCTTGTTAATCATATCTAATTCCTATTTTCTGGCACTGTCTAGAACATTCCTTGATTTTAATGATAGCGTTGTCGTGTTGGTGACAGTTAATTTTCTGTACTACCACGAAGTTTTACGATGAAATCAAATTATTTCATTGCTCGTCTCAGAGCCAGATAACCAAGAATATTGGTTATGGAAGGATTTGTAGATCTTGGGAGGAAAAATTGAAGGGTTTTAGTCTTTGATAGGCAGTGATCAAATATTGCTGCTTTCCTCTTTCTAGAACTCCCATTTCGAATAGCCCCTAAGAATCTGAGACCGAAAAATTCCTCACAGTAATCTGGTAGGTATTATTCGACTTACAATTTCGCCTTTTACAGTTTCAGCATTTAACTCGTAATGGGAAATTTATGCGTATTTGATACACAGGAAACTGTCCGTGTGCTTCCGAGAAAATTTGCTAAGCTTCTTTGTACTATTAACTTTGAATATTTCATGAAGCGACCGGAATTTCGGTAATATTGAGGTTAACTGCAACTAATGCACAAGAAACTACCGCTGAATCTGGGCTTGTTCGAGTGCGAATTTCGACGCCAGAGCCTTTTACACGCATCGCTTCAACACATATCAAACACTTTACCATCGCATATCAATCAACAGAGGCGAATTCGTGTGTTATCTATTACCTCTCGTGGGTATTCGAATACTTCAGCACGCGGTCCAGTGTGTTATAACTTCGTTTTCTGTCTCCATCCAATAAGATGAAGCCAAGCAGATTCTGCGGGGTCGTTATATGATTGATCAATACGTTATCTGACAATAACTGCATGCCACCTTTTATATATAACCGAGTTTGTACCAATCAAATCCGACAGAATACATTCCAGTCATTCCTGCCCACTCGTGTCAGGTCCAAGTGAGCATAGGCTGGGTACGAGCTATTGTGTTACGTGCGGTTGGCCGGGTAGATACAACTCTCACAGAGAATCACTGCAATGTTTCCTTGGGGGACTCTTCTATAAAGAGAATCCACTCTCAATCCTGAAGCAAAAATGAAATAATTGTGAACCGAAAACCTAGTGTTCAGTAAATTTGAATTCCAATCACGCAAGTCAGGTTTATCACGGTACAATCAATTACCGTGGTTTTCCATGGTTTCCACTGGTTAAAGCGTTGTGTGAATGCACATCTGAAAAATGGTTGTCATTCAGTGCAACAGATATTTTCTGAAAACTTTTGTTGATAAACAGTCATCGTACAGCTTTCACTAACTCCTGGAAGAAAGAGTTTGAACCGGATCTGTTGACATAGCAACCAAAATGTGTGGAATTTTAGCAGTAATATTTTTATCGCCATTTTCGGATACTTTCCGGATTTCATATTTTTTTGCAGGCTTAATCCTCGTCCAAAACAGCATCTGCAGCGGATTTAGCGATTCCCACATGCTGCATTGCGCCGTGTGAATTTCGTGTATACACGTGTGTGTGT
The DNA here is from genome assembly GCA_948099385.1 of Fasciola hepatica. Taxonomy (NCBI): domain Eukaryota; kingdom Metazoa; phylum Platyhelminthes; class Trematoda; order Plagiorchiida; family Fasciolidae; genus Fasciola; species Fasciola hepatica. The sequence continues at coordinate 3,581,894 of CANUEZ040000131.1, forward strand.
GTGTGTGGGCATGTATGTATGGGTGTGCGCGTGCGTGCGTGGGTGTCCGTTTTGTGTGAGCTAGAGGGGAGGACGGTGAGCGCATTGTCGTACAATTGTGGGAAGAGGATCTGTTGACTCATCTGCTGCGGTGGGGTAATACGGTTGGAAAGTTTCTTGCGTTCCTCACTCTACGCAGCTACACATCTATCAACAAAACGAGTGCAGCCCAGTGCACAGGGATCAAACAGCGATAAATATTCAATACTACATACAATGAGATACACGTGTTCTCAAAATCCGATAGACGAACTTTTCTTTCGTAATTAATTCATTTTTCCTGAAATTTTCGTACTTAATCAAAGCACAAGGATGAGAAGTAAATTCCCATAGAACTTGATGTCAGTCAAGTTAGTTCGGCTCCGATCCACTGACGATTGAAACAATGTGACCTTGGCCACCATGATAAGTTGGTCTGCAGATGAGATGTTCAAAATTAGTTAAATGGTAAACATGGTTTATTATTAAACCGACGAAGGTGAAATTCACCGTGAGTGGTTTTATTACGAAACGTTCTTTCTTCTGAATTGTCTGACACGTGTCTTCCTAACAGAAAAAGCAAAAGTGAAGGAAATCTTAGTGTACAATACTATGTTGTCTAACGACTAAACGGGAAAGTCACGATGAATGGTAGCCTCACCGGAGGAAACCTTTCGGTTTATCTGAATCTGCCACCTAGAGTTCAAGATCGCATTGGCGCGGTCCCCTCTAACATCCATTTTGTTTTCACCACGCCAAGCTTATATTTACTGAGAACCGGACAATCCCGCTATTTTATCAAATGGGACAATGATGACATTGTGCGAACCCATCGAACTCTTATTCCTGTGATAAACATACTCCTTATTCTTCTTGTGAATGACGGCATGCTTTTTGACATCATTCATTTGAAAAGTGGTATGGTGTGCAAAAACCAAACATATCCAACTTGGATAATGATGTTAGCTGCACCTGGATAAACATAATAGCCAAAGTGTAATCAGTACTTAATCTGGGAAAAGACCTAATGAAGAATTTCTATACGCTTCTGAAAAACAAGTTATTTGCATTGACCTTCAGCCGATCAAAAATCCATAATATATGAACAAAAAGGTGAATAAATGTTGCAACCACGAAAACTTCCGAATCGCATCGTAAACCGTTTTGACCATCGGTGTACTTTGAGCGAACCGCAGTAAAAATTGGGGGGCTCACAAATACGTTAGTCCTAAAAAGAAATTTCCAACTTAATTCACTTTAGTGAATTTGAAGTCACAAAACTCAACACAGCTGTTACTGTTAACGTCAAAAATCACGACCAACGTTAACTGATGCGGCCTCGTTGAAGATCACCTGAGCAATGTAGAATCTGCCATGCTCAAAAGGGGAAAGTTCCCCGTCCCTCACGCAAGATGTTATTCTAGGGAAACTGTCTCATGGCAGAATGATGGGCCAGATGATATCTCACACGAGGCGGCATATCTTATAGACGTTGACAAGTCTATTCATCTTTTTTTAATAAAATGTTATAGTAGCAAAACCACTAGAAAATTCAGTGGTTTAATTTTCATAATTTCCTGCTAAAAGTCACGATATGAATTGAATAAGGAATTTTTTACTTTTATGTAAAGAAGAAGTTATCTCAAGTTTCCCATGTAACTTAGGGACTTGTAGGAGAGTACGGTCTTGTACGTTGGAGATTGATTATTTCGGAAAACTTCGATGTCTAGGGAATTTCTAAAATACCTGTTTGTGTCGTGAAAGCCACCAGGCAGTCGATCCTTGAGAATAAACCAAGGTGATAGCGATTAAAAATATCACAAGTCATCAAAACGACAACGAACCGGCTTGTTCTCCGGATCATACTACTGTTAATACCACTACTACTAGCCTACTACTACTATCACTACTACTGCCGCTGGTACTACTACTACTACCGCGACTACTACTACTACTACTACTACTGCTACTACTACTACTACTACTACTACTACTACTACTACTACTACTACTACTGCAATGATTACCAGTTATAATCCACGGGATGTAGCAGAATGAACCCTTCTTAACTGCGCTCGAATATTTAAAAAAATTAATCAACTGGTACAATTAGGCTTCTTTGCAAAATAGCTCTCCGATCTACTTGAAGGCGGTCGTTATATAGTGGGAGGATGCAATCCTGTGGTTTACATGCCATCGTTTACCTTACTGCGCTTAGTCTCTTTGACAGGGACAAGTTTGTTCATATCAATACACAACTGTTCATGATTGCATTCTGAGCAGTCGACCACTTACTTGTTCAATAAGTAGTGTGCAACACTCCACCACACTACCACCACTACTGTTAGCACAGTTTATACCAGATTATTGGGATAGTACTGAGACGGCACAATTTTGTGCGTGCAAAAGGGTTTGTGCAATGGAAAGCAGAGTGAAAAACGAACTTGTTTCCGGCGATTTACCAACTAGTCAAGTAAACAACTTGGACATTCGTCAGATAAAACAAGGCGAGAAATGAAAGTGTCTTGGGTTGAGATACCTCTAAAGGTGTGTGTGTGTGTGTGTGTGTGTGTGTGTGTGAGAGAGAGAGAGAGAGAGAGAGAGAGAGTGAGAATTGAATCCAACCAGCCAACCTTTCCCAGTGGAATGGCTCGTACACAAGATATGCGCACCAAGAACCGACAAGGCCAGACGAGAATAGCTAGAATGTATTCTGTCAGACTAGATAAGTAAAACTCGCTCATACGTAAAAGGAGGCTTGCTGTTATTTGCGGATAACGTACTGATCCGTCACCGACCGACTTCGCTGTATTTGCACGAACTAACCGTCAAGGTCCAGCTTTACTTGATCGTTTGGATACTGAAAATGAAGTTATGGCACACTGGATCGCGTGCGGAAGTACTGAATTCACCACAAAGGAGTAATAGATAACCAACACGAACTCGCCTCTGTTGACTGGTACGCGATGGTAAAGTGTTGATGCGATGTACGATAGAGGCTCTAGCCTCTTAATTCCGGATAGAGTTGAAAATTTAGCACTGTTTTGCATTGTTTCAGGATAGTTCAAAATTCCCGGAGAATAACGCAGCGAAGGACAAAAAGGCAAAGGTAGAAACTTTTTAAGCAAAGCTACAGGACAACTGAAACAGAGCGGCACCACAAACTCTTCAACTTTCGAGAGAATACAACCAGCCACAACACATGTACCTATGCTTTATGGTCTAGCCAAGACTAATAAACAATGGTATAGCCAAGTCCAATTTTGGACACGAATAATTCACCATGTTGCACCTTTGATTGCTGAACCCGTCAGAAAGGACTTAGCGGCTTAGAGCTTGCAAAACACCTTCGGATTTTCGGACTCAGTCTATTCAGTCAACTTGACCGGAAGACAAATGTTTTTTTTATCATGACGTTATCTCGTTATTCACTAGCGTACCTCTCGGAGAAACCTCAAAATTGTTGTGACCAAATGGAGCACTTAGGGTGGAATATCGAGTTTTCGATGAAAGAAATCTGAAAGTTACTTTACCTATGCCCATTCACTGTGCAGGTACAGTTCAACAGTGATCAGTATTGTGAAAAGACAGGAACCGCGGTGGGTTCAGTCCTTGATACTCTACTGGCGGATGGTTTTATGGAAACCCCGGGAAGGTGAATGTCTTCAAAATAATTGAGGAATTCTATCCTTTATTAGCATTAAGTGGACAACTTTGGGTGATGGGAAGTTCCAAGAGATCAAAGAAACTGCACAATCGTTTTCACAAGGCTTATAGGACTATTCAATTCACTCTCGAAATGGAACCCATGGGTAGATTGTCTGTATCCCTGTTCCAACGGATTGCTCTAAAGGAACATTAACAGAAGGACATCGAAGAGGTAAAATCACAGAAATCACAGTATCTTCGTCCCAATACAGTACAGCCAACCGAATTCTATGAATATATTCGGCCGACGTAAACAGCGAAGACTTTTCTGAAAAATCAGAGATAGTTGTAAAAAAACAGTGATCGATAGTGAGTGTGTATTTGTGTATGGCAACCAGTGAACTGAAATGCCAGTCATCCACGGTAGTGGGGAAGCTGGATTGTTTGGTGATTCCATTTAAAGAGACGAACCTGTCATTGTCATTAGGACACAGATCTAAAGCTGTGCGAAAACGTATTGTGCCATGGATCTAATTCTAATCCTTTTAACCTTCAAACCTACTTTCTCGTTATCTGGTTCTGGTTCAAAGAGGTTTAGTATCACCTATCATCTACTGCCTGGGCGACAGCCAGTCTGCTGAAAAACCTCCACTCTTTTTGTTCAGATACAGTCAGGCAGAGTCCCAGAACCACCTTCTCCGTCCGTCGTCAGAATGATAACATAACATATTTGACTAGAGTGATCACATACCAATCAACGGGAGTGAACTTGTCCGTTTTATCCAAAATCCCTCCCACCTTCAAACATTTCCCGACCTAATCACTTTTATATCGCCATACGTTTTATCTGACTTATATCAGTGTTTTGCATTTGGTTTGTTAGTGAAGCATCGAGAAAGTGCTTTATTCCACTCCGTTTCCTAATGGATTTTCTAGTCTAAAATCTGTCACCTTTGGGAAACGGCTGAAGTTGATCGAAGTGTGTCGGAAAGTTGTAGGCGCTCTAAACAAGGTCCTTAACTGTATTGATTTTTCAGGAAAGTTGTAGATTTAAAATAACTAACCTGAATTTGTCTGAAGAATGAATTTTGCCTCACACCCAGCGGAGAAGCTAGTTCAAAAACTCCGCGTTGCGACGTGAGAGCTTTAGACCCAAATATTGTTTTACTCCGAGCGAGAGTTGTTTTATTCTGTGCCCCTCTAGCGCGAAGTCAATTCTACCTCAGAATCATCTCGTTTTAATAACGAAAAATACAGAATGTATAGGTTGGTGTCACGTTATTGCCTACTCGTTGCATACAACGCATTGGTCCGACTGGTGTGGACGACCAGACCCCGAGGCTTAAATAATGCTCACAAGATTCATCTCTCATCTATCGATCCACTCCATCGATCGGCTGTCCTGTCATCCAAGATCCCGTTGTCGCAAACCTTGTGCTTGGTACTGCACCACTGCTGATTGCCATCGCGACATGGTTGTCCGCCAGCGCTGGGTTAACACGTTCCTTCACAAGAGTTACTGAAGGATTCTCGTTCATAACGCTGTCTAACTCAGTGATAATCCCATCCGAAAATTTCTTGCTACCCTGGTGCTACGATCAAGAACAGAATGACAATTGTTTCAGCAGGCTGATTTTCTACGTCCTATCGATGTGACGGCCATGACGATCGATAATCAGCCCGAGTAAATTGCGCACACAGAAGCGCTCACTCCGCTTTTAGTCGATGTGTAAAGCGCCGGAAGTGGTTTTTTGTTCATTCGATTAATGATGTGATCGCTCACGTGTTTCGCACTGACGTGTTTGCATTGTCCAGCTGAGCGTCAATGCATGAGGTGTGGCGTACCATAGTTTCACTTTCACCCCCGGCAGGCCTGACGACGGTTGTTTGGTTACGTCTTGGGATCTTGGCCTCGGAGACAAAAGGCAGAAGGATGGGCTGTTGTTCTCAATTCATGAAATGTCTAAAGCGTATACGAACCTTATCTAATAGGCTCGGTCGAGTAGGGAGTGTTAAGCTTCCGGTTTGGAGTTCACAAAATCCACCTAACGGACGACTAGGTCAGCGAGGAAGTCAATTTGGTAATATTTCTTCCTATTAAAAAACTTTCATTTACAACTTTCGTTTATTCTCTATGCATCAACTGATTCCAGATCCAACAGCATGACACTGTGAAATAACAAACAATAGCTGAACAGAAATTTGAGGTTAGAGTTTGAAAGGACCGAACTTAGCTGATGGCCGTACACCTAGTGGTAAGTCTCCGCAGATTTTGATATGGACAGGCATTCAGTGTTCTGGTATCTGCTACAGAGAATTAAGCCAAGTTCACCAGACTTCTGCTTCAAAGCAATTATTTCAAAAATCACAAATCCAGCTGCGGGAAACAAGCAGGATAGTCCCGGGTAAACTTCAATGAACTGAGATGTATTTCCCCATTGAGATAGGTAGTTTTGGACTTTTCACTTTTTTCTCTGTTTTCGGAGAATATCGAAATTGTTTTCATAGACTGGAAATATCATGAATGTAGGGAATTTTGCCGGTCACTGATCACCGCTGATCACAGAAAAGTCGTGTGTGATTGGCCAGGTCAAAGACTAATTTTGACCAATCACCGAGCGACTGGTGATCCTCGCTCTTTAGATATCCATTAGGCTGTTTCAGTCTAAGTGAGGGGGGTAGAGGAACGGACGAGGAACATGAGTATAAAAGCTGCATCAAAACCGATGATGAAAGAAACGAGTTCGGAACGCACTCTAATATAAGTGCACGAGAAGCGTCATGTCGTTCTTATGGAAACTGCTTCTTCTGTTCGCGGTCACCTCTGCCGTGTTCGAACATGTCGACGCTCAGGTAAGTTCATTACTGTCCAACGCTTTTCCATGATCATACTCTGTCTCGTTTTTTATCTGGCTTAGTTGAATATATTTAAAGAGGAGATGGTTGAGGAGAATTGGCTAGTTGGGTTCCAGTCAAAGTTTACATTGCTAAGTCATGAATAACTTTGCAAAATGAATATAATCCTAATGATAATTTCCAAATTCTGAAATCCGAACCACTTTCGTGATTTAGCTTTCTGTATTTTCCCCCTAAATACTGAATGAAGGAAAATGCGTGACTAACTCCTAGAAGTCGCTATTGCGCGTCTCTCATAAATCGAGTGTCTGAATAAGCTAAGTGGTTTAAAAAATCACTCAATCATAGTTTTCAGCTAAACAATGCACACTTTCCGCACCCATCTGCTCTTTGTTTTTCTGAGGTCGTCCACATGTGATCGGCTTCGTCTCTAAGACGTTCTTGGGCTTGTTCAGCCAAGTTGGATAGATATATGATCACTTGAATCCTCAGTTCTAATTTGTTCGGAGTGGCAAGTCACACGGATTTCCTTATTTTTGTTCATTATTTTCCGTAGTCTTTATTCAGAAAGCTTTGTATGTACTTAAAAGAATTGTACAAAGTACTTTAACTGCGGAAAATTCTGTGCTTGTACACACGCTGAATTGTGTGGCGATAATGCCCGTCAGAATAAGTCTACTGATTCCATTTTCAAACGTACGAAAATTGTAAATGGGTTCAGGAGTGGCCTGTAGTAGGGTGTTTCCGAAGAGGACAGATGAACGTTTGCTGACTGGGCTACGGACCTGATTTTAAAGATTGGCTTTCTACTCAGAGATAGGGTGGCAAAAGATCTAGGAATTCGGAAGCACCAAGTCAAGTTTAGCACAAGGGAAGCCAAAAACAGAAGATGGATAATCAGACAACTGACCCCGGGTGGGAAACAGGCTGCAAACTGGAGTATAACGATGAAATATCCGTTTGGACAATAACTACACTTCAGATACGAATAAGAACATAAAAGAGGTTGAATTTTCATCTCGTACGCGAATGTGGTACATGAATACGAAGAGACTTTGTGCTCTGCACGGTGGAATAAGGTGGGTAAGAACAAACAAATATCTGGGTGTAGAGTTCGAAACCTGTCGTGTACAAAGTAAAAGGAAGAAATGAAGGTATTTTGGAAAAACATAGTTGAGGGTGAGGAGAATCTACCTGAAGATCTATTTTCTCATCGAACCAGTAACAACGGAAACTTAGGCAAACCAAATTATTAGAAGCCCTGAAAAATGCACTCTAACTTTTATTATCATTATTTAAGCACCTCACATAACAAATATATATATATATATATATATATATATATATATATACCAGTGTTGTCGAAATTGGAATGAAATAACTACTGTCCCCGTAATGACTGGTCCAATCCGTTTGTTAAAGTATGGAATCAAACAAAGGTTGAAAATGAGCAATTCCGAATTGCTAATTGTTGTTAGTTTCTCTTTTCTTTTGGGCAGTTGAAATGACGTGACCTGGGTTACTCGTGATAAATTTGCCTGAAGCTTGAAAAGTAAAATTAGGTAGAAGGTCACGTGTGACTGATTTCCACGAATACGAGGAAACTATTCATCGCAGTTTTTGTCACCAGTGATTAAAAGGTAATCCCGACATAAGCAGCTCTTCTTGCTGAATTGTCGATCAAATGTGTGCCTGGCAGAGAGAATCAAAAGGTGGAGAAATCAAATAGAGAATTCCTTAACATCTCGCGATTCAATAACAGTCTTGTGGTTGGAGCTCAAGGGGAGCAAACAACCGCTTTATTCGAAATCTCTGATCAAGGTCGCACGACGGCAGTCCATTAGACCACAGCCTTGTTTTCGCGATGGTGGAGACATATAGGCTGGGAACAAAAAGCTAGGTAATTTCGTGAATAACGGAGAGTTGAAATTCTGATAACCATGTTTTACACTATATATATATATATATATATATATATATATATATATATATATATATATATATATATATATAATGTATCGATCCTAAACGTTTCGTGAATGAATACACGTTTTTTCTCATTATTTATGTGAAACCTGTTATCACAACACGACGCAGTGTGCCAACTACCCCCAACATCCGACTTGGATAGCGATGTTTTCCGCCTTGTGATAAATGAACAATGTCCATGGAGCAATGAGTTTATCAAAAAGGAGACTTTATTAGCGAGTTCCTATACAGCATTTCGAAGAACATCTTTTGGCTGATCTTAAGCCACTATTATGCACAACAAAGGTCGGATCGTGTTACTGTATCGGAAGGATTTCAACTGAATCGCTAATAGTTTTGAATATCGATTCACTCTGTAAGCTGTATGATGAAGAAGCTCTTTCCTATAACTCAGAGGTTGTAAAACCCGCAAAGCTGCTTGGTATGGACTGCATCAACTCTATCAAAATTGTCCAGGAGTGTTAATTATGACAATCCAAACTACTCGTAAACCAAAGAAGCATAAAAAGAAATGTTTCGACCTGTCAAACCAAACTTATAGCTGTGAAGCCTGCTTTGCTGCGGAAAAATGCATCAGTTCACGTCTGATGCGGGAACGTTCATCACATAGCGGCGGACATTTCTGTTCATTTGTTATTTAGCTTGACATTGAAAAAATTATATAGAATTTATTGGTCCAGCTTTCACAATCGCCCCATAATTGTGTGTTGTGTGTAGTGGGCTACTTCCTCGCTGGCCACTAGAATTAAAAGTGGAATGTGGTGTAGAGCAAAAGATAAAAAATGATTTCATTATCGACTTCGTGGACTCTAGACCGAAGATACTGGGAAAACTCTTGAAGACTAAAGGCCGCCTCGTTCAATATTATGGTGTGTGCACTTTGTTATGTTACTACTTGGGTTACTTCGACTTTGATAAATCTTGTTTAGCTTTGCTCAGAGACTCATATGCCTTCATTGTTTTGGCCGACTGGTGGTGTCACAAATAGGCGTGTGAGCTACCATGGGGCCACCCCAACCCCGGTCCGAGCTGAGCCGAATCACCGAGTTCTGTTTGTTCAGATATCGTCCTCTATGACAGCCAATAATGCCAGACAGCTCCAGAAAGCGTGAAGCTTGAGTCTGGTGCTTCCGATTGCAGCGTTGATCGGACGATTCGAGGTTTGAACGTGAAAGGTGTTACCGAAAAGAGAGTCAACAAAGCAAAATATTGTATTATTTTGTAAGAAAACAAACATTACCTTTTTCAATCGGGGTTCTCTTTCTCAAAGGTTTGTTGACTGACGCCATATATGAAATGAGGAATTTGTTTCAACTTATTGAGCTATTCTCTTCACTATTAAGAAAGATAATCGAAACAGCCTTTGAAACTATTAGCCAAGAAATGTAGATGCGAGTACCATAAATATTCGTGTCAGGGTGAAATTTTCTGTGTGGGTGACAGTTTAATTCAAAGAAGTGCAACTTCATTCGAATTTTGACAGTGTGACCATATTTATATTATCCTTTGAAAATATTTCTATTAGGTTTGATGATGTTCTAACATGGTGGGGACAAATTAAAAAACAAACAAAAAAACAAACAAATCTCCCGTTATTCGAACAGCCTTTGACTTCTCACCTCAGTTGTCTCACCTTCAAACCCTATAGGTTCGGCACTATTGTTTCGTACTGTCGTGCACAAATGATCGGTTGGATTCGCTAAGAGACGATTGATTAAAGAACACGAAAAGCTTGTATTATTTTTTGTAACTATGAGGTACTAAAATTTTTCAGTAAATTGAAACCGAAAATGTTCCACGGTTTTTCATCCACAAACACACAAAAAAGATCAGAATACTAATTTTTCTTAGAAAACCAAAACGTGCCTTATCTTTGCCTGTCTCTTGAGCATTAATGAACCCCTGACACTGAAAACAATGACATGCTACAAAAAGCAGTGGCTGGATTTCTGAGATATGCGCAAACAATCATGCAAAGATATTCTTATCGGGTGGGCAACACATTATGGCTTTGGTTAGACAGCAAAGTAAAGAGTTTATATATATTTATATGTATATATACCTATATGTGTGTATTGGGGCCTGATGCGACTCTCCACTCCAAGCCCCAGAGTCTGGTTGCGGGTTGAGTGCGTGGAGTATCCCCTTTCATGCACACGCTAGCGGCACAAAAAGGTGTAAGAGGGAGCCGTAAATCGGCGAGCAAGAATGCGAGAGGTTACAAACTGAAGTACTGGATTACAAGGTAATCTAGGTTTTCGAAACCTAAACGACGAAGAGGGAAAGTTTTTCAACCTCGGTAAACACCGTTCTAATGTGGCTGATCCAAAAATGTTGTGAGTTGGAATAACTTCAAGGGTGCGTACGCAAGAATCTTCAGGGAGATATTGACCACCAATAGATGTGAAAGGATAATAAAGCAAGTTTGGTAACGATGAGAAAAAGTTTGTCCCATCCAAATATGGGTGCTAGTGGACATCAATTCCAGTATTTAGAGAGTCATTATGAGACTTTGGTTCAGACACTGAAGACGAAAGTTTCAATCTCTATCATTTGGTCTACTACCTCGCTGGCCGAGCACAATAACAATGAGAAAGAGTCATGGGAACTGGAAAAAGAACTCACCTACAATAACTGTGGTCAATACAGAAGTTACAATGTACCATCCCATTTCATGCTTACGTAGGAGTGTAGGGGATGAGGCATATTCCATGACCCCAAAGGCCTACTGCCCAATATTGGTAAATGACGACTGTCGTGCTGAAATATGCACTGACAAAAGTGCACCAACAATCAAATCTTCATTTAGAATTCAAGAAAGTGCACAACAGTTTCATTCAGCTCCCCGAGGAAACATCCAGATGCGATGAACATCCACAGACTCCCGTGTGAGACTCGAACCTTCACGAGTCAGACGGCGATTCAAATCCATCTTTCAGCAGAGCTTATCGATTGGGGTAGGGCCAAGTCCAACAGTTTGTGGTTACAGCCGGTCATAAGAATAAATTAGCATCAATAAATGAGGGGATAAAAAAACGAATGAATAACTAAATGATCAGTCAAACACTTTCTTGGTAATTCAATCAACAGCTTTGGAAAGTGATATAAACACGATAAAGATGATCAGCTAGTGTATCGGGCGAAAATCGCTAATCGAGGTAAGTCATATTGTTTTCTGTCAATAAGGAAGTTCGTAGTGACGAAATTGGTCTTTGGTGTGAATTCTTTTTATGTGATGTTTTTGATTTGTCAATATAGGCAATAGGACAGTTTGACTATATATAATATGATTCACCATGTGATACCAACTCCCTACTCAACATCAAAACCATGGAACCACTTCACATTTCTCATGTTCAGCTGGCTGGGATTCATCAGCTCCAGTGCACATCCACCGAGACTCCGCCGGGAATGGAACTCGGAATGAACTTTTGTGAGTCAAATATCTAACCCCCAGACTATGCGGGCTGGCTGTCAACTGTTTCCTTACCATCAGCACCACACGATAAGGCCTGTTAACAAGAGTAACCTACTGAACCGAACTGACATATTAATATGAGTATTAAGAGATTTGGTTCACATATCGTACGGTAATGCAGTCTTGGATTCGTTGAATGGAAGTGTACACAGGACATGAATCACCATTTGAACCATCCTGAAGAAAAATTTAATGAATGGACGTTTAACTTCGAATCGGCTCGGTGGTTCAATTAGTCGCTGGTGACCAAACTACACGTGGACAGGAATTACCACATTTAGGACATAGTCACTTGACTTCTTGTGACTACGCAGCCACTGGTTGGAGAGATCAGCCAGATGACCACCGGTCAGTTTAATTCAAAAGTCCATGGTTCACATTTTAAAGGCTCACTTATGACTGAACATTTTTGGGAATTGGCTGCTTCATATAGATTTGCGTATACAAGTATGGTATTATCTGAGAGTGGAAGTGACTAGCAATCATGTCAGCCGAAGTCAAAACCTTCAGTTCTTGGTCGTATAATTTTGAGTACTTTTCGCCCAAGAAAGTTCCTTTCTGCTATTCACATTGAACGAGATGTATTTCTGACCTAAGCCTCGATCCCGGTTTCTTCTGTGTACTTTCTGCTGTTCTGTGCAAGTTTCTAGCACGGTGCATAGCTTACTACTCCAGTCGTTTTCATTTGAATACCGGAAGGATTTCACAGAAGACTCAGCTCAATCCCATGTTAAAGCCAGGATAAGCGTTTTGGAGATCATGGACCTCATTAAACGACAAAAGTGTAACAGAGAACTACTTATCTCTAGGTCCCTGATTCGATTCCAGGAGCCATTGGTGAACTTACCTGCAATACAATCCTCTCGTTGGCTGGGTCTCCTTCGAGAAATACTGTTAAGCGAGCCTACGAACAGCGTCCCTAGTTCAGATTAGAGTGATATAGACAGGCTGAATACAATGGAAGCGACAAATTTAAAGTGTAGTGATAAAAACCTGAGAAAAATTTGAAGACAGAAGCACGCAACTAAAAATGGCTTGAGATACAAATGACCCCTTAGTCACGTAACAATTGACTCACCTAAAACACGTTGGATTGGACAAATGTGACCATATCATCAGTACAGTAAGCATAGATGGATGGGAATAGGCAGAAGTGTGTGAACCAGACAAATCAAAAACATATATAAGTGCTCCTCTGTTCTTAGTCTGTTTTCATACACCCGTGCCCCACCAAGATAGATTATCACTGAACTTTCCGATTCCGGCTTCTTTTTTGGATGTGTACCAGCGGTGATTAGGCTCCTTCTTCTTCTGGAGCTGTTCTTGCTGTTCCAATGGTTCAATTTCCCGATTAACTTCTAGAGAGTTGAAGTTTTTCATCCGAGCTATCTTTCGGCTGTTTGAGGTACTGCTGCGATTTCCTTGTCCCTTAATAGTGTCCGCCTTCTCCGTTGCGGGTTATTGTGGAATAGTTCAGTTAAAATTCTTGATTTTGTAGCTCTTCAGTAGTCGATGCCCATGACTCTGTAACCATTTCTTTCCGTTCCTATATCTGTTTTCAATATTTTATCGGGAAAAAATTGACGTGTTCCTCGAAACTAACTGCGTCGTGAGACAAAAATCATAAAAGTGATTATTTTTGCGTGATTCCGGGATAAAACTGTCGTTTCCCAGGCCACTGTAGGCTGAACATGCAAAGACCTCCAGTTCAGACATGATGATATTCTGTTTTGATTTACCATTTTATGCTCACTTCCGAAAATTTCATGGTGACTTGATTGTTAGAGTCAATAATGTTTGTAATATGAGAAGGTATTGTTTCTGTTCCAGCAGTTCCCGGCTGCTGAAAGTGACTATTTGGCAGCCAAATAGATCGTGCTGAAAAACCAAAGCTTTTGAATCCATAGTAAAGGTTTTGAGTAAAGAAGAAAACGCATTTTTCCCGATAGTATTGAAAGTTATCGTAAGTCAAATTGTTATTGGGTGCTCTATTCGGTAGCTGGAGGATAACTGTGCCTCTCGTGAAACTACTTCTTGTTGCTGTCAACAGGAAACAGCGTGTGACCTTAGGGTTTAGTTTAGGATGGGACTAACTAAGTTATGCGCGCTCCCCCGTTTACAGAAATTTACACCCGGCTACACTATCCCCTGTCTAAATTTGATTGATGGAAGCTTAATATTGTTATTACTACTATTATTATCAATATTATTGTTATTATTATGTGTGAACACACTGGAGCCGTTTATTTATTGTTTATCCAACCATATGCATATCAAGCGAGATAGAAAAAAATAAGAAATAAAGATTCAGACATACAAATAACTAAGGAAATGGAACAATAATCCATTCAGAACAACAATTACAAAAGCGGATAAACAACTCAACCGTGAACGGAACTTTCCCGTTTTCAATGCGAATGTTTTCTGATGAATCATTTTTGTGGACCATATGGTCCGGTGTTTGGAAGGGTGGAGGAGTACTTGTGTTTAAGGTGAATAACCCAAATTAGGTATCGGGATTGTCTACTATTATTTGCTTCTGCAAGGATGTATAGATGAAGCAGAGACAAGCCAAGTCGAATTTGGCATATGTTTTGTATAACAGAGTGTACCTCTCTGATAGAAAAAACTTCGAAGGAAAACAAGAATACGTACAATGTATCACGTGGAAAGTTTAGTAGGCCACCAGCGACAACGTGGGATTCACTGAGGGATTGAGAAGTATTGCAGTGTCGTAGTGTAGTTTCAGTTCGTTGTCCGGGTAAACAACAATTTTTAGTTAGGCTAAAAGAATGGCTACCACGTGTAAATGCATTTAACCAGGCCGAAATTTTGGATAAAAAAGAAGTGGTTATGGGGGATGAGACCTGGCCCTGTACACTGATTAGGGGAAAAAATGTCCTCAAGCAAAATTTTGGTTGGCTTAGGAGAGAGGAAATTTCTCAATATAGTAATAAGCATTGGGTTCCAGCTGTCTTAGGTACTCCCCTTTTTATTCCAGTCCACTCACTCGCTCACCCACCCACTCACCCACCTACCCACTCACTCACTCACTCACTCACTCACTCACTCACTCACTCACTCACTCACTCACGCACTCACTCACTCACTCACTCACTCACTCACTCACTAACTCACTCACTCACTCACTCACTCACTCACTCACTCACTCACTCACTCACTCACTCACTCACTCACTCACTCACTCACTCACTCACTCACTCACTCACTCACTCACTCACTTACTCACTCACTCACTCATACACCCACATAATCACTCACTCAGTCACCAATTTAACCCAAATATTCACTCATGCATTGACTCACTAAGTGAACAAACTAACTATCTCACCAAAGAAACTAACCCCCTTCCTCGCTCGCTAGCCCACACCTGAAGTGTATTCATTTTTCCACACATGCTGTTCTCAGCATTCATTCCACATTCAAAAACTATGGAGCATAGCAGGCTAAGCGAACATGTGTTATGAATGCGCGCAGCAATGACTAATTCTAAAAGATGAGACCCAGACGAACTTTGTTCACCTTCGGCTGAAGAATCTGTATTGTTTTTAAAGGTATCGTAATCCCCTCTATTCTATTGCGACCATCTTGAAAACATTGCTTATTTTAACTGTGAGATAGTTGGGGCACAAACTCGACGGTCTGCAACAAGACAGCCGTTGTGAAACGATCATCCCAGATCGGCCCGCGACTGGTGATTGTTTGAAAATGTTTCTTCCGACAAACGCTGACACGGGGAAATCATCCATCAAAGGAGCCAATCGCGGTATGAGCAACAGGCCCGACAAGAGGTTAGTGACAAAAAAGTTTTAGATAATGAAGTGATGATAATAAACAGACCACTGACAGGCAGCTGAGGTAGCCCGATGCGCAGGTGTTTTGACTTTGTATATATATACCGCAGAAATACGTAACTTTATATGTACCATAATTAACAGGTAGCAGTAAGGTTTTAAGACAGTGATCTTTGTGGTCTGACTACCTGTGGTGAAAACATATGCTCAAAAAGTAGACGAAACCATACTTTCACCAATACTGATCGGCAGCAGTAATGACGGAATATGTGCCTCTGTGGGGGAATGGAACGAGACTATTTTACATTGAAATAACCCAAGCATTATTGGGAACACAATGTTCCTACGCAAGAAGCAGTGTGATTGGCCTTCTTCCTTTGCAGGTTTTCTAACTAGTACCATGGTTACTGTTCTAGTTATAAATACCCTACCTCCATCAGAAGTGGAGGTTCTCCGTGAAATAAGCTATCTTAAATGGGATAAGGCTCCTGGACCGGATGGGTAGCCACTGTCTATTTTCAAAGACGATGGCTCGGCTTTGTCACTGGAGCTGACAAAACTCTTGATTTGGTTTGGGATATGGAACGAATTCCAAGGGGTTGGTGTGAATCGATGGTCGTACCGGTTTACAAGAAGAGTGATGGGTCCTCCCACGAAAACCACAGGGAATAAGTCTGGTTGGCTTTGCGTCTCAACTGCTAGCTGGTATTATTCTCCACCACTTATCTAACGATCACGGATAGTGCTCGTGAGAGCCAAGCTGGGTTTTAGACCCGGTCGAAGTTGTGTTGATCACATCTTCATACTTTGAAAATTTTTAGAACATAAACACACCTTCCATAGGCCCACTATCCTCGTTTTTCTTGATGTTAAAGCAAAATTCAACTCAGTGGACCCCATAGTTTTCTATCGCTGCCTCTTGTTGAAGAGAAATTCATTTCCGTCACGAAGTTCCTATACATGAGCAGCCGAAGTCGATTTTTGGCTTACGATTATCTTCCACCCGATTTCACACAAAATGTGGTGTACGTCAGCACTGTCACCTTTCTTCTTTTCTCTTGAACTTTGTGACTGATATGGCTCTAAAGACGACGGTTTCCCCAAAGTGGGGATAGGGGCATAGTACTTAGTTCTTCCAAGTGAAGACCCAAGTAAGTTGTACACTTTTTGAACAGCTTAACCAACAGCGTGGCAACGTTCAGTATGCGTTTTGCATCTTTAAGGCGCAACATGTTGTCGCAGGAATGGATTGGTCCAACACCAAAACTTTCCGTTTCTGGAAAAGGATATAGATCAGGTAGACAAGTTCTGTTATTTGGGTCGCTGCATTTTACCCGAAAGCAGGATATCGGATGAAATGTTTTTACGTATGCAGGAGGCTTGTTTGGCTTTTGCCAACCCGAGTCATCTGTGGCGTCGACATGATACCCGTTTATCTGTCAAGGGTCGAGTGCACTCTGCTGCCGTCAGACCCGTGCTTCTGTATGATTCAGAAAGATGGCCACTGCGGATGGAGGATATACGAAAATTGTCGGTACTTGGACACCAATGTCTTCGTAGTATTGCTCGAATCTGGTCTGGACACCGTATAGGCAACGCTGAGGTTCGGCGGAGATTCTGAGGCTCAAGGATCAAATAATTAGATGAGACCCTTAAGCTCATCACGCTGAGATAGTTGGGACATGTGTTGCGCATGTCCTCTGATAGGATTCCTCGGGGCGCCGTGTTTGCTGTAGTGGGTGACTCTCGGAGGATGAAGGTGGACAGCCCATGCCATGGACGAAAGGTAAGAAAAGTCTAACCAGTGGACTTGGCCATGTGGGGCGTGGTAGACTTACTAGATGGGGTCCAAGAGACCCTCCCACTCTATAGTCAGATACTGAAGGATATGACTGGGGGTTGAGAACAGTGGCGCTCTTGTATCCACAAATTTTCTTCATTGGCTTCTTATTAATAATAGTCCTCCTCTTACTCCTTTCATGCTCTATTCTCCTTCATTATTTTTTTTTGAGATGACCGCTAGGAGACAGAAACCAAAGCCACCGTACCCAGCCCCTGATTGATGATTGTCTAAACTAAACTGAACTGAACCGTTCACACACGATATTCCACATTTGGTCTGTCTCAATAATTCAGGATTTACCACAGTCTCGTCGACCTAGTGTCCACCATGTTGATGATGAAATAATTTCTTATCTTATGCTCCATCACATGTTGCTTTTTTGACTCCAGTGGCCATTGTGTAGGTAGTCATTTGATTATTCTTCTCAGAAAAGGGAGGTTTTTACGGCTACGTTTATATCTGCAACATTTCAGGGTAATTATAGGGACTATACCTTGAAGTTGCACTTGCTTTTGCAGGTCTTACATTGAATAACAAATGGACGAATTAGTTTCTTGAATTCGGCGAATTTTTCAATCATAACGATGAAGATTTCCTCACCATTTAGGGTGCTTATTATTGAAGTCCGACGGTAAATCTAAACACATTTCATTCCTACCCTAATCAATAATGTTGGCTTGTGTGATATATCAGGATTTGAGTGGATTATTTTTCAAGGGAAACTCCTGCACCAAGTGACTTCTTTCTGAGGCTTTCATATACCATATCACCAAACACCCATATGAGAAACAACCCTATCTCCAAAATGACGGGTCTCGTGATTTACATTAGCTACTCGAATCAGTAGGTGCCCTTCTTTGTTGGGCTTGCAATTCATCCTTCACATAATGCGATACTAGCCGCATTGGAAATTACTGCTCCTCTAAGTCTAACAGGGAGTGAGAGTGCCTAGAAATATTCTCTCGTTCGATTAAAGAAAGAGATTTCCGGCACTGTTTTGTAAGCATAAACCACATAACATCGTCCTATTCATTCGATTTCTTATGCCTTCTACCTCTGAGATGTGAATCTGTTGTAGTTCTTATATGATTTATACGATTATTGGTGTTTCTATTTGCATAAAACACTGGGTAAGGTGTGTCATAGAAGATTCAAACTAATGGGCCATTCCAATTCTGCTTAGGTCTCCGTTACGGAGATATCGATGAAATTCCAGTTTTGGTGTATCTTTTCATCGCTATCGCGATAAGCGAACAACCAGGCATACGCAAATGACCTTGATGCCAAAGCCCGCATTGATTTGAACTGGAATTCCCATTTTTCTGAATGTTTGACGGTCATGTTTAAGACGCAGTTTTAAAAAACATACAACGTGAAATATCCAAATTATGAAAGAATTTCTCTTGATATTCTCATATAGGCACAGATTCTTTTACACTGGCAACCAAAGTCGCACACATTCAAATATCCATAGCGCAACAAAGAATCAACATAAACGTGAGACAACTTTGGATAAATTAGTACCACGACTAGATGGCTCGATAAACTTCAATTAAATCATGACACTCGAACTATATACTGCGTAAATTTTCGCATACATCACAACAGCCACTACCTGAATGTCAGAAATAAATTCGTGAACAAGTTGACCCAATAATACATACATTTTTGGTTTATTTTGCACAAAACAGATCAGGAGTCCCTATGGTTCTTTGTCACGTACCAGTGGCCCATACAAGTCATCCAGATAAGTGGCTCATTTTTTAATGATATGCTTGCTCATGAATGCGGTGGAAACGTTATGTACCACATAGCCACAAAGGTCCACTGCACTATTAGGGATAACCGGCAAGCAGACTTCGGGACTTGGAGTGGAGAGCCACATAAGGCCCCGCTAGGTCAGTTGTGGTAACGAGCTGGATGACAGTGCATTACTATCTACCATTAAAGTAACCGGTGATGGGGGGATTCAAGCCCCTGACCTCTTAGGTGGTAAGCAGACGCTCTTAACCACTCGACCACCACAGGTGATTGGCAATGAGCAAGATTACGTTGAATAATTAGTGTTTGAAAAAGATAAACTGGAGTACTATGAGGATTGCATGACCGTTTGTCCTTTTTTATTCCCTCTTTGTTTCTCTCTCGAATCAGGATGCTGTTCTTCATCCGTACGCAAAACACTTTAAAAGATGGACCGATTTTCGCAAACGGGCAGTACTCACAGACCTTGATGCTGAAGAATACCCGCACCTGATCCCAACACATCGATACCAGTATGTGTAAGCAAAGTGCTCGTTGCCTGATGGATTTGATCTGTGAACTGTTCGTGGAAATCAATCAATTCCACTTTGTGACTGGAATGAAAATCAACACGTTTGTTCGCCAAATTTGTGGCATATTTTCCCTCACACTCAAACACACACCCAGTATAATAAATAAATCAGTGATATAAAAACACTATGAATTACTTGAGATGTTTTTATTCCACCAGAAGAGATATGCACATAGGAAGGACATTCTGGAACACAGACTGGTCTCGACGACATCATTGTTTGATGGCAGCAAGTTCTCGTGAAGTTTGTCAGTCTGTGGCAGGATGTAGGATGTTGACGTCGATCTGCAGTTCCCTTCAGCTACGCAATATCTTCAAGTAGTAGTTGTACAATGGTGATTTCAGTAGCCTCAGAAGATACTGTAAGCTTTTTATATCTTTCGGTTAAACATGAAATTAGATTTTTATGAGAAAAGAATTTTGATCAACAGCTTTTAGGGATCGACGAATTTCTCAATGCCACGCGCAGTCACTATGATATAGATATTGGAGTATTCACCTGCATTTTGCGCATCCAAAATTTCATAACGAGAAACAGTATCAAGCTGGTAACCTTCCACTTCCCGGACAGTCACTTTACCCGCGGACTGATCGCTGAACTACTATTCCAGTGGTATACAACAACTGTTCTGGCTTCAGTCACGGGATTCTGCGTGGGAGTCAATTCCCAGTGGGATAAGCAGCATACGGATGAAGGATATTCAAAGGTCATGGATGGCATCAATGAATACTTGTTTGCATTGGTCTCGTCTGATTGGTAGCAACGCGATTGCTCATCTGGCAGAGCAACCGGTCAGCAAGTGGAACGTCAATCGTCAGATTTCGGTTAATAGCATGGACATTTTAGAAGCCAATAGTCACTGAAAACTCCGACTCCGAAGATTTCACTCGAGATCGGAGAATCATTGCAACTAGCAATGTGCGCCTTATGTAGAATCACACTTGGTGAACGTTACTGTCCATAGTCAGGCTTACCCAAACTCACAAGGTACCCAACAGACTAAATGACCAACTAGATTATTTACTTACCCACTAACTAACTAACTGACTTACCAACTAACAAAGAGACCATATAGCTAAGTAAATAAATAAATAACCATCCAAATAAGCACCAAACTGACTAACTAACTAAGTATCCATCTGTTTAGCTAGATGAATAATTATTTTCGATCGCTTACGTGACTACTTACTTACGCACACAAATTCTAACCCACTGGTTAACACACATGCCCAGTAAAGTTGAGTATATGCTTCATACAACTTGAGAGATAAAATTCAACCTCTAACCTATTACTTTTGAACAAAAGTCCTTATTAATATAGTCGTTTGCCAAGCAGAAAGTTTTCAACAAAATCTGCATTAAAACATAGCTTTCAGTTCAGGCATAACATAATCAGGACCGGCTAGGTTTTGGGCGAGATGTAGTAGTATAGATGGATTGTATTAAATTGTGCTGGCGTCCTGGGTATTTGTTGTTGGATCGGGTGGTGGGTGCGAAAAACACTTGTTCAGCAAGATATTCATTGATTTATCAGTCAAATGTATAAGTATGACTCATGTCCATGAGTTCAGAAAGCAAGAAACTGTTAAACCTTCCGTGTGATGTTGAACCGTCCTATTTATCACGTGGATTTAAACGCACATTAACAAGTTTCTCTGCGTCAGCGTGAACACTACGTTATCAGTCCAACAAAATCATCATAATCTGAAGGGTCAGCAGAATTTTCAGTTTGATCGACAACGATTTTCAGAAAACTAAAATCTATTTGGAGCGTCGTGTAGAGTTGATGACCATTGTCGGGGGAGAAGAAATCTTATTTCAATACTGAGTTCGGACCAGTTGAAATCCGACAAGGAGAATGCTTCATCCCGTCATCAATGAAAAGAAAAGTTTCACGGGAAATCAGAAGAAATTGGGTCACACTAGTCAAGTAAGGTCTAACGGAACTGAAATGAGTAACTGCTTTATGCACTCTGGAGTGAGTACACTACTTTTGACTACGTCTAAATGGAAGGCTCTATGGTTTACTTGCAGTAAATGAAAAAAGATAATATAGACTGATAAACACACCGTTTGAAAAATACAGGCACTAAAACAAACGAAGCGGATATAAAAAAGAATGGAAGAGATATTCGACAAAGCATATTTCACAGATCTTTGTTAACAATTTTGCGGTTTTTAAAGAAGCCCATGAAACGAGGAGACCTGGCGAATCTGAAAATATTGGTGCGGTCAAACTATCATTTATATCAAGCCTTAGTGAAAAACATTCACTAACGTATGGATAACCGGGATGTGAATAGTCACACAATATCTTCCATGGAAACTAGAGTCAGTCAGTTGAATGTTTGATTAAGATACTTCGGTGTGAGCTAACCATAGGGATTCGCACTACATCTGGAAAGATGTTCAAGAAATTTGGCGATGAATTTGAAGACCTCAACAAAATATACGGGAAGTAAGATAGAGGAATCACCAAGGCAGTGTGACAAGATAAATGAAATACGCAACACTTATTTATTTGACCTTAATAATTGAAAAGACTATTCACAGTATTACCCCTAATTAAAGAGTCTTTTGCCGTAGTCTGAAAGCCACTCCATCATCATCATCATCATCATCATCATCGTCATCTTCATCATCATCATCATCATCATCATCATCATCATCATCATCATCATCACCATCATCATCATCATCATCATCATCATCATCATCATCATCATCATCATCATCATCATCATCATCATCATCATCATCATCATCATCATCATCATCATCATCATCATCATCATCATCATCATCATCATCATCATCATCATCATCATCATCATCATCATCATCATCATCATCATCATCATCATCATCATCATCATCATCATCATCATCATCATCATCATCATCATCATCATCATCATCATCATCATCATCATCATCATCATCATCATCATCATCATCATCATCATCATCATCATCATCATCATCATCATCATCATCATCATCATCATCATCATCATCATCATCATCATCATCATCATCATCATCATCATCATCACCATCATCATCATCACCATCATCATCATCATCATCATCATCATCATCATCATCATCATCATCATCATCATCATCATCATCATCATCATCATCATCATCATCATCATCATCATCATCATCATCATCATCATCATCATCATCATCATCATCATCATCATCATCACTTTGACTGCACCACCCATCTTTTGAGTGCTTCAGAATCCCAGTATGATGTGCAAAATGGGTTTTGGGCCAACACCAGCACGACAGCACCTTAAGACCAAACAAGTCTGAAAACCAAAATATGGCGCCGTTGAGTGTAAAATCATCCAATTGCTGCGGAATGTGATTGTCGCAATTTACCTACGGAGGAGACAAGTTGACCAGGCGGGCTTGATATGCTGGTGATATGATATCGGTGTTATAACGAATGGCGCACGAAAGTATGACATCTGACGGTTAGTTCTGCTCGGCTCCCGGTCTTCCACTTAACTTTAACCTAGCATAACTGTGCGGCGCTGGGCATCTGTGTCACTTATGATATAGCGTGGAATGCTGTAGCAACAGAACGAGGTTAGTATCAAAGCGATCGGGTCTGCACCGGACTCCTAGCAGTCGTTGAGATACGCGTAACAATCCAAAAAACGCCAAGCGTCCAATTGTGGTTTTTCAATACGATTCTTTATAAGACAATCATGAATATAACGCTGAAACTGTACAAACCTCAACGGTAACCGCTCCGTGAATCAGAGTCAGCCAAATGTGAGCAAATTCAGGATCGCTTGAGGTTCAAGCGGTCAAATCAACGAAATGCCTATGGTAAAAGTGGGTCACGGGTTAGAAAACAAATCAACGAACGCACCAGTCAGCAATCACTTAAGGTCAATGTCCGATGTGCGGTTCGGCGAATGAGCAATAGTGGCGCAAAACGTTGATGGAAAACATCAATTTGGAGTGAGGGTAGGGGGGTCAGGTTGATCCTGAATTATAGCCTCGAGTTTGGTTGTTCTGTCGATTACAGGGTCTACTAGTCAAGAGCCACAGACCAAAGAAGCAACAGTGATAACTTCGGAAGCGTCCTGCCAAGCACAAAAAGAGGCATTCGGGCCTGTATATGGGACCTAGTAGGATCTCATGCAATCACCAAGATAGCCAATGTGAGGGGCTGCCGATCTAGCCGTCAACTGAAGCGATTGAATCAGAGGGGCGGAAATGATTGAGAAAATTGTCAACCTAATTGCCACAGACACCTGGTCAGAACGGAGCTGAAATTCTCAGGCAGCGGGAGGATCAGTGTTGCTACAATGCGATCTGTGAAAACGAACTGTATAAACAGTTGTACAAGTTATACTAGTTTAACTTGTCTGGTTGGTCAACTGCAGGAGAGTCTCACCCGACTCGTGTTATTCGTTACAATAGGATGAACCTGACAGATCAAAGTCGTCTGCCGAAGAAGTGATACAGATGGTTATGATCGATTTGAATCTAGATGGTGAGCATCTGAAGTCCGCTGGTTCAGAAGCTGTCCTATATTCTCTCCCTTTTGATCCATTTTTCATTCATGTCCAGGAAGAATCAAACTCCTTTATTCGTTTGCTAGAAGTCTTATTGAAAGAGAACAGATGCAAGCTCATGGAGTACCAGAAGGACAGTCTTCTTGCTTGTATAGGTTTTGTCGTAAATCCTTTTACGGTATCAGAGCGGCCGCATGTGATTTCGACGATAAGCAACATTTAACTATCGTACTACCATCAAGAATTGTAGCTTTGATCCTTTGGTCAAATAAATGGTATAATTTATATTTCCACATCAAATCAAAATCATTGGTTTTGAGTATCAAATGAACTGTAATACAAGGATCTTAAACGATGGCATTTAACTCCGTAATTTTGAGGAAAATCACATAAAAATGGTCAGACTAAGTAAAACCCAGGTCAACATTTACATTTCACGAATCTTGTTCTCCCTGTGCTCAATGTGAATGACTGGGTAAATCTGGAGTGAATAATATGAAGTTGGATTACTTACCACGTTTATGAAAAGATAATAAAATACCTAAATAATTAAAGGAATTCACTCCTAAGTTTTTTGACTGGAAAACCAGTTAGTAAGTTCGGCTATTCGTTGTGGCGTGACCGGCCGAAAAATGCTTGCGGAATCAGGCTCACCAACAATTACAGCGTCAGCATGTTCGTCAAACAGTCACTTTACACAAACATGTAAGAAAATGTGCGTAAGATACACAGACGGTGTGAGCGGCACAAAACGGCACCCTGAAAAACAGGTTTAGAGTTATGATCCACGGGTTCTTTTCTATGGCCTGAGTGGGAATCTGCGCACACAATCTCAGCTTGCGACTCCAATCGCTCGCTATGGAAAACCAGAAGACCACGGCTCAGCTCGCCAAAAATAAACGTCTGTTTTACAGAAATTACTGTGTAGTATATGAAGCGAAAATCGAACTTTCCCGAACTCTAACATCCAGTTAGGTCCAAGCCCTGTTAGGCCTATTAGGTTGATAAAAACATTTGCCGGATCGATTATTGATCCGCCGACCCAATTTGCGTCGGACTGTAGATGACTGCTCGATCGGCAAAAGGGGTTCCGTCTTGAGTAATCCGATAAATTATTGATTTATAATCATTCACTACGGCCTGGCACACTCAAGATGGATTAATGGCTTGCTTGAGAAAAATTCCTCGTTTTTAACTCCCTAACAAGAAGAAAACTTGGAAGAATTTATTCCGCAGTGCTGAAAAAATAGTGCCACACTAAATGTTTGTACGTGACAATTAGCAAGAACCACGAGTAATCTGCATGTATCGGTACGGTTAGATGCACCACCGTCATAAAAAAGCAAATTCACCATCTGCATCATTCTCACTCCCCGGGCCATCAATAAATTTTACAGAAAAAACGAAGTTCTGAACCAAATCCACTGGTATAGATTCTTCAGGCGACTGATAGCCGTCAGATACTTTAACGGCCTTACAAAAGGGTAATGTACCCGAAATAACTATCCACTTCCGTTCCGCTCAAGTGTCTCAATGAATAAAACTGTGTTTTTATCTTGTCAGAGCCGATTCTGAATAAAGAATAGAATGAGAAAGTGTACGGATTGACAAGCTTTGCGAAAAGGTGCACAAACTAGACAGTTGAGGCAATCGGTAATGAAAACAAAAATGAATGGACAATGAGCAAGTATCCGGTTCGGAGTCGCTGGCTGAGAAGCTAAACTTACACTCGTTTGAATCATGCAAATAAGGATGACAACTTCAGTCACATAGGGAAACAAGAAAAAGCAGATGTTTGGGATTCATTAAGACTCACTTTTCTCGTACTTTTGTAATCAATCGAGGTTTCGTTCACCACGGGTAACCTTTCTTCAGGAGGGAAAAAAGCTTATACTCAGAGAAGTAACTAGGAATGGAGCCAGGATTGACCATAAAACAGCACTTTTCGTCTTATTAGAGGCCACCATCAAATTCCAACTTCAAGGACTCCACCGGCATTTCTCCACTGTTATTAGAGCATTGTATCACCACTCGTCGAAGACTCACGTGACCCAAGGGAGTAGCTGATTCTGTGGGAAATGAAAGAAAGTGATTCATTGACAGTAATACATTCAACCCCAAAATCGACGGACTGTTGACGGAAATCAGGAAACGGAATGGAAAGCACTTTTGTTGTCTGGGTAGTGCCATTAACGTTGTTTAACCAAACTGCCTGAGGCGGTGATTGGTTACTTCCCGGATGCACATGTCAGCGGATTTTATGGTTCCATGGGGGCAAATCACGTCCAACACCCGTTGTGGGATAATGTATACACAGCTCCCTGCATCAGCGGTGAACCCGAGTCGAAACCCGAATTAGAATGATACCTTTTTGTCCAGAAATTAATTGCTCTCACCTGGGGTCTTCAGTTTGTGTATAGGTTTAGCATCGTCGTTTTTTCGTTTGGATCACTTCTAACAGGTGGTACTGGGATCCTTGAGTATCTTTCATATGTGACCAGTTTTCCCACATGAATGGCATACAGCTTAACGGAACCGGGAAGGCGCGCTTCAATGGAAATCTCCTCATGACGTACATCTGTTTACAGGTTTGTGAGACACTACAGTATGGAAATGGCTTGATTGGTTGGCTTGCAACTGACGGTTATGGTGCGGGCGTATTAGCGGGAAGGTACTTTGTTGAAACAGAACTGTCGAATCAATCGGGTGTGATGGTTGGATGTACGCTATCGAACTGTTCGCAGATTCTGCGGACTTCCAGAAAACTTGAGCTTCTGTTCCAGCGAGAGCTGTTGTAGGCAGACATTGGTTATTCCTGCAGTTAGACGACCACACAGCATTTCCTCTGAAGGATCTTCATAATTGCAGCGGGAGGCATGTTGATTTAGTTGGAGGCTGACCTCGCGACCAAACACATTCCGTCCTCGCACCAGTGAACGGAATTTCTCACTTTCGGTTGTCCGAAAATCGACTGGCCGAACAAGATTTAGCAAACGTTTCTTCAGCTTCTCTAATCGGAGTTTTGAGGATGCATCTAGGAAAGCCAAACTTTTCTACATTGAATACTAATCACTTCCTCCTGTAGCCTGAAATAGATCTGGCTGACCTTGTTTGACTCCTTTACGAATGTTTACATCAGATCTTGAAATGTTCAATCTATTCGTCGATTTTGGATGGATTACCGTGCAGGTTGAACTGTAGAATGGTCAGTGACCCTAAAGGGCAACGCCAAATTTGAGAACAGGATCTGGCGAATCATTCATACCTAATGAAATAGCTGGAACCCAAACTACGCGCACCAGGAACTGGCAAGACCAGACAGGAATAGCGAGAGTATATTCTGTTGGATTCGATTAAAACTAACTCGCTTATACATAAAGAGATATGCCTTTATTAACAGAAAACTTACCGACCAATCATGAGGCGACTAAGCTGTATCTGACAGTCGAGGTTCGGTCTCACCTTATTGGTTGGATACCACAAACAAGCTGTAACGCACAGGGCCGCGTGCGGAAACATTTGAGTCATCACAGTTGCGCCTAGAAAATCTGACTGTGACAGGGTATTGGGAGAACTGCTTCGAAAGAAGAAGCTTTGTGGTGCTGTATGACTCTGGATGAGAATCAGCAGCAGCATTTGTATCGAATACCAGCTGCTTCTCGAAAATCTGAAAACACTGGTTGCAAGCCTGGTGGCCAACCGTTTGTCTGTTCGAACTAGATCTTCACAGTATGCTTTACTCCAAAACCTGTCAGCAATTACCTATATATTACCACCATCGTAAGCTGCGCATAACATTGATTCAAAGTGAATATGAACGTGGCAAATAAAGTTCGTTTTAATCACTTAAGACGTATCAGGGATGGCCGTCCTCCTGACTGGAATAGAATGATCGGGCTTCCCTTTGTGGTCGCATCTACTGCGTTCCGGTATTGCGGCAGGAAAAAGGAACGAGGAATGTCTCTAAGTCAGGTGAGATTTTCGAGTTGGTTGATGCCAACGAGTCTTACACAGAGGGTACCAAATTTTCTGCTGCACCAACAGAGCACTGGTAATGGAATGCAATATGCAGATGCTGATATTCAGTCTTGTCAAGCCAACGCTTCACCTCGACCGCCCAGAATAGAGACCCGTTATCGTTGATGGGTATTTTGGGGATTCCTTTCCGGCTGAAACGTTTTTGTAGCACTTAAACTGCCATCAGAGTGGGCAGCGTATCCCTCGTGAACTCTGGAGTATGAGTCTATAGCAGCATCAAGACGGGGTAGTGGTTCACGGAAGGGCCGTAGAAGTCATCAAATACAATACCAAGAAAAGTAAATTTTAGTCCATTGGATCCCGTTGTTTGGTTTCTCTTTGATCTTGTAGAAACACGAGTCACAGTTCCTCGCCGTCATACATCTGTCTGTGTCCACTTGCGGCCACTAAAACGTCTGTCGAATCAATGGTTTTTATCTTTTACATGCCTAAATCACCCTAGTGAAAATAATTCTAGAACCAGGTTGCTGAGGGACAAGAGCGTGCTAAGTTGGTAAATACAGTATAGTACTCTGTACATTTTTACCCCTAAGTTGGCCAGACGCACGAAAAGTTGTGGATATTTTCTTCTAACCTCGGTTTATCATCTCTTTCTGATAGAGGAAGTCACTGATATGCATATTCTCTCTATGCTTACCTCTACCACGGAGCATGAGGTGAGACCAAATATCAGTGTTCAGCCGCTGCGATGCGAAAGTACGTCCATAAGAAGTCAGCTTTTGGTGTCGTCTTGTCGGCTTGGTGAAAAATATCGTATTTATAGGCAGTCAGACCAATTTTTCAGAAGTAACCGCGGCCCAGCACGCTTTTAATGAGTTCCTCCTGCTCCATTGTAGCGGCTGCGCATCTCCGTAATCGCGGATTTGGGGTCAGTCAATAATTACCGCAAATACGAAGTGTCTGTCCATTTCTTTTCATCGACACCACGATCGGAGCTGCCCCCGTGGATTATTTCGAACGAGTAATGACACCGCCCAGTTCAACTTTGGTAAGAGCTTTCAAGATCATTACAGCTGGAAGTACGGCAGTACTCTTTGTCTTGGAAATACCGGGTTACTCTCAAATTCAAACTTTGAGGGTTCAACGGCACATGACCTTTGTTGTTAGGAAATTGTACAATCAGCTTCTGCAGAATCAAATGACCTACTGAAGCCTCGGACACAGTCTCAAGTGTTACTGAGTGCTCTAGGGCGTGTCGATAGGTTGGATGGGCACACTCATCCGAATCATTCCGATGGATTGGCCACCCGGGGCATCTATGATGGACGAATACCGTGGGTCGCCCTGGAATTGAATAGTAGTGTAAAAGAACTGGTTGGAATGGCCCAAAATTCTCAAAGTGTACACAGGACTCGTGTCTTTCGACGAATTACCAGGTGTCGCTTTGGAGGATTTGCATTCGAGTTGAAGATAAGCCTTGTGGATAAAGTCATTCTTCTTACAGAAGTAGCATACATCATTAACAAGGCGGCAGGTGAATCGCTGATGGAATTTTTAGCTCGGGAAACAATGATTCAAAAGTACTAGTATCCGTTCAGGGACACCCTCGGCTGCTGTTTTCACCTGAGGTGTTAGTTGGGAACCACTTATCGTACTAGATTGAAAGTCTTGATAGAGCGCAATGAAATGTTGGAACTTCGCTTTTGACAGACATTTGGATAGTTCGAATATGGAGGAAGCCTCATAGGATGTCAGGTCTGGCTTTAGCAAAAGTTTTTCCCGTAGCTACTGATGGTTCACGCTCACAATAAACTGAACCAACAGTTGGGTCTAAAAGTAATCCCCAAAGTTGCTCCTTGCAGTCGGCGCTATGGCATTGGGATGAATTCACGAAAATTCATACTGGGAACACAGACCAGCCAATGAACTTTGGCACGCTCAGTCGCCTAGAACTTAACCGGAATAACTTGTCCTAAAAACGGATCCTTCAACTCTTCGAGCGGAACTGATGCACGGATTCTCGGAAAAGTCCTTAATCAATGAACAGAGGAAAAGCCATTTAAAGTCGGGAAGAACCCCGTCTGATTTTCCTTCTTCACATCTTTGTGTATACAGTACCATAACTCGCCCTGTTCAATCCAACCCTGGAATTCAGATGCACCCGCATGCAGATTCAGCTGTTCAGTACTGAGCAGTTCCATGACGCGAAGCCAGTTGTAGTTTTTGGGATGCTTGAACTAGTAGGGCGTATCGAAATAGCTCAAACCCGGAACTATGTATTCGAGAATAGTAAAAATACCGAGGCTATGGGACGGCACTAATTCCCTTCCGAGGAAATTTTGTCCGCCTCTCCAAGTACAGCTTACTACCAGTACGTGTGCAGTCTTGTTATTCGTTGAGTTAGTAATGACCTAGACTCGAATTAGACACAAATTAGATCCTAGTGAAGATATGACATCGGAGTGTACAAGTATGAAGACGAGTGGGCAGAGGAGTACCGGGTACGCATACCTGATGAGTGGCAACAACCGCGAAACCGGTCGTGTACTTCCGGGGTAATTTTGTCCATATGTTTACATACTACTACTAATATATATATATATATATATATATATATATATATATATATATATATATTTCCCGCCCTGTCAGTTTTAATATTCCGAATAGTACAACAAAACATCGTATATGCTCACGTTGTCTCTTTTCGGTTATCCTCTGCATATGTTTGAATAACGTGAATCGTCATCCTCGGGACCCCATCACATTGTGCAATTATTGCAAAGCCTATCGACCATTAAAAATTCCCTGAAGTGTTTCAATTTTTCCTTTTTCGATACCCCTTTGTGTGATTGCTTCTTTCACCTCCACGGTATGTAATTATCACGCAATGCATTAAGCCTGTGGGTGTAATTACACTAAAACTTTGCAGTTCACATATAATAAACGACGCTCCACCGGCGAGCAAGCTGGCCGACAAATAAAAACCAGACGAATGATTAGTTCCCATGCCTCACTAATGGTGTATTATGGTGTTTTCAGAATTTCAAAGGCAATTAGTCAACTGCGTGATTATTGTAATTTGATTTTTGAATTTAAATACAACTACGCAAAGCGGCAATTTGAACGAACCTTTCACCTTTAGTTTGTATGTGTGTGTGCGCGCTTGGTTTTGTGATGTTTCCAAAATTGGATCTTTTTTAACTAGCCCTAACTGCCAACTATGGGTGTGGCCCTTGGCTTAACAAATCTAATGTTGCTTAAAACACGGACTTCTCCCCTGTTTCTCTCGGTTTCCCCGAGCGGTTTCCAACTGATTCTCCCACAGACTTTAGAAAATCCATGTCATGTTCAGTTCAGTGAAAGGTGACCTGAAAACCTGAGACGAAACCAAATAATATTCGTTTTGGTCTTTAATTATTGCACACAAAAGTTTGGTTCTAATTTATTGTTTGTGACGACCACATGTACTCCTGTGCACTTGAGACGAATCATCCCTATACGTAGAAATTTTGTCACGCAACAGAAGAATTATTCACCTTTTATACAAACACCATCTGCATACGGCATAGATTGCTGTAGCTTTGGGGTCATCATCTCGGACAGGTCCAGAAAACATATGACTGAGCAATTTATTCATACAGATACCACCAAATGATATCGTTCCTGGTGAGTGTATCGGCAACCAATGACTCAACTGAAAAATCGGTTTAGTCGGAAATTGTGAGTGAAGTCCAAACTACCTTTCCGCTCTTCTCCCTTTCCCTTCTGTCTTGCATGCTTGTGCTTTTTCCCCCACTAAAATGAACCACTTGGTGAATATTATTCATGGGAAAATTTGATCGGCGCACTTATCTTTTGTGTTCTTTGATTTTTTTTGAGGTCGACATTTGTACCAGTTTTGCTTGCTTGATTTACGAACAGCGGTGAATCTTGTTTCGTTTGGGACAACTGTAATTCGCAGAGCGGTCAATGTTGATGTTCATCTTTTGTTTGTGTAATATTTATGAAACGTTTACACAAGAATCGTACTTGAACAAAGTTGGATATTTGTAGTCTCCGGGATGGTGATATTTATGACTAGGAAACTGTCCAGCGTTGACTAAAAATTATATCACAGAGTACTCACTGGTCCATGTATGAAAGAATGCGTCATTTTGGTGGGTGCAGCTGACCGGTCTGATGCAAGCTTTACAGTAATATTATAGGGTTGAGAAATTTGCGTTGGCTCTGGTAAGCCCAGAATTCCACACGAGCTGAAGGTGTATCGGAACAGGATCTGAGAATTTACTTTATTCGCTGAAGGTCACGGTTTCTCATGAGTTTTGATGCATTATATCATCGGTGACGCTAACGAATTTTCCGGATTATCCAAGCTTATCAGGAATATCAGCAGTTTCTTCACACCTGACTGATAATGGCAGCCTTCTGATCGAGAGGTGTGAAGTTGTAAAACATTACTCGTCTTTTATGCCTATAAAGATGTAACACACATATCAAGCTTGAAGCTGAAAAAGGTTCAAAGACCAGAGAGGCGAACACCTTAATTCACAAGTCATGACATCAGGGGCAGGTGATCCACTGGCCAGTCATAATGAAATTCGGTTCAGTTAGATCCAGTATGAATAATTACTAACGATACACAATGAGCAGCGATTCTATAGCTGGTATCTTCCAGCTGTATCTTCGGTTGAAAGTGAAACCAATGGAAAGTAAGAAAAAAGTAGTCATAGAACTGCAAATAATATTATAAAATAGATGAAGAAAGTGCTTGGATATAAGAATAGTGGTTCGGACATCTTTGTAATCATGATTTCTGAAGGAAGTGGATAACCGGTGACTCAAACATGCCCTGAATAATGGTTTTGACGCAGCCCACTAGTTCTAGTGAGAAGAATTTTCTGCCTTAGAATAGTCTCAGTTTATTGGCATAGAATAGATTGCTTATATAGGACGTGTGGTGACCATAAGCAAATCCTCGCATGAAAACCTATCGGTCCATTGATATATTCCTAAATGGATGTGCTGACTGGTTTCGTTGATTCGGCTCCGGTTGGTGCAGACAACTGTTGACCGCTGCTTAGTCAATTGCCTCGTTTGACTGACTCCATTCATGCCCTCGATTCCGGACAAAGGATGACATACTGCCTGCTTGCCAAATCATTGATCCACTTCGTTGAGTTCAACCTTGCCCTTGATTCGTGTGCTGTCTGACCACCGAACTAGGATGCCTGTAGACGTCTCTGCCACTACCCACACAATGGCTTATTCCACTGGTCAGGCTTCTCGTAATTTTCTTCCATGTCATAGGCTGGTCACCCTTGCTCAAGTTCCGCCGAATACTCGCCTCAGCAAACAGTGTACACCAAGGAAACCTTTCCGGGCTCAAGAGCACCGCATGTGGCAACCAGTAAAAACTGGTGAGCTTTTCGAATTTGATCCTAAGATTTATTTCGTATGCTTCTACTCGGCGTCCAACCTTAGCATTACTAACAGTGTCCGCACCAGATCTGTGCAACGTGACAACAATATGAGTTTTCGAACGCCAGTAACCTTCGTGTATCCTGCACCGGCAGCTGTTACGTTTCTGACCCGTATAGAAGAACTGGCCTAACTAGGGCAGCTTACTTTCGATTCTGTTGTATTGGGATGATATAATAACCACAGTGAGGCCGCATCGCTGTGGTGATTTCGTAGGTATTTTCAAGGGTGTGGTAGAACTTCACAGCCACATACACTGAGAAGCCTCAACCAATCAGAATCAAGGTGAACAGGCATGAAACTCCATTTGTGATTGGTTAACCCGTAATCTACCAATTCTCTTTCTGGAATGCTGCATTAAAATTAACATGGATTTCCGCAGCCTTGACCTTTTCGCTATTTCGATGTACACAGTTATCGGTTGGAGTTATTTCTGTATGCTTTCCCAGTTGAAGTATTGCGTACAGTCATGTTTCATTGAACGGGCATGGAATTTCAGAACATCGGGCAGGGTGCTCAGATGTTCGAATTGTCACAATGGATCACTGCACCTATACAAAACCAAATACACCTGAAACTTCAGTATTGGACTTGATGTAACTCCTACAACACATGATTCCTGCCTTGTGGAAGTAAGCTTTGAGATCGACTGCCTAGTGTCAGAGCTACGAACGTGTAACAGCGGGAACAATCTTGCACGTGACATTGCACTATAATTTCTCATCCAACCAATCACAGTGAAATGAAGGGAAATCAAACAAGTAAACGCGAATTTCCAGTCAACGATTTGGTGATCAGTCATATGAGAATACTGCCGGGCTCATATGCTGCCGTGCAATAATAGGCAGATAAAATTGATCAGATCGCGATCGATGAATGTCTCAGTTAAGGCTTTTGGATACAACCTGGTCATGATTCGGTCGGTCAAGACGTTGACTACCAGTTTATGTAATTAACGGCCTTGTGTATGAATAGGTCTGACTGCTAATAAACGGAAGTTATCCACAAACTCCACCTCGGTATTCATTCAAACAGATAAATCCCGTCTCGAGCTACTCCCGGTGCATGTGAATAATCGAGCGGAATAGATGTGACCGTCAATTTTCACTGACAATTCAGTTATCTATCAATTAACATGGACATTTGCTATTGTAATTTACAAATTTCATTTATTTTATAGGTTGTTTGAATCTGTTATGCCTCAATTCCACACAATCTTAGTTTTTTTTCAACCCAATTCGTCTCGAGCACTGAAAAATGATACTACGCTCTTCCGTGACAGGTCTCCAAGTTGACTGGCCATGCCCACATACACCGTTCATCACACCCCGTTCTTCACATGAATATGAAATGACCGTTGTAATTGACATGATCCCAGTTTCGTACCTTGGTGCCGATAGACTGCGTACACTGGTTCTGAAATCCTACCCCTTTTTCTGAATGAACAGCCTCTATTAGAGCAGGATAGCGTTGTCATCATTGTAACTTTGTTCTCATCCCTCAGTTCGCCAGTGCGCTTTGTCGGATGGCTGCGACGGTGGCCCGTTAGGCCTGGATTGCCGCGGCTTACTTCCGTACCATTTCTAGGACACTGTGTCCGATGAACTCCCTGGTGAACCTCATAAATTGAGATTGTATACGTTGTAACCTTGTATTTATCGTTTACGTGCAGTAACGAAATTTTTGCCAATCCAATAAATCCTCCATGGGCCAAAATTTTGCCTGTTAACTTCGAGCGGGATTTTAAATTGGTCTGAACATAAGATATGGTTAGAAGGTTGATTCTAGCCTACCATATGGTAGAAACCTCACCTACACAAGTTATTGAAAAATGATCGCATCTTGAAACGAGAGGACGAAGCGTGCGAGACAGCGGTTATGATAAATTTGGAATGGATCCAAATATTTCACCACTAGCCGGACTCGCGCGTTGGTTCGGTTGACACGGGTTTGTTATTAAGGAAATTGAAAATGAGTTCACGGTAGTGGATACCATATATTTTGGTCGGGTAAACTGTATGATCGATTTGTGAAAGTTTCGAAGCCCTACATGTGACCAGCTATTTCAGCTGGTAGAACACATGCGGTTCGAAGGCTTGGATGGCGACTGCACACGGAGTTCGAACCGCCCCGGAGTTATTGCCTTTTAACGCTTGGATCTATTTAAAATTCAAAATGGCACAATATGTTCGTGTCCGTTCAAACAGTTCTTCTTCACGCGCACATTCCACCAGCTCCAGTTGCCAAACCCAGCGTTCGTTTTCTTTCATTTTTGGCTGTGGGTGTGACGGCTTTCTGTTCATGTTTGAAGTGCATGAAATCTCATTTAGTGTAATTTCACATCTCCCTATTAGAACAAAACTGACCCCGGGTCACGGGGCAAGGAACACTATGAACTTTTGGTTCGTAATAGTGAACTTTGAAGGCGACTTCGCACCCAGTACTGACGGGATATGAAGTGATAAATGGCAATCCACTGTCATTCGACCCCAACACAGAGGAAATACATATAATTTATTAGAACCAGTGACGAGTACGTTTCACGACAAAGGTTTTCAACCGTTGTATTTCTTTTCTTTCTCTGGCACACCTATACCTGCTCCTAGAATTCCGCTGGGGAAGAAAAACTCAGGGGTCTTTTTCTCAACCAGACTTACCAGATCGAAGTTCCCCATTTTGTATTTGAGCAAAAATATGTTGGACTAGAAAACTCGATCGAGAAAAACTTATCCGAAAGCAGACATGTGGCGCATTCAAATCTCCTTCAAACCTCATATAACAGCTAATATGTTCAAGAGTTTTGACGATCCTACTCGGTGAGAGATTTTCGAGAGACTTCGTTATATTTTGATTGGCGTTACTTCATTTTCATTTCATTGAAGTCAAGAATGCTGAAAACTGTGTGTCGCTGACCTGACAGAGTTATCGAAGCTTGCTTGAATAGATACTTTATTTTGAATTGAATATGAGTGATTGATGCTTCCATTCGCAGTAGCCCTAACGAAGTCCCAATCCATTTAAATTTCGGATGCTATAACCCACTAGAAAAGACTGAATTTCCGTAAAGGACGATATCAGTAACTTATCGAGCGCAATTTGGTGTACGTGGCATCACCAGGAAATGCCACAAGTCAACTGATGGTGTTCGAGGCTATCTCCAGTGTTCAGTTTTCATATAGCAAGGCAGACGGAATCATCAGTTGGGGCCCCTTTTGCCGAGGGATGGGCTACGGACAGCATAGCTGATTGCTTCCGCGTGAGTCTCCAGGTTGCAAATAGAAGATCGGGAATTCCGGTAGTTAGCCGCGAATTAGGAAGCCCCAGATCTCCATTTAAGTGGTCAAGGACTAAGTGAAGATTGCCCGAGGACACGGATTTTAGTTTGACAACGACCTTACCCACCACCAAACGGCATCGGAGTATGTGCTAACCAGGCTCACCACAAAATGGGGCCAGTTATTCTTGCTTCTGCCAGGGTAGCTTGATCGAGATTCACGAGGGAGCGAATGAACAGAGAACAGGCCGCCGGTCTTTCCTAATACCCATCCCGAAGGATAATTTGGGCATATTGGACTATCCCAGGATCCAAAACGCTCAGCAGCCACTAGTGGTCACCGGCTTACAACAAGAGGAGATGATTATTTCGTAATAAAACTGAATGATACTAGGGATTCCTTTCCGTGCCTCACTCCCGTGTAACTTCATGCGTTTTGACTCTAAAATACGCACTGATCCTGCTACGGCTTCAACGGAATGTGACGCAACCCCTGCTCTCCTAGTGGTCTGAGTTACCCAGACTCTAGCTTGGAACCATAACACCAGGTCACGTATACACAAAGCTTGGTGAGAGGTGATAACACTTTTAGACAAGTAGTCCTTGCATCACCAAGCGCATCCTCCGTGACTAAAAAGTCGATAAAACATATCTGCCTAAAGTATACCTGCCCAAATCCGGCGCTCGACAAATACCGGTCCCCCATGTGAACGCACCCTACTGTTTGTATCATAGTGAGCCAGTGAACGACTCCGGGCCTCGCAGGGTTGCAGTGACAATTATTCACTCGAGCACACAAGGCCTTGATCTTCTGGTAGCCAGTTTCACCAAGAATCACTACGATCCTGTTCAGTGGTACTTCACTTAACGTAACCGTGACTGTAGTCTACACCCAGACCAAACATGCTGAGCCAGACACCATAACTCATTCGATCAAATCCCCAGGCGAGATATCTTAATGATTGCAGGAGACTGGAAAGCCTTCACAGGCGCAGCCGACAAGGATACAAAACACCTGTTGGGAAAATTTAGCATCGATGAGTGATACGAAACTGGCCATCGTCTGGTTGCGCTTCAGATCTCAATCGATTGGTCAACACATCCAAAGAAGCACCTCTGACTTGATACATCAGAGGCGGTAGGACAGCACACCAGGTCGGTTACATCTTGGTGAGATCTCAATAGGTCTCTCAGGTCGAGAACTGTCCCGTATATCGCGGTGGGAAAATTAGGAACACCAACGGAACTGATCCCACGCTTCTACGTATACATAACACGATTCAAACATCAGTCCAAAAGAAGCCTCGCCCCAAGGCAGAATTGATGTCTTTCCGTTATCCGCTGCTCAAAGGCTAAGAAGGAGGGATTCCGCAATTCACGAAATCCGCCAGTGAGGGAGGCGTACCAAGTGAGATATTCATTATCTTTATGCCAACTCTTCTAGGCTCTCTGACTTCACCCGTCCACCAAATTTGGGAAAACAAGGTTTCCCCTACGAACTGGTCAACCTCCATCTTATCTGCCATATTTTAATGGAGCAATACAACCATCTGAGCGAACTACAGAGAAATCAGACTAACTGACATAGCGGTAAGGCTTTTGTCCACTATTCTGTTGGACCGCTTGTTGTCTGATAGGACGCATGAAAGCGGTGCAACCAACGTGTTGACCACCGTTACAAATTCTAACAACAAACTACAGTCTGCCTCATTGACTTCACAGGTAACTTCAATTTCGTTCACCTAGAGTCATCCTGGAGCATACGAGAAGCTGACAGATGCTAGAACAGTGCACTAGACTGCTGAGGTCGTATTATTTGGTTGCACGAGCGGGCGTGAGCGAGCACAGCCAGGCTTATGCGCAGTTTTCGTTCGTCTCCGAAGTCCGGCAAGGTTTTCTGTTTTTATTAACTCTACTGTGCTAGGCCATAGACTGAGTAATTCTTTGTGCCTCATCGGCTATCGAGGAATACAACTAAACCAGGAGACATGCGTCGTGGATCTCATAGTTTTTTGGGATACTGTCGTTCTGGGGGACAAACGCAACATTCTCCAACGGGTCTTCAAACGTATCGGGTGTGACACCAGAGCGATCGGTCTGGAGATAAATACCACTGAGCCGAGATCTTCACGACTATTCCAAACCCGTCGGGGTTCCACCCATTTTAGAGGCCAAATCTAGGAACTAGTTCACTACCTCAAAAACCTTCGGCTAACCATAAACAGCAGTGCCAGATTAAAGATGAAACCAACCTTCTTTTTAACTGTTCAAGTAGGGCATTATTTCTTCTTCTCTAACTACTGAAGTTTTGCGGTGAAATAAGTCTCCGCACGAAACTGCGTGTTTGCCAGGCCGTTGAGGGTAGAGGATGCGAAAATGCTGCAGAGCTTCGACCACTGGTGTCTCCGATATTTAGAGGAATGAAACTGTATTGTAAGATAAGGCTGCTCGAGCGGGGCATTGCTACCCTCGTTTATTCAAAGCCACCGACTCCACTGGTTCAACTATATCCTCCGTCAACCCGAAGCGAAGCTGACGAAGAAAGGCTTTCTACTTTCACTTGTCCGGACTGGAAATGTCTCCTAGGTAGTCAGATGAAGACCTGGGTCAGTACAATCAAAGCAGACGTAGAAAATCTAGGCCTCCAGTCGGCCTTCGGACTTCATATGTTGTGTAAGAACCGAACCTCACTGAGTATCGACCTTGCCTCTGCTCGTAACGCATGGAAAGCCGCCATTAAAGAAATTCTAGGTGCTGTCTTATCGTCACTCGGCAGTTTGTCTCGTAACAGCAAAAAGTATTAAGGTAAGTGAAGGTGATGTAACAAACCTCATTAAAAAACAAAGGAAACACCCTAGGATATACTTATCTAGAGAAGTAAGCATATTTACTCGTATAATCTCCAATATTACCCGTTCCACAACAGAAATAAAGTCAAAATTTGGGTAAATATTTCAAAGCAGATGTACAAAGGGCCCTAGCATCTACGAAGTTGATCGAATCCAATAAAATAGAATGGAAGTGTACGTCATTCAAATGCTGAGTGCAATCGTTACTATACAAACCGGCACATTATATTTTCCCATTAATGACTCGAAACAGTCAACCAGATTGTGCTGAGAATTAGTAATACTCGGACTACGAACTATCCATGCCACCAAACCACGAACCCCAGTAGTCGAACTGCACTACGTCCGGATCATAGAACGCTATCAAGAAGAAGCCTTTGTGAAGGAGGTACTCAGTAATGTGTGCATCTCAGCAATCACATTTCATTAAGTGCAGCGTAAACCAGACAGAAATATTTAATCACAAGATGCATTGTAAGGAGACGATTGTAAGTGGGTCACTTTGCCAACGAAAGCACAGAGCAGCCATTCAGCTATAAGGAACACTATGGGTCAGAGTATGGGAAACGTGAACCATGGCACAACTGGCTGAGAGGGTACACACGTGTGGGAAACATGCGTCAGAAGAACTGGCTGAGTGAGAAATGATTCGAAATACAAGCCTAAAGTCATACGACCCCGCTGGCAGCTAATCCGTTTGCAGATGTTTTTGGTCCAGCAAGATAATACTTCGATTCACAGCTCACATCGATATTTACCGTTCTGGGACACCAAAGTCAAGGCGTAACAAAGCGAGTAGCACCCATCTCTACCCCACTGAGAACTGCAAGGGAGTCATAGTTCTCCGATTAAACAAGGGCGGCAAGAGTTTTGTAACCATAAATGAATTCGTTATCGTTTTTGAACGTAAATGAAATAATATCGACTAAAACTTGAACCAGTCTCTCGTAAATCGAGTGGCGAGAAGTGATAACGAAGTTCTTGAACGGACTGACCGCAACATGCGATCTGAAGGAGATCTGAATAAGTCACATGTCTGCAGGTCGGGTATTTTGTCGCGACCGGTTTTCTATATTTATTTTTATTTCCGTTCAAATATCAAACGACGTATTTCTATTTGGTATTTTGGTTTAGAATAGGACTCTTTAGTTTCTCTTCTGAGGTGGAATTCTTGGAGCAAGTATAAGTGTGCCTATGAGCGAAAACGGAGGTCAAAGTTGGAAATATTTTTTGCGGGGTGCATATTGCCCCTCCCTAGGCAAGATTCTTCACCCATGAAATGTGAGTTGTCAGAAGATTACGTTGACTATTGGTCCCCCCGCTTTTTTCTGAAGCTTATATGAGATCTAATGAATCGATTAAATGAGTTTGATAGACTGTTGAAAGTGCTACCAGTTTTTCATCACATTCACCCTCCTTCAGCCTTGAGGCTCAGCTGACAGAATGCATTTGAGGTGAGATACTAGTTGTTTTCTGATCTAAATGGTCATTTGAGATGTTCTTCATGAGGTCATTCGTCACAAAGTCACGTGATAAACCTGGCTCCCATGTCCCGATATTAGGTCCATATTAGCTTCATCTCCACCTCCAGAAGGAGCATCTTTTCGTTCGGTGCAATGAGGCAGTTTTATAAATGAATGAAAAACCGAAGCTCGTTCATTTTCAAAGGGAACACGAAGATACGTGTTGATATTTCGAGCGGAAGGAAGTTCATGCACAGCGAGGTGTGAACAAACAGAGGAGGACAACAACAACATCACCAACAACAACAACAGCAGGTACAACAGCAACAATTGCAGCATCAACAACAACAACAGAATCAACAAGGACAACAGCAGCTCCACCAACAGCAGGACTACAAGAGAGTCAACTTAGAAGGGATGATTGAATTATTGATGAGGAAACGCAACCCCGGAAAGCAATTTGCATGAAACATACTGTGGTGCTTCGTACAATCAAGTGCGTAGCAGCTTTTTTGTCGTTCTGCTGTCCTTTGGATCATAAGATGTTGAATAGCACAGTGCTGTGCTTGGCTTGTGCAGTCATGTGCTCACACACGCACGCATGATCTACACCCCGTACAATCATGGGCGCACGCCTGCAGTCGTGCACACACGTACACAGTTGACGTTTGCCGTGCTTATTCTCAGACAGCACTGACCAATCAGGTTTTAGCACTTGTTGCACGACCTTGAACAGCTTGATCCGATTGTACAGTTGTCTCCGATCCCACGCACCACTGACTTACGCATCTGCATACTTGTTTGCGTTTTCACTTGCTCGCCTGTGCCGGTGCCCACCGTACGTTGCTACGGCATAGATGTCTATCCATACGTGTGCGCCTTCCTTTTGTTACCGAGTTTGTGAACACAACACAAGATTCAAATTGTTCGCGAAAGCTCACTTTACTGCTAAGACCCAGGAGTACGGCTGTTTCGTTGGCTTGGTTACGAATCATCAGCAAAAGCGCGTATTAAATAAGTCCTTACTGCAACTCAAACCTGAGATGCATGATGATGAGTCACACAAATAACCACCAAGCTACCCGGGGCAGTTCTCAGTTTTCTTAAACGGCAGTAGCCCGTCACCCATACAACAATTAAGTCCTATGTTGAATATCTATGCAGAAGTCTTAAATTGCGCCTTACCAGCTACCCACAGAGGGTGACTACCTGACCTCTTTCGGTTATCATAGTTTTAAATGTTCTTGAAAAGTAAAAGAGTAGTAGGATATAAGACGTCACATAATATGATTCATCATGCAATTTGAAAACCCAAATCTCGATTGAAAACCATGGACGCACTGCACAGCCGTTATCGTTTCGCTTAGGCTCCTACATAGGAGCCGTTCATCGTGGGAGTCTCTGCTCCGCTAACATTCAGAACGAGTGTCGGAAGGGCTTTATATCGTGGGGTGCATAAGTTCAATAAATCGCTGACAGCCAGCGCAGATGGCCTGGTGGTCAGGAGTACGACTCTCAGTTGTTTATCGCGGTTTCGAGCTCCACTGATTCATAACAGGAATGAAACAACTTTACAGCCTTTCTGTAGTTTTCAACGATGAGCCAAGCTTCGATATTACATTACGATTCAGTCCATAAACATTGCTCATGGTTCAGTACGGAATTCACAGAAACATCTTTCAGCATTCACACTCCAATGTTTCTCCTTCCTAACAGGGCGAACCTCTTGATTATTACTCTGTTACTCAACTTTGTGTCAGACCTATAACCAAAACGGAGACTTATCGTAACGTCAAAAACGGCCAACCCGAGGAGTTCCTGACGTTCAGATAAACAGGGATTATCCTAGGTTTGAGTAAAGTGCTACGAGATCGATTTCCCACGGTCAAAGAAATGATGTGATTAGTTTCGGCGAGGTTCGAACCTACAGTCGCAAGAATCTGTAATCCATAATAAAATTTGCCCGATCAACTATTATCCAAATGTTACCCCGTAGCAAGAAAGTAAAGCATGAGCAGTCGTCTAAATAGTTCATTTTCTCGGTCGCATCCCAGTAAGACCAAGCCTCTAGCTACCTGCGTATTTCGGATGCCTCTAATCATGTACTTTCGGTCACTGAGTTTGCTCTTATGCGTACATTTTTCCCTTTTCCTCCCGAATGTCCCAACTGAAGTCTTGATCTCATGCTTTTATTCTGGGTTACTGAGGTGACTTTATGTCCTACTCCGTAGCATTACGAGAAACCCCTATTGGGACAATCACTGTTCTTTTGTTCAGCGTACACTCCAATCATCATCCATGCATCTTCATGCCCCACCAAATATGTCGTATGTGTGTTTCTCGTCTTAGTGGGATCTTGGATATTGATTACTGCATTGCGCATGTCTCACGCGCATGATCCACCGCCACACCAATTGACAACGTACGATGAGTTTGTGCCCACTAACCGCATTTTTCATGGATCACTAACGGTGTGCACATGTTTTACCTTACATATGCCATGCCTATAAAAATGCTGTATTTTGTACACTAGAGGAAGAATACAGTCTAGTGTTAGTCCGCGTGTCGTCTGATTTCATTCCGAGCATTTCGGCCACTACAGCTATCTTTGTCTTCACCCGGGGTTTGGCGGTAATATGCTTACTTCTCGGTACAGCTCGTGTTCTCTGGAACAGTCACGTCTCCTTCTTCTGTTTGTGGCTTTCCACTGATTGAGACGATTTGAGCCAAAAAACCCCTCTCTTTGCCACATTGGCATCCAGTTCAATATGATGTAGGTTAAATAGTTACTTTTAGTGGCCAATAGACAATACACCAAAGTCAAAAAGCAAAACGTGGATGGTCATTGTGTACCTCGAACATAATTAGCTATAAGTGGTCTTTGGCTGGATTGGTTGCTAGCTGTCGTAACTTACTACCTATTCGGTGCTTGTGCACTAGTTGTACGAAGAAGACCTCTCTGCCTCGGAACCATTCCAGTTTCATATTGCAGAAAGTAATGGTTATATAGGATCTGGAGTTACTGTAAAAAATAGCTACGCAACTCTAAGTAGGTAAACCCGTCCCAGGCATCCTCTCTTCTGAGTGGATAGCACTGCCGCCAGCCACCGCTTGACAGGATTCCTCTCTCAATTTATCGGTCTCCTGTGCTGCCGCTGGTGCTTCGGATGACTCTAGCCCTGATCTCAATTCTGTACAGGCACTGCTAACGCGTCACGTGGCACACAGTGACGGCCGTGGTCTGGTTGG
This sequence comes from Fasciola hepatica, assembly GCA_948099385.1. NCBI lineage: Eukaryota > Metazoa > Platyhelminthes > Trematoda > Plagiorchiida > Fasciolidae > Fasciola > Fasciola hepatica. Next base: position 3,626,715 of record CANUEZ040000131.1, read on the forward strand.
AAAGATAAATTACGTGTTAAATGCTCATCAATCAGTATCCTCACACGACCCAGACGCAGTATCCCATCTTGCTTTCCTATGGAAAGGCCCCCAATCAGGCAGACACAGAAGGCAAATCACAAAATATTTGCAAAGTTAAATATGGTTAATTTTATAGCGTGACTGGATAAGCCAAAACAACCTCCCTTCTCTTGTCGGGATGTTGATCCCTGGATCATCAGCGCATCAGTTGCTATGGCAATCCACTTGGGTCGTTGATAGGGTTTTGGTGGTGTAGCAACACGCATTAGCATTCTAGCTTGATGGTTTGACTGCAATTTCGTTGAGTGCGGTAATGGGCGGGACTTGTCTGACGATAGCGGTGAACTGTGCGTTGCATGATTTAAGAGCTATGGGCTCTAGAGTAGATGTTTTAACATTAGCAAATAGACTTTTGAGTCTGAAATTACCTCCCTGATGGACCTGTGAAACTATTTTCCAAGTGTCAGCTATTTCGCAAAGTGTCACGAGGTACCAAAATAGTACGGATTCATCATAGGTTTGGACAGTCAATAGCAAGGTACCGTCAAAAGCGAACTGATTTTTTTTCCAAGTTTCTTTATAATGGTAACTCAACTCCTTTTCCCACCACGTGAAAGTATGGGAAGAAAAAAAAGTTGGTAACTGGAAAAGAACTCACGCGGTCGTTCTTTTTGCATGACTTCCTGCTAGGTTCAGAGTCTGCTCAGTGCGTTGATAAATGAAAACCAGACATCGGAGATAAACGTCCAACATTTTCAGTGGTCCGTGGTCCGTTTCAGTGACTCTAATCCGGTGATTTTTGCAGGAACGAAGCTAAAAAACGGTGACTCACAGGAAGAATATTTCTCTCCCAGGTTTCCGTATTTTACTATGAAAATATGAGTCTAAAATGTAATCAAACCTTTAAAACACGCATAGATGTGTTTCCGACACCCCAGAGAGGCTGAAAATTCAGATCTTTTTAAGACCATCATACATTTTCCAGTGATTCACGAAGATCGTTGATTCACTCACAAGCCATTGTTAGTCAGTCACATGGCCGGGTTCTGTACCATTCATAGAACTTGATGTGAGAGAGTTTATTGAAGTTACTCCAACTTGGAGCTACATAAACCCAAACGGTGATTAGATCATGAGTGCTGAATTGATTTGTTCAAATATGTCACATGGAAGAAAGTAATTGATGAATCACAGGCTAACCAGTCACATCGAGCTTTTTCTATATTTGGTCACCGTAGTTGTGACTGGTTGGGGCTTCTCAGTGTATGTGATCAAGAAGCTGCATCGTGCGGTGCAGATTTACGGTCGATACTACAGGCCGATACAAAGGAATCCGTTTAAAATTAACAAAACGAAAATCACATGCACGACTGTGGATGGTGTTCATACCACAACTTGAAGAAGCAATACTATTAGAGTGCTTCTCACGGTCTACCGCGGTCAAAAGAAATGCAATCAGGCTGCATATGGTATAAACCAAACATACGGGCTCGGAAAACGCTACTTTTAGTGAATCCTTCAAACACGCGCGATAACTGATACCCATTTTGGTGAATTATACAGCCAACGGTAACCACACTATGGTAAATATGGAAAAAAGTCAAAGTTTACCTTTGGAAAACCCGATAATCATTTTCAAAATCTGCAAAACTCTTTTACGTATCACGAACTAAGAGAGAAAATGTTCAAGAACCACCAACCATAGCTGCACCCGCAGCACTGACAACCATTGTGGTCAACTACGGTGACAGCCTTGATCACACAAGGGAGAGAAGTGGTTACAGGAAATCATATTTAGTCCGCACTTTACGACAAACACAACTACTGCCAACTTACTGTCCAAAAGATAAACCGGTTCGCTTCGTGTAACCCACGATGTGTCTATGATGTGTACACAGAAGCGGACCACTTCAGTTACGTGTTCTGGTATCTGTTTATTTCCGTCCTTGCGCAATCCAGTGAAAAAATGCTTCCAGCATCATTGAAATTTATACGAGATCCTAAAAAGACGACCAGTGATTCAGTTCAGTTCAGTGCGTGGTCATAAATGATCATTTCGTCTCAAATTAACACGGCTGTTCAGAAATGGACAAATTCGAAATACCACCTTTGGATAGAAGTAATGGTTAGTCTGAATTACGTTTTCAGAGCAAGGTGAAAAGAAAAACTGTAATTTTTTGCACGCTTGCGCATGAGTGCAACCACAAAAGCCCAATAAACTAGTAGGAATAACCGGCAACCAGAAGCAGAGACTTGGCGAAGAGGACCACATTAGGTCCCAGAGGGTCAGGTACGGTGACCAGCCTGACGACAGTGGATTACTGTCCACGACCAATGTAATCGGATATGGGAGCGATTTGATCCTCTGACTTCCGAGGTGACATGCAGACGCCCTATACCACTCGAAAACCATCCGCTATTAAACAGACCTTATTTTGGGAGCTGTCAGATTTTCGTCTCGATGTAAACCCTATCTTGAAATAAAAATAAGAATAGATTCCCCATGGTTTTTGAGTAATTTGTTGTTCCTAGATTAAGTTAAAAGTTATCATCAGTTCTCACCTACTTGATTTGGAAAGCAAACCTCAATATGCACTAGGCTAGGTGTTATCGTCACTTGCACAATGACTGTATAAACGCGGTTTGGGGTGAAACCTTCGCTGCCTAAACGCCAAGCTCAGCCAGCCTCAGAAGCTTACGAAACCGGGAACCGATTGTCCAGAAAATGATCCAACTGTTAGGAAGATGGAAATCCATTCATTGTTACACTGCTGGGCAGTACGAATGTTAGTTGAGTATGCGGCTTCATTGCGTCAGTTGATCTCGTAATTGTACATTTATGTGAAAAGTAACATGGAAGTCCACTCTTACTGGGACAGTATGTCAAGCAATCATCTTTTCGATAACGAGGCTAGCAATCTGTCCTGATCTCCATTCATATGTACGGTGGGAAGGCATCTTTATTAATGAGGTCCACTATTTAGAAATCACGCCATTTATTCAAAGTTAAAAAGCTCCTAAAATAGAGGTAAAGTGTACGTGTGAGAAGCATTATCTGCTTCTCGTTACGAATGAAACTGCGTGGCAGTGGGTCAAGTAAGGTTTCAATGTTATTTTTTTATGGCCATGTAGTTAGCTGGAGTGATTTGGAGAATAAACCGATCTCTACCGTCTTTCTCTATTGCTAAATGGCTTTGGCTAGCTACTTTGGATGATTTCGGTGGATTTTTCTGGAGGTTTCGTTATTCGCCTGCTGCCTCGTGTCTTCGCTGTGCGCTACAGTTGTAGTACACGTTGATTCTCCCAAGGCTTTCCTCTTCAACCGGACTTTTTTGTGCCCCTTGATTCTTTGTGACAGCTACTGTATCTTTTTCACTAAACAGCTTTCCATAGTCCAGTGAACGAATGAACAGGTTAATGTAGGGTTGAGAATGATAAGCAATTTGTCCTTGAGATTTATGGAGCTCACTGGCTGACTGGTCAACGAGGCGTGAGCGCAATTTCAGGCGTTCAGATAACAGTCAAGTCTCACCGTCACTCATAAAACAGAGTTTGTACGAGTAGCTCATTTCTCCTGGCTGTGTCTCCAGTGGTCATTTGGGTGATTCCAACATGTTCTTTTAAGTGAAATGTTCCGGATAGCCGTCTTTCAGAAGCGTTTATTTTACGCTGTTTATTCTTCACCCGCTCTTTCTTCCGAATAAAACTTTTGCACGTAGTGCGAGGGGATGAAACAGATTATTTACTTTCCAGCAGAGAAATGCATGTGTTGTTTCGTTCCTGCCTGTTCAGTGTCCATTTCGAGATGCGAACGTACAAGAGATGAAATACCTCTCTTGGCTGCTTTTTACGCCTGTGCACGTGGTGCAGAGCTTCTCAGATTTGTGTCCAAGCTTACGCAATCAGACGTGAAAAGAACCTGAAAATCATATTATCCTGATACAACCGGATGGCTTTATGACTGACCAGTACAGTAAATTTTCATGCTATTCTTGTTTTGTCTATTCTAGGTACGCATATCCTGGCTTTGCGGTTGTCTTGGTAGATTCAGTTACCAAAGTATGCTTGCCTATCAGAATTGAAACACCGATCATGGACAGAGAGTAAATGAGCAGGCTTTATGCGGTTACCTGGATTAACCCAATTTTTAATTTGGCAACGATTACACCGTCACGTAGTGACCTCGCAGCTCAGCTCATCGAAAGTGCTTTTCATTATTGATGAACCTTATTCTGAAATAGTGTTTCCGAACGGTTTAACGAGTGTCTCACCTACAACTTCTGTTGCTAAGTAAGAGACAGAGACACTTGATCGTGCACTCCAGGATAATTTGTGCTAATACTCAATAAATATAGCTCCTAAAACCCCGGACTCACTATGCAGTTATTTCATGGTTGTCGGGAATTATTGGTGGCAGTACATATCCACTAAGTTCCAAATGGATTTCTAAACTGGCGTGAATCGTTGAGAGTTACATACGTAACCAATAGAATATCTGGAATGGCTCCCAAACGTTTTGCCTTGTAGGAGATTCCTAACGGGCCAGATGAAAAAGTATGGTGCCATGGTTTTCAATGGTCAGTTAGGTTGTTGATGCTGCTTGATGAATAATTTAATAAATCGAGAAAAAAATTTCAACTTACAACATCTGTCCATCAAGCTTCTTTTTGGTAGTGACCTAAAGTAAGTCAGTAAAATTGAAATTATTAGAAAACAAAGAGCAAGTAGATGAAAAAGTTGTTGAATAAGGGAAATGAAAAGACTGTTGACCTACGATGATTGGTACATACAACATTTGCCATAAAATCGGTGAAAGATGTGTATATGTGAATCTGCGATTTATTCGCTTGTTGTGACGGTTAGCATGTTTGATTAAAACGAACGCTCGCTAAGGTGGCGATATCGCTCCACTCAATCGTCGTGGTCAGGGTTGGTTAATCTCTATCCCGTTCGTCACTCAGGGTTTCGTTCAATCAATCGATACTTTTCGTGTGCTTCTTAGTCGATCTGAGTCATGTACTTCGATGATACCTTTTCTTCCGTTAAAAAGACAGATGTGAGATTGTCTGTTCGTGAAAATTCATCAGAGTTCATCTTAGCCTAACAATGTTCCATCCCACTTGGTCTTCTGTGTTTTGTCTGTTCTCTCTCCTGCTACATCCGGATGTAACAGATATGCAAAGTCAGATGTGTTCTATGTTCTCGCGCCCTTTTTAATCAGGAGTCAAGTCACACTGCCTTCGATTAATAACCTCCTGGATGTTTGCACGAGATTCTCATTGCTGAGCATGGCATTGAGCACTCAGATGTTTTAGCAACAGCTGACAGGGCATTGTCTTCGACCAGTGATGAAACGTTTACGACCTAAACGCTATGCTCAGCGATCAGGAACCTATACAAGTCAAGAACATGAGGTGTGAGCTACAATAATATTTAAAACAACTGAGAACCTCTAAGACGTGTTTACGCACTTTCTCCTATTCTTGCTTGTGGATGCACGTGTGGTTTTTCTGTTTTGGGTTTTAAATTATGCTCAGAGTAATTGTTCTTCCGAATGCCTTTGATCTTATGTAAACTGGAACGGAAGGGGAAGGAATAAAGGTAAATGATGTACATCCGGATTCTTTTCAGGTCATAACTGTTGTGCTGGAAAAGACACTACCTTTGGTGTCCTTCTCTGTAAAGAGTAGAAATGCACCCCATACAGCTGTATATTGCAACCTTAGGAGACCCGTAAGCTTCGCGACGGATTTGTTTGCCTGTAATGTGCCACAGAATAACTCCCCGCTAATGCAGTCGAAAGCGATTTGAGGTCAGTGGAGCAGCCTGCTAGTCGAAATATTTCATCACGTAACCCACTCTTATATATATATATATATATATATATATATATATATATATATATATATATATATAGGTATGCTATAATATACTGATTCATAAGCTACCCGATGACCAGTCACAGCTGACTACTGTTCTACTAAGTCATAGCGCGTCTGATTGGCTGAGGGTTTGCACTACTCGCGGCCTCACATCCGTTAAGTGCGATAACGCGGGAAGTGCATAACGAATAACCACATGAACTCGATTGACTATGTGAGGCCGTACCAGTACTGCAAGCCTGTTCTCAGGGTGAATATTTAGCCAGCAAATACCCTCGCCCACGGTGTATGTGCACACCTAGTCACTTGAAAAGTACCACCAGGAAGGTCCATCACTGTCTTTTGGGATGGGCAAAGGACTTGCGGTTTTCCAGCTCTAGGGGTAGGTTTTCACTTCGTATACGAGGTTAGCCGTTTGCATTTTGATATTTCGGTACGAAGGTTCAGCTGTGGTATGGATATGCTTCTGCGTACAGATAAAAGGACTTACCATTCCCTGTCAGTAGCTGACAGTGGTGGCACATCATCCCAGATTTTGAAACTCTGATCGTATCAGAGCTCTAGTGTACAGATTTACTGAAGTTGGACGAAGAAATCCAGCTCGCCATATCGAGAAACTCCGTTAAACTGGTTTAGCCCAGATTGCATGCATTCTATCCTAATTTTTTCTTGTATTCATCAAACAATTCGCTTGCTTTTCATGCGCAGTATTTTACAAATCGATTGCTCAGGCATGAGATTCCAGTCGGGTGACCTGCATTGGAAACATTCTACAACCACAGTGGGTTTATGTTGCTACTGGTCATCTTTAGGCTGACAAGAATAAATAATGCTGTTCAAAAGTTGTCTTTATTTTGTTTGATGATGATGATGATGATGATGATGATGATGATGATGATGATGATGATGATGATGATGATGATGATGATGATGATGATGACAATAAATAAATTGTTGAAAACATTTGAACACTTCGTGCTCTCCTTACTGAAGTAACCAGTGATAGTTTTTCAGTGAACGAGGAACTAAAAAACATTTTTCAAGTCCAGGTTTACTAGGTACTCTAGGTAGCCATTTACAGCTTTCATCATAGTAATCTTTTTAGAGTTGAATAATTGTATCGCACCAAAATCGATAATCTTTCTTCTTTTGTCAAAACTCGATAATTTCTCATTGCACAACTTTATACAGAAATGAATAAATGTGGCCAGGCGTGAATTTTTCTTTGAAGTGGGAAAGTACATTTTGCATCAGGTTTCCGTACTGATCAATACTCAAAACTTGTTTCCAAAATTCGTCAAAAGTTTTCAAACATATTCAAGATAAAGTTTTGTTATGTGTGTGCTCCCGAGTGGTAAGAAAGTGAAATTTGCTCTCGGGGACAAAAGCTTGAGTTGTCCAGTCACGTTTACTGGATTACGGATACACTGGTTTGTATCCGGGTTGAAAATGCTCTCCTTCCTTAGAGGAAGGAGGACCGGTTTATCTTTCACTGCGAAGCTGACAAAAATCTGTAATTCCATAACTGTTTCCATGCCTCATTTAGTTTATTGAGTATACTAATTTAAGTGAAGCTAACTTAGGCGATCAGCTCTTAACTTCGACTTACGCTGACAAGGCGGAGGGGAACTTGAAGCAAGGGCGTTATTATGTTGTATGTATTATGTATCAGGCATCAGATTTGAACTTCTATTTTGTCACACTGGTTAACATTGTCTGACCGTCAAAATGAGTAGATACTGTGTGAACAGAATATGCCCATCTATTTCACGAAGAAGCTTGTAACAAGAAGGAATTTTCTGGAAAAACCACTCAGGGCACAAAATGGAAAAAAACAAGTTGGCGAACGAGTTCGATTTGAGTGGTTTCTTATCTTGTCAATACAAACAATATATATCTGACGAAATGCGCGTGGGACACAGTCAGCAAAATAGAGCTGGGATCATTGTTCACATTTGGTGTGGCACACGATTATCCGGAGGCCAGGTGTGAACGGACCAACATTTTTTCAACTTGCAAGCTTCCGGACTTTCTTGGACACGACTTTGGGTGGTGAGTGGGTCAAGATAGACTGAGTGCATGCACTGTAGGCGGTCAGATTATATCCGCCATGTAGTAGATGTTAGGGATGATCAGTATGGTCTATTCGCGAAAAGTTCGAAGACCTTCGGAGCGTTCTTGTAGCTCAACTGGTAGAGCACACGAGTTGCTAAAGCGTGGATGGAGTTCATGCGTGATTTCAAATCTCAGTGGAGCTGATAATCTTTAGCAGCTGGATGTATTCATCTTTCGTCAAATCTATCAAACAGTATTTCATACAAAACGGGTTTAGGACCCAAAAAGATTCCCAGTGGTAGCTGATGAACAGCCTCCAACTCCCTACTCTCCCTGTATGACCCAACCCGTCTTCACGGTAAATAAGGTGAGCGGATACATCATTCTAATCCACATCTTCATTCTCACAGAATCACTTGTAACTATCATCTCTAAATGACCAGTTATCGGTTTCTGAGTTTCTAAATCCCATGAAAAATTCAAACTTTATTGTTAGCTATATACAGATCAGGGGATTAGTTGTTAACAATGTCATGTCGCGAAATATTTTGATGTAGCGAGTATGCGATAGGATTTTCTGTTAGAACAGGAAAGGAAAAAAATGACCGGCAGGGGCAACGAAAGAAAAACAATATAGAGCCGAATACATGACTGTGATTGTTTAGTTAGCTTTTATTGTCCTTCTTGCTTTAGTTGCACACAACCATTGGTCATTCTAGACAACGTCAAGCAAAATAAAGTCAACCCTGAAGTGAGTACAAATCAGCTACGGACACGGGAAAAGTAAAAAATAAAGCATAAATGACGAAAGTATTCGTAGCACCAAGTGCTTCAGGTCGTTAGTGTCAATTTGGGCGTTTGTTAGGGATCATGTATGATTCAGAACTATACGTACCATAATACTTACATCGAAAATCGAAACTTGGGACCCTGTTTTCTTGTTCTGAAGACTAGCCTTCGAATAATGGACGAAATAACATTCGAAGAATCACCTTGTGATTCTAAAAATGGGCTCTTCCTCCATGCACACTCCTTACAGTCTAAATGCCTTTACAGTGACAAATTTAAAAGATTTTTTTCATTTCAAAAGAAAGAAGTTGTGTGGTGATCCAGCGGGCACCACATGTGATACGACCAGGTACAGCTTCGTGGTTATGTAAGCCAATGAGCTTCGGCCTATCAGGATTGCCGACGATTGACTGGTCATCTTGTAATCTACCAATCATTCTCCTTGATTTAACATATTCATACAACTTCATTCTGCAATACAGCTAATGTTTTATTCTGCAGCCCTGGTATTTTCGCCACTTCGATTTGCGTAGCTGGGACAGAAGTGATTTCGACACGTCACATCAGTTCGGATATTACGAATACTACAAATTGTATGTTGGAGTAAGAAGTGGATGATTTTTAAAAGCAGTTGCTAATATCTGGGTTGATTAACCAGTTAACTCCAAGAAAATGTTAAGGGAGCATTGTGATTTTGAGATATGCTACCTTAGATCACCTAATCTTTGTGTTTTTCTTTAGAATTGGAAATCTGTCCGAGGGAGCTGACGTTGAGCATGAAATCTATAAAGTGTACAGCGGAACTTGACAGGACAGGCTTGAAACTGATGTGGTGTGAAAATAAAAATACGCCACTTCTAATTTAGGCACTTGGGCTGGAGAGATCGAGGTATCAGTCTTATTTCAATAGAGGTTGATATGGAAACAGAGAGAGGTGACTATAGAGTCGATCGCATCAATCAAGTAGAAGTAGCCACCCTAAGAAGGAAGGTCCTTCTCTGTGAAAGTATCTCCATCACGCTCTGAGTGGCATGAGGCCTCCAGCGGAGTTCCACAAGGCTCGGTCTTAGGCCCACTGCTGTTCGCAGGTTTCATCAACGACTTGCCACAACAACTGGTGTCCCCCTATCTGGTCTATGGCGACGATCTCAAAATCTGGTGTGTGATCAAAACTACGGAGGATCACGAGGCACTACAAGCGGATTGAGATACTCTAAAAGAGCGTTCCAACGTGTGGGCTCTCCCAATCAATGTGAAAAGCATGCTCAGTTGCAGCTAGGAAGACCAAGGCCTGAGGAAACCTACTCTTTTCAAGGAGTTACTCTTCGAGTGTCCACAGCTGAAAGATACCTAGGAGTGATAATGTCATCCACGCTGAAAACCCGAAATCACATTGACAAGGTGCGCGCCTCGGAGAGAAGCATCTATGGCGCCATCCGTCGGATGTTTGGAAAGCTTCCTTATGGTGCTTTCAAACTCCTATATACCTCACACATCCGTCCCCGACTGGAGTACGGTGGAGAGGCTACATTTCCCTTCACTGCTTCTGAAATTGCGAGGCTGGAACGAGTGCAGAGAGCCGCTTCTCGTCTTGTTGATGGTCTAAGAAGGGTTAGTTACGACAGGCTGCTGGAGTTAACCGGTCAGTTTCCGGAGGCATATCGAATAGTGCGAGACGACCTGAAGTGCATTCGGCGAATACTCCGGGGTGAATTGGGCACAGAGTTGCAGGCTTTATTCCTCCTTCGTGTCCACTCGCGCACAAGGGGGCACTCGATGACGCCCATGAAGCTACAGTCGACCAGGCTACAGCTGGTCTACCGTCTGTCCAGGATGGCCACCAAACTGTGGAACTCATTGCTAGCTGACGTGGTGCAAGAGGACAACTAAAATCTTTTCAAAAGAAAACTGAGGCATTAATGTGTCAGAACCGAAATCGGTTCGGAGTGTATCGAAAAATCGATGTGCCATGTGAAATGTTATGGTAGAATTTTATTGCTCAATAACACAGCGTAGTCGAGATCGTTGGTAGGTTGTCGACGTTTCGGTCACCACGGGTAACCTTTTTCAAGACTGGTTTTACAACCGAATGAAACTGGAATAATAGCTTAGAGCAATTGCTGAGGCACATCTGAAGGAGCCATGGCGTGAATCACAGTCGTGAGACTACAGCCAAGAGTGGAAGGTGACTAGGCTCATGTGGGAGATGTCCCATGGCTTCTAATCCCGGAAATACTGAAAAACAGGAAACAACAAGCGAGGACCCAGAGTAACTTGAAAATATCAACACAGTTAAAAGTACCATTATGGGTGAACAAGCTAATTCCGTCTGCCTGAATTTTATGGTATATTAGTAATAGAATGAAATAAGCCAGTAAAGCAGGTGCATCCAGATTTTTGGCGAAGAATCGATAGGCGAATGGGTTTCCGGTTAAACAGTCGATGAAAAGGCGTCGCGAAGCATTTCATTGGTCACTTAGAATTTAGCTGAGGAATCGGGAGTTTATCAACCGCATCGGCGTGCAAATTAGTTTAGATTGAATACACTGGCCTGAGGGTGGGTTGAGTCCTGCAAAATAAAATTTTCCAACATATTAGGTTTCTATAACATGATTCATCATGCAGCTTCAGCGCTCAACTCACCATTGAAGACCATGGAAGCACCGTAAAGCTGTTTCATCCTTGTTGGGAATCATCAGCTGCAGGATGAATCATATTACACAAATCTAATCTCCTACTACTCAATTGCAAATAGTAACCAAGCTCTGTAGGTTGTTCATAACGGAATGCGTTCGTTGTACTTAGGCCCCTACAGAGAAGTCATCCATCATAAGAGTCGATCGCTGTGTGGGAAGCGGGTTGTTCCCGTTCAGAAGCCGGTGACGGAACGGTGCTATATCACACAGTGTAGATGTTCAACAAACCGTTGAGAGCCATCCCGGATAGCCTTGCGGTTAAGGTGTTCGATTCATAATCGTTCACCCCTTGTTCGAGTCCTCGTGGGGGCTCGGTGGATGTGCACTGCTGATGATTCCCAACAAGAATGAAACAGCTGTACAATGCTTCCATGGTTTTCAATGGTGAGCTGAGCATCGAAGCCGCATGATGAATCATATTATATATAAACGTGTATCTCAGCGTGCAGACAATGTATTTCCAGATTTCATTGAGCGAAATATTGTTGTGATAAGCTGGATGTTGGGAAATACGTTATTCACAATAACAGCGCGTGACCAAAGATGAAAAATCGTTGCTTTGTGATACATTCATCAGTTTGTGTTGATCCCGTGGCATCGTCGAACAGACCATCCTGTCCTTTGTAAACTGATCTTGAGAAAGGTTATCCTCGGTAACCGAAAAGTCGACGGACTGCCATCTTTTTCGACAACGCTATTACCGAACTATAAACACTTTTCTTATAGCGTTTCCTATGGAGCATCGTTTTCCGATGCACTCCGAGCTGATCTCGGCTCCGATACATTAATCTTGTATTTGGTCTAGGGCCACGTGCGTTGGAGACAATTGAAAAGACTCAGGGGTGCATTCAACTCAAATGAATGGAGGGGAACAGTCAATAAGCAGCTCAAGTGACACACAGCTCTACGGCCAAGAAAGGTGATGAGCCTCAACCAGTTAGAAGTGGCGTGACCAAGTAGAACAAAAATCAGGACTGATTGGTTGCCAGGTAACCTATCAATAAGTACACTTTAGCATAGCTACGTATGTTTTGCACCGTCCCACTAGCTTTAGTGAGAACTCTATTCCGCCCACGAATCATCTCGTTTTATTAGCACACATCTAGGATGAAACAAATACTGACATCAATCGTTCCAACGCAAACCAACTTGTTCATACTGACATTAGGTAGCCTGTCTTCTGATTGGTTGATTGGTCACATGACCAGTTACCACTTGACGGGACTCCGTTCGCGTCTCATCGATCCGCTGCTTACGTAGTCCTGGGTAGGAGCCATTTCAGTACATCCCATTAGCTCAAGTATTCTGATTAGTATAGTTTACCTGTTCGTGGATAGTCACATCCTGGCAACGTCTGGATTCAGAGACGCCTAATTAACCATATGAAAGCGGAATTTCAAATTTTAACACAGGCCCAGCGACCAACCGAAGGATGGTACAAAAAATATATGCTTGGCCAGTGAGATGCATCATACGGAAGCGGCAACTGATCGTTACTTTCGGTTCACAACCAAAACGGACGGTTCTACAAATTCATGTGACATTCCCAATTATATTTGATTTTTCCTAACTATATCTTAAAACGATGCATTTCAGCTTGAAAGTGTCACCTATGTCAATGCAAGCAAATTGTCTGTGCAGCACATGTCAGATCAATTCCGACGCACGAGTAGTTGTGCGTGGTCGGAACACGAAATCTGGTGTCCTAACAATCAAACTAGTTCGGAAAGGAAGCATCACCAAAGGGCACAGATGATGTGACCTCAGCTGGTCCTGAATTGTCTTCTACCTGAACGTCATATTCAACGGTCAGTGACTCATAAAATCCCCCAACCTGAGCTTCGGATTTTGCAAGTAGATTTACCATCACCTAAATCAAACCGACTCCTTGTGAATTCGAGAAACTCTATGTCCTTTGGATCCAGCTCAGTCGTGTACATTTCGTTCCATTGAGAAGGGAATGATGATACTAACTCAGTGAATAAAATCCGAATAGTTGCTACTTATGATTGGAATAGTGAATGCACCACATTGAATATCCACTTGCGTTGGTAGCGTCTGCTTGGCCACTCCGTGACAGCTTAGTAGGCGGTAAGTCACCGGTTTGATTCCAGCTTATGCAGTCGGACTTTTGATTGCGAAAATGCAAGTTCATTCCCTATCACCTACATCACTTCCGCTCCTGCAGAAAATACCTGTTTTTGAGACCTTAAACAACAGACTGCAGAACACGTGATAGTTGAATACTTGAGGATTAGACAACCAGAAGAATCACTTTTCTGGATTATTCTGTAATCCTTTAGTTCAAGAGCATACAGTCTATGCACGAAATAATTACACAAATAAAAAATATTCAGCAGCAACTTGATTTTGATTATTCGTCAAATTTTTGGTAGTTTATTGAGTGGAATGACCCAGAACAAAAAATCCAGATATTTCCTAATCAGACAGAGAAAAGGATTCACCCGATTTTTGTACGGTTGTGTGTGTCGGCCACGTTGGCCAACTGAAATTGCCCGGTCAGTTGGCGCTCAGGTTCTCAATGCCCTCTGCAGGAGATGAGTTGATTAGGTCATTTGAAACAGCTTCATTTTCACGCCTGATTAGGAGCGTGGATGAAATGCAATAGTCAGCTCACTCAGGCATTATGGCAGTTAATTGAGAGAGGGTGTAGAGGGACGTTGATGAATTTAGGGACAACACTACGAGCTTATACTGATTCATGCGGATAGAATAAATAGCTTGGTTTTGGTAACATTGTAGCGAACAGATGGACATGATCTGACTGCAAACGCGTATATTAGGAAAAGGAATTATTAAACGCGTACAGAAGGACCGTACTCGTGTTTGTGTGCGTCAGCTCAGTCAGCTGACTACGAATCGATACCCATACAAAGTAACCATGCATGGATGACGCAGCAGAGCTGATAAAAAGAAACAAATTGATAGAACCTCTGGACTGAGGCATTTCTGCATGGTGTAAAAATACATGTTCCACAAAATCAGCTTTGTGGCTGGTAAGGTTACTATAACTCTTCATTCAGCTTCAATGCTCAACTCGCCATTGAAAACCATGGAAGCACTGTACAGCTGTTTCATCCTTGTTAGGAATCGTCAGTAGGGCACATCCACCAAGCCCCCACGGGGACTGCACTGCTGATGATTCCCAACAAGGATGAAACAGCTGTACAGTGCTTCCATGGTTTTCAATGGTGGGTTGAGCATCGAAGCTGAAAGATGAGTTATATTATACAAATCTAATCTCCTACTACTCGAAAGCATATAATAAGGTTACATTTATAGGTCAGGAATACATAACTTACGAAGAATGTAAAAATATGGGAGGACGATTGTTGCTGTTCCGTGGTTGGTAAAGAACCAGGGGGACAATGGACGTGGGGGTTGTGATACGGTTTACGACCTTTATTCAGTCCTACTCGAACAACTCTCATGATCGTCTCACAGAGAGCGTCGCTCTCATGCGCGACAAGAGTGTCATCTCACGAATCAAGCAATCATATCACTGCATTGGCATTTATCGATTGTATTGATCGCACACTTTCCTGTTGGTAGTATAGAATTTAGGTTTGTGTGTGGCCGTGTGATCGGTGTACATTGCATCGAATAAAGGCATTGTTTTACTACTATTTGGCCTACTTTTGGACACAGCAACTGGTTTTGTGGATTGTTTATTTCTTGTTTCAACCAAAAGATCAGCGTCTTGGTCGCAGTGAGTTCGAAGATCAGCTTTCGATCGAAGACACGGTGGTCAGAGCGCCTTAACGAACAGTTTTTGGAACAAGACGATGGGTTGAGTAGTCTAATCACCAAGGTCTCCGCCTTTGCTATACGTGATTTTCTGGTGGCTATTGGTGCTTGCAAAGGGACTCCGTAGACAATTTTGAATGAGTCAAATTTTGCACGGTGAATGACAATTCTGTTTCCCGTCACCAGGCAAACTGGTTTGTGCTCCCTAATCCTTTGCGATAGCTGCCGCGTCGTTCTACCTACATAGCTTACCGAACATAAGCAAACGAGTAGGTTCACTTGGGAGAGTTAAGGACGGTTAAGGTTTCTTCACTGTTCGCTGAGATCACCGATCAGCTAGTGAAGCTCGCACGGAGTGTGGCTGTGAGAAAAGTGCGAGTGATTGACTTTAAAAGACGTCTTACTAGTAACTCGCTTTCGTCATTGCCGGTGGAAGGGATTTGAGTGTGCAGGTCTACCTTCTTAAAGGTTGTTAACTCTCATCTTGATGGTTTCTGTGTTATCTTGTTCTGAAACGTTCGGGGCATTCGTTATTCATAAGTGTTTGCTTTAACCTGTCTAATTCTTCGCTCACCTTCTCAACCAAGCAAATAATTCGGGTTGGCTACGAGAGAACAGAATAGCGTATCGTTTGCGTTACAGGTACACAAAGCTGGGAAAACTAGAGTGCCGGCTTGTCTGCGTTGGCTTACGATATACGCGATGGAGTAGAGCTCCAGCATCACCTTGTATGAGACTTAAATTTAAGACGTGGAAAGTGTTCATTTCTTCCACTTCTAAAGTGAAACCAACAGTATTCTGAGCCTTATTAAATCCCTTCATCGATGACGTGAAATGTGTGTGCCTGTTTGTCGGAACAAACATATCATCAACATATGAACAGTAAGCAAGTGTGTGCCTTATTTTTGGACCTTATTCAAACATCTCCCTCTCGCTTTCCGCAAATACAGTCGCAAAAGAGTGAAAATGCAGACTTTTTGTGAACACAATACTTAGTGGTTATCACTGTGTTGTACAAGTCTTGAAGAAAGTCATCGACTCCTTGAACGTTTTATGGAAGTCGCTTGTATGACTCATTTATCGTGCTGGATGGGAAAATTGTTTCTTGGTATCAGCTGCAAAAGTAGTGTGGAACAAGACAGAAACTTACTACATCTTATCTGTTTATTCTAAGAGCAACTTGTTTGTGGTTTCCACATGATGAGCACGGACCATGTTACCACCAGTCCAGACGGTATTACCCTGTCACCCAGATCTTGATCGCTGATCTGGATTTCACAGCCGGTGATTGTCGAATAGTTAGTTAGAGCACTTGATTACCGCCTTGAAGGGGCAGAGATGCGAATCGCTCCAATGCCGGTCGCTTTAGTGATGGACAGTAATTTGTTGTAACCCAGTTCGTTACTACTGGGATTGCATGTGGTTCTCTGTTTCCATTTGCAGTGTCACGGTTGCCGGTTAACCCCTCGCAGATTGATAGATCTTTGATGTCACAACACAGCCTAATACAAATACCCAGTTTGCGATGCAAGAGGAAACAAAACGAAATAGCCTTTCTAAATGTGTGCCTAAGCCGGTGGTTGGGCAGCTGCGTTCAACTATCAGTGCACAGGAAACCAACGTGGAACGGATAGTATAATCACTTTGAAAGTTTCGTGCCACTCAAATTGAAACGCAACTTAATTCGTTTCTTGGTTAATAGAACTCGCAAAATCTGTACTGTGGACATACTGGACAACGAACATCGATTTCTACGCAGTAGGTTTCTGCAAGATGGATATTCGGATCGCTTCAGTGACTGGACAATCCAACAAGTCGAAGAAAGCTCTAGGATAATAGGTGTCCCGAAAAAGATAATTTCGTAGCGGATATTATATATTACAGATTATCAGGAGCGGTTGGTAAAACGTTTATTGCGGCAAAGCTCGGTATTTTATTCACATCAGAATCATATATGTATTTACGAATACAGGATAAGGTGTCAGATTCTATGACCTCATACTGTGTATACTCCTTTACCTGTTCCTGTGGGACTACGTGCATTGGCTGTACGATCAGATGTTTATCCGAAAGTGTCCGTGAACACCGCCCGGCTTGACTGAACACTGGAGCAATTAAAGTAATTACGAGCGCCATGTGTTCACACCTTGTTCGGTTTAACCACTCAGTGAATCTGACCCAAGCGTTCCGGCCAATTTACAAAGATCGAACTAGGCAGTTAAGACTGGTGAAGTACGGTATCCTAACGACGGCGGAAGAGGTAGGCATTTGCCTCCACAATCCACCGTTATACACCAAAAAGCAGTTCGTGCAAGTATCGAACCTTCTTTGGCCCACTCCCTATCTCCCCAAAAACATAGATCCGTTGATCAGACCGATAACACCAGCGGCACCTTCTGGAGGTCAAGAGATGGATCTAGGTCACGCTTGTGGAATTTGATCTCTCCTCTTCCACTTTATTTCTAACTCATTGACTTACCTTGATCTGTATTCTGTTCACTTATTGTTGTTCTTGTAGAATGTGAAGTAATGGTTAGGAACCACTGAAAATGAGCTTGTTCGCCAACTTGTGTTGTTCTTGATGTGTTCAGTGGGCTTAATCAGACAAAAATACAAAGTCGATTACTGTGTCGAAGTCGAAATCGGTTCGAAATGTATAAAAAAGCCATGCACCATATGACACTGGACATTCGGGAGTGAGTCATTCTGTATTACCTTGTGGTATGGTCTGTGAAAGATCATTGATCGTGGCATACTGCAGTACATTACAAGATTACTCTTGTATAAAATAATACTCTACAGTCCACACTGGGTCGGAGTTTTTGTTTACTGGAAGTTCTGCGTGGGGTTTAGTAAACTCAATCTATATAATACTCCATTTGGCTCCTCGAAAAAGATAAACACCGTGATTACTTCTGAAAAGGAACCGTTTACCTAGAATGATACATCCAAAGGGGTCAAGAAATATTTGGTCTATGACCGAAAATTTGCTGGATAATGCGAAGAAGACAGTGTTCCTCCTACATTTCATTGGAAAGAACGCATAGTTGTAGTATGCGAGACCAGTGTCTTCGGTGGGGGGGGGGGGTGCTCGTGTTCGATCTGCAAAATACAAAATATAAAATCACAGAAAACGCCATGAGCACAAAGGCTCAATAAGTGTATCAACAGAATCCTACACTTACATCGATCGAACACCAATACGGCCCCTAACAGCCCTCTCGCTATATAGTCTCGTGAAATATGTTATATCCGTCTACTCCCATCAGATTTGGTGAGATAAACCCTTATTCTATAACACTATTAGTCAATCAATTTCGTTACCATTGATATAGCCAGGTTTGGCGGCCTTGCTCAATACAGGAACCATGCTTTACGTGACCTGATACTGTACTTCCAGATACGTGCGGCGGGGTGCGAATTCGGACCTCAGTTGGAAGATCAACTGCGTGGTCGCTTGATTACTGGGATTCACCTGACGTATATGCAACAGAATTTATTACTTCTAACGGATCGAAATTTTCAGCCCATCCTTAACTCTGGTGAACAACTCCAAGATGAGAAAACTATAATTGTTGTGTGGGAATCAATATTGTCCGCTTATTTCTAATACCAAGGCGGCCGACGTCGAAATGACTTTCCACATTTGAACAAGTAAAGTGGTTACCCCGGAAATCCTACGCCAATCCAATAATAAACTTATCCGAAATCAATTTCTAAAAGTTTAATTTTGTAGCAATGCAGTTCATGCGGTCAGCTTCATTCCCGTTTAACACGTCCACACAGACAAGCTACATTCTTTGCTTATGGTAGGGTTAGCCACATTAAAAGTGTTCGCAGTACTCACAAGTGCCGAATGACGCCCCTTTTATCATCTGAAACCTCGCACTTTGATAACAGTTTTTCCACACTTGCAGGAGAATGTCTCATCTGTTACGTGAGCGTTGTTTACTCCGGACAGTAAAAAACACAAGTTTATTGTTTAAACCAGAGTCAATCTTTTCACGCCCAGTCCGAAATTGCTATCTTCCTCCTGCCAAGCCTTATTCAAGCAAACTGACTCTTCGAAGTGTTATCGGACAGACACTCCAACTAATTGCTTCTAGCGTTGTCACAGTGCGGTTACGTGATTCTGATACTGTCGCCAGTTAGGAATCTTCAGTTTTCGGTTTGAAAAGTTTTCGTAAATTACGTATTGGTGCTAGTTTCTTAACATCATCACCTAATTCATCTGACCTCCGTTAGCTCGTTCCAGAATGTGCTAAGGCTGCTGGTGGGATGCTACTTCCTACAGTGAAGTGAGAGATATCTGACCACATCATTTTTCTTAATTGCAAAATAATTTATTTCGGTGTGAGAGAACCATTTCCCGAGGTGTGACTGGGGAATTATGACACCTGTTAATTCGTGTAAGTGGACCACACTGATTGTCACTCCGTTGAGGGCCGATGGAAAGAAACCACGAACTTGCGATGACTATTGATTGGCTCTGAATAAGTGTTCACTCAAGCGTGCATACACAACTGAGGAACCTAGAGGCGTGCTTTCTCGGCTTCTAGGGTGTAGAGTATTCGTAAAAGTTAATCTGTAGTATGCGTACCTGCTAATACCCCCGGATAGGGACTCCAATGCATTGACAACCGTACACTCTCTTGTAGCAACTATCCCGATTACTTGGGTCGTCATTCTAGCAGAAACTTAATCTCACTAGTTTTAGGCACGATACGAGCTGTACATGCTACTGGTAGCGGAACAAATTCCGATTAACTAACCGTGTTAATCGTAATTCCGTGGTCCCAAATAATGTAATCCATATGAATAAATAAAAGCAAATGACTTACAGATAGGTGAGTAACCAAGAACTACAGTACAGAAAGTTATCCAGTAGACTGGGACCGCGCGGTCATAAACCGTTTACTCAGTAAGGAGTCAAACGAAACTGTAGAGCAGCATGGTTGCGGTACAGATAGTAAAGCTAGGAGCATTCGGACTAACATGAAATGATAGCTTCAGTCACAGAATAAGAAAATAATCTCTAGTTAGAATAAACAACTTTGTATATTCTAAGGAGTTACCATTGTCAAAGTACTAACAGTAGCCGTTGTAAAACGACAGAAATCGTACAAGTCAACCCGAACGGATAAACGGGGCGGTAAGTTTGCATGCTCTACAGACGTGCTCCGTGGTCCACCGGTCTAACCGGGCTACGATCGGGAGTTCGAGACTCTACTGGTGGGTTTTTATGCATGGGCTACAAGTTCAGCAGATTTTTCATACAATATAAATGTACAGCCATAGTCAGAGTCAGGAAGCTAAACGCAGAATGTTCATGCAATATACAACGTAAAACGATAGTATAAACTGACAATGCATTAGAAACGGTCATCAGTGCCCGAGGTCCATGATACAAGTGCTCGCTCCACGTGAGTAGGACAAGTGAGAATGCCATCACAACACAGAATACAAAAAGTAATTTACAACACTTTTCAGATTATTCTGATACAACCTTTTACCTTTTGGTCTGAATGTATCATCAGCTATATTTGAAACAGTCTCTTTATCATATTGTGCAAGG